>JBBHAA010001626.1:0-612140 GCA_037953035.1 Aquarana catesbeiana | reverse complement strand
CAGTCATTGGTTGGAGGTGGCTTCCTGCAGTCCTCAGTCACTAGCAGTTCTGTGTAAACTACAACTCCCACAATGCACGGGGGCTGTACACAGTGGTACTAGGCATAGCTCCCAACTGTCCCTGATTTGGAGCAATGTCCCTCTGTCCCTCTTTCCTCCTCATTTGTCCCTCATTTTGGTCTGATCTATATAGTTGTATATAAAATGCACTTTTTATCTTTCAAAAAGTGTTTCCCAGTGCTGAACTCTTCATACAAATTATAAATTGCTGCATTTGTAAATTTTAAAAGCCAATAAAAAGGAATAGTAGTGGTAAAAAAAGCACCTGTGGATTCAATTAACCTTTTTTTTGTTAATTCTCCTTTAAGGGGGTGTGGCAGGGGGCGTGTCTTATAACTAAATACATTTGCTAGTAGGTGTCCCTCATTCCCATCTCAAAATGTTGGGAGGTATTAGGAGCTGGTAAAGTCTGGCTGTACCTTTTACATTAACAGCGTTATTGTGTTCCTCCACCCCCAACCCCCCCTCAGTGTGTTCCCCCACCCCCACCCTCCCTCAGTGTGTTCCTCGCACCCCCAACCCCCCCTCAGTGTGTTCCTCCACCCCCAACCCCCCCTCAGTGTGTTCCCCCACCCCCACCCTCCCTCAGTGTGCCCCCCCATCCCCCCTCAGTGTGTTCCCCCACCCCCACCCTCCCTCAGTGTGCCCCCCCATCCCCCCTCAGTGTGTTCCCCCACCCCCACCCTCCCTCAGTGTGCCCCCCCATCCCCCCTTCAGTGTGTTCCCCCACCCTCCCTCAGTGTGCCCCCCCATCCCCCCTCAGTGTGTTCCCCCACCCCCACCCTCCCTCAGTGTGCCCCCCCATCCCCCCTTCAGTGTGTTCCCCCACCCCCACCCTCCCTCAGTGTGCCCCCCCATCCCCCCCCAGTGTGTTCCCCCACCCTCCCTCAGTGTGCCCCCCCATCCCCCCCAGTGTGTTCCCCCACCCTCCCTCAGTGTTTTCTCCCACCCCCACCCCCCTCGGTGTGTTCCCCCACCCCCACCCTCCCTCGCTGTATTCCCCCACCCCCACCGTCCCTCAGTGTGTCCCCCCATCCCCCCTCAGTGTGTCCCCCCACCCTCCCTCAGTGTGTCCCCCCATCCCCCCTCAGTGTGTTCCCCCACCCTCCCTCAGTGTGTCCCCCCATCCCCGTGTCCCCAGTGTGTTCCCCCACCCCCCTTCAGTGTGTTCCCCCATCCTCCCTCAGTGTGTTCCCCCATCCCCCTCAGTGTGTTCCCCCATCCTCCCTCAGTGTGTTCCCCCATCCTCCCTCAGTGTGTTCCCCCATCCTCCCTCAGTGTGTTCCCCCACCCCCTTCAGTGTGTTCCCCCACCCTCCCTCAGTGTGTCCCCCCATCCCCCCTCAGTGTGTCCCCCCACCCTCCCTCAGTGTGTCCCCCCATCCCCCCCAGTGTGTTCCCCCACCCCCCTTCAGTGTGTTCCCCCATCCTCCCTCAGTGTGTTCCCCCATCCCCCTCAGTGTGTTCCCCCATCCTCCCTCAGTGTGTTCCCCCATCCTCCCTCAGTGTGTTCCCCCATCCTCCCTCAGTGTGTTCCCCCATCCTCCCTCAGTGTGTTCCCCCATCCTCCCTCAGTGTGTTCTCCCATCCTCCCTCAGTGTGTCCCCCCATCCTCACCCTCCCTCAGTGTGTCCCCCCACCCTCACCCTCCCTCAGTGTGTCCCCCCACCCCCACCCTCCCTCAGTGTGTTCCCCCACCCCCACCCTCCCTCAGTGTGTTCCCCCACCCTCACCCTCCCTCAGTGTGTTCCCCCATCCCCCTTCAGTGTGTTCCCCCACCCTCCCTCAGTGTGCCCCCCCATCCCCCCTCAGTGTGTTCCCCACCCCCACCCTCCCTCAGTGTGCCCCCCCATCCCCCCTTCAGTGTGTTCCCCCACCCCCACCCTCCCTCAGTGTGCCCCCCCATCCCCCCCAGTGTGTTCCCCCACCCTCCCTCAGTGTGCCCCCCCATCCCCCCCAGTGTGTTCCCCCACCCTCCCTCAGTGTTTTCTCCCACCCCCACCCCCCTCGGTGTGTTCCCCCACCCCCACCCTCCCTCACTGTATTCCCCCACCCCCACCGTCCCTCAGTGTGTTCCCCCACCCTCCCTCAGTGTGTTCCCCCACCCTCCCTCAGTGTGTCCCCCCATCCCCCCCAG
This sequence comes from Aquarana catesbeiana, assembly GCA_037953035.1. Lineage (NCBI taxonomy): Eukaryota > Metazoa > Chordata > Amphibia > Anura > Ranidae > Aquarana > Aquarana catesbeiana. Next base: position 609,944 of record JBBHAA010001626.1, on the reverse strand, counting down.
TGTGTTCCCCCACCCCCCTTCAGTGTGTTCCCCCACCCTCCCTCAGTGTGTCCCCCCATCCCCCCCAGTGTGTTCCCCCACCCCCCTTCAGTGTGTTCCCCCACCCTCCCTCAGTGTGTCCCCCCCACCCCCCTTCAGTGTGTTCCCCCACCCCCACCCTCCCTCAGTGTGTCCCCCCACCCCCACCCTCCCCCAGTGTGTCCCCCCACCCCCACCCTCCCCCAGTGTGTTCCCCCACCCTCACCCTCCCCCAGTGTGTTCCCCCACCCCCACCCTCCCCCAGTGTGTTCTCCCACCCCCCTTCAGTGTGTTACCCCACCCCCACCCTCCCTCGGAGTGTTCCCCCACCCTCCCTCGGTGTGTTCCCCCACCCTCCCCCAGTGTGTTCCCCCACCCCCACCCTCCCCCAGTGTGTTCTCCCCACCCCCACCCCCACCCTCCCTCAGTGTGTTCTCCCCACCCCCACCCTCCCTCAGTGTGTTCTCCCCACCCCCACCCTCCCTCAGTGTGTTCTCCCCACCCCCACCCTCCCTCTGTGTGTTCCCCCACCCCCACCCTCCCCCAGTGTGTTCCCCCACCCTCACCCTCCCCCAGTGTGTTCCCCCACCCTCCCCCAGTGTGTTCCCCCACCCCCACCCTCCCCCAGTGTGTTCCCCCACCCCCACCCTCCCTCAGTGTGTTCCCCCACCCCCACCCTCCCCCAGTGTGTTCCCCCACCCCCACCCTCCCCCAGTGTGTTCACCCTCCCCCAGTGTGTTCCCCCACCCTCACCCTCCCCCAGTGTGTTCCCCCACCCCCACCCTCCCCCAGTGTGTTCCCCCACCCTCACCCTCCCCCAGTGTGTTCCCCCACCCTCACCCTCCCCCAGTGTGTTCCCCCACCCCCACCCTCCCTCAGTGTGTTCCCCCACCCCCACCCTCCCTCAGCCAGTATACCAGAAATCACACCTCACATCAGGGTTACATTTACTTTGGGTTCAGTGGGCTCCTCCTGAGTGGAAGTAAACCCATTAATATTAACCACTTACCTACCGGGCCCTTCCCCCCTTTCCTGCCCAGGTCAGCTTCCAGCGCCGTCACACTTTGAATGACAGTTACGCAGTCATACATTGCTGTACCCAAACAACATTTTTTTTAATTTTTTTAGACAGATAGAACTTTTTTTTGGTTTATTCTGTGCTAAACAAACAAAAAAAGACGAAAACATTTTGAAAAAAAAAAGTTTTTCTTAGTTTCTGCCAGTAGGTTTTGTAAATAAGTAATTTTTCTCCTTCACTGATGAGGCGCAAAGGATAGGCACTGATAGGTGACACTGATGGGCACTGATAGGTGACACTGATGGGCACTGATAGGCAGCAGTGATAGGCGAGACTGATGGGCACTGATAGGCAGCAGTAATAGGGGACACTGATGGGCACTGATAGGGGACACTGATGGGCACTGGTAGCCAGCACCGATAGGTGACACTGATGGGCACTGATAGGTGACACTGATGGGCAGTGATAGGCGAGACTGATGGGCACTGATAGGCGACACTGACGGGCACTGATAGGCAGCAGTAATAGGGGACACTGATGGGCACTGATAGGTGACATTGATGGGCACTGGTAGGCAGCACCGATAGGTGACACTGATGGGCACTGATAGGTGACACTGATGGACACTGATAGGCGGCACTGATGGGCACTGGTAGGTGACACTGATGGGCACTGATAGGTAACACTGATAGGGGACACTGATGGGCACTGATAGGTGGCACTGATAGGCAGCACTGATAGGGGACACTGATGGGCACTGATAGGTAGACATCACAACCTGGAAAAATGAATTTCAGGGAGGTCACGCTCCGTGCCAACAACACCCCCCCCATTCATAATAAAATAAAACTTTAAAAGATAATGTGTCACACTCACCAACAATGCACCCTCACTGTGCCCGTGATGTATTTAATATGTATTTTCATAGTGTCTCCCAGTGTTAGTTCTAAAGAGCTGACTGGGGCAGACTGACGATGGTTGAGATCCATCTGGTAGTGAAAAGCTTCTTGGGGATGCAGAGAAGTGTTTGCAGAGTGGAGATATGTCCGACAGCGAAGGGCCCCTGTGCGAAGCACAGAACGATCGTCTGGGGGGGATGTGTTCGCTCTGCAAAGACATCTGTTTAGGGGATGTACGCTCGCGTGTCTTTGTGTGTCTGATCAGCACATAGCAGGACCGTAATGTGCACCTGCGGATAATCTCCCATCCACAGGGGCGGTAGTATATTCCGGGTATGCTTTATTCCCTGAACAACGCAGAATAAGGATTCACGCCAACGGTAAAAACAGGAGTCTTTGAACTGTTATGGTCGGGGAGCGCGCCCATGATTTCAAGCCATGCGGCTTCCTCTGTCTTACTGGAGAGCATGGCTTCCAGGTACAGGGGGCAGGAAATCGTACACACTGCCCTCGCCCAGACACGCCCATAAGACTCTCTTATTCATTGGTTGTTATATAACACCTCCTGTTTGAAGGAATGCCTGTGCTTGATTGGTCGATTGTGAAACCATCAGGCTCTATTGTTATATGAATAAAGATTGCTCCCAGGATCAGGACAGTTGGACGAGCAATGGGGCTAAGAATGTAAGAGGATGGTGACTATGTCTGTTTATATGGGGAAATGCAGGAGACGGGTTGATTAAGATGCATTATATCAAAAGGCTGAAAGGGCGCTTATTAGCGCAGGTGAGATGGATTACGCGTAGCATATAGTGGAATTTCCACGGCAATTTGCAGCCTCATCAGTGCCAACAATGCAGCCTTACTGTGCCAATCTGCACCCTCACTGTGCCCATCTGCAGCCTTGTCAGTGCCCATCAATGCAGCCTCACTGTGCCCATCTGCAGCCTCACTGTGCCCATCTGCAGCCTTGTCAGTGCCCATCAATGCAGCCTCACTGTGCCCATCTGCAGCCTCACTGTGCCCATCTGCATCCTCACTGGGCCAACAATGCAGCCTCACTGTGCCCATCTGTATCCTCATCTGCACCTATCTGCAGCCTTGCCAGTACCTTGATTACACACAGCGGGTGTCTCCCGCTGTGTCATGCAGCTGCAGTCTTAACTGTTCAGCGGCCGTCCGCTGTAACAAAGCCCTGCCTCCTCATCTGTGATAGACAGTCAGCTGAATACTGATACAATTCTGGGAAATTTAATCAGTGTTCCGTCGGCACTGATAGGGGACACTGATGGGCACTGATAAGGGACACTGATGGGCACTGATAGGTGGCACTGATGGGCACTGATAGGCAGCACTGATAGGGGACACTGATAGGCGCCATTGATAGGTGACACTGATGGGCACTGATAGGTGACACTGATGGGCACTGATAGGCAGCACTGATAGGTGACACTGATGGGTGATAGGTGACACTGATAGGCAGCACTGATAGGGGACACTGATGGGCACTGATAGGTGACACTGATGGGCACTGATAGGTAACACTGATGGGCACTGATAGGTGGCACTGAGGGGCACTGATTGGTGACACTGATGGGCATCGATAGGCGGCACTGATAGGTGACCCTGATAGGCAGCAGTGATAGGGGACACTGATGGATACTGATAGGTGGCACTGATAGGCAGCACTGATAGGGGACACTGATGGGCACTGGTAGGTGGCACTGATGGGCACTGATAGGTGACACTGATAGGGCACTGAAAGGTGACACTGATGGGCACTGATAAGGGACACTGATGGGCACTGATAGGCAGCACTGATAGGGGACACTGATAGGCGGCACTAATGAGCACTGATAGGTGACACTGATGGGCACTGATAAGTGAAACTGATGGGCACTGATAGGCGGCACTTAGGTATGAGAAGAGTTTCTGGGGGTTGTCAATGCCCTTGGTTTTATTTCACTATAAATATTTTCAGTCTGAGTATGGTCACCAGCTATGATTAAGCATCTATTTTGATGTGAGACGCCTGTCTGTACCTTTCATCGCCATTATGTAAGAGATTTTGGATTTTCTACACTGTTTTGCCACAAATAAAAGGTGTTATTCGAAGTGCGGCCCTCCGGCTGTTTTCTTCAATTTTCTACACCATTGCAGAGCCTGCACCTGCAGTTGTGAGTGGGGAGGGCGGGTATTAGAGACACCAACACGCTTGGAGCGGCATCGTTACCTCATAGGCGGCACTGATGGGCACTGATAGGTGACACTGATGGGCACTGATTGGGGACACTGATGGGCACTGATAGGTGACACTGATGGGCACTGATTGGGGACACTGATGGGCACTGATAGGCAGCACTGATGGGCACCGATAGGTGACACTGATGGGCACTGATAGGGGACCCTGATGGGCATTGATAGGCGGCACTGATAGGTGGCTCGGATAGGCACTGACAGGCATCACTGATGGGGACTGATTGGCAGCACTGGTGGGCACTGTTGGGGCTGCACTGATGATCAGGACACTGATTATCAGTGTAGATGTCCCCTGTGTGGATTTGCCGGTTATCAGCTCTCTTCTCCTCATGCGCTGTCAGCATGAGAAGAGTATTGCCGATAACCGATAAATTCTGTTTTCGCTTTGATCAGCTGTGATATGACGGCCTCCCGGCAAAGTGTGACCACACTGTAGCCATCATTCAGATATAGCATGGTCATGAAGAGGGTTAAAGAACTAAACCCTCCTATCCTATACAGCCAGGGAAGCTGCCATCTTGGCCTCTGTTTGATTTGCAACTGCCATGCTGCTGTACATGTGATATATTATGACACTGATATGCAGCACTGATGGGCACTGGCAGGTGGCAATGCTGGACACTGGTAGGTGGCACTGATGGGCACTGATAGGCGGCAAGGGTAGGCTGTACTGATGGGCACTGATAGGCTGCACTAAACCCTCCTATGCTACCAGGGAAGCTGCCATCTTGGCCTTTGTTTGATTTGCAACTGCCATGCTGCAGTACATGTGAACAAATATGACACCAGCCTTTTGATAGCTTGACAGTTTGGCTGAGAACACAAGCAACTGTGACAGTAATCAATTACGGCATCTCCTTGAAAGGAACTGTATTGAGAGTGCCAAATTCTGCTTCAACTGTTTCCCAAAACAGTTCCATGAAAAAGCTCTCAAAACGGCTGGTGTTATACACAGGGCCGGGACAAGGGGTGGGCAGGAGGGGCGGCTGCCCTGGGCACTATGGTACCATGTGAGGTGGGGGGGCACCTCAAGGGGATTAGGGAGAGGGGATTTGTGTTGAAAAGGGGAATTTGGGGAGTGGCAGGGGGTAATAATTGTTCTAGGAGGACAAATTTAGGGAGGTGTGCTAGGAAAGGTGATTTGGGGGGATTTGTATTGGGAGGTGGGAAGAGGATTGGTGCTAGGAGGGGGAATTTTTGGGGGTTTGTGCTATGAAAGTAGTATGGTAGAGGGGAAATATATATTTTTTGAGGGGGGGGGTATTTGTGTTAGTAGGGCTGATTGGGGGTATTTGTGCTGGGGTAAAGAATTTGTGGGGGGGATACATATGCTAGGATGGGGGATTGTGTAGAGGAATTTGTGCTAGAAGGGGGATTTGAAGTGTTGGGGGAGGGGGGATCCATGCTTGGAGGGGAAATTTAAGGGGTAAAGGATTTGTGCTAGGAGGGGGGAATTTTTTTTGGGGGGGGAATAGATTTGTGCTGGCGGCATATGGAGGGAGAGAGGGTGTGAGCTGGGGCACATGGGGGGGCAAAGATTTATGCTGGGAGAAGGGATTTCAGCAGGTTGTAGATTTGTAATGGGAGGAGGGGGGGTTAGGTTTGGGCAGATTTTTGCTGACACAAACTTTTAAATCTTGGGGGGAGGGGGGGGGCGCAATTTGGAATGTTCGCCCTGAGCTTTAGATGACCTTGTTCCGGCACTGGTTATACATACCTGATCACATGTACAGCACCATGGCAGTTGCAAATCAAACAGAGGCCAAGATGGCGGCTTCCTTGGCTGTATAGGGTAGGGGGGTTTAGTTCCACTTTAAAGCAAAACTGAATCAGGCACAAAATCCATTCACTGCCAAAGCAGAACTAAAAGGACAACATTTCATTTTAGGCTCCATTCACACCTAAAGGGCTCCAAAGTTGCGCCGACTTTGGAGTGCAACTTTGACAGAACTTTGGATGGGTGCAACTTGGATACGACTTTGGCTTTGACCAGTGATAATGGACAACTGTTGTACACAAGTTGCATTGTATAACATTCAGCAAGGGCGGCCTGTGCATTGTTGGTGCATGGGCGCCGCCCCCCTAACACTGCCGCCGCCCTCCCTATCCATGTGCCTGGCCCCTTTCAGGACGCCGGGCGCATGAATTCCTATGGCAGGGATGGGGAGGGGGGGGGGGGGGTGTTTTTTGAAGCACCTGATTAGAGCCAGAGGCTCTAATAGGCTTCAAAATAGGGTGGACTTGGGGCGTAGAGCATTGGGCCTGGAGCTCACCCAGTTACAACATCATTTGAAAATTCGCTGTTGCAACACTGAACCTCCTCCCGGCCAGTTGGGAAGCAGGGTCTGATACCCGTCACCTGATTGGCTGAAAGGACAGGCGATCCTTTTGGACGCCTAGGAGGAGGGGAAGATACACACGGCGGAAGCCGCGGTGATCTCAGAAGAGTAGAGGACACAGGAGACCCTGCCAGATGCCCGCTGCAGCCTGATCCCCTGCCCCCTGTGCCCACCGATCCCTGCCGCTGTGTGCCCGCCGATCCCCGATGTGCCCAGAGATCCCCGCCGCTGTGTGGCCACCAAACCCTGCTGCGGTGTGCCTGCCAATCCCCAATGTGCCCGCTGATCCCCGCCGTTGATGGGGTAAGTGCTGGTAGACCGGCAGACACAAGGGCGGGGGGGTGTGAGATGCTGCGCGGGGGGGTTGTTCGTGTTCGCCCCTCCCCCCCCAAATAAAAAACCACCATCCGCCACTGACAATCAGGTATGACTTTCATGCAACTTCGGAGTGTTAACAAGTTGCATGAAAGTCATACCAAAGTAGTGCATGAACTACTCTGAAGTTGCTGCAACTTTAAGTCACGCATCTATGAATGGTTATCACTGGAAAACATGGGGAATGACTTGTCATGCAACTTTGATGTCCAAAGTTGCATTACAAGTCGCACAAGTTTGAATGGAGCCTTAGGGAGGGTTATAATGTTTCACTTTTATTTTGCCATCTGTGTCCCATCGGGGAGATTTCCCTTCACTTCCTGTCCCATAAGCCAAAACAGGAAGTGAGAGGAAATCCCTCCAAAGTGAGGAAATCCCTGGTTGCCAATAGAACTAGTGTCCCCATTGGAAGATTTCCCTTCTATTCCTGTTCTGGGGACAACCCAAAATTTGGCATTTTCTTTCACTTTCTATGATAATGGTACAATAGAGAGGGTGAATCTCCCTAATGGGGGCACAGACAGCAATAAAAACTGACAGGGAGTCTAATCCCTCTCCACTCTATGCAAAAAAAAAAACAAAAAAAAAAGTAATCGGGAGCGGTGAGCAGTGTCGTGTCACACATAGCCCATCCCCTCCACAGTTAGAATCGCTCCCTAGGACACACTTAATGCCACCTAGTGGTTAACCCCTTCACTGCCAGTCACATTTACACAGTAATCAATGCATTTTTAATTGCACTGATTGCTGTATAAATGTGAATGGTTCCAAAATAGCTCCAAAAGTGTCCGATGTGTCCGCCATAATATCGCAGTCATGATAAAAATCGCTGGTTGCCGCCATTACTAATAAAAAAAAAAATTATTAATAAAAATGCCATAATACTATCCCCTATTTTGTAGACGCTATAACTTTTGCGCAAACCAATCAGTATACGCTTATTGAGATTTTTTTTACCAAAAACATGTAGAAGAATACATATCGGTCTAAACTGAGGAAAAAAATAGTTTTTTTTATATATTTTTGGGGGATATTTATTATAGCAAAAAGTAAAAAATAATGCGTTTTTTTTCAAAACTGTCGCTATTTTTTTGTTTTATAGCGCAAAAAATAAAAACCGCAGAGATGATCAAATACCAACCAAAAGAAAGCTCTATTTGTGTGGAAAAAAAAGGACGTCAATTTTGTTTGGGAGCCACGTCGCACGACCGCGCAATTGTCAGTTACAGCGACGCAGTGCCGAATCGCAAAAAGTGCTCTGGTCTTTGGGCAGCCAAATGGTCCGGGGCTTAAGTGGTTAACCACTTCCTGACCAAGCACTGTAGATTTAGTCCTTCAGTGTTGGCCGGCTGCGCAGAATCATGTACATAAACGTGATTCTGCTGTCCCGGGTAGGGGACGCGCGCGCGATGCGGGCGCACCAGCTGGGCTGCGATTAGTGACAGCACAAGCCAATCAGCAGGTGCCGGATAATCGATGACCACAGACAGCCGCTGATGGGCGATGAGAAAGACAAGGCGGAGCTCTGTCTAAGTAAACAATGCAGATCTCTGTCCTGTCAGCGGGATGTGCCCGATTTTTTTTCCCTGCAAAGCACATCTCTTAGTAAAAGCAGCACACAGTACACATAAACACTGGTTAGGCACACATTTAACCCTTTGATCGCCCCCTGATGTTTAAACCCTTTCCAGCCAGTGTCATTAGTACAGTGACAGTGCATATTTTTTAGCACTGATCACTGTATTATCGTCACTGGTTCCCACGAAGTGTCAGTTATGCCCCGTACACACGAGCGGAATGTCCGACAGAAAAAGTGAGACGGAAGCTTTTCATTGTATATTCCGATCGTGTGTAGGCCTCATCGGACTTTTTACGTTAAAAATTCTGACGGACCTAGAAAGAGAACATGTTCTAAATATTTCCGACGGAACCAATTCCTATCGGGAAAAACGCTCGTCTGTATGCTGTTCCGACGTACCAAAAACGACGCATGCTCTGAAGCAAGTACGAGACGGAAGCTATTGGCTACTGGCTATTGAACTTCCTTTTTCTAGTCCCGTCGTAAGTGTTGTACGTCACCGCGTTCTGGACGGTCGGACTTTGGAGTGATCGTGTGTACGCAAGACAGTTTCAGTGGAATTCCGACGGGAAAACCGGTCGTGTGTACAGGGCATAAGTGTAAGATTTTCCGCCACAATATCGCAGTTCCACTATAAGTCGCTGATCGATGGCATTACTAGTATTGATTAACTGTGAATGAGAGGTACAGGTGAGCTGTGCAAAAGGGGCGCAGGGGCTGCAAGTAAGCTGTGGATGAAGGGTACATGTGGGCTATGGATGAGGGATGTAGAGACACGTGGGGACTAAGGCCACTTTCACACTGAGGCGCTTTACAGGCTTAAATAGCGCTTGCAAAGTGCCTGTAAAGAGCCTCTCCTGTGACTCCAGTGTGAAAGTCCAAGTGCTTTCACACTGGGGAAGTGCGCTTGCAGGACAGGAAAAAAAAGTCAAGCAGCATCTTTGGGAAGCCCCTGCCATTGAATTAAATAGGCAGCACTGCCAAAGCGCCTGCAAATCGATTTGCGGGCGCTTTTAACCCTATTTTGGCCCGCTAGCTGGGGTTAAAAATGGCCTGCTAGCGGCCGAAAAGTGCTGCTAAAACGTTGGTAAAGCGCCGCTAACACAGTGTGAAAGTGGTCTGAAAGCGGCCTAAAGGAATTCAGACACAAGTTGTGGATGAGGAGTGCAAAGATGGGCAGTGGAAGAGCGGTGCAGAGGTGAGTGATGGAAAAATTCTGGGGGTTATTACTGCACCCACTGACTCCAATGCCTGGGTTTTATTTTTTACTGCACCAGCTGGCCAGTGCTGGGGGTTATTACTGCAGCTACCGATACCAATGCTGGGGGTTATTACTGCAGCTACCGATACCAATGCTGGGGGTTATTACTGCAGCTACCGATACCAATGCTGGGGGTTGTTACTGCAGCCACTAAAACCAATGCTGACGGGTATTACTGCAGTCACCCATACCAATGCTGGGGGTTATTACTGCATCTACCGATACCAATGCTGGGGGTTGTTACTGCATCTACCGATACCAATGCTGGGGGTTGTTACTGCAGCCACCAATATCAATGCTGGGGGTTATTACTGCAGCCACTAAAACCAATGCTGACGGGTATTACTGCAGTCACCGATACCAATGCTGGGAGTTATTACTGCAGCCACTAATACCAATGCTGGCGGTTATTATTGCAGTCACGGATACCAATGCTGGGGGTTATTACTGCAGCCACCAATACTAATGCTGGGGGTTATTACTGCAGCCACTGATACCAATGCTGGGGGTTATTACTGCAGCCACCAATACTAATGCTGGGGGTTATTACTGCAGCCACTGATACCAATGCTGGGGGTTATTACTGCAGCCACCGATACCGATGCTGGAGGTTATTACTGCAGCCCCCGATACCAATGCTGGGGGTTATTACTGCAGCCCCCCATACCAATGCTGGGGGTTATTACTGCAGCCACCCATACCAAGGCTGGGGGTTATTACTGCAGCCACCCATACCAATGCTGGGGGTTATTACTGCAGCCCCCCATACCAATGCTGGGGGTTATTACTGCAGCCCCCGATACCAATGCTGGGGGTTATTACTGCAGCCCCCCATACCAATGCTGGGGGTTATTACTGCAGCCACCCATACCAATGCTGGGGGTTATAACTGCAGCCACCCATACCAAGGCTGGGGGTTATTACTGCAGCAAGGTCCATAAAGGACATGGGTGAGCGAGTTTGGGATGGAGGAACTTGACTGACCTGCACAGAGTCCTGACCTCAACTTGACAGAGCACCTTTGGGATGAATTAGAGCAGAGACTACGAGCCAGGCCTTCTCGTCCAACATCAGTGCCTGACCTCACAAATTAACTTCTGGAAGAATGGTGAAACATTCCCATAGACACACTCCTAAAACTTGTGGACAGCCTTCCCAGAAGAGTTGAAGCTGTTATAGCTGCAAAGTTTGGGCCAACTCAATATTGAACCCTACAGACTAAGACTGGGATGCCGTTAAAGTTAATGTGTGTGTAAAGGCAGGCGTCCCGATACTTTTGGTAATATAGTGTATCGTTACTGTGTTCATGACAGCCGTTCGCTGTTTAATTAAGGCTGTGTACAAGGTCCCTTGGAAATGCAGAACGCATTGGGGTTGATTTACTAAAACTGGAGAATGCAGAATCTGGTGCAGCTGTGCATGGTAGCCAATCAGCTTTTAACTTCAGCTTGTTCAATTAAGCTTTGACAAAAAAAAAAACAAAAACCTGGAAGCTGATTGGTTTCTACTCAGAGCTGCACCAGATTTTGCACTCTCCAGTTTTAGTAAGTAACCCCATTGAGGCTAGGTTCACACTGCTGCGAATTTTATTGCGAATTTGAGCCGCTGCGATCGCTCAAATTCGCAAGTCATTTTAATAACATTGTTTTCCATGAGTGCTGTTCACATCAATGCGTTGCGAATTTAACCTGCGTAAAAAAAGGGTCCTGTCCGAGTTTGATCCGTGTGCAATGCGAATTCAGCTCCATAGATTACAAAATTTGCAGTAGAATCGCAAGAACACACAAAGAATTCGCAATGCAAATTTGCGACGCAATCGGATCAAAATCGCGCTAAATTCGCACTGCAGCAGTGTGAACCTAGCCTGAAAGCTAACTGTCACACACCTCCCAACTTTTTGAGATGGGAATGAGGGACACCTATCAGCAATGTATGCAGGCATAGGACACACCCCCTGCCACGCCCCCCTAAAGGAGAATTGTACAAAAAAACAAGATTGGTTAAACCCACAAGTGCTTTTTTTTTACCACTACTATTCCTTTATATTGGCTTTTGGGATTTACAAATGCAGCAATTTAGAAATTGGATGAAAGGTTTAGCACTGGGAAACACTTTTTGATAGATAAAAAGTGTATTTTATATACAGCTATATAGATAAGACCAAAATGAGGGACAAATTAGGAGGAATGAGGGACAGAGGCACTTTGCTCCAAATCAGGGACAGTTGAGAGTTATGCTGTCGCGTTCTATTGTTAAATGTATGTAGATATACTGTCTCAATTCTACATTTATAACATAAGCAGCAGGACACTTGGTGCTGTTTCTACAAATAGACAGAAGAGGGCAGCATAGTACTGAAATAAAATTGTATTCTTCATTTTCACTAGGACAGCGGAGGATTTTGGACATGTATTCTCCTGTAAGGAGGGGGTGAATGGACACATTGCTGTACAGTTATGTCTTGGAGGACCTGGAAAGACAATAATAATGAGATATTTGTAAAACCGAAATTTGTTTTGTAGTGAAAATAGTTTTGTTCAATTAAATGTAACTAAAAGCTGGGTGAATATTAACAGATAAAAGCTGATGATATTTCCAACAATTTCCACAGAAGAATATTCAGAGCCCAGGAAATCAGGGGACACTTTGCAACTATAGCTATTTAACTTCCGAAAGATCTAACCCCCCCCCCCCCATTCATGACCAGGCCATTTTTTGCGATACGGCACAGCGTTACTTTAACTGACAATTGCGTGGTCGTGCGACACTGTTCCCAAATAAAATGTCCTTTTTGTCTCACAAATAGAGCTTTTTATTTATGGCATTTGGTGTTATTTGATCACCTCTGTGTTTTTTATTTTTTGTGCTATAAACAAAAAAAGACCGATCATTTTGAAAAAAAACAAAACAATATTTTTTACTTTCTGCTATAAAACGTTTCCAATGAAAAATGTAAAAAATATAATTTGGTTAGCAATTTAGGTCAATATGTATTCTTGTATTCTGCTACATATTTTGGTAAAAAAAAATCCCAGTAAGCGTATCTATCTATCTATCTATCTATCTATCTATCTATCTATCTATCTATCTATCTATCTATCTATCGATCGATCTATCGATCTATTGATCGATCTATCGATCGATAGATCTATCGATCTATATCTATATATAGATATATCTATCTATATCTATAGATAGATATATTTATCTATATCTATATATAGATATATCTATATATATATATATATTTATGCTAAAAAAAACCCACAATAAGCGTATATATAGATAATATAGATATATCTATATATAGCTATATATAGCTATATATATATATAGCTATATATAGATATATCTATATTATCTATATATACGCTTATTGTGTTTTTTTTTTAGCAAAATATGTAACAGAATACATATTGACCTAAATTGATAACCAAATTAGATTTTTTACTGGAAATGTTTTATAGCAGAAAGTAAAAAATATAGTTTTTTTTCAAAATTATCGGTCTTTTTTTATTTATAGCGCAAAAAATAAAAAACGCAGAGGTGATCAAGTACCACCAAATACCATCAAAAGAAAGCTCTATTTGTGGGACAAAAAGCACATTATATTTGGGTACAGTGTCATACAACCGCGCAATTGTCAGTTAAAGTGACGCAGTAAAAAATAAATAAAAATTCTATAAATATATCCCATAGTTTGTGGACGCTATAACTTTTGGGCTAACCAATCAATATATATTTTTTAACAAAAACAGTGGTGCTTTATTATTGTAATAGATAATCAGAGTTACAGAATACCATTCAACACATTACATTACATTACATACATAGATTACATATTTGAGGATAGGGAAAATAATATGCAAAACCCGCAAACAATACGTAAGGTTAATAATACCATTCTCAACAAGTACCGTCCACCCTCCACCCTCCAAAACCCTTCCCTATTGGGGCAAATGAACGTAGTGAACTGAATGTTTCTCTACGAGGCCATCCACGGAGCCCAAACTTTTTCAAATTTCCACGGACAGCCACGGTTTATATATGTCATTTTATACATGGGGATTACTGCCTCAATCTGTGCCTCCCAGGCTGAAAAGGATGGAGGGGAAGAATCTATCCATTTCATGAGTATTTCTTTTTTGGCATAGAAAAGAAGGAAGGAAATCAGTAATTTAAGATGATATGGCCTCTGCTCATCATCATGTATCCCCAGCAACGCCATGGCCGGCAAGAGCGGGATAGAGGTCTGCAATCTGGAGTTGATTTCACCTACGATCTTAGTCCAAAATAGTGCAACAACTGGGCACTCCCAGAACATATGTATAAATGTGCCTATATGGACTTTGCATTTAGGACACATGGGGTCTCTCTCAGGAAATATGCGATGGAGTCTCTGCGGGGTATAGTAGACCCTGTGCATAAATTTAACTTGAATCAGTTTGTCCTTGGATGCTATCACTAATTTCGGGCCACACTCTAGACAGTCCTCCCATCCCTCCCTATCCAGCGACGGGATATCAGCCCGCCATCTTTCCCATAATTCATTAATCTTAGGGGAATCTCTTCCCAGCAACGCATTATATAGAGAGGATAGGGGTTTAGACAAGTCTCCAGGAGATAGGAGATCTTTGATGGGGTCCGTCTGTAACAGGGGAGTTTGCGGGAATTGAGCCCTGACCGCATGTCTCAGCTGTAGGTACCGGAACCCCATCCAACGGGGCAGTCCAAATTTAGCCGTAAGCTCATGCAAGGAGAGCAGTTGACCCCCAGACGTTACGTGTTCCAACAAGGTTACACCATATCTGGCCCACACCTGTGGGTCCGGTATCATACGGAAGTGTTTAAGTCGTGGGTTCCCCCATAGGGGATGAGCTGGAGACAATTGGCCAGGTCTCAAGTATCTGCGCCTAGCCGCTTCCCATACCCTCCAAGTTGCTCTAGTAGGCCCAGGGACCTCACAATATGCCTTGGGTCCTCTATAGGGAAAATTCCGAAGGTCCGTCAGGGAACCCAGAATATTCGCCTCGAGACAGGTTGCCACATTGGATCTAGAACCCTGGAACCACCAGTGTACCGTCACCAACATGGCTGCCCAAAAATATAACTGGAAATTTGGGAGGGCAAGTCCGCCCAAATCTGCAGGTAAACATAACGTAGTACGTGCCAACCTAGGATATCTCCCCGACCAAATAAAGGAACCCACTATACGGTCAATCTCCCTAAAAAACGAGGCGGGGACCCAGACCGGACAATTCCTAAACAGATAGTTAAATTTGGGCAGTATCATCATTTTAGGAGACTAATGCGACCCAGAAGATTCAGAGGAAGATTCTCCCAGGCAGCACATTTCGAATGTAGGGTGTTCAGATCAGGTCATCAGGTTTCTTACAATAAAATCAGAGAGATTCCTAGTGATCACAACTCCAAGATATTTAAATTCCCTAACCCTTTGTAGTGGGGAGGAGAGGGGTCCAGAGTTAACTCCATCATTTATAAAAAATAGGACTGATTTGGTCCAATTTATTTTTACTCCTGAGAGTCCACCAAAACTGTCAAAAATACGCAAGGCAGCTTGAAGAGAGGGCCCAGCATCATTAAGGTACAATAATGCGTCGTCGGCATAGAGGGAGAGGCGCTCTTCCATCATACCTACCCGCAGGCCCAGAACGTCCGGTGCACTCCTAATGGCAATTGCCAGAGGCTCCAGCGCCAGGGCGAACAGGCTGGGGGAGAGCGGGCATCCCTGCCTCGTACCACGAAACAGAGCAAAGGAGTCTGAGACCCAATTGTTGGTGCGAACCCGTGCCCGGGGGGATTGGTACAGCAATCGTACTCCGTGAATAAATTTGGGACCGAATACAAATCTACGCAAAGTTTCCCATAAAAATTTCCATTCAACAGAGTCGAAAGCCTTCTCGGCATCTAAAGAGGCAATAACCCTGGACCCCGTGTTGTCATGCGATGTTGCTAAGTTAAGGAATAGGCGCCTAATATTAATATCTGTGCCCTTGCCTGGCATAAATCCCGTCTGGTCTATACCCACTAGGTCTTCTATTACATGGGATAGTCGGGTGGCCAAGTCCTTAGCAAAGATCTTGGCATCAACATTAAGCAACGAGATGGGCCTGTACGATGCGCAATCAAGAGGGTCTTTTCCTGGTTTAGGAACCAGTACAATACAATCAATATATATATTGATTGGTTTGCCCAAAAGTTATAGCATCTACAAACTATGGGATGTATTTATAGAATTTTTATTTATTTTTTACTAGTAATGGCAGGGATCAGCAACTTATAGCAGGACTGCGATATTGCGGCGGACAAATCGGACACTAACTGATGCTTTTTCGGGAACCAGTGACACAATACAGTGATCAGTGCTAAACATAAGCACTGTCACTGTACTAATGAAACTGCCGGAGAAGGGGTTAACATCAGGGGCGATCAAAGGGTTAAATGTGTGGCCAATGTGTTATTGTGTGTGCTGTTTTTACTAATCAATGTGCTTTGCAGGAAGTTAAAAAAAACAGCACATTGCTGCTGTCATAAGAGAGCCCTGTGCTTGTTTACCTACATAGGGCTCACTTCGGTAATGTCCGGAGCCGATCGTTGGGTGCCAGCGACCAATCAGCAGCCGGCACCCGCTGATTGGTTGGTGCTGCAGCCAATCGCAGCACAGCCGGAGCAGCGCGGGCGGTCCGCAAGCGGTTAACTGACAATTGCGCTGTCATGCAACGCTATACACAAATTCAATTTGTATAATTTTTTTCCCACAAATAGAGCTTTCTCTTGGTGGTATTTGATCACCACTGCTGCTGATCACTGTAAAAATGTCACTGGTGATGTCAGCACAAAGTGTCAGTTAGGGGCTGTCAGCTCTGTATGAATTGATTATAGCCTCAAGCCTATAGCCTGCGATAAGGCAATGGCTTACTTTAACTGACAATTGCACAATTATGCAATGCTGTACCCATATAAAATTTATGTAATTTTTCCCCCACAAATAGAGCTTTCATTTGGAAGTATTTGATCAGGACTGTTTTTTTTTTTTTTTTTGCGCTATAAACAAAAAAAAAAAGAAACATCAAATCTGAACAAAAATCAATGTTTTTTACTTTCTGTTATAAAACATATCCAATAAAAAAAAATTTAAAAAATTGTATTAGTGAAGTGATGGCTGCATTTGATGGGCACAAGTGGTTGCATATAATGGGGCACAAGTGGCTGCATATGATGGGCACAGTGGCTGCATTAGATGAGCACAGTGGCTGCGTTTGATGGGCACAGTTGCTGCGTTTGATGGGCACAGTTGCTGCGTTTGATGGGCACAGTGACTGCGTTTTATGGGCACAGTGGCTGCTTTTGATGGGCACAGTGGCTGCATTTGATGGGCACAATGGCTGCATTTGATGGGCACGGTGAGGCTGCAATTGATGGGGGGGTTCAGTATTTTTCAGTTTGTTTGCGTGCCCCCAAAACAATTTTGAGCACCAGCCGCCACTGTGTAGCACCCTGATGTTTAGGCAGGGCTGCTATTAAATTTAGTTGCCAGGTGATAGTTACCTTGGCCAATTGTTAGGATATCAATTGATTTCCCCCTAATTCTGAAATTTCTGCACTTCTCTCTTCTGTTACTAGGTGGCCTGGTAGCTGGTGACATTGGAAAAGACAAGGGCATAGCAAGGACAGATTATGAATGAATGGTGTGTCTCAGCCAATGGGCAGGAATTTTCTTGGGTCCCTTGGCCTGCTGGGAGATCCCATTTATTTGGGTGGAGTCGGGTGATCGGGGGTTCTGTGCCACCTGGACGGCTGTCTGGGTGGATGTGTGTTGTATTGCCCCGAGCTTCTAGGCCCGATCCCGTGGACTTCTGGTTGAGGGCCTATCCAGAAGTACTGCAGGGTTGGGACTGCGGGCTTGTAGTCCAACCAGAAGTAACTTTCCACCGACCAGGGAACCAGTCAAGGTCGGAGGTAGAGGGGAAACTGTCGCCACTAAGGGACCATCCACCTTGCTACCGGAGACCATTGTGAGTAAGCTGAGGCCAGTACCAGAGCAGACTTCTCGTCAGCCGAGGACGGTGAAGAAGTGGGAAAAGTTCAGCAAGTGCCAAGTCAGGGACCCAGCTGGACAGCAGAGGTGATGCTTGTGGAGCATCAGTGAGTGAGGGACCTAACATGTTAGAGGGGTGATGTTTGAGGAGTATCTATGAGTGCCAAGCCAGGGACCCAGTAGGGAAGTGGGGGTGATGCTTGAGGAAGATACTGAGTGCCACAGTGGAAGAGCTCCGGGGATCCAATGGCTAGTGGATCTGAAGTCTAGTGAAAGACTGGGAGCCCGTTGAGTGAAGACCCACCGTGAGAGAGTGTGGGGAAAGCTGAGAACTGTTTGTGTTGCAAACAGTTGAATACCATTGTCGTTAGTACCTGCTACAAGATTGTTGCCATAGGAGACAGCGGTCCTACCTATACAGAAGTGGTGTCCAGCTGGAGGCCTTCACCTTTATAGATGTCTACCTATAGAAGTCTTGGAGTCTGCCAAATAACATTGCACCTACCCAAGTTTGTCCTGGCCCTAAACCTCTCTCCCACAGTTCTGTTTAAGAGACAATAAATCTCTTTTTGCATTCTAAAAGTGTCTGGCGCCCACCCTTTCATCTTGCATTACACCCACCATGCCTTGCAACCCACTCTACATGGAAGGATGTCAGCTTTCCCTAACTCTGGAGGTCACCATTAGGTCTCGTGGGGCCTTGGATCGTCTGTGGACGTTGCAGGGAACCCCTGCTTGAGGTAGTCTCACCAGCCCAACCTCCGCGGACACTGCAAGCGGACTGGAACAAGAATGTCGTCGTGGGAGCGGCATTGAGAGTCCACCTGCTATCACCCGGCTCATGAGGGAAGCTGCTCCTCTTGCTTCTGTGGCTGCACCAGGACCCAACAATCCGGTCGCCCCTCGAGGCCATGGTCGGGCACACCTGCTGTCCTTGATGGCGGAATCACCGAGGAAAAGGGTGCCGGAGTCGGGTAGGCCTGCAAGGGGTGAGAGTGGTGTACCCTAGGGGGAGGTGATACCAGTGGCCATTAAAGGACATAATGCGGTTGTGCCATAGGGTAGGGACTGCGGGCTTGTAGTCCAACTAGAAGTAACGGTGCACCGGCCGTCCAGTCTCTACCAGTCGTGATGGTCGGAGGTAGAGGGGAAGCTGTCGCCACTAAGGGACCATCCACCTTGCTACTGGAGACCATTGTGAGTAAGCTGAGGCCAGTACCAGGGCAGACTTCTCGCCAGCTGGGGAGAAGTGGGAAGGCATCAGCAAGTGCCAAGTCAGGGACCCAGCGGGACAGCAGAGGTGACGCTTGTGGAATGTGGAGCATCAGTCAGTGCCAAGCCAGCGACCCAGCAGGGAAGCGGGGGTGACGTTGAGGGAGATACTGAGTGCTAAAGTGGAAGAGTTTGGGGGATCCAGTGGCTAGTGGATCTAAAAGTCTAGTAAAAAACTGGGAGCTCGTTGAGTGAAGATCCACTGTGAGAGAGTGTGGGGAAAGCTGAGAACTGTTCATGTTGCAAATAGTTGAATACCATTGTCGTTAGTACCTGCTACAAGATTGTTGCCATAGGAGACAGTGGTCCTACCTATACAGAAGTGGTGTCCAGCTGGAGGCCTTCACCTGTATAGCTGTCTACCTATAGAAGCCTTGGAGTCTGCCAATTAACATTGCACCTACCCAAGGGTGTCCTGGCCCTAAACCTCTCACCACAGTTCTGTTTAAGAGACAATAAATCTCTTTTTGCATTCTAAAAGTGCCTGGCGCCCACCCTTTCATCTTGCATTACACCCACCATGCCTTGCAACCCACTCTACCTGGAAGGATGTCAGCTGTCCCTAACTCTGGAGGTCACCATTAGGTCTCGTGGGGCCCTGGACTTTGCTACAGTAACATGTAACAGATGGCTGTCAGAGATTGCAGACATTTTAAATGATGGTCATAGACTGTGGAGATGCCATTTGTTTGGTTGGAGACTGTGTTGGAGTAGTGCTGCAGAAGACAGTGAGAGACTGGGTTACATGAGTGTCGAATTCGGGGGTCAGGCTCGGAGACCAGTAGTCATAGCATTAGAGAGGCTCCCACAAACCAGCTGGATAAGTTCACAAGCAGGTCACCCTGGCACCTCATCCAAGGTGCAGAGACTAGGCCAGTGATGGCGAACCTTGGCACCCCAGATGTTTTGGAACTACATTTCCCATGATGCTCACGCACTCTGCAGTGTAGGTGAGCATCATGGGAAATGTAGTTCTAAAACAAATGGGGTGCCAAGGTTTCCCATCACTGGTCTAGGCACTAACCAGTATTCACCAGAGCTCCTGATGGTGGAGATGGGTTTTGCTTTGTGTTAGTACCAGGTTGCAAGCCTCGGGATTGTTCCAACTAGGAAGTAAGCAAGCAGGGGTCCAGCAGCAGATGTAGCAGGTAGGGAGCAAGCAGAAGCGTAGTCAGTAAAGAAGCCAAAGGTCGATAACAAGTTGTTGCAGGTTGGGATCAAGCAGAAGCGTAGTCAGTAAAGAAGCAAAAAGTTCAGTAACAAGTGGTTGCAGGTCGGAATCAAGCAGTAGCATAGTCCAAGAACAAGCCAAAGGTTGATAACGAGTGGTAGTGAAGATAAGGACACCTGCAGGTATGCAAAGGAGCAAGATATTGGCTGGAGAGCACAACAATCTGGCAAACAGGAAGTGCAAAGGCGCATGGCTTGAATAGGAAGTTCATGGGAGAATCAAGGCGTTCAAGGTTCACCAGAAACAAGGTACAAAGCAAAATTATCCAAAGGATCAGACAGGATTCTGTCCAGCATCACAGGTGGCTCAGCAAGAAAAGCTACTGCCAGTCGTAGGTTCAGATCCTGGTTCTGACAATGAGGCTAGTAAAGTTCCTGCTAATATTTCTTTATAAATTAATGTTCCCACTACAGACTGCTGAGGCCCAAGGGATGCACAAGTACCAAAAGTCTGCAGGTTGCGCACCAGAGATCTATAAAAAAAATAAGGGGATTTAGTTATTCCTCATGATGTTTGATTTCATTTTCTACAATATATTGGAGAAATTACAGTTGGGATCTGATTGGACGCTATGGGCAACAGCTCCACTCTTCTGTGCTCTACTATCTATGAATGGCTTTTACCGAGAGGTGGTTGGGCTGTAGTAATATGCTAGCAGGTTGCCCTCCAATACGTTGTTTCCACTGTTCTCCGCTGAACCTTTTTGACAGATGCAAAGCTCTGTTTTCATGGAACTGATGATTAACTTTCATGCTTTCAGAGTCTAACTTTCCATCTGGTGTAGGCACGCCGTCTGTGGAACTGAGAAGATTTATGTTTAACTCTTCTGCTACTTTGATCACATAGACTATGAGTATTGGGATCACTTACTTATTTTTCTGTGCATTTTTGAAAGAGTGGTCTCTGCAAAATTTGGGTGTAGAAAACACAAACTGACTGCTGTGTGCACACACTTCTGTATATCTCCATGTACAAGTATAAAAAATGCTGCTTATCTTTATATATAGGTAGGGTCACATGAGAGTTTTGTATGCATGCAATTTCAAATATTACATTTTATTACCAAAAGTATTGGGACGCCTGCCTTTAAACACACACATGATCTTTAATGGCATCCCAGTCTCAGCCCGTAGGGTTCAATATTGAGTTGGCCCACCCTTTGCAGCTATAACAGCTTCAACTCTTCTGGGAAGGCTATCCACAAGGTTTAGGAGTGTGCCTATGGGAACGTTTGAATATTATTCCAGAAGTGCATTTCTGAGGTCAGGCACTGATGTTGGATGAGAAGGCCTGGCTCGCAGTCTCCACTCTAATTCATCTGAAAGGTGTTCTATCAGGTTGAGAGAGGTTGTGCAGGCCAGTCAAGTTCCTCCATCCCAAACTCACTCATCCATGTCTTTTTGAACCTTGCTTTGTGCACTGGTGCGCAGTCATGTTAGAACAGGAAGGGACCATCCCCAAACTGTTCCCACAAAGTTATGAGCATGAAATTGTCCAAAATGTCTTGGTATGCTGACTCCTTAAGAGTTCCCTTCACTGGAACTAAGGGGCCAAGCTCAACCCCTGAAAAACAACCCCACGCCATAATCCCCCCTCCACCAAATGATTTGGACCAGTGCACAAAGCAAGGTCCATAAAGACATGGATGAGCGCATTTGGGGTGGAGGAACTTGACTGGCCTGCACAGAGTCCTGACCTCAACCTGGTATAACACCTTTGGGATGAGTTAGAGTGGAGACTGCGAGGTCTGCCAGAAGGGGGGACAGGGTACCCGCCTGGAAGGCGGGAGGAGACAGAGGAGCGGAAGTTCCACTTTTGGGTGGAACTCCACTATAAACTTCATACTGGATTCTATCAATGTAGAAGATGTAGGGTCTGTTCATTTAGTGCCTGTCTCCTTAGACGAACCACAACTTTTACCTCTACTAGCACAGAAGAATCACATGTGATAAAACCATTTATCACTTGTGCCACAGAGGGGGTTGTGTACATGTTGCAGTGCCCGTGTGGCCTGCGATATGTGGGCAGGACCAAATGGCCCTTCAAGTCCGCCTCAACGAGCATATCACCAATATAAAAATTGGCTTCAAGAACCACTCTGTGTCAAAGCACTATTTACTTGCACATTACAGGGACCCCTCCAAAACCATTTTTTTGGGTATAGATAAGTTCAACCCCCATTGGAGGGGGAGCTCATTAGTGAGGGAAATATCCAGATTAGAGATGACCTGGATTCATAGATTGAGAACTTTTGCACCTTATGGGTTCAATATTGACACTGACGTCAACCCTTTCATTGATAATTCAAAACAATCCATATATTATTTATTCATACTGTATATGCATTCTTGTATTTTTGTTAACTGGTTCTGAGACACGAGTACAAGAAGCTTATTAAAACTTTGTTCACTTTTAGACATGTATTCTATATGAATTTAGAGTTTGATACTTCACAATTTTACATAATCTTATTGATTGGTTTATCATGTTCCATAGGTGACACTTTGGATTTTTTTAAATTAAATTTTTTTTGTTCACCAGTTTAACTAAGGCCAAATCAGATGTAATTAGGCACATATTATATTTCCAATGCCCATTGAACACAAATAATAATATTATTAATATTGATATTATTAATTTTAATATCATTTTTATTTATTTTATATGCATATTCATTTATTTCCTTATACATTTCATATTAATTTATTTTCATATTCTTTACATAACATTATCTGCAGGATAAGGCACTCAGTGTCTTTCTAATTATAGTTTATGATATTTAGTTGTCAGCACTTTTAAACTAACACTTTTTTCACTTATACTTAAAAGTTTTAATTTTCATTTAGTTCACTTTTCTTTCCTTCATTTTTGCCCATTCCACTTTAGTTTATACATGGTAGGTGACACTATTGGTATGATTAATAATCTTTGTTCTTTACATAATTGTTGCCTCTTTTACCATTATGTAATTTATCATAATCATTTTGCGGATTCCCTATGAGGTCCCCTTTATGGTTGTTTTTTATTTAATTCATATATTTTTTTATATGTTACACGAGGCGTTGTGGACTTTAATATCCCCGCACATAGTAAGGGAAGTTTTTCCCATATCCAATATGGCGTTCAGGTACTCGAGACTCAGAACGAGGCTTGGTCTCCTATATATGGTGGTGAGTCACTACGCTGCCCGTTCCCTATTGACAACGTCTACTGATGACGAAACGCGTCTGGAAAAAGGCACGTTAGTGACGTCACCACGCGAGCGGAGTAGGAGGATGGGCTCCTTTTTATGTATGCCAGCCGGCTTTTTACATACGATATTATCGCCTCCTATCTGTAAGTGCAATACTTAATTGTATTAAAACGTTTTGAATCTATTACACTATGGCCAGTTCTTTTCTTTTCTGGGCAATGTGCTAATTATGTGGATGCCGGATGGGAGTCCTGGGGAGCGATCTTCACCATCTGAATACGGCTGCTATTGTGGTCATCAGCAAGCAGGCCTAGGCTGGGCTATAGCCACCTGCCCTTTGAAGCTTGCCGTCCGGTAAGCCTAATCTACAGCTACGGTGGTCGGGCACTTTATTTGTGGATGCACACTGTGGTGTTATTATGACCCTTCGTATTTTTAAAGAACACTCATTTGTCTTGATGTCAATTGTTTTGGACTTTATTTTTAGCGCAGATTTTCCCACTCCTCATACTGGATTGGCTGAAGAAAACATAAATATATAGTTACATGGTTACATAGTAGGTGAGGTTGAAAAAAGACGCAAGTCCATCAAGTTCAACCTATGTGTGTCATTATATGTCAGTATTACATTGTATATCCCTGTATGTTGCGGTCGTTCAGGTGCTTATCTAATAGTTTTTTGAAACTATCGATGCCCCCCGCTGAGAAGGGAATTCCACATCCTTGCCGATCTTACAGTAAAGAACCCTCTACGTAGTTTAAGGTTAAACCTCTTTTCTTCTAATTTTAATGAGTGGCCACGAGTCTTTTTAAACTCCCCTCTGCGAAAAAGTTTTATCCCTATTGTGGAGTCACCAGTACGGTATTTATGAATTGAAATCATATCCCCTCTCAAGCGTCTCTTCTCCAGAGAGAATAAGTTCAGTGCTCGCAACCTTTCCTTATAACTAACATACTTGCCAACAGTCCGGGACAATGCCGATTTTGGGACCCTCATCCCAATCAGAGGCTGTCCCAATTAAAGTCCCAGGATTTTGCTTTTGTCCCAGGAAATCAGGACTGTTTTTGGCCCCCAGGAGCTGCTTCTGGCTCCAAAAATATGGCCGCCGCCACCACCGAGAGATCTTTTTCCTGTTTTCCCCTAGCTCTCAGCTCAGATCTGAACTCCGCCCCTCCAGCCCTCTGCACTGCAGCTCCTCCCACTCTCTCTCGCAATGTTATTCGGCCATCTACCACCCCCACCCCATCCGTGCCCCCTATTTTCATGGTATTGTACTTATACAGTTTTCCCCATGAAAACCGAGGGGGCGCACGGGGGCGGTAGAAGGCCAAATAACATTGCGAGGGAGAGTGGGAGGAGCTGCAGTGCAGAGGGCTGGAGGGGTGGAGATTAGGAGGAGCTGGAGTGCAGTGGGCTGGAGGAGCGGCGTTCCGATCCCAGCCGGGAGCCAGCCGAGAACCAGGGGAAACAGGTTTTCATGGGGAAACCGATGTTGGCACAACACCTGTCTGTGAGAGGCAGAGCCAAGGGACTCTACTGCACTGGGGACACCTGATGTAAGGAGGGACTCCGCTGGGGACACCTTATGTAAGGTGGCACTCTGCTGGGGACACCTGATGTAAGGAGGGGCTCCGCTGGGGACACCTGATGTAAGGAGACACTTCACTGGGGACACCTGATATAAGGAGGCACTCCGCTGGGGACGCCTGATGTAAGGAGGCACTCCGCTACCTGGGGACACCTGATGTAAGGAGGGACTCTTCTGGGGACACCTGATGTAAGGAGGGACTTCGCTGGGGACAAAAATTTGAATTTGAAAATTCGGAAATCTCAAAATCCCAATTTCCAAAAATTCTGAATTCAGAAATTTATAAATCCAAAAATGTGAAAATCTGAAAAGAGAAAATCAGTAAAATTCAAAACAATAACTAACTAATAATAACTAACTATTAAATTATAGGTGTTGGAATTTCCTTTCAAATTTGGCTGTTTGTTAACGTAACGAATACAAATTCATCTGAAGTTACGAATTATCCGAAATAATTAATGCTGTATCTAAATAAATGGAATGGAACAAATTAATAATTAATAATAATAAAAAGGTTTTATTATTATTATTATCATTGTTATTTATTATTATTAGATCATTGCATTCCATTTGTTTAGATACGCATTCATTAATTCAGATAATTCGTAACTTCGGATAAATTCACTCACTCACTCACTCATTCTTATTTTCGGGTTTTCAAATCTCCAAATTTTCAAATTTTCAAATTTCCAAATTTTTGAATTTTCAAATTTCCGAAATTTTGAATTTCCTAATTTTCGAATTTCCTAATTTAGAATTTTCCAATTTCCGAACTTCCAAATTTTCGAAATTTCGGATTTCCGAATTTGAATTTTCGAATTTTCCAATTTCCAAAATTTTTCGAATTTCCGAAATTTCCAATTTCAAAATGTCAAATTTCTGAAATTTTGTCTTTCCAAATTTCCGAAATTCTGAATTCGAATAAAGTGCAGCTAAAAATAGCGGCGCTTTACGGCCGACGCCCTCCCTCCCCAGTGTGAGAGTGCCCTTAATGAAGGTACAACATTTAGCAGCTCACATATGGGGCCTGAATACAAATGCACGCCACTCTTTTCACATATTTATTTGTAAAAAAATTTGGAAAACCATTTATCATTTTCCTTCCACTTCACAATTATGTGCCACTTTGT
Source organism: Aquarana catesbeiana (assembly GCA_037953035.1). NCBI lineage: Eukaryota > Metazoa > Chordata > Amphibia > Anura > Ranidae > Aquarana > Aquarana catesbeiana. Next base: position 583,722 of record JBBHAA010001626.1, on the reverse strand, counting down.
GTTGGTCTATCACATAAAATCCCAATAAAACACATTTACGTTTTTGGTTGCAACAGGACAAAATGTGGAAAGTTTCAAGGGGTGTGAATACTTTTCCAAGGCACTGTATTAAGCAGAATGCATATGATTAGTATTACTAGCACAATGCATACACATTGGGGTAGTAGATCTGACGTCAATCAATAATTCCGATAATAAAGACCGATAATTAAGCGATGGCAGTTAGTGTCACATATAGTATCTAACATGTAGACTTGCACAGACTGAGAACACACAGACACATGTGGGACTCTTGCATTTTTTGCTGCCAGCACAAGCATAAAATACCTGACATCTAGAGGACAGGTGGAAGCCAGATTTACGGATCCGACTTTTATAAATAGTTCATCCTGTTCTTCTTCATCAGTTTCAAAGCAGGTGGCACTTTGTCACAGCTCCCTTTGGTCCAGTGTCATATAGGCGACCCAGAGCTGTTTTTACCACAATTGCTACTGTAGCGCTACCCCCTTGGGGGCCGCTGGATTTTTGGTCCCCCTTTGCATGAACAGCCAGGCGACAGGTATTTTCAGCAGGCACACTGTAGTCAGAAAACCAGTCCAAGGGCTTTGTTTTGTTTAAAGTTTATTAGGGGAATCAACTTGGATGGGGTTAGGGTGATACGGGACGCCCAGAACTGTGGTAAAGTAGAACTCGAGGACATAAGGTAACTGTCTCTGACTTCTAGCAAAGATCACACGGTTGTGTTCTAGTGGAAAAAGTTGTACAGCCTGACTGACAAAGATCAACTCCACGAGCAGGGGCGACCCGTCCATTAAAAAAGGACCTGTCACGCATCTATTACAAGGGATGTTTACATTCCTTGTAATAGGAATAAAAGTGATCAAAAAATATTTTTTTAAAAAAAAAGAAAGCATCAAACTAGAAAAATAAAAGTAAAATTAACAATAAAAAATAAAATAAAAAATGTAAAGCTCCCCTGTCCCCGTGTGCTCGCTCGCAGAAGAGAAACGCATACGTAAGTCGCACCCACATATGTAAATGACGTTCAAACCACACATGTGGGGTATCGCTGTGAATGTTAGAGCGAGAGCGATAATTGTAGCACTGGACCTCCTCTGTAACTCAAAAACATGTAACCTGTAAAATTTTTTAAAGCGTTACCTATGGGGATTTTTTAAGTACTAAAGTTTGCCACCACTCCACGAGCGTGTGCAATTTTGAAGCGTGACATGTTAGGTATTTATTTACTCGGCCTAAACATCATCTTTCGCATTATGCAAAAAATTGGGCTAAAACCTCGTACACGCGATCAGATTTTCGGAAGGAAATTGTGTGAAGACAGACTGTTTGCCTAAAATCCGACCGTTATGCCGTGTACACACGAGCTGACTTTTCGACCGAATCCGCCGGACAATTCGATCTTGTGTGGGCTTCATCGGACCTTTGCTGCCGAAAAAATCAGACGGACTTTAGAAATAGAACATGTTTCAAATCTTTCCGACGGACTCGAGTCCGGTCGAAGAATCCGTTCGTCTGTATGCTAGTCTGACGGACAAAAAAGGGACGCAAGGGCAGCTATTGGCTACTGGCTATCAACTTCCTTATTTTAGTCCGGTCGTACGACCGTTGCTATGATGCCATCAGCTGAATGGGTCGGGGATGGGACAGCTGTTGCTATGATGCCATCAGCTGAATGGGTCGGGGATGGGACAGCTGTTGCTATGATGCCAACAGCTGCACAGACAGCAGTGTCCTAGCTATCAAGGGGTTGAACATGCACTGAGTATAACGTGTCTGTGGCTTGGACGCTCCAGCCTCAGTGCCATCCCCCTTCATGCCAGAGATTCTTATGCCCGTTCCTGAATCTGTCGCCCCCCCCCCCCACCATCAAGGGAATCACAAAGAGTGTCTATGAAAGTGCTGTGTTTACACACGAAGAACAAAAACGAGAATTACATCCATTGTGAACACAAAGGAAGTAGAACTATGAAATGCCCAAATATAAATGTTGTGACCCTTTTAGAAACAGTAACCAAAATAGCAGAACACACACTGCCTGCATGTTACACGTCGCAGCAGATCAGGACTATCCTGCAAAATACGGGTCACCTGGCAACTACACATGGAGGAGGGGCAGGGTCACGTCTCTGGAGTATGACAAAAGCTGGGGGACTATCTTGATTTTAGGGTGAGATGACAAGGGATTAAACACCATTAACAAAATAAAAAAGTTTCCACTTCTGTACTCTCTCTACTTTGTAGGGTTATGTCTGTTTAGGAAAAGATTTGTCAATTTTAAAGCGTATGTCAACTTTGACAATAAACTTCTCCTATTCGCTTTTGATCTGTTAAAGTGACATTAAGCCCCCGCTCATTCCGGTGCGACTTCTCATGCGATTTAACAGGTCAAAATTGCATGACAAGTCGCAGCCTTACTGTCGGCAATGGAACTGTTCAAATTCGGTTGGACTGCGACTTTGCGGTGCCGCACCGACTTGAAAAATAGATTCCTGCACTATTTCCTGCAACTTCAGGTGCGACTTGCATAGACATCTGTGCATAAAAAAAAAAAATTACTTATTTACAAAATTGTATAACAGAAACTAAGAAAAAGGTTTTTTTCCAAATTTTTGGTCTTTTTTCATTTGTTTAGCAAACCCAGTGGTGATTAAATATCACCAAAAGAAATCTCTATTTGTTTAAAAAACAAAATGATAACAATTTAGTTTGGGTACAGTGTTGTATGACCGCGCAATTGTCATTCAAAGTGTGACAGCGCTGAAAGCTGAAAATTGTCCTGGGCAGGAGGGGGGGGGGGGAGTGCCCGGTATTAAATTAAAGTGGAACTCAACCCCTCTATCCTTTACAACCAAGGAAGCTGCCATCTTGGCCTCTAGTTGATCTGCAACTGCCAGCCATTTGATAAGTTGACAGTTTGGTTGAGAGCACAAGCAAATATGACAGTTAGCATTCCTGACATGCCAGGACATGCCAGGAATGTAACAGTTTTTTAAACTTTTAAATTGAAGGGTTTAGTTCAACTTTAAAGTAATTGTAAAACCTTCTGTGTGCTGCTCCCCCCACATCGGGGGGAGCGGTGTGAATCGGCAGTGTGAATCGGTTCACACTGCCACGAACTTAAAGTTGTGCGACTTACAGTGAGACTTTGCCAGGAGACATGGCAACTTGAGTACTACTTTGATAGAAGTGTAGAATAGAAGTCGGATAGAAGTTGCCTTAAAGTAGTACAGGAACCTTTTCTGAAGTCGGAGAGACTTCAGTAGTGCTAATTAAGACAGCTCTCATTGACTAACATGAGATCTCACATGTCACGCGACTTGGGATCTCACGAGTCGGATCCCAAGTCGTGGCAGTGTGAACTGAGCCTAATACTCACCTGACCCCCGTCTCGATCCACCAATGTGCGAGAGAGCCTCGGCTGTTCCGGAACTCCCTCTCCTCACTGGCTGAGACAGCAGTGGGAGCCATTGGCTCCCATTGCAGTCAATCACAGCTAGTAAGCCAATGAGGAGAGAGCAGGGGCGGTCCTGAGCCATAACTCTATGTGTCTTATGGAGGTATAGAGCAAGGCTTGGGAGTGCCAGTGCCCCCACTGCAAGCGGCTTGCTATTGTGGGCTCTGTCAAGGGGGAGGAGCCAAAAGGGGGACCCAGAAGAGGAGGATCGGAGCTGCTCTGTGCAAAACCAGAGCAGGTAAGTGTACTACGTTTGTTTTTTTGTTTCATTTAACCCCTTCACGCCAACGGTACGCAAATATGTGGCCCCACTGGACTAGGGGCTTTTTTCTGTGGGGGCGCATATTTGCGTTTCCCCCTTTGTGCACACATCACTCCCAGTATAAAGACCGGGGTCTCACCGAGAGCCCCTGGCCTCATTCTAATAATCGGGACTTGGAACATCCGATTCCGGGTCACCGGATCCCTTTGATAGCCTCTGATTGGCTATCACAGTAATCAGTGACTGTGAAGCCCGCCTCAGTGTTTTCTGTCTCTGTGAATGGAGGAGAAAGATACATTGTCCTGCAGAGATAGAAAAAAAAAAATATTAATAATAATTAAAAAAAAAACCCTAGATCAAGGTTTGATCTAGGCCAGCCCCAGGGTTAGTGTTTGGGTCAAGGTCAGGGTCAAAGGTCAGGTTCAATATTTTTTTGGGCAAGATTCTTTTTTTAAAATTTTTTTAGTGTCAGTGTGTTTTAGGTAGGATACAAAAGGCGTACTATTGTTTCTGGGCTGTGCTATAGGTACAAACAACAACTAACATACACATATGTGGTATTGCTGCGATTGTCAGAAGAAGGAGAATTTATTTTGAGTTGTCCTTTGGTGGAAGGTTATGGTAGTAGCAAGAAATATACCGTTAATTAGAAAAAACAACCTTTTTTTTTTTTTTTTTACTATTTTGGACCAATCTTTCCTAGACAATAAAAAAAACAAATCAGGAGATATCCATTACCATTTACCACCAAATGAAAGCCCAATTTGTCCTGAAAAAAATGCGGTATAATCCACCTGGATGCACAAAGTAGTTGTGATGATATGTACGGTTTTACTAATACATGTCAAAGTTGCAAAATAGAAAAGCCTGGAGCAACAGCATGCAATGATGTATGCGAAGGGCGCACATGACAGTGGTAGCAGTGTAAGGGTTAAGGTTAAGTTGTGAATGTGGAGCCGAGGGGGAGGGAGGAGCAGGGGAGGGACTAGTTAAAAGGGGTTCCCGCCCTGGGAGGGACAACAGAAAGATTAGGAAAGTTCTCAGGAAGGTTGTGCTACCAACATGGCTGAATTAGAGGGGCTCATGGCCCAGTTGAGGGAAGAAGCAGCGGTGCGGGGTGCGGAGTGGCTCCAGGAGACGATCGCAGCCGCACTACAGGGCTCCACGATACAGGCAAGTGGGGGAGAGAGAAGCGGCACCAGAGCACGCCGCTCTCGTCCGCCTGAGCGGTTCTCTCCGGACCGCATGACGCCAGCGCAGCAGCACTCGGGTAGTCTGTCTTCCAGACTCCCGGGGGGACCACCAGCTAAACGACCAGCGGGTAGAGAGCGGGTCAGCGGGCGTGCGGCCCCGGGGGGACAGGAGCAGAGGCAAGCCAGGGAACCGGCCACAGTGAGGCCTACTAATAGGAGACGCAGGGAGAGCGCAAGCCCCGCCCCCAGGATGACGGCGGGAAGTTCCGCCATCGCGGCTGCTGCACTGCCTGGAGGGATACCCGGGCCTTCTAATTCTGCGGCAGGGGACAGGCAGAGGGGAGAGAGAAGCAGGGCTGGCCTAACATCTGCAGGAGCGGAGGCTGGCAGGACTGAGGTAGCCCACACCGGTCCTGGAAAGGCGACACGGAAGTCCACAGGAGGTTTCGCTGCGCGGAGGAGGGAAAGGATGGCGAGTTATGCGGCAGCCGCGGTCCACATCCCGGGCGGGCCACCGTCGGATGCAAGTGAAGAGTCGGGTCGGAGCGGAAGAGATGAGGAGTCCGGATCGGAGGAGGAGGCGGCCCCCCTGCCCAGGAGGATGGGGCCTGAGGAGAGCAGACGGTCGGCTGATGGGACGACACCTATGCAGCCAGGTGAGCCAGCACAGGTCATTACAATGTCGAGTTTAAATGATGCAGCATGTGTAGCAACTGGGGCTGGGGGGTTAGAAAAAAGCATGGCGGGGTCTGCTATAGGGGTGGGTACTCCGGGTTTCCTGGAGTTTCTAACGGGCATAAAAGAACTGGTGCAGAGGTTGGAGGCGGCAGAGAAGCCGGTAGAAGGTCCGGGAGCTGCATGGGTACAGCAGTCAGGGAAGGATTTAGGAAGGACTGGGGAGGACCCGACCACAGAGGTTGCAGCTGTGGTCGCGGCGCCTGCTCAGCAAGCCACGGGGAGTGGAGTTGCGCAAGGGAAGGAAAAAGCAGCGCCGACAGGGGAGGCTGCGGCGAGGAAGGATATCATCAGGCTGGCGGACGCGGCTCGCTGTGAAGTGTATGTGTGCTACGAGGGGCCGTTAGGAGCGCACTTGAAACAAGAAGTGCGGGAAAAGTTATGGAAGGGTGAGTATGTGGAAATATTTTCGTTACTGCCCTTGGAGAAGTTCAATCTTGATAGAGTCAAGCCGGACGACTCCAAAAAGGAAGATGAGGAAAGGAGGAGGTATAGGCTGATACCCAGGACATTTACAAATTGGTTACAAGCGTTCGCGATTATGGCAAGTGTGATAGGGGAGAAGCAACCGGAACACTGTTCGGCTCTTTTCTGCTATCAAGATGCGATAGGGGAAGCGTATAGAGTATACGGAGGTACAGCATGGTTGCGATATGACGAACAGTTCAGGCAGAGGAGAGCAGTTCGCCCAGAGCTACGTTGGGACCATAAGGACATCAGCCTATGGATGCGCTTGATGACGACGGCGAGGGCGCCGAATCAGTTTTTTCAAGGGGGAGCCGGTGGACCGTCCGCCCAGGGACATTCGGCTGGAAACAAAAAAGGGGTTTGCTGGCAGTATAACTCAGGATACTGTAAGTTTGGAGGAACATGTAAGTTCAAGCATGAGTGCTCGGGCTGCGGGGGAACACATCCATCATCCAGATGTTTTAAGCAGGGCAAAGGTCGACAAGGAGAGGCTGGGAACAAAAGGGAGGACGCCGGTGATGGTGGAAAGGATGCGGCCGTTTCTCGGTAAGTACCCAGACAGAAAGGCAGCATCGCTATTAGAAGATGGTTTTGCATTAGGTTTTAGGATTCCATGTAGTTTATCGGTGACTCCCCCGGTGCCCAAAAATCTAAAGTCGGCCCTGCAACATCCGGAAGTGGTTTCGGAGAAACTGCGGAAGGAAGTGGCTTTAGGTAGAATGAGTGGCCCTTTCCCAGTAGTACCTATAGTCGATTTGGTGGTATCTCCGCTGGGAGTGGTACCCAAAAAGGAGCCCAACAAATTCAGGCTCATTCACCACTTGTCCTTCCCAAAAGGAGGATCCGTGAATGATGCCATAGACCAAGAAGCATGCTCGGTGACGTATACGTCATTCGATGCTGCGGTAAGGTGGGTGAGACACTATGGAAAAGGTGCCTTGATGGCTAAGGCAGATATAGAGTCAGCGTTTCGACTGCTGCCGGTTCATCCGGATAGTTTCCGGTTGCTCGGGTGCCATTGGAATGACGGATTCTATGTCGATCAATGCCTACCAATGGGTTGCTCGGTGTCGTGTGCGATATTTGAGCAATTCAGCTCCTTTGTGGAATGGGTGGTAAGGGATATATCCGGGGTGAATTCGATAATTCACTACTTGGATGATTTTCTATGCATAGGCCCGGCCTCTTCTAGAGTATGCGCGGTGTTGCTAGCTTCATTGCAGCATATAGCAGGCAGGTTTGGCATTCCATTGGCGGATGACAAAACGGAGGGACCCTGCACGGTCATCACGTTTTTGGGGATTGTGTTAGATTCAGAAGCCATGGAATGTAGATTGCCTGCGGACAAATTGGAGGATTTGAAAAAAGAGGTGGCAGGGTTGATAGGAATTAAAAAGGTACAACTGCGTAGGTTGCAATCGGTGTTGGGCAAACTGAATTTTGCTTGCCGCATACTTCCGATGGGGAGAGTGTTCAGTCGCCGGCTGGCGGCCAGCACGAGTGGGGTAAAATCACCAAAACATTTTGTGCGTTTAGGAAAAACGCATAGGGAGGATCTGAGGGTATGGCATACCTTTCTGGAATCCTTTAATGGCAGGGCAATGTGGATGTCGGGACCAGTCAGCAATTTTGACTTGGAATTGTTTACCGACGCCGCAGGGGCAACAGGTTTTGGGGCGTTTTTTCAGGGAAAATGGAGCGCGGGTCCATGGCCACAATCTTGGATAGATGAGGGCTTCACGAGGAACTTGGTTCTGCTGGAATTGTTTCCGGTAGTTCTGGCAGTGGAGCTATGGGGTGCATCGTTCAGGGATCTGAAAGTGCGTTTTCATGGGGACAATATGGGGGTGGTGCAGGTGATAAACAGGGTCACGGCGTCATCTCCGCCGGTGATCAGGCTGCTGCAGCACTTAGTCTTAAGATGTCTACAACTGAATGTTTTCATTCATGCTGTGCACTTGCCGGGGGTGGAAAACGTCATTGCTGATGCACTGTCTCGCTTCCAGTGGGACAGGTTCCGAGAGTTGGCGCCGGACGCGGAGCAACAGGGGGTACCTTGTCCAGACTGGCTGTGGGAGATTGCGCTGGCATCATAGAGGGATGGATTAAGCGGTCGGTAAGTGGGAGTACATGGGCAGCATACAATAAGGTATGGCGGGAATGGATGTCATTTGGACAAGAGTTAGGGGAGAAGCCTGTAGGGCAAGGATTAAGTTCGTTATTGCTGTACTATGTGGCAAAGAAATTGGACGAGGGAGTGTCAGTGTCAGTAATGAATACACAGTTGGCTGGTCTGGCTTTCCTTTTCAAGCTACAAGGGCAGCCCGACGTGACTAAGGGTTTTTGGGTACGACAAGCGTTGAAGGGTTATAGGAGGGCAGTGGTCAAGCGCGATTCGAGGAGACCGGTAACTTTCGAAATTCTGGGGGGTATTGTGGATCAGTTGGGTGTGGTTTGCTCATCTGAATACGAGGTTACTTTGTTTAAGGTTGCTTTTGTGTTGGCATTTTTTGGGGCATTTCGGATAGGGGAACTGGTCAGTCCTTCCAAAAAGGTTCAAGGGGGAATTGGGTTACAGGAGGTGCAACTAGAAGAGGAGGGGGTATCGATATTTTTGAGGAAATCTAAGACGGATCAGGGGGGAAGAGGCAGGATGGTGAGAATTTATCCCATTCACGGTTCCCCCCTGTGCCCGGTGGGCACGGTCAGGGAATTCTTGAAGGTTAGGCCGGATTTTGCAGGCCCCCTGTTAATGCATTCAAATGGTACTTTGTTATCACGTTTTCAGTTTATTGCCGTGTTGAGGAAATGTTTGCAGGGACTGGGGCTGGAAGAGAAGGATTTTTCATCCCACTCATTTAGGATAGGAGCTGCGACGGAAGCGGCCAGGTTGGGGATGGATGTGGAGGTAATAAAAAGCATTGGGCGGTGGGAATCTAATAGATTTCAATCTTATGTGCGGCCACAGCTAGCAGTAAAATTGTAGGTGGTAGGGTGGGGTTTCGGTCGGTTATATAGGGCATGGGATTTAGAGTTATCTGTTATGGCCAGGATTATAGTTGGAATAGTCAATGTTGAGAATAGTGTTTTGTTTTCTTCTAATTACAGGTGCAGCGCCGAGAATGGTCTGGATTATGGGCCATTCTTATGTATGTTGGGGGGCTCGGAGGGGAGACGCGCGGCCTGAGGGTAGACAACTAAGTTTTGATAGAAGGGAAGTGTATATAAAGTGGTTTGGTATACCGGGGATGTTGTGGGGTAGGTTGGTACAGGAGGTACAGCGCTACGCAAACAGAGAGGGACCTCCGGATGTCCTGGTGATACATGTTGGCGGGAACGATTTGGGCATTCGCTCGATGATTGACATCACGCGAGATATTAAATTTGACATCTGGCGATTGATGAAGGAATTCCCGCAGATGATCATTATATGGTCGGATATGGTCGCCAGGATGTCTTGGAGAATGGCCAGGTCAGTGGAGGGTGTGAACAGAGCCAGGAAGAAGATCAACAGGGAAATTAGTAAGTTTGTGGTCGGTAATGGGGGGTTGGCTATACGGCATAGTGAATTGGAATTCGAGACATGGAGGTATCTGAGACGCGATGGGGTACACCTCAACGATGTGGGTACAGATTTGTGGACTTTAGGCTTGCAGGATGGAATACAGCGAGCTATTCAGGTGTGGAGGGGCACCCATTAGTAAGGTGTTACTATTGGGATGCTGTGGCGGGCGTTGGTCTGGGCAAAAAGGAAGGAAGATGGCAAAAAAGTAAGAGTGGGGATCCAACGTTGATATGGGTCCGGAGGTTTTTTGGTTCCCGGTTAACGGAGGTTAGCCGGGAAGTGATATGGGGCACTGTGGTCATGGCCGTCTCTGAGCCAGCTTGTCGGCTTGAGGCCTATTGGAGATTTTGGATTGGGGCTACAGTGCGATAGTTGTTATGGCCATCAGTTTGTTTTGCTAAGCGATTGCTCAGACCAACGCTCTTTTGAAATAACAGGTTGTATAACAGATGTTTTTTGGTTATTGTTTTTCTGATGACAGAATTTTATATTTTTATATTTTATATATTTTATAATTTTATGGAAAAAGGTTTTGTTAAAAATAAAGTAGGCTGCTACGGCCTTTTTTATTACTCCAAAAAGCTGGTGTGGTCTTATTTATTTGGAGTAGGAGTATAAGGATTTTATCAGAGGTAATAGACATCTGTTATCCAATAGTCAAGGGCTTAGGCATTAAGATTTGTTTTTACCCTTTATGCCTCGTACACACGATCGGATTGTTGGCCAACAAAACCGTGGAATTTTGTCCGAAGGGCGTTGGCCCAAACTTGTTTTGCATACACACGGCACACAATTGTTGGCCAACAAATACGAACGTAGTGACGTACTACGTTGTTTTTTCAGCTCTTTAGCGCCACCCTTTGGGCTCCTTCTGCTAATTTTGTGTTAGTAGAAGTTTGGTGAGTGTTGATTCGCGCTTTTCATTTCGCACTTTTTATTTCACGCTTTTCAGTTTGTTTCTGAATGGCCGTTCATCAACCAGACATGTTGCGGAATCGGAGGAGATAACGTGTTATTTATTATTAGTCTTGACGTTATTGCTTTGACATTATTTTTTTGGTTGAATAATGATTTGATTTCTATATTTTTTGGATGCATAGAATGCACTTTTTGGTTAAGTTCTATTGGCAGATAACATGTCTAATTTTATTTGTTTCCTTTTTTTAATGCACAATAAAATTTGTGGAGAATAATTCTTGGCTATGTGTTTTACTTCAAATGAAAGTTTGGGAGTCAGGAGTTACATTTTAAAAAATACAATGTAAGATTAACAAGGGACAGCAGCATAGTTGTATCTTTGTTCTTAAAAACTACGGGATAATGGTGTTGTGGTAACTTGCACAAAAGAAAAAAAAAAAAAAAAAAAGCATAATAATATTATTCTTGATATCACTAGAAAAAAAAGCCTTAGAAAATTTGTTTGCAATAACTCCATCAGTATCACCAGCAAAGCAGCTTCATTATTATCCCATTAAAGAAGAAGAGAATTGTGCGCTGCATTTCTAGATTTCATAATTTGCCGCGTCACGAATGTTAATTCTCCATTACGATCGCTAGTTTACAAGACCGACCGCTTCTGGCTCGTCCTTGCTTCCGAGCATGCGTGTTTGTACTTTGGACTTTTGTCCGACGGACTTGTGTACACACGCTGGGAAAATCCGACAACACACATTTGTCCGCGGAAAATTTTAAAACCTGCCATCCAACATTTGTCCGCGGAAAATCCAACAACAATTGTCTGATGGAGCATGCTCACGGTCGGATTTACCGCCAACAGCCTGACATGGAACATTTCCCGTTGGAAAGTCCGATCGTGTGTATGCGGCTTTAGGCACAAAGGGGTTAAAAAAAAGCCAAACCTTTAGCCCATGTTCACACTAATGCGATGTGGAATCCAATGCGATTCCAGCGCCGATTCCCGCATAGTATCTCCCTCGCAGGCAGTTCGCACTGCCTTCTGTGAACCACTGTGGGTGTCAATACAATGTTAATGACACCCCAGATCGGTTCACAGATTGCAGTGCAAACTGTGAATTCGGGCAGCAATCGGATCGCATGGATTGTGAACACCCATGCGATCTGATTCCAGTGCGGATAAAAAAAGGTTCCTGCACCTTTTTTTGTGCGAATCCAATGTGAGTTCATCCATACAACTGTATGTCTGAATTTGCATTGCACAGACATTGCATGTGATCGGCACAGCAATGCAGTACGAATCGCATGCGAGGCCTGTGTTCGCATATGTGTGAACCCAGGCTTAAAGTGTTACTAAACCCGCAATAGTAAAATCCAGTCTTTATATGCAGTAAAGCATGTTTGTTATACTCACTGGGGAACCTAAGTAGTTAATCCTCTGCGTTGTGTAAAAAGGCTGTTTCATCCTGTCTTCTCTGATCCTCCACTTCTTTTACTGTCCCCAATCCATCTGCTGATAAGGCAGAGCCTTTTTTTTTCTCTTGGGAGAGTGCATGTGATCAGCACAAGGCCAATCAGCACTGTCCAGACAGAAGGGTCAGAGGTCCTACAGCCTCATAGGACAGTCAGTAGAATGAAAACTCCTCCTACAAGCTTTAATCTGACACTAATAGAAGTCACAAGACTGCTACAGTGCCTTGCAAAAGTATTCACCTCCTTGCCATTTGTCGTGTTTTGTTGCCTCACAACCTGGAATTAACATGGATTGTTTGAGGATTTGCATCATTTAATTTACAGAACATGCCCACAACTTTGAAGAGGTTTTGTTTTTTTTTTTTATTGTGAAGCAAACAACAAATAGGACAAAATAACAGAAAAAGTCAATGTACTATTCACCCCCCTAAAGTCAATACTTTGTAGAGCCACCTTTTGCTGCTATCACAGCTCCAAGTCCTTTTGGATAAGTCTCTATGAACTTGCCACATCTTACCACTGGGATTTTTGCCCATTCCTCTTTGCAAAACCGCTCCAGCTCCTTCAAGTTGGATGGTTTGCACTTGTGAACAGCAATCTTTAAGTCTGACCACAGATTTTCTATTGGATTGGGGTCTGGGCTTTGACTAGGCCATTCCAACACATTTACATGTTTCCCCTTAAACCACTCAAGTGTTGCTTTAGCAGTGTGTTTGGGGTCATTGTCCTGCTGGAAAGTGAACCTCCGTCTTAGCCTCAAATCACACACAGAGTGGTACAGGTTTTGCTCAAGAATATCCCTGTATTTAGCACCATCCATCTTTCCCTCAACTCTGACCATTTTCCCAGTCCCGACTGCTGAAAAACATCCCCACAGCATGATGCTGCCACCACCATGTTTCACGGTGGGGATGGTGTTCTTTGGGTGATGTGATGTGTTGGGTTTGCACCAGACATAGCGTTTTCTTTGATGGCCAAAAAGTTCAAATTTAGTCTCATCAGACCAGAGCACCTTCCTCCATACATTTTGGGAGTCTCCCACATGCCTTTTCACAAACTCAGAACGTGCCATTTTGTTTTTTGCTGAAAGTAATGGCTTTCTTCTGGCCACTCTGCCATAAAGCCCAACTCTATGGAGTGTACGGCTTATTGCCCTCCTATGTACAGATACTCCAGTCTCTGCTGTGGAACTCTGCAGCTCCTCCAGGGTTACCTTAGGTCTCTGTGCTGCCTCTCTGATTAATGCCCTCCTTGCCCGGTCCGTGAGTTTTGGTGTGCGGCCGTCTCTTGGCGGGTTTGCTGTTGTGCCATGTTCTTTCCATTTGGCTATGATAGATTTGATGGTGTTCCTAGGGATCATCAAAGATTTGGATATTTTTTTATAACCTAACCCTGACTTGTACTTCTCAACAACATTATCCCTTACTTGTTTGGAGAGTTCCTTGGTCTTCATGGCAGTGTTTGGTTAGTGGTGCCTCTTGTTTAGGTGTTGCAGCCTCTGGGGCCTTTCAGAAAGGTGTGTATATGTAATGACAGATCATGTGACACTTAGATTGCACACAGGTGGACATCATTTCACTAATTATGTGACTTCTGAAGGTAATTGGTTGCACCAGAGCTTTTTATGGGCTTCATAACAAAGGGGGTGAATACATACGTACATGCCAATTATCAGTTTTTTTATTTTTGAAAAATAGTTTTATGTATATATTTTTCTAATTTTACTTCACCAACTTAGACTATTGTGTTCTGATCCATCACATATAATTCAGATTAAAAAAAAACATTGAACTAAAGTGGGGTTCCACCCAAAAAAAAAAAAAAAAATACATGAAAAATCCTAAAAAAACCCCCCAAAAAAACATTTGGATATTTTTTTTTTAACTTACCTCTAAATGCCTGTTGCTAGGGGGTCCCTCGTAGTCTGCCTCTTCCAGTGCCTGGGCTGGTGACATCACTTATCCCTCGGCACAGGAAGGGCTCAGCTCTGCTCCCTCCCTCCTGTCAATCATCTGGGACCCATTACAGGTCCCAGGTGACTGAGCGGCCACTCACGGCGCGTGCCGCCGCTCGCGCATGCGCAGTGGGTGCCAGGCTGTGAAGCCACAGCCCGGCGCCCACAGTTGCAATGCCGGCGCCACTGAACGGAGGGGGAGACGAGCGGGGCTTTGATCCCCCGCATCGCTGGACCCAGAAACAGGTAAGCGTCCAATTAAAAGTCAGCAGCTGCAGTATTTGTAGCTGCTGACTTTAAATTTTTTTTTTGACTGGCCCTCCTCTTAAAGGCTGTAATGTAACAAAATAGGTAAAAAGCCAAGGGGGTGAATACTTTTGCAAGGCACTGTATATACTGCTGATGAGAAAAGGTATTTAGCAGTTTATATTTACTAAAATGATTGCATTTCCATGTTCTGTGTACTGTGGGAGACCAGATATAGTGAATGCAGGCTCCTGGGTTTAATACCACTTTAAGAAAAATGTCTGAGTTGTTTCTATAGAGACAATAAAAATCAAACACAACTGCAACAAAAAAAAAAAGTTATCTCTAGGATAGGAAAAGACAAACAAGCTTTCAGGAAAAGAAGCCGGTGTGGGTTGCTTTTACTCTCTCGATGACTTTGCAAGGATTCACTTGTTGGAAGTTTCCAGTATCCAGCATTACCTATTATTTTCCAGGCCTGTGTGTGTCTGGATGGGGCGTATGGAGCGCTCTGTGAGACAAACAAAGGATCGTATTGATTCGGCCTGGTGTACTGTTGGCAGGGTTAGCGAGCCCTTGGTGGAAATGAGAGCTGTGGCCATTTTTCCCACCTAGATCAAATAGACTGGAAGGAGGTCAGAGCCAAAGAGGAAAATATGAACCCTGGAAACCCGGAGTCCTCAAGGCATTCCGTTATTATTATTTTCTTTATATAATGAGCCATAAAACTGAAAACTAAAACTATTGAAGTTACGGCTTCGGTTGTATTAAAACAGGATTAGTTCAGCCGTTCCCCCAGCGAAACGAGCCCACACCAATGTCTAACTTTACAAATTGTGGGATTAGTATTTTTTTTTATATTTATTTACTTAACTACTGATAATTAGCTGTTAAAACATATTTTATGGTCAGGAATTATTTGATATTACTGACTTTCAAGGTCAGAATTTATTTATTGAATTAATTTTCCTTGTATATAGAGTGCCATCATATTACTTAGCACTTTACAAAGTAATAGTCATAAAGGAAGTGCCCTTGTGTTGTATATTTTTACTGCATTAGGCTTCATACACACTGAGTATTAAAGAGGAACTGCAGTCTGCTCACATATTTTGTAATAAAAACATCTTTGCCATTCTGAAGCTTCCTTCCAACCACTTTGCATATTATTTTATATATACTGTGTGTAGCCAGGGGCTGGCTATTATGCCTGCAATTCAGAGACAAATTTTGCTGTGTTATTAATGTGAGGTTGGCTCCCTCTAGTGCAGGGGTAGGCAACCCCGGCACGCAAAGCCTTTTTTTCCGGCACTCGGCTCCCTCCCCATCAGCAGAGCAGCGCAGGGAAGTGTCAGTGAAACACTAATGCATTCCAATTTCGGAATTCCCCACA
Organism: Aquarana catesbeiana; assembly: GCA_037953035.1. NCBI lineage: Eukaryota > Metazoa > Chordata > Amphibia > Anura > Ranidae > Aquarana > Aquarana catesbeiana. Next base: position 568,043 of record JBBHAA010001626.1, on the reverse strand, counting down.
CCGCACCTGCACTGAGGGGGAGGCACTGTGCCCCCACACATTGTAAAAGATGGGAAACATTGTTTGGTTCTCTAACTTTGCTGTAGTTGCGATCGTTAACTTTTGTTATGGGGAAGAGATTGGGTGCAGTTCTACTTGGGGGGGGTCATTAGCCACTGCTAAAGCCAATCACAGTCCTGCTAGCCCCGCCCACCATCTGGAGGAAGATGACTCGCTTGGTTGCCACTACTAATCTCAGAAAGAAGGGATTTCAATGTGATTGAGAAAACCACAATCAGGTGACAGTTTGTGCATGGGCGTAGCATAAGGGGTTGCAGGTAGGGTTGCCACCTGTACGGGATTCACCCGGACAGTCCGGGTTCTGAATCATCTGCCCGGTTTTCAGACTGCCTGAAACCCGGACAGACCATTCTGGCAGAGGGGGAGCTTCATTAACAAACTTGTCACTGTGGAGTCAGTCACAGCAGCAGTGTCATTTCTTCTCTCTAAATACACACACTGTGCTGGTGTGTGTGTTGGGAATCTGAAGCTGCCCTCTGTCTCCCCCCTCCAGGCTCCTACAGTCTCTGTTATCTCGGATCCCCCCTCTCCAATCACTAGTGCCCTGTTCTGAGAGAAGAGGGGGGCGGAGCTGAGGAGATCACTGGAGCTGCTGTCGGGCTGGCCACTGCTCACTAGGAGGTGAGCTGATTTATTTATTTTTCTAAGGAAAGTTTCCTAGGGTGCAAAGTTCCAGGAGGATTTCTTTTGCACTGCATTGAAGGGTTAGGATAAGGAGAATCAGAAGAGACAGCAAGTGAGTGTGTGTGGGGAGGTGGTTGAAGAGTCTGCAGCCCGATCACAGCCTCACAGTATCTCCCAAGCAGCAAACTTATCTATAGATACAAACATCCCCCATCCTCTGTCCAGATTATGTGATGTAATTTATGACCATTCACTTAACCCTGTGTGTATGTGGTGAGTCTACACCTCTGATTGCCCAGACTCAGAGCCTGGATAACACAGGGTTATATGAATGGTCATCAATTACCTTCACATATTCTGGACATACAGAGTTCTGGGGGATGGCATCTTATAACAGATTGTTGTCATTGAGTAGTATTGTTGTATATTTTAGTAGATGACCACAATAGCTTTTTTTTTATTATAGGCATTACTATCTGACCACTTCTCAGCCCCCAACTCCCCCCAGCTTACATCAGACCACTTCATACAGATCACTCAGAGCTGCTTCCTACCCCCCTGCTGAGGGACATCACTCCCTGGTCACCCCACAGACACTGCAAGAAATCCCTCCCCATTCTGCCCCCATCACACCCTCCACACTCCTCTCCTGTACATACTGCCCCCATCACACCCTCCGCACTCCTCTCCTTTACATACTGCCCCCATCATACCCTTCACACTCCTCTCCTGTACATACTGCCCCCATCACACCCTCCACACTCTTCTCCTGTACATACTGCCCCCGTCACACCCTCCACACTCTTCTCCTGTACATACTGCCCCGTCAAATCCTCCACACTCCTCTCCTGTACATACTGCCCCCGTCACACCCTCCACACTCTTCTCCTGTACATACTGCCCCCGTCACACCCTCCGCACTCCTCTCCTGTGAATACTGCCCCCGTCACACCCTCCACACTCCTCTCCTGTACATACTGCCCCCGTCACACCCTCCACACTCCTCTCCTGTACATACTGCCCCGTCACACCCTCCACACTCCTCTCCTGTACATACTGCCCCCGTCACACCCTCCGCACTCCTCTCCTGTAGATACTGCCCCGTCACACCGTCCGCACTCCTCTCCTGTACATACTGCCCCCGTCACACCCTCTACACTCCTCTCTTGTACATACTCCCCCCATCACACCCTCCACACTCCTCTCCTGTACATACTGCCCCCATCACACCCTCCGCACTCCTCTCCTGTACATACTGCCCCCATCACACCCTCCGCACTCCTCTCCTGTACATACTGCCCCCATCACACCCTCCGCACTCCTCTCCTGTACATACTGCCCCCATCACACCCTCCGCACTCCTCTCCTGTACATACTGCCCCCGTCACACCCTCTACACTCCTCTCCTGTACATACTCCCCCCATCACACCCTCCACACTCCTCTCCTGTACATACTGCCCCCATCACACCCTCCGCACTCCTCTCCTGTACATACTGCCCCCATCACACCCTCCGCACTCCTCTCCTGTACATACTGCCCCCATCACACCCTTCGCACTCCTCTCCTGTACATACTGCCCCGTCACACCCTCCGCACTCCTCTCCTGTACATACTGCCCCGTCACACCCTCCACACTCCTCTCCTGTACATACTGCCCCCATCACACGCTCCGCACTCCTCCCTTTACATACTGCCCCCATCACACCCTCCGCACTCCTCTCCTGTACATAATGACCCCTTCACACCCTCCACACTCCTCTCCCGTACATACTGCCCCCGTCATACCCTCCAGAAATGTTATTTAATCACAAAACTATATATATAGTGTATACTACATAAAAAAAATTGTCGTTCATTGCATTGTACAGAGGTAATGAATTTAATGTGCTACAAAAAAAAAAAAATTGCCGTGCCCTGCTAAAGTGTTCGGGTTTGGCTTGATGAAAAGGTGGCAACCCTAGTTGCAGGGGTCACAATCGCAACCCCACCCCTAGTTCCAGGTGGCCCCTGCAGCCTCCCTGTCATATTATCATATCCTCCACAAAATCCAGCTTCGATCTGCCCTAGGGCCCCACAGCCATGCTCCAGTACTGGGCTTCTACTTTGCCTTCCACAGTCCACACCCCTTTGTTCCCATTGGCTGGGGAGAAGCTGTGAGTCATTTCCTAAATGGAGAGGAGCACGAGGTGAGAACAGCCCAGGATGGGGAAGTGTCTGTGCTGTGTGGATCACTACGCATGTGTATTGACTACCAGACTTTAAATTGCTGCACCATTCCTGATCAGTACACAACCCCTCGCATTGAAGATGCTCTCTAGTGTCTTACTGGAGCTAAATGGTTTAGTGTACTCGACTTGAAGAGTGGGTACTACCAGATCCCCATGCACCCAGAAGACAGAGAAAACTGCATTTTTCTGCCCTTTGGGGTTCTACGAGTTCAGCCGGATGCCTCAGGGATAGTCAGGGGCCCCAGCAACCTTCCAGTGATTGATGGAAAAAACAGTAGGAGATATGAACCTAATAGAAGTTTTAGTGTATCTGAACGACATCATTGTGTTTGGAAGAACGTTAGAAGAGCATCAAGCCCAGTTAGAGAAGGTTTTTACACCTCTCCATGAAGAAGAATTGAAACTGTCATTGGAGAAGTGTCAGTTCTACAGATCTTCTGTTACATACTTGGGTCATATTGTCTCTGCAGGAGGGGTTGCCACGGACCAAAAGAAGTTGGAGGTTGTTACTACAGTCCAAGGTCTACCTAGGCCAAGGACTGTGACTGAATTAAGATCATTCCTGGGATTCAGCTCTTATTATCGCAGGTTTGTAGCAGATTTCGCCAGGATTGCTCGGCCTCTTAATGGACTTTTAAAAGTGGCCATGGGGGAAGGAGAGAATGAGTCCAAGGTAAAGAAGTCTGGCTGTCGTAAGAAGGGAGAATCAGTACAAGATCAATGGACTCATCAGTGTGAAGAGGCATTTTGACACCTAAAGAGGAGTCTCACTGAAGCCCCAGTTTTGGCTTATGCTGACTGCAGAAGGTGTGCAAGCTTTGTGTCAAAGTATGGCTCAGAAGATGAAGGGAGATACTGCAGCCAAATCCATCAGAGTCTACCCCTCGGGGATACCCAGACGCTACTGTGGGCTGACACAAGTCCGAGGTGAGGGCCTTCCTAAGCAGGCACGTTCTGGCCATCGGGACTACCGGGAGTTTCCCGGTGGGTCGATGGCTTAGTCGTCTGGTTTCAGTGACAGAAATGCCTTCTTTTTTTTTGTGTAGTGGGTGCCCGCGGCCCCGCATCTTCCTCCGGCCACCACATAGCTGACACAGGCACAAATTGGGTCTCTCAAGAGAGATTTCCAGACTGGTTGCTAGCTGGCTGCCGCCTAGCATGTAGCAACCAGTGACGTCAGGCACACAGACATAGAAGGAGGCTGAGACGGCCCCAGCATTCACAGCGGAGCAGGATTTAACTTTCTCCTTCTCCGCGCCGAGTGCTTAGCTCCACCCACCTCCTCCTCTGCTCCGGTTCGGTGACATGCTCTCAGAGAGGGAGTGTGATCCTCTTCTTCTGCTACCCGTGCCCGACTTTTCTGCACTGCCTGAGTGTTGACTGAGAGACCCGAGAGGGAGAGCAGACCTTCCTTTGCCCGCTGTGTCCCCACTGCTCCTTTCCCTGCTACCTGTTGCTGTTCGGGATCTGCAGGCAACTGTCACTATGTCAGGTGACATCAGGCATGCCCATTCTAGCTCCCGAACTACAGCACAGTTTTGACCAATGGGGAAACAAGCAGAAAGCAGTAGGAAATATGACAAGTGAGCCCGAGGGGACATCAGCGACACCAGATGACATCAATGTACAAGGCAATGGATCAGTGAAAAGTGTGAGGATCAGATTTAGTGGTAAGCTTTGTAACATTAAACAAAACTAGTTCTGAATGAAAGCTGTGAACCCATAGGGGTTAACTTAGTAACAGTGCAGTCAGTTACCCTCCATAGTGACTGAAGGGGTTAGTTTGTACCTCTGATTTAAGATAAGAGTCAGTGGCAGCTTCTCTCTCCCCTTATCTTAGTTTGCAAGTTTTGCTGTATTGCCACAGCTTCAACTTTGTGCTCTGGTGTGGCTGACCTAAGACCCCTTTCACACTGGGGCGGTTTGCAGGCGATACAGCGCTAAAAATAGCACCCGCAAAGCGCCCTGAAAGAGCCGCTGCTGTCTCTCCAGTGTGTAAGCCCTGAGGGCTTACACACTGGAGCGGTGCGCTGGCAGGACACTAAAAAAAGTCCTGCTAGCAGCATTGGCTCCTGCCCATTGAAATCAATGGGGCAGTGCGGCTATACCGCCGACATAGTGCTACTGCAGCAGCGCTTTGCGGTGGTTTTAACCCTTTCGCGGCTGGTTTCTAACCCTTTCTCGGCCGCTAGCTGGGGTAAAAGCTTCCCACTAGCGGGAGAATAGCGCTGCGAAATTGACGGTAAAGCGCCCACCGCCCCAGTGTGAAAGGGGCTTAAGTGTCCAGAATCATTACCTGAGGGTCAGTATTCAGGATGTGTTTGAAATGTGGAGAGAGAACGTTATTTTATCACTATAATATATAGAGCCACAGTATCTTATGTCATTGATAAGAAACACATCGGGACTCTAGTCAAGTCACAAACAGCATTACATGGGTATCTATGGATGTGCTACATGTTTAAACCAGAGGCGTAGCTTGAAGCTTGTGGGCCCCGATGCAAAAGTTGACCTGGCCCCCCCCCCACCCCCCACTACTTCCAACTTGTGTGCAGATACATCCACCGCACACCAAGATACTCAAAGTGGCTCAAGAGTTTTGAGTTCCCAGAGTTCCTCTTTACATCAGAGGACAGGGATCACCGCTGGAGAATCAGAGGACAGGGACCCCTGGCAGGTCACTGGGCAGAGCTCCAGGCCCATCTTTAATATTGATTGAACCCCGGGCAAAAGTTTTCTTGGGCCCCCCCATGCAGTTTCGCTATCCACCTGCTCTGAGACATACAATAAATAGCAGCTATACACAAAATCCGTTTACTGAATCAGATCAGGCAGCTACTGCGATTGGTTGCCAGAGGTTACAGTGTATCATTACTGCTCACTTATTAGTTGCTAGATTTCTGCTTGTTGATTGGTTGCTAGAGATTACTGTGGATATGACCTTAGGAGGGCATGATATACATATCAATGCCGCCGGCCGCCGCTATTTACATATGAATACCGACGCTATTTACATATGAATGCCGGTAATTTACATGTAAACATGGGGTCTGCAGGTGAGTCATCTGTACAGAACAATAGAGCAGAGCTGGGCAACATTAGTAGCAGCATTTCACATTGAGATATTGGGACACAGCACAGGACTAAAACCTCAAGGGAGGAGGGAATTTAAACCAGAATAGTTGGCAAGTATGAGGCAGCTGCTTTGGGCCCCACAACAATGACAGGGCCCAGGGCGGCTACCCCTTTTGCCCTGCCTTAAGACGGCCCTACAGAGCTCCTTTCCCATCCCAGCACTATATACAGCTCCCCCCCACACTACACAGGGCTGAAATCACGTTCCTTTGCACACAGTCTGTCAGTCTTCACGGGGTGTATCTGGCTTTTATTTTGCCCTTCTGACCCGTGATATTCTCTTGGCAGAAGGGCAGTGTAGTTGCAATAGGCAGATACACCCTGTGCAGATCATGGTTGACTGGCTGTGTTGTAAAGGAATGTGATTTCAGCCCTGCGGAGGAGGAACAGTATAGAGTGTTAAGGGATTTGTTTTAGCAGTTTCTGAAGGTTTCTCTGTCAGTGTTGGCAGGTGTTTGGGGAAAGGTCACCTCCCGGAGGTGTGTGTCTTTTCCCTAGTTGTCAGGGAAGTGGGGTAAGTAGACATCCTCGGGTGGGGGGTACAGAGAATCCCAGCTGGTGACTAGAAGACACTGAGCGGTGTCATACCTCACCAGTGACATCGGTCCCATCGTGGCTACAGGACGGCACTCTCCTCCTCTTGCCTCGCAGTCCCAGTCCAGCCCTGTTTCTCAGTTATCCAGAACAGATTTAAGAAGGGATCAGGATCCTCAATGCCATCTGGCTATTCAGGCCCTGAACAAGCAGGATCCAGGCTTGTTGATGAAAAGCTCTGTGGCTGGAGCGAAGATTCTACACCGGAAATGGAATAGATTGCAGCTAAGAGATGGGGTACTATATAGGCAAGGTCCTTTAGAGCAGTGTTTCTCAACTCCAGTCCTCAAGGCGCACCAACAGGTCATGTTTTCAGGATTTCCACTATTTTGCATAGGTGATTTGATCAGTTTCACCACCTTAGTAATGACCACAGTCGTTTCGTCTGAGGGAAATCCTGAAAACATGACCTGTTGGGGCGCCTTGAGGACTGGAGTTGAGAAACACTGCTTTAGAGGATAGGGAGGAAAAATGGCAGTTATTTCTTCCTAAGAAACATCGTTCAACCGTCTTGACCTCTTTGCATGATGACCATGGGCATTTAGGAACAGAAAGGACCTTTCGCCTAATTAGAGATAGATTCTACTGGCCCAATATGAGGGGAGAGGTAGAAAGTAATTGTCACTCCTGTTTGGCATGTATCCAGCATAAGACATTACCAGTTAGGGCTGCTCCAATGGGGCCCTTGCAGAGCTGCACTGACTTCCTGTGCCTAAAACCTGATACAGGTGGAAGAAGTAATATCTTGGTAGTGACTGACTATCTCATCCGTTATGCGCAGGCCTATCCCACTAAAGATCAGCGGGCAACCACTGTGGCCAAAGTCCTCATCGAGAAGTTTTTTGTGCATTATGAGCTGTCTGTCAGAATCCACTCTGATCAAGGAAGGGACTTTGAGAGTCGGTTACTCCGCCAGCTGTGCACCTTGCCAGGCATAAAGAAGCCCCGGACCACACCTTTAACTTCCGCAAGGGGATCCTCAGCCTGAGAGATTTAACTGAACTTTGTTGAATATGTTGGGGACTCTGCCTCCAGAGAAGAAACAGCACTAGGGAAATAATATTGCAGCTATGATGCATGCTTACAACAGTACCATGAGTGATGCCACTGGATGTTCCCTATATCACCTCATGTTTGGAAGAGAAGCTCGCCTTCCTATTGACTTCGATTTTTGGCACTTCTGTTGACAACCCCTCTTTGACTTCTCACAGAGGTTATGTTAAAAGGCTACGAAAGAACCTGCAACAAGCATATGAGAAAGCCATGGAACATACCTCAGCCAGAGAATTACGGAAAACAAAATGAATTTTGATCTAAAAGTGAGAGTACATGATTTACAACCTGGAGATCGTGTGTTATTGAAGAACTTGGGGGTACCAGGGAAACATAAGCTGGCTGACCGATGGCAACCGCATCCTTATGTCATTTGTAAACAGCTCCCCGGGCTACCAGTCTACCAAATCAGACCTGAAGGAAAACAAGGGCCTTTGAAGACGTGGCATCGAAATCATCTGCTTCCATTGTCTGATGAAGTCAGGGTGCCTTAAGTACCCTCTTCACCTCCTCCAAAGCCAACTCCCCCCAGGACTTGCTCACAGCGACAAGCCTCTACTCCCACTGTATTACCAGAGGAAGAAGAAGATGATGATGAGGAGGAAGAATATGTACACCGACAAGTTCCTATTCCCACTGTATTACCAGAGGAAGAAGAAGATGATGATGAGGAGGAAGAATATGCACACCGACAAGTTCCTATTCCCACTGTATTACCAGAGGAAGAAGAAGAAGATGAGGATATAGTGCCTTTCTGGATGTGGCTTATAATAACTGAACCTGATGCAGGAACTATGAATGTGAGAGGAGGAGGAGAGCCGACTAAAGTGACTAAAACAATATGAAGATCACTCAGTCCAGAACTGGAAATCCTACCATCGTTCCGGGAAGCTCATAGGATTAAGGTTGAGAGTACTAGTCCAACCTCTGAGAAAGAAGAGACTTGACTAATTTTGCTGATGAACCTTTACCCTTGCCTGAACCAGATTGCCCTGCAGAGGCTGAAGTTCCCCGTATGGGTGAGGAAAAGGGAGAATGTCAAATACCTATTTCTGAACTCCTTGAAGAGATTAGAGAAGAGAAGAGATAGGCCTTTGAAGTCAACACTCAGCAAGCCCTACAGGGACAGTGCTACATTTATATAGGCGGACCGCCGTTCTGCCTCTCTTCAGGATGATTGGCGGGTGGTGAAGTACCTGCAGATTGGCTCCCGCTGTGTTTAATCACAGCGGGAGCAAGGCGGCGGTGGCACGTATTCACGCTTCTTAGTGGCACGTATTCACGCTTCTTACCCGGATGTGCAGGATCACGTATATACACGTGATTCTGCACACAGCGGCCGCCCTGCAGTAGTAAAACTGCTGTAGGGCAGTCAGGAAATGATTAACCATGTACAAATAAAATTATATTAATTTAACCACTTCCCGCCTGGCCCATAGCAAAATGACAGCCGGGCGGTGGTTCAGTTATCCTGACTGGGCGTCATATGATGTCCAGCAGGATAAGCCGCAGTTGCGCATGTGGGGGGGGGCACAGCGCGGCGATTGGTGGTGCGGTGTGTCAGTCTGACACACCACACCACCTATCTCGGTAAAGAGCTTCTGATGGAGGCTCTTTACCACGTGATCAGCCGCGTCCGCTCACGGCTGATCATGGTGTAAACAGGAAGAACCGTTTATCGGCTTTTCATCATTCGTGTCTGACAGACGCATGTATAGGAGAGCTGATCGGCGTGTCTCCTGACAGGGGGGGTCTGTGCTGATTGTTTATCAGCACAGCCCCCCCCGCTGATGCCCGCCCAGGACCACCAGGGATGCGGCCGGGTCCACCAGGGATGCCCACAAAGGACGCCCACCAGGTATGCCACCCTGGACTACCAGGGATTTGCCAATCAGTGCCCAGGCAGATGCCAATCAGTGCCCATCAGCAATGCCTGCCAGTGCCAGCAGTGATGCCTATCAATGCCATCTATCAATGCCACCCATCAGTGCCACCTATCAGTGCCACCCATAAGTACCCGTCAGTGCAGCCTATCAGTGCCCATCAGTGTCGCCTATCGGTGCCGACCAGTGCCACCTATGAGTGCCCATCAGTAACGCCTATCAATGCCCATCAGTGCCGCCAACAATGCCGCCTATCAGTGCCCATCAATGCCGCCTATCAGTGCCTATCATCAGTGCCCATTATTGCCACCTCATCAGTGCCACCTCATTGGTGCCACCTCATCGGTGCTGCCTTATCAGTGCCCGTCAGTGCAGCCTCATCAGTACCCATCAGTGAAGGAGAAAACATACTTATTTACGACATTTTATAACAGTAACAAAGAAAAACATTTTGTTTAGCAAAAAATAAAAACCGCAGAGGTGAACAAATACCACCAAAAGAAAGCTCTATTTGTGGGAACAAAATTATAAAAATTGTGTTTGGGTACAGTGTAGCATGACCGCGCAATTGTCATTTAAAAAGTGACAGCGCTAGAAAGCTGAAAATTGGCTTGGGCAGGAAGGGGGGAAAGTTCCCGGTATTGAAGTGGTTAAAGATGTTTAATGTTTGGTTGCTGCCTCAAAGTCCCAAGAATTATTGGTAGTGTGCTTTGACATTCTTCCTTTAGACGCAGTCTGTCCAGACAGTAAGTTCATCTGCTGACTCGGCACTATCCTCAGACAGGCTCACTCTCCAATAAGACACAGAAGTGGAATCCATTGCAATTTTACTTCAAGCCCAACTCCGGGCATAAAAAATGATCCCTTGTGGTTGGGGTGTGCCTACACTGCAAGGGTTAACTGCTCCTTTATGTCTAGCGGACAATAAAAGGATATATACACTATTTATCCGATTCACCACTCCTCACCACAGCTGGACCATTCCCTGCAGTTTCTACACCTCCACGCTCTAGCAGTCTAGGGTCTTGATGTTCTCGAGAACAGAGCAGGGCCCATAGCCAGACAGAGACAGTCCACCCTTGGATCGTGGGGGTGTACCTCCTGTGGAGCAGAGGATCAGTAAGTAAAACAATTTTTCCTCTCCCCTTGAAAACACAAGTTATTAACCCTATGCACATCCCCACTGCAAGGGATAAATTATTTTCTGCCAGAGTTGGGCTTTCAGATAATTACAGTACAGAAGCTGTATTGCCAGTGTAGCAATAACTCTCGGTGGAGCTGCTGGTTTAAAGCGGGCCTGTTACCTTCACTCTCGACACCCCTGCTTCACCGGCACCGGGTCTAGGGTTCCGTTGAGTTTAACTCTGGACGATAAAAGCACCAACACTTGAGTACGTTTTCAATGCTTTATTGAACCAAGTAACGAAGGAAGTAGCAGGAAAGAGGCAGGAGGGAAGCTACAGGGAAGCTCAAATACCTTTCTTTAGGATTCTTGAGAACGTCCTTTAAAGTTGAATATTGTAATCGGATGCAATCCCCTTGTGGGACACAATCTTTGCTCGCCTGGATAGGCCTCTCTCATGTGCCCAGCAGCCAGTACGTAGCACGAACAAAAGTCTCTGCCACAGACTTGCTTGAAATAAATCTGTACAATCCTCTGCCACAGGATGTATTAAACTTTGCGGTGAATGTCAGACACAGTACTTCTACCTCTAAGCCAACCCGGCAGTACTATGCTGTAGAACTACTTTAGGATATGTCCTCCAACCGAGTCACCAGGCCCCTCTCCAGACCAGCACTCTGCATGATCCTTCCATGACGGGTCCTCCCCTGGGATCTTCTCGGTTGTCCAGCTTCTTCACTCAGGATAGACAGCTCAGGACCATTCCTCTGCTGCTGTGGTGGGCCCCAGACAGGCTTCTGGGCCCACCCACACGCCGCAGCGACGTGGGCCTCCGGAACGGAGGACCACGAGGTAGCACTCTAACGCATACCTATCGGCCAGGAGGGCCAGCAGGTGGCTGTAAAAACAAACCCAAAACATGGCGTCTGTCCCATAAATACCCTCTCCCAGAATGCAACTCGGAGGACAACCTCCACCGAGTTGTCTCCGGGACAGAGGAGCACCCATACGCTTTGACACGTTGCCCTTTCAACACTAGCCAATGGTAACAGCGACACCGACCAGCTCAGTGTGGAAGCACACGCAACGTCAGCCAAGCTGGAAAAGAGGCAAATCTAACTCCCCTAACGAGCAATTCACTAAATGTACCTATCAGTTGGTAGATCATAAATCTACCAGCGCTACACCAGTATTATGAAGTGTAAGAAAACAGTGGCTTTCCTAAGCCCTATCTCTGCCAAGCACTAACACTGATTGAAGGAACATAGAAGGGTCCACCTAGCGCTAAACTAACCAGCACTAAACAGATGGTCCTCTCACCCTTTACATCAGAGTCCTCAGTACACCCCTTAAAAGAGAAGTTGCATTTTATAAAAAAAAAAAATAATACTTAGGTGGATGCTACATCTGTCCCCCACCAGCTCTAAGACTGAGAACCGAGCGATCAAAGACCACTGATCGCTCGGCTTTCAAAGCTCTGTGAAAAGAGAGCTGGTGACTGCCAGTCACCACTCTCTGCTCTGTCCCCCCCCCGTGCTCACTGGAGTGCTGGGCCGTGGAGGGGGCGGGAGCCGCCGGCTCAGGCTTTCAGCGGCTCACTGAGAGGTTAAGCCGGGTGCCGGTCCAGGCATGTGGGCCGATCCCGACGTTATTGTCACGATCTTGCCCAAGCCTGGACCGGCTTTGTGTTGTCAGCTGACTGCTGAAAACGGGTCACAGGAGTGCAGAACAATCTGCATGCCTGTGATCCACAGGAGAAGTACAATCAAACAAGCTTTGCCTGTACTTCTCCTTCAACCAGTGGTGGCCCGTCCATTAGGGGCGCCCGGCCCTACATGCAGGGGATCGGACGCATGGATTTTAATGGGGTTTTTTTTTTTTTTAAGCACATGATTAGAGCCTGAGGCTCTAATTGGCTTCAAAAAAGGTTGGGCTTGAAGTGCAGAGCCCTGAGCCCACCCAGTTGTGTGATATTAGCCAATCAAGAAGCTGGTCCCGAGACCCGATTGACCAGGGAGTCTTAGGAGTCAATGGCCCCGGCTCTTCCCTCAGCAAGCTGGAGTGAGGAGCAGCATCGGCCTTCTTAGCTAAAGCCACTGATCGCCACCATCCGTCTTCTGTGCGTGCGGGGGGCACTGATCGCTGCTGTCCGTCTCCCACGGGGGGGGGGGGGCACTGATCGCCGCTATCCCTCTCCCGTGCGGGGTGGGGGGGGGCAGGTTTGTTTGCCGCCACCCAAAATATTGAGCACCAGCCACCACTGCCTTTAACCTCTGAGTGTTCAGTCTATCCCATTTCACATCAGAGTCCTCAGCCCCCTTTAATCTCTAAGTGCTCGGTCCCCCAACTTTTTCATCAGACTCCTCAGCCACCCCCACTTTCACATCAGAATCCTTGGTCCGCCCTTTCAAATAAGAATCCTACCTTTCAATCTATGTGGTAGATGGGAGGCAGAACAGGTCAAGATGGAGGTGGACCTCCATTCCCTTCCAAATGCTGGGGCTGCCCTGAATGCAATCCTCCTTGGACTGGGGTCATGCATTTACATGGCCTTGGTGGCCGGATGGATGGCATGGAAACGCATGACACTGGGTAAAAATTCCAGTCACAGCGCAACACACCTGATGGACCCAGGTGGCACCCCAGGGTGTCACAGCGCCCCCTTTAAGAAATGCTGGTCTAGGCTATTGGTTGTATGTCCAACACAAGAGAGAGGGCAGAACATCATTTACTCCAAGAAAGTTAACACATAAGAGCAAGTCCACTTTAAATGATTATATGTACTAGCCTTTAATATCTGGAAAGTATTCAAATGTACACCACCCTAAAAAGCATATTTATTTATTTTTTATTTTTATTTTCAGATGCCAGCCGCTTGTAGCGAGAGGGTTAAACAGCAAATAAGGAGTTGCATCCCTTCTGAGGAAAAAGCATTTCACATTGCTAGATCTAAGGTTCGACGCAACGCAGAAGACCTCGAAAGAGCCATGAGAACCATGTTTGGAAGTTGTTTCTTTCCCTCTGATGCAGACTTTGGGTTCTGTCCAAGATTTCCCTCTCACTAAGCACAGTCTCCTCGATGTGTTTTGTGTGAACATTGCACTCATTGAATGCTTATTAAAAATATTTCTTACCATAGGCGTTTTATAAATAGCTTTGTTCCAGAACAGAAATCAAATTAAATGTACGTCACAGTATTTATTGCCTCTGGTAAGTTAGGAGGTGCAAGGAGACCTATTACACATTTGACCGGTGGAATAGCCAAAAAGGCATGGAGCCCCCTAGCTGAGAGAGTCTTGGTCAGGTACTTCCAGCCGGGGGTCTACAGTAAAGTGTTCCACCATGTGCAGAACGGTGACACAGGTGCCAGGTTGTTAGGTCAGTTCTTGACCCAGTTGCCCACTTAGCTTTGCAGGGTGCAAGGGGCAAGCGGCAAGGCCCAACACCATCCTACCGGCATCCTTGCCTTACAGGTTCAGCAGCACGTATTTTCCATTGGACCTGATCAAAAGCAAGCATCGCTTCACTACACAAGCGCAAGACCTTGCATTCTAGGTAGTTCCAGGTCTGATCCCTAGGCTAGCCTTTCACCATGTAAGAGAACCACCTTGCAGTAGCCCAAAGATCCATTTTTAGACCACCACCTGCTCCTGACCTGAGCCAGTTGCTACATACATAGACTGTGTTCCTCACCTCCCGCAGTACACACACCTTACACACCTGCATCCATAGTCGGTATTGAGGCTTTTCAGTGGCTTTTATGAACTTTACAGAACAGTATTTAAAGTTCAGTCCTGCTCAGTGCTGGCTCCACCCCCCAGCGCTGCCATTATAGCGCGTGTGCAAGGGTGCTGAAGAGCTCTGCTCGGCGTTTTGGTCCTGGAAATGCCTTTGGGCACACCTGGGTCTGAGCCCTGAATTTCTATTGGCGAGTCCCCACCATCCTTCTCTCCATGGGTTCCCGGCTCTTAGTTGCATAGATTGATAGCCCCGCAGCCATTGGCTCCCACTGCTGTCAATCAAATCCAATGACGCAGGCGCCGGAGGGGGCGTGGCAGAGTCCGGCTTCAGCCTCTATGGACGCCAATACTGGACTCGGGAGTGCTCCTAAAAGCGCTTCTCCAAGGGGGTTATAGAATGTGGGGAGGAGCCTCAGGAGTCACCAAGGGACCCCAGAAATGGATGTTCGGGGATACTCTGTGCAAAACAAGCTGCACAGTGGAGGTAAGCATGACATGTTTGTTATTTAAAAAAAATAGGCACAGTGAAAGAAGGATTGATGAGACCAGTCTAATTCTGGGTAATGTTCCTGTGGACTATGATGGCAATTATAGAAACAACATCATAATAATGTCAATGGCTTCACTTGTTATTTGGCAATGAAACCAAAATATTAGACAGCATACAAGCTAGCAACAGATGAGAGCTCTAAGTGAAGTGCAATGGTAACGTTGATGGAGGCTGAATCAGATGACTATCCCTCTTAAGTAAACCTAATACATAGTGACACTTATTTTGGGTCCCATGGACACTCAAGTAAAAGTTGATAAAAATCATCTGAAAATGAATGTTGTCTATGTGTAAAATAATAGGATGTGGTACGTTACTTATATTGTGGTATTTTTTGATTTGACAAAACTGGAAAACATTTGGTTCACTCAGTCATAACTAATTATCAGTTTTTTTTTTTTCATATAGTATTATTTTCATAATTCTTAGTCCTGCTTATCTCCTCCAGCCATTTTTAGCCACTTGCTGTCTACATGCACTGGCCAGTTACACATTATTGCTCTGGACCAGATTCCTGATGGTAACAGTGATGGACCATGCCTGTACAATTGTATTGGCACGACCACTTCTAGTCTTTAGAATGGGCAGGGTGGCAATGCGGTAGCACAGCTGGGAGACAGTTGTTACCCCATAAGAAGAAGTGCCTGAACAAGGAATTTCATAATAGAATCACTTTTAACATAAGTTGTCAGTTTAACCACCTGCCTATGGGGCACTTACTACCCCTTCCTGCCCAGGCCAATTTTTCAGCTTTCAGCGCTGTCGCACTTTGAATGACAATTGCGCGGTCATGCTACACTGTACCCAAATTACATTTTTATAATTTTCTTGCCGGTTGGTATGGAGGGGTGACAATGTCAGAAGGAGGGCGCCACCATCCCTGAATAACATGTGCAAACAGAGAGAAAATTTGGTGGGATTTTGTAGGCGCCAAGTAAGTAATTTTAAACAGACATCACAGCAATAAAAATATAAATGACATTTTATTGAACATAGACAAGGTTTAAAAAATGATTATGCTGGCTGTGCATAATATAACAACATAGAAAATAAGGGGTCATTCAGCAATTATAATCCCTACATGTTTCGCCCTTTGAGGCTTCCTCAGGGGATATGTGTTGAGGGACCAAGCTGGATATATCTCTAAGTAGAATAAACATACAGTTAGAAACCATCAACAATAGTAACTCGAATTATATAATCAAGAAGAAAAAAAGAGATGTTAGTGACTGTCCATAGCTAGGTAGTGTAGCTGCCAACTGATAAATAGTTACCTGTTATAGAGATGCAACCAGGAATAGGAAAACGGACATTGCGCTGTACAGGAAAGGGTTTGGCCTGGGTGGGCCCAAATGGGGGCCGTAGGATCATGTCTGCCATATAAAGGAATAATATGAATGGGATGTTGAAAAAGAAAAAAACGTGAAGAAGTGAGCGAAGAAAAAGGGAAGGGGGAGGGGGGGAGGAAGGGAGGGGCGTGGGGGAAGGGGGGAGGGGGAAGGAGGAAAAGAGGAGGGACAGGAAGAAAAGAGGGGATGGGAAAAGAATGAAAGAGACGGAAAGCATGAAGAAAAGGGAGTAGGGAGGGAGAGCGGAAAAACAGAAAAGAGAGGGGGGAGAAAATAGATTGGGGGGAGAGATGGAAGGAAGGGAGTGGGGATGAAGAGTAAAGGGGGATGGAAACAAGGGGAAATGGAAGAAACTGGGGGTGTGGGAGGGTGGGGGGGGGGGAAGATGTGAGGGGAGAGGGAAAAAGGGGCACACGGAGAGGGGTGAGGGGTGTGGAGGTGAAAAAATAAATAAAGAAAGAAGGCCATTTTTCAGCTTTCAGCGTTGTCGCACTTTGAATGACAATTGCGCGGTCATGTTACACTGTACCCAAATTACATTTTTATAATTTTCTTCATACAAATAGAGCTTTCTTTTGGTGGTATTTAATCGCTGCTGGGTTTTTCATTTTTTACAAAAAAAAGACCAAAAAATGTGAAAAAAAATGTTTTTTTACTTAGTTTCTATCAGTAAATTTTGTAATTAAGTAATTTTTCTTCTTCGCTGATGTGCGCTGATGGGGCGGCGCTGATGGGCACTGATGGGCTGAACTGGTGGGCATTGATGAGGTGGCACTTATGGGCACTGATTAGGTGGCACTGATGAGGAGGCACTAATATGCCGCACTTATGGGCACTGATAGGTGGCACTGATATGTGGCACTGATTAGCACTGATAGGCGGCACTGATGGGCACTGTTAGGTGGCACTAATTGGCACTGATAGATGGCACTGGTGGGTACTGATAGGCGGCACTGGTGGGCACTGATAGGTGGCATGGATAGGTGGTACTGATGGGCATTGATGGGTGGCACTGATGGGCTACACTGATGACCATTGATGGACAGCAGTGATAGCCAGCACTGACTGGCATCACTAATGGGCACTGATTGGTGGCACTTGTGGGCAGCGGTGTGCACTGATTGCTGGCAGTGGTGGGCATTGATTGCTGGCACTGGTGGCACTATTGTAATCGGGGCACTGATGATCAGTGCCCTGATTACATGTGTAGATTTCTCCTGTGAGGAGATGCTGCTGACTCTGTCAGTGTGAGGCGAGGAGCGCAGATTACCGGCATCTCCGTGTTTACATGTGACCGGCTGTGATTGGACACAGCCGATCACATGGTTAAAGAACCGCGGATGCGGCTCTTTACAGAGATTGGGGTCACGCTGTGTCCTAGCAACACGGCACAGCTGCGATTGCCACATCCCCCCTGCGGGTGCACGAGGGTGGCTGTTCTGTTTTTTTTTTTTCTTAAGGATATTGAAAACCACCATTGGAATTACAATAACACGATAAAGCTTTTTTTGTTCAGGTAAGTAAATCATGGTGCCTCATCATTGGTGTCAGTGGGCCAACGGTGAGCTGTAATAGCTGCAAAGGGTGGGCCAACTCAATATTGAACCCTGCGAACTAAGACTGGGATGCCATTAAAGTTCACGTGCGTTTAAAGGCGTCCCAATACTTTTGGTAATATAGTGTACCTTGCGCTTGACCATATAACATACAGTAGACATGAATACACTTGGGCTTTTGTTTGGAGCAGAACCTAAAGCTGTAGAATACATCCCCGCGGCTTTCTATGTGGTGAATTAAATGAATTAAACAACAAGGGAAGCTGTTGCCTTTCAAAATAATCCTGACCTTTCGAGCTGTCAGTGGGGACATTCCTTGCTGAAGAGCTATTCCTGTGTGCCGCTCTGCTGCTGGGAAGCAGTTACAAGTTACTGATTGTTAACTAATTCACTGACCGAGGTCTAGAACTGGGTGACAGATGTATTTTAAGCATGAAGGTGCAAGAGCCCAGTACTGTATACAAGAGTAAGGCCCCTTTCACACTGGGGCGGTAGAGGGCGTCGGCGGTAAAATAGCGCTATTTTTAGCGCTGTTTTACCGCGGTATTTGGCCGCTAGCGGTGCGGTTTTAATCCCCCGCTGGTGGCCCGAAAAAGGGTTAAAACCACTCGTACAGTGCGGCTATAGCCGCGGTATTGCCACGCTGTCCCATTGATTTCAATGGGCAGGAGCGGTTTAGGAGCGGTGAATACACCGCTCCTTCACCGCTCCAAAGATGCGGCTCGCAGGAGATTTTTTCTTCTCCTGCCAGCACACCGCTTCAGTGTGAAAGCCCTCGGGCTTTCACACTGAACAAGCAGCGGAGGCTGTTTAGGGGCGGTTTGCAGGCGGTATTTTTAGCGCAATAATGCCTGCAAACCGTCCCAGTGTGAAAGAGGACTTAAAGTCATTTTAAAAACTAGAAAATAGAAGAAAAAATAATAATAAATAAAAAACAATAAATATTATTATTATTATTATTATTATACAGGTTTTATATAGCGCCAACAGTTTATTTAGCGCTTTACAACATAAAAATGAAGACAATACAGTTATAATACAATAAAATACAAGAGGATTAAGAGGGCCCTGCTAAGAAGAGCTTACAATCTAATAGGGTGGGGCAAGTGGTACAAAAGGTTGTAACTGTGGGGAATGAGCTGATGAAAGTGGTAGAAGATTAGTTGGAGACCTGATAGGCTTTCCTGAAGAGATGAGTTTTCAGGGATCATCTGAAGGTAGCAAGAGTAGGGGATAGCCGGACAGGTGGAGGTAGTGAGTTCCAGAGGATGGGAGAGGCTCTGGAGAAATCCTGGAGACGAGCATGGGAGGAGACGACGGAGCTTGAGAGTAGAAGGTCTTGAGAAGAGCGGAGAGGACGATTTGGGTGATATTTGGAGACAAGATTGGTGATGTAGCTCGGGGCAGAGTTGTGAATGGCTTTGTATGTTGTGGTTAGTATTTTGAATTTAATTCACTGGGTGATTGGGAGCCAGTGTAGGGATTGGAGGAGAGGGTTGGCAGACACTGAGCGGTTGGTAAGGTGGATAAGTCTGGCAGCAGCATTCATGATAGACTGAAGAGAGGATTAGCCTATGGAGAGGTAAGCCAATGAGAAGGGAGTTGCAATAGTCAAGGCGAGAGATAACAAGGGAGTGAATGAGGAGTTTGGTGGTTTCATTTGTTAAAAAGGGGCGAATTTTAGAGATGTTACAGAGGTGAATTCTACAAAAATATAGCATGCAAGGCTGCCGTTGTATGGCCCCCATCACTTGCCCCTGCTATGGATCTCTTGTAAAATAGAATACAAAATAATAAATATAAAAATAATAAAAATAACAGTCTGACCCTGTATGGTCTCCTTCATTTCTTGTAAAATAGGAAAAAAAATAAAATAAATATAAAAATAATAACTATAGTCTGAAAGGCTGCTGTTGTATGGCCTCCTTCATCACATACACTAGGGATCTCTTGTAAAATAGAAAAAATTAAAAAATATAAAAATAATAAATATTGCATGAAAGGCTGCTTTTGTATGGCCTCCCTTATCACATATGCTATGGATCACTTATAAAATACAATAGAATAAATAAAATTAAATATAAATGTAGCACCCTGGGGTTTAGTCAGGGAGCTCCTCACAAATTTACTTGCCAACATTAGTTGTCTTGGTCGATTGTTAGAGATCTATTGATTTCTCCCTAAGTTTGGCCTTGTTGCACTTTACTCTTTTACCACTAGGTGGCCGGGTACTTGGTGGTACTAGATATGAGAAGGACAACCAAAGGTCAGGTTATGGGTATATGGGGTATCTCAGCCAATGGGCAGGGGTTTTCTTGAATCCCTTGGCCTGCTGGGAGAACCTATATATTCAAGCGAGATCAGGTGATCTGTGTTCTGTGTCACCCGGAGGGCTGTCTGGGTGGACGTGTGTCGTGTGTCCTAGGCTGCTAGGCCGGAGATTTGGCCTTACCCGGGGGGCAGCTGGCTGCTGGGCTGTGTGAGGGCCTATCCAGAAGTAAGAGAGAGCAGCGCCTTGATCACCCTCCCTGTGCACCATATGTTTCCCCCTGCTGTCCTGGCTCCCCTGTGTGATCCCCCTACCCCCGCTGTGCTGCTGACTTCCCTCCTCTTCTTCCTGCCAGCAGCTGTAAGCACACAATAGGATACTTCTAGATTGAGAGTGGGGAACGGGTTAGGAAAATATGTCATATTTGCCAGCCCCCTCCCTTCCTGAATGAACACAATGAGTGATCAGTACCGATCATTCACTGTGTTCATTCATAACTGAAGCATTGGCTGTATGCGACCCAGTGTCAGGTTGTCTGTAAGGGGCTCCACGGCAGGTTGTCTGTAAGGGGCTCCATGTCAGGTTGTCTGTATGGGGCCCTGTGGTTCCTAACAGCAGCCCTGTCTATATAGGGGGTGTTTATTGGATGTTTACATTTTTCCTTGTGGGCACATTTAAAGTCCCTATCATAGGTGTATATATTTTCTTTTAAGTAGTTTAATGTCTGAGAAAGTGCTCAATGGAAACTATTTTCATTACATTCTACTATTTTTTTCTTTTCTTTTATTCCAAATAGTCCCAAATGATGGTTTTGAATCTTTCAGTTTTTTTTTTTTTTTTTGCAACAAACTCTGTTACGTTAAATGATTGATGTCTATATCCATACAATGAAATCAACTGGATGTGTCATGGCTGTGTTGAGTGACTCTTTACTGTATATTTCTGTTTTTTTGTTCCAGTGGTCCACGGTACAGCTTGTAGGACTCTCTCCATGCCGGCTTGCACATATTGTTCCTGAGCAGGTTGAGGCTTTTGATGACCTACAATCAACAGAGAGCTCTATAAGTACAGGATCAAAATACTGTATGGATCCCATTCAGCAGAATAGAGTAGCAGATTGGGCCCAGCCCAGTTTATGGGAACTTAAGTGGCTACATTACATTTGTTCTATGATTGCCCTCTTTAGCTTCTTGCTGCCTCTTGGTACTCAACATACCAGTTAGCCTAGCATCAATAGTATGCAAGCTCTTGGAGGGGATGATAAGGGCCTATATACAAGATTTTAGTAATGAGAACATTGTCATTAGCAGTAATCAGCATCTATTCATGAAGAATCGTTCTTGCAAAACCAATCTATTAACCTTCTATAAGGGTGTGAGTTGCCATCTAGATAAAGGAAGGCCCGTAGACGTGGATTTTTCAAAAGCATTTGACACAGTTCCCCATAATTGTTTACTGTACAAAATAAGGTGCGTTGGCATGGACTATAGGGTGAGTACATGGATTGAAAACTGGCTACAAGGGCGAGTTCAGAGGGTGGTGATAAATGGGGAGTACTCGGAATGGTCAGGGGTGGGTAGTGGGGTCCCACAGGGTTCTGTGCTGGGACCAATCCTGTTTAATTTGTTCATAAATGACCTGGAGGATGGGATAAACAGTTCAATCTCTGTATTTGCAGACGATACTAAGCTAAGCAGGGCAATAACTTCTCCGCAGGATGTGGAAACCTTGCAAAAAGATCTGAACAAATTAATGGGGTGGGCGACTACATGGCAAATGAGGTTCAATGTAGAAAAATGTAAAATAATGCATTTGGGTGGCAAAAATATGAATGCAATCTATACACTGGGGGGAGAACCTCTGGGGGGGATCTAGGATGGAAAAGGACCTGGGGGTCCTAGTAGATGATAGGCTCAGCAATGGCATGCAATGCCAAGCTGCTGCTAACAAAGCAAACAGAATATTGGCATGCATAAAAAAGGGGATTATTTCCAGATATAAAACGATAATTCTCCCGCTCTACAAGACTCTGGTCCGGACGCACCTGGAGTATGCTGTCCAGTTCTGGGCACCAGTCCTCAGGAATGATGTACTGGAAATGGAGCGAGTACAAAGAAGGGCAACAAAGCTAAATAAGGGTCTGGAGGATCTTAGTTACGAGGAAAGGTTGTGAGCACTGAACTTATTCTCTCTGGAGAAGAGACGCTTGAGAGGGGATATGATTTCAATGTACAAATACCGTACTGGTGACCCCACAATAGGGATAAAACTTTTTCGCAGAAGGGAGTTTAACAAGACACGTGGCCACTCATTAAAATTAGAAGAAAAGAGGTTTAACCTTAAAATACGTAGAGGGTTCTTTACTGTAAGAGCGGCAAGGATTTGGAATTCCCTTCCACGGTCGGTGGTCTCAGCGGGGAGCATCAATAGTTTCAAGAAACTATTAGATAAGCACCTGAACGACCACAACATACAGGGATATAGAATGTAATACTGACACATAATCACACATAGGTTGGACTTGATGGACTTGTGTCTTTATTCGACCTCACCTACTATGTAAGTATGTAACATTCACAAGCAATTTGCCACTCAAAATCAAGAAAAAGAACAAAGAGGAACATTTTTATCAACTTTTATTGCTGGCAAAAAGTGCAAACAAGTAAATAATGTCACAGGAAGAAACCAGTAAAAGATTGCATAATGACTTATATAAAACTACATTACTCAAATGAAATGCGACAAGCTGTAAGATCCATTCACATTACAAAAATAAATCTCATTTCACTATAAAGTATTCCTCTCTTTCCATATAAAATATCGGGCCCGATTCAAAAAAGCAGCAATAGCTCTTAAGGTGGACCAATCCACTTTAGTGGTCACTTTAGTCTGCCTTGATTGCAACTGCTGTTTGATGAACTGGGACCATTGAACACTCAAAAAAAAAATTGCATGAGTCCAATTCTTTATATTCTGACCTACCGGATGGCTTTTGGCATTAGCAACTAATGGCTTCCTCACCGCCAAGCATAGTGCACATAGGTATACTTCTGTCATAAGTGATAAGTGTAGTCACTCAAAGTAGCCAATCAGATGTCAGTTTATTGTAATCCTAGGAGAGAAAAATGAATTTTGATTGGCTGCTTACACTTTGTATATTGCTTGTTGTCCTATAAAATATGGCATTTTGTGCTTGAATTAAAAAAATAAAGTAAAAGGTAAATTATAAAAGACCTCATGCAGAAAAATTGGAGGAAAGGATTATAGCAGCGTTGCCTTCAGTAACCAATCTGATTTTAGATGTAACTATTCTGACATTCAGAAAATCAGAGCTATCAAAGAGCTGTTCTCTTTAGGTAACACTGCCAACTTACTGTTTCTCATTCTTTTATATTTGAGAATGATGGGAGCCAGAGGCATAACTAGAACCTTTAGGGCTCCAGTGCAAGAAACCATGAAGGGCCCCCCTCACCCCCACATTAATCCCTGGTCCCTTTCCATTGGTCCCGGAACCCTTTCCTTTGGTCCCGGGGCCCTTCCCTCTAGACCCAGGGCCCTTTCTACTAATCTCAGAATCAAGGGCTCCCTTTGCGCGGCCCTTGATTATGGGCCCACAATGGAACTCTTTCACATGTTCTGCAGTGGGCCCCCTTGCTGCCATCTAGGGGGCTCCCCAATGTGACGGAATGCCAGGGCCCGGTCGCAAGTGAGACCTTTTGTGACTCTGGTAGTTCTGCCACTGATGGGAGTTTTGATGGAAGATATAGGTCTGATATAGGTATGTGCACATTCTCTTGCTGCTAGAATTGGAATTAAAGTGCACCTGTCATCATGGTGTTTTAGTAATAGCATTCATTTATATTAACATTTTACAAGCTGTTGTCAGCCTATGGGCTCCTTCCTCCCTTAGGTGTATGCCACCCAACTACAAAATCAATAATAAAAATGCCAAAATAATCAAGCTATGTGCTATGTATATTCTTGTGCCCCATTTCCACTATGGTCTCTAAAAGCAGTTGTTCAATGATAAATCTCAGCACACTTCAACAGCTGCATAGTGTAGTTCCAAAAATATGCAAAGCCACAAGTTGCTTTGGCAGGATCAAAGGCCAGGTCGGCTTCGCTGACAAGCTTGAGTTTGTTATGATGGAAGTAAAACAGTATTTACCTTTCTTTTTCTCTCGTAAAGGGTCTGTTAATGTCTACATGGTCAACGTGAAAAATAGGGAATGGAGACAGGTCCCCTACTAGTCTCCAAAAAACAAGGAAATGGACTATCTCAGTACCAATTGGACAAAATACACATAAAATAAAATAACATTTTTATTTATACAGAATATTAAAAGTAGAATATCCAAATACAGATAGGAACATGATTTGTAATGTTCGTACCAAAGCAATATTTAAAATACAAACTGTCAATACATGTGTGTCATTAGTACTTAGTGTACTCCAATAAGGAGGCCAGAGGTATAATAGGCCCTCACAGGATATGTAATCCATACATGTTTCGTGGGATTTTACCGCTTCATCAGGAAGATAATATCCAAAGACCAACACACGGAGACAGGGCCAAGGCACCTCTGATATTCCCCTACGGCGGATGTGGAGGATGTATACAGGTGAATGGGTGAATCCTCTTAGCTCAACAGGTAAAATCATAAAGACCAGGGGGCGCATCAAGCCTGAGCTGGGACCGCAGGAAATCTGACGATCTGATATTCAGGGTGTCCCCCCCCCTCCGGGACAGGCATCCAGTGTATACGCCCCCCTAACCGCTGTAGGGGAATGTCGCCGGTGCCTTGGCCCTGGCTCCGTGTGTTGGTCTTTGTATATTAATCTCCTGATGAAGCAGTAAAGTCCCACGAAACATGTGGAGGAGTACACGTCCTGTGAGGACCTATTATACCTCTGGCCTCCTTATTGGAGTACACTAAGTACTAGTGACACGCATGTATTGACAGTTTGAATTTTAAATATTGCTTTGGTATGAAAATTACATCTAGATAGGGGGAGGCCTGTGGATGCGGTGTATGTGGACTTTGCAAAAGCATTTGATACAGTCCCCCATGAACACTTAATTTACAAGCTGAGGTCTGCAGGCTTGGACCATAGGGTTTGTGCTTGGGTAAAAAACTGGTTACAGGGACAGGCCCAAAGGGTGGTGATAAATAACATGTACTCTGGTCTGGAGTGGTGAGAGGGGTACCCCAAGGTTCTGTCTTGGGACCGATTCTATTCAATATATTTATAAATGATACAGAGTATGGGATAACTAGTTCAGTCTCAGTTTTTGCGGAAGGCACAAAGATAAGCAGCGTAATAAACTCACACCAGGACATAGAAATTTTGCAGAATGGCCTGAACACAATAAAGGAGTGGGCAGACAAATGGCAAATAAAGTTTAATGTGGAGAAATGTAAAGTAATGCACCTTGGGGTTACCACCATAAATGCAAAATATTCACTGGGGGGAGAACTGATGGGAGACACAAGGATTGAGAAGGTTCTAGGGGTGCTAATAGATGACAGATTGAGCAACAGCATGCAGTGCCAAGCTGTAGCTACCAAAGCTGGCAGAATATTAGTATACATAAAAAAAGGGATATGCTCCAGGGACAAAACTATAATTCTGGCAATTTATAAAACTCTGGTCCGGCCTCATCTGGAGTATTCTGTCCATTTCTGGTCACCAGTCCTCCAAAGGGATGTACTGGAACTGGAGAGTCCAAAGAAGGGCAACAAAACTAATAAGGGGACTGGAGGACCTCAATTATGAGGAACGGCTGCAAACACTAAATGTATTCTCACTGGAGATGAGAAGCTTCAGAGGAGACGCAATAGTGATTTACAAATATCTCAATGGGAATCCCAGCATTGGAATTAAACGATTCAGTCCTAGGGAGTATATAAGGACACGGGGGCACACAATGAGGCGAAGCAGTTTAACCTTAAACTGCGTAGGGGGTTCTCCACTGTTAGGGCAATAAGGATGTCGAACTCTCTCCCACAATTGGTGGTGACTGCGGGGTGTATGGGTATTTTTAAAAGACTCTTAGACATACTTCTAAAAGGACACAACATACAGGGCTATGGGAAATCATTATAGACACTAATACACATACACCTTTACAGGTTGAACTGGATGGACTATTGTCTTTTTTCAGCCTTAGACTCCTTTTCACACTGAGTTTTACAGGCGTTTTAGCGCTAAAAATAGCACCTGCAAAGCGCCTGTAAAGCACCTCTCCTTTCACTCCAATGTGAAAGCCCGATTGGTTTCACACTGGAGTGGTGCGCTGGCAGGACGCTTAAAAAAGTCCTCAAAGCAGCATCTTTGAGGCACTGTAGGAGTGGTGTATACAATTGAAATGAATGGGCAGTGCCGCCGAAGCGCTGGCAAAGCTATGCTGCAGCGGCACTTTTTAACCCATTTTTGGCCTTTAGTGGGGGTCGAAAGCGCTAGCGGGCGAAAAGCGCTGCAAAAACTACGGTAAAGCGCCTCTAAAAATAGATGCCCGGGCGCTGCCAGTGTGAAAGTGCCCTTACCGACTATGTAACTATATCTGTATTTGGATATCCTGCTTTTATTCTTTTGTATAAATAAAAATTTCATTTTATTTTATGTGTATTTTGTCCAATCGGTACTGAGACAGTCCATTTCCTTGTCTTTTGGAGACTAGTAGGGGCTTGTCTCCATTCCCTTTTTTCCAGTATTACTTGGATGATGGTACCCCCCACTCTGTATAAGCATTTAGCTCTATTAGAGGCCGTCTTTTGTTATACATGGTCAACATGTTCAATTATATTTGTTACCATATGGCAAAGGTTCCCAGCCTCATTCCTCAGGTACTCCAACAGGTCATGTTTTCAGGATTTCCTGCCTAAAGCCTAATAATTTAAGTTACCCCCAGCAAAACTGACAAGCAGAATATTAGGTATTGACATTTATATTACGGCTTTTCCTCTGGAAAAATGAGTTATGTGTTATTTTAGCATCCTAGAATCCTTAGGACATGTTTTTCTTATATACCCGCCGTATGCACAGAGCCATCTAGTGTCAATGGAAGGAAGATTCACATTTGTAGGGAAACAATGGATGCCAAGTTTTATCTAATTTTTTATGAGTTACAGCCGCTTGCAGTGAGGCGTAGAAGAGGAGGGGGAGCCACACATAAAGAGAGAGGATTATTTCACTAAATTCTCTCAGCAGGACTTTGTTATGGGTGCGGTTTAGATATAAAACCCTGATTTCTGAAGTTTTTCATGCCATATAAAATAAAAACAAGATTAATAAATGTGCTTTAAAGCATTCATTTTTACATCGCCCTGCCTTTTAAAATCAACATTGTAAGCAAAGTGAAACAGAAAGAGCAAAACAAAGAATCTGTGCAATTCTGAGTATGTTAATTAAAGTGATATTAAAACCATACCAACCAAACCATATATATATATTTTTTTAATAACAAACATGTCATACTTACCTGCTTTGTGCAGTTTGCTTTGCACAGAGCAGCCCACATCCTCCTCTTCTTCTCGGGTCCCATGCTGGGGCTCCTGGCTCCTCCCTTCTGCTGGGTGCCCCCACAGCAGACAGCTTGCTATTGGAACACCTGAGTCGAGCAGCAGCTCTGTGTGTCCATTCATACACAGAGCAGTAACGTGACCCAGCCCCCTCCATCTCCTGTTTGGCTCACTGGCTGTGATCGTCAGCCAATGGCTCTTGCTGCTGTCAAAATCCAATCAGTAGTGCCAGTCACTGGAGAGGCAAGGCTCTCATGGACATCGCTGGATCAAGAGGGGGCTCAGGTAAGTATTGGGGGGGAGGGGGGCTGCTGCACACAGAAGGTTTTTTTACCTTCATGCATACAATGCATTAAAATAAAATAAAAAAGTCTGCCTTTACAACTCCTTTAATAACATTTCTGGGATAAAACAAGCAAACAAAACACTTTTTGTTAACTCATGTGCAATAAGCCCCCAGTTTACTATCAAATTGGTTATATTTCCAGTATAGTAGAAAGTCTAGCCATGCCTGTCCTTTTCCGATCCACTTCATTCGCTTGATAATAAAGTAAAAATGTTTTCCTCATTACCCAAAGTAATGCAAAAGTGGGGAATACATTTTTTAATAACTTACATACAGCAGGTCGTTCAAATGTCAGATGCTGTTAGAGTAACTCTTCCTCTATAGTAACTCTTCTTCTTGTTTTTCATTGCAAGTAAATTTTGAAATCCAAGCAGAAGCAACGTGCCGTCATTGAGTTCTTGATGAAGGAGGGGTGCAGGCTGTCCGACATTCACAGAAGGCTACAGAATGTTTATGGAAATTACACCATTGACAAGAGTCACCAATGAGAAGACATTGCTCTGGCCATCATTGCTCTGGCGTCATCTCCATAAACATTCTGTAGCCTTCTATGGATGTTAAACAGCCTGCACTCCTCCTTCGTCAAGAACTCAATGACGGCACGTTGCTTCAGCTTGGAATCCATTCTTTACCTGCAATGAAGAACAAGAAGAGTTACTAGACAAGAGTCACCAGTGATAAGACATTGCTCTTGTCATTGATGACATCTCTGTAAATATTCTGTGGCCTTCTGTAGATGTCGGACAGCCTGAACCCATAAGAGGAATATACCCTATAGGCTATCGTTGCCTTGGAGTCACTCTACCAACATGTGAATTTAGAACAACCCATCTTAATAAAAACGTTATGCGCGCTTTTGCATCACTTTCGGTACAGTCCTTGTATATGAAATCTATTATTGATAAATAGTTATTTACATGTGGGCATTAGAAGGGAGAGAATAAAGGCCTCATCCAGATAATACACAAAAAGAAATAGGTATGAACTGGATTCTAGCTCCAAACCCCTAGAAAAGTGGACTGTAGCGACCATGCATGGGAGACAAGATCAAAATAACAGATAAAATATCATCTTTATTGTACACTGTTAAAAAGAATAAATAAGAACATATTCATGGACCCCTATACATATAGGGACAACAATAGTGCCTTTGAATTACAGTAGCTATAGATTGCTCCAATAAGTAGGTGCAATCACATATACCAACAAAGGTGGATACAGTCCAGTATAGATGATAATAAATAAAATCAAATGCTTGTAATGTCAATGCGTTTTGCCAGATATTTGGCTTCTTCAGGACTCAAAAGCGAAGCAAGCTATATAAAACAACACATACATTAATATATGAAGTTACAACATATTTTTGCATCTGCATCAACACATTGATATCCGATCAAATTCCATCTGCTCAGGGATGGCTGACCCCGCGACCTTCTGGAATATCGCCGCCGTGGACTCTGCCAGGTCTTCTGAATCAGTTGCCTCCGGTAAGCCCCGGAGTCGTAGGTTGTTGTGTCTGCTCCTGTCCTCCATTTCCTACATATGGGGTTGCAACGTTACCGGGGCATCCACATGGGTTTCTTGGAGGTATTCCAGGGCCGTCACTCTCTGAGTTAGGGACTCCGTAGAGGACTTCTCTGCCATCAGGCTGGTGGAAAGGGATTGGATCTCCTATTGATCCTCTGGATGTCCCTGAGGTGCTGTTCCTCGAGGCGGGTAATTAGAGCCTCTATGTCCATCCTTGTCGGTAGGGCTTGAAGGAGGGTCCGTAGCTCCAGGATCATTTGAAGAGAGCTGGGGTGTAGTGGGGAACCCTGCAGGTCTGCCTGCAGGTCAGGCGGAGTGTCCGAGTAAGCGTCGGAGGCTGAGGAAACAGCAGGAGAGACAGGCTGGGTGTGCGGACCTGAGGCCTCGTGGGAGAAGCTCCGCAGTTCTGCCATCTTGAGATCTGGGGATGCCGTCGGAGTGTTCTGGAGAAAGTGGTCTAAAGTTCCACCCGCTGCCTTGGGTTTAGGAGTCTGTTTGCTTCCCTTCGTCTTCCGCTTCTTGGCTGAGGGCATGCCATTGAAGTTAGATCAGAATAAGCCGGGGTGAGTGGCGAAGGGCCAGGAGCTCAAGCTACATGTGACTACCTGCAGCCATGTCCAGACCACACCCTATAGTCCACTTTTCTATGGGATTGGAGCTAGACTCCGGTCCATACCAATTTATTTTTATATGTGTGGGCATTATTTTTAGTGCACTCATTATAGAGAATGAAAGCAAGTTATCAACTGGTTGAGTTAATAACTGACTGAGTCTTTCAACAGCTACTAGTGCACTAATTTTCCTCAATGATCCCATGTGAGTTGGCATGTTTATGTCTGCAGGTCTCTCTTGACCTTTGCATTTATATCATACATGCAATGCTAAGCAGAGAGTCTTCTCATTTTACCTTAGATGTCACAGACAAGCGGTCTTTAGGATCTGTATTGTTGATGTGCTTTATGACCTGGCAGCAGCAATAACTGCATACCTCAGGCTCATTTATTTATAGAAATATGTACTGCGTTGTTCAAGCAAGTCCATTAACATGACTTGGCTGTGCTCAGGATACAGCAACTGCCTACAGAACATAATGGTTACTTAAAGATGCCCGCATGTTGCAGTATTTAGGCTCCAGAGTACCCTGGGAACTCCAAAACTTGTCAGCTAAATATTGACTATAGGTGATGCTGGAGCTCTGTCTGTCTTCTGCTGCTCAGTTTTGGTTCCTTAAAGCCCAACTTCAAGAATACGTCAAAATCTACCCTTGCAGCACCCCCCCCCCCCCCAACTTTGAAAGGGTTGATTGGTGCCCACCACACTGCAAGGAACACTTTTATTTTATTATTGGTATTCAGTCGTGGCTGGTGTTTTTTTCTTGGGGGGGGGGGGGGGTGGCAAACACTCCCTCCCCCCGGGGGACTAACACACTCCCCCACCACCACCCGCTGTCCTTATCTTGGATGCGGACAGTGAGAGCGTGGCGGGCTCAGGGAAAGCTGCTCCGGTGTCCTCTCCTGGAGCAGCTTCCGCGGTGTCTCCTCTCTCCTCCTCCCGGTGCTAGGCATCCAATAGGATCACCAGACGTTTTGGCCAACCCGGAAACAGGTTTCACACCTGCTTCTCGATTGGCCGGGTGGAGGATCAGTGTTGCAATAGCGAATTTTCATTCACTGTTGCAACACACCTGGGTGGGCTTTAGACGCAATGCTCTGCGTCCCGAGCCCACCCTATTTTGAAGCCTATTAGAGCCTATGGCTCTAATCAGTGATTTAAAAAAAAAACACTGGCAGCTCTAATTCATATGCCCAGTGACCCAAAAGGGGCCGGACACATGAATAGGGGGCGGCACATTGAAGATTTTTTACCTTCATGCATAGAAGGTAATAAAACCTTCAACCTTTAGAACCACTTTAGCTTCTGGAACACGAAGGCAGCTCTAAGTGCGTACTCTCACAGTTTTAGGCTATGTTTCCACTAGTGCGTCCCCAAAGTCGCGCGATTTTGCCGCGATTTTTTACCGCGATTTTACCGCGATTTTTACCGCGATTTTACCGCGACTTTTTACCGCGATTTGAAGCAATGCCTGTATCTATGGACCTCAAGTCGCATCAAAGTGGGACCAAAGTAGTGCAGGGACTACTTTGAAGTCGCTGCGACTTGAAGTCGCACAGATATGAACGGTACTCATTGGAAATCATGGGAAACAATTTGTCATGCGACTTTTCAGTCCCAAGTCGCATGAAAAGTCGCACTAGTGGAAACAGAGCCTTAGTGTTTCTTCTAAGCAAAAGTTTAGTTTAAGAGTTATTTAATAGATGACCTTAACAAGCAAACCTTCAGAAACAGTGACAGAATCGCTTTCAAAGCAAACTACTCACTCAAGTCACTTGGGATCTGGCCCTGAGCGTGGAAGGGGCTTCTACTGCCTCTGTGATTGAATTCTAAAAACACTAAAAGACTGAGTGGAATATAGCAAATGCTAAAAAATAATATATTATATACAATTGCTACATGTAGTTTAATGCAATTAAAAATGCTCTTTTCTTTCCAATCTGCAGCTGCTGTAATTTTTTTTAAAAATGTTGTTGCAATATGGCAACCTGGAGGTGTTCTGTACAATGTTGGTGTACCGAAGAACGCCTCCAAAAATATAATTTCCTGCTTGTGTGATTGGCTCACTGATTTTAGGCATCGCCTACAACAGGAATTTCATTTTTGGTGAGATGCTCCCTAAGGCAGGGTTTCTCAAACAGGGTTCCATGGAACCCTAGTGCTGCGTACAGACGAGCGGACTTTACGGCAGACTTTGCCCGGCGGACTGGATTTCGTCAGACAATTCGATCGTGTGTGGGCTCCAGCGGACTTTGTTTTCTCAAAAGTTGGACGGACTTATAGGGCGTACACACGGTCGGACTTTGTTTGGACATTCCGACAACAAAATCCTAGGATTTTTTCCGACGGATGTTGGCTCAAACTTGTCTTGCATACACACGGTCACACAAAGTTGTCGGAAAATCCGATCGTTCTGAACGCGGTGACATAAAACACGTACGTTGGGACTATAAACGGGGCAGTAGCCAATAGCTTTCATCTCTTTATTTATTCTGAGCATGCGTGGCACTTTGTCCGTCGGATTTGTGTACACACGATCGGAATTTCCGACAACGAATTCTGTTGTCGGAAAATTTTATCTCCTGCTCTCCAACTTTGTGTGTCGGAAAATCCGATGGAAAATGTCCGATGGAGCCCACACACGGTCGGAATTTCCGACAACACGCTCCGATCGGACATTTTCCATCGGAAAATCCGACCGTGTGTACGGGGCATTAGATTTGAAACATGTTTTAAATCTATCCGTCGAACTCGAGTCCGGTCGAAAAGTCCGCTCGTCTGTATGCTAGTTCGACGGACAAAAAGCCACGCTAGGGCAGCTATTGGCTACTGGCTATGAACTTCCTTGTTTTAGTCCGGTCGCACGTCATCACGTACGAATTCGACGGACTTTGGTGGATTGTGTGTAGGCAAGTCCGTTCATTCAGAAAGTCCTTCATAAAGTCCGTCGAAAAGTCCGTTGAAAAGTCCGCCGGGCAAAGTCTGCCGTAAAGTCCGCTCGCGTGTACACGGCATAGGGCTCCGCCAGAGGTTGCTAGGGGTTCATTGAGCAATAAACAATTTCTGATAAGTTTTCACTGACACCATTGATCTTTTTAGCGATCTGTAAGGGGGGAATTCTTCCCAATGTCTTCCCACTGACCATCACACTAATGTATCATGATCTGTAGATAAAGCAGGTTTTAGCAGGGGTTCACTGAGACTGGAAAGTTATTTGAAGGGTTCCTCCATGTTTAAAAGGTTGAGAAAGACTGCCCTAAGGGCTAAAAACTTCTAATGCAGGCCCTGCAAGTTTTCCTGATTAAAACACTGAGAGTGCACTAATGGGGCGTACACACGGTCGGACTTTTCGTCTACAAAAGTCCGACAGCCTGTCCGAAAGACTTCCGGCGGACTTTCGGCGGACTTGCAGCAGACTTTCTAACGAACGGACTTGCCTACACACGACCACACAAAAGTCCGACGGATTCGTACGTGATGACGTACACCGGACTAAAATAAGGAAGTTCATAGCCAGTAGCCAATAGCTGCCCTAGCGTGGGTTTTTGTCCGTCGGACTAGCACACAGACGAGCGGATTTCGGGGTCCGTCGTAGTTACGACATAAAGATTTGAAGCATGTTTCAAATCTAAAGTCCGTCGGATTTGAGGCTGAAAAAGTCTGCTGAAAGTCCGGAGAAGCCCACACACGATCGGATTACCAGCCAGCTTTAGTCCGTCGGCGTCCGTTGGACTTTTGTAGACGAAAAGTCCGACCGTGTGTACGCCCCATAAGTGATTATGATATACACAACCCTTCCATTCAGAATCAGACTGCAAAAGAACATGGTGAAACACACTGCTATTTCTTTAGAGCAAAAAAGGATATGACTCTAGTACAGGCATGTACTGGCCATTGGGACTACAGGGAGTTTCCCGGTGGGCCGATGGCTCATTGGGCCGATTTCAGTGACAGTGGACCGCTGCCTCCCTCCGGTCCTCTGTCCCCCCCCCCCCGCAGTGCTCACCTCCTCTCCCTGGCTAGTTATGCAGCGCGCCTGAATACAGACATGATGCTCAGGAGTCAACACTGAGAAGCTCATCATACGATCTGGAAGGAGGGCGGCCTCACTTTCCTGCCTAATCTTGTCCCATTGGGGGGGGGGCGCCAAACTGATTCTTTGCCCCAGGTGAAATAATGTCTAGCTTCCCCACTGGTACTGCCTATAAGAGAAATAATGTAGAACGGCTAATGGCTAGTGGGGGGGGGGGGGGCTTGGGTGGCAAGCCGTCATGGGAGAGACCTGTCAAAGTGGGCCAGTCTGGATGAAGTCCAGGGCCAAATTTTTGTCCCAGTCCAGCCCTGCTCTAGTACAAGTTTGTTAAAATCCCTGCAATGCACATAGATCACCCAAAGGGGATTGTTTTTTTTTTCTCAACAAATGTGGAGTTAAACTTTAACCCCTTTATGACTGCCTAACACATATGTGCAGTGGCAAAAAGGTGGGCTTTAAGGCCCACACATGGCACATATGCGTCACTGGGTGGCTGATCTTTATGAGCTGAGAGTACGTTCACTGTGAGCTCCCAGCACAAAGACTGAGCTGCCAAGACTTCTCTCGGTCCAGACTAAAGTTTAGTTGCTGGTGGACCAGCTTCCGATCGTGTGACCATTGTGGTAGTTGTCACGTAATGGCCGATCCTTACTTTCCCCCACGGGGTTCAGAACTGTTTAATCACTTAAAGATTTTCCCCCTTAATGACCAGGCCATTTTTTTGCGATACGGCACTGCGTCGCTTTAACTGACAATTGCACGGTCGTGCGACGCTGTACCCAAACAAAATCGATGTCCTTTTTTCCCACAAATAGAGCTTTCTTTTGGTAGGATTTGACCACTTCTGCGATTTTTTTTTTTTGCGCTATAAACAAAAAATTTTGAAAAAAAAAAAACAATATTTTTTTACGTTTTGCTATAATAAATATCCAAAAAAAAAACCCAAAACAAATTTCTTCATCAGTTTAGGCCAATACGTATTCTTCTACATAGTTTTGGTAAAAAAAAATCGCAATAAGCGTATATTGATTGGTTTGCGCAAAAGTTATAGCGTCTACAAAATAGAGAATAGATTTATGGCATTTTTATTATTTATACATTTTTTACTAGTAATGGCGGTTATCAGCAATTTTTATCATGACTGCAACATTGCGGCAGACAGATCAGACACTTTAGACACTTTTTTTTGGGACCAGTGAAATTTATACAGCGATCAGAGCTATAAAAATGCACTGATTACTGTGTAAATGACAATGACAGGGATGGGGTTAACACAAGGGGGCGATCAAGGGGTTAAGTGTTCCCTAAAGAGGTGTTTCTAACTGTGGGGGGGGGAGGGGACTGACAGGGAGTATAGAGAGATCGCTGTTCCTGATCACTAGGAACAGCAGACCTCTCTCTACTCCCCTGTCAGAACGGGGATCTGTCTGTTCACATTGACAGATCCCCGTTCTGGCTCTCTTTCCCGCAATCGCGGCTGGCTGGCAGACATCGTGCCCGCCGGCCACAGGCATCAGTTCCCACGCCGTGCAGGGGGCGCGTGCCTGCTATAGCTGTTTAAAGGGCCGACCTACAGCTACGGCGATTTGCGGGAACGGGCCGGCCTGACGCAGTATAATGACGGCGGTTGGTCGGCAAGCGGTTAAAGCGATGCAGAAAGGGGTCTAAGCATGTTCACCCTCTGTACGTGATTCAATCACACAATTCTCTTCTCCATACCAGAGCAGTTCGAATCGCTGCTAAAAACTTTATATGTAAAATTAATTGACAACAGAGGCTTCCGTATGAGACACAAAAATACTTTATTTTCCAATCTGTTGTTTTTTTTAGCAAAAACTGTAATTCTACTGAGTACATCTGGGACTAGTGTCAAAAAAAAAAAAAAACTATTGTCATTGTACCATACTCACCCACACCGCATACCAACTGTGTTTTTAGAAGTTTGAAGGTAATGACAGTCAGGGTTGTCAACCGCCAGTACATTTACTGACAGTTTGTAAAAATCAGTGATTTTTTTTACAACTGCCAGTAAATATCAGGGGCTGATCATTTCATGCTGTGTTGACTTTTTAAGTGTTAATCAAGGAAATTACTTTGTTATAGGTATTGTCAGTGTTTCCATACCATGTTTATACTGTTCAAAGATTCATTGTGTTAGTTTTCAATAGGAGTTCTGTAATTTCTCAGGTTGCCAGTAAAAAAAATGTGCTCCGCCAGTAAATTTCCCATGTTTTGCCAGTAAAAAAATGCTGCGGGAGGTTGGCAACCCTGATGACAGTGGGGACATA
This sequence comes from Aquarana catesbeiana, assembly GCA_037953035.1. NCBI lineage: Eukaryota > Metazoa > Chordata > Amphibia > Anura > Ranidae > Aquarana > Aquarana catesbeiana. The sequence goes on along the minus strand of JBBHAA010001626.1, from coordinate 531,548 downwards.
ATGATGAGTCTTCCTAATCACGCTTCGCTACATCAGATCCATTTTTGGATCCTCATTGGAATCACAGGTGGGCATTTGCTGAAAACTGTTTTTTCGAAGTTGAAAACCCAATGTTCCAAAAACACTTTTCCAACAGTAGCCTAACATTTGGGAAATTGGCTGTCACTTTTCATTGACAGTGACTGTGTGATCTGTTTATTTTACTTCCCGACTGATTGTATGTACTAGCTAAGCTTGGCAAGATCATTCTATTGCTAAGCCACTCTTTCACACAAACTGAAACCTTATGGTGTTCATCTACTGAATGACTCTATTACTCTAGGTGAACACATTATTGCAGCACAGAAAAAAAAAGCAATAGGTATACAATAAGTATACAACGCATCAGGTACAGGCTTTCAGATACAAAGGGTGAAGCTGGGCGCATATAAACCTACTATAAACAATAACGTGAACAGCAACCAGAATACACACATGGAAAAAGTGTTATTAAAAAAAAAAAGTTATTTTTGCAGTTATGTGCCTATCAGATATATTAAGACACCTTCACACACACCGCAACACGTCACTATGACCAGAGTTTAAAGGGGGTAGCTTAAAATGTATCTAAACCCAAAACCAAAAATGTAATATGAGGGCTGTACCAAAAGTACTGCAAATTTGGGGCATAACTTTTTTTATTAACTTGCATAGGTCATTAAAATTTTCAGTTACATTTCTATAGTAACTCTTCTTCTTTCTCAATGCGGGTAAATAATGGATTCCAAGCAGAAGCAACCTGCGGTCATTGAGTTCTTGATGAAGGAGGGTTGTAGGCTGTCTGACATCCACAGAAGGCCACAGAATATTTATAGAGATGACACCATTGACAAGAGCAACGTCTTATCATTGGTGTCTCTTCTCTGGTAACTCTTCTTCTTCTTCTCCTTTGCAGGGAAATAATGGATTCCAAGCAGAAGCAACCTGCGGTCATTGAGTTCTTGATGAAGGAGGGGTGCAGGGAGTCTGATATCCATAGAAGGCTACAGAATGTTTACAGAGATGACACCAATGAGTAGAGCACTGTCTTGCCATTGGTTACTCTTGTCAATGGTGTCATCTCTGTAAATATATTGTGGCCTTCTGTCTGTGAATGTTTGACAGCCTACACCCCTCCTTCATCAAGAACTCAATGATGGCTTGGATTCTGATTCTGCTTGGAATCATTTATTTACCTGTAATGAAAAAGAAGAAGAGTTACTAGACAAGAGTCACCAATGATAAGACGTTGCTCTCATCAATGGTAGGTATCATCTCCATAAATATTCTGTGGCCTTCTGTGGATGTCGGGCAGTCTATACCCCTAACAGGAATATATTCTATAGGCTGTCATTGCTTTGGATTACTTCTGAGTAACTGACCTGGAACAATCATACAGCGAGTGAGGACAAGACTCCAGATATGTGTACTTTCTCTGGGCCAGTAGCTCAAAAAATACTTCAAGCGGTATTGAACCCAAAAACAAAAATGTAATATATTGCAGCTTACCAATTCTTAGATGTGGTGACTGCCAAGTGCTTTTTCCAAAGGCATCTATCCATAATCAAAATATAACTGCTTGAGTACAGCTGGGCAAATCTGTTAAGTACATCCATTGAGCACCCACAGTGGAAAAGGTTAGTTTGGAGACACTTTAATTATGATCAGATTGTGACCTCAGCCAACTGGTTCAGCAGAAATTACAGCATTTTGGTACAAGGAAAATTTGTTACTAGTGAAGCGGTTTTATGATACCCAGAAATTGGTTTGGTACATAAAACCACTATCACCACTGTGAATAACTGACAGATGTACTTTAACTGACAAGTCATTATAAGGGTAGTATTGCCCGAAACAGATAATGAATGGTGTCGCAGGAATAAGATGGGTTCAAGTAGATTGTTGCAAAAGGTGTGAGATAGGTGCAGTACTCAATTAAATTCTTTAGCAAATAAAATGTCAGTGCATTACGGCAATTTCTAATTTATACAGATACTTAAAAATTCATGCCATTGGGCCACGCCTTGTGTGGTTGTGCTACCATGCTAGTCAAAGTTTTTTTATATATACACTTTTTTGTTTGGTTAAATATTATAATGGATTTTAGAACGAGCGCCTAAGATAATCTTGATCTGCTTCCTCTTCCTCTTCTTCCACTTCTTCTTCTTCATCAAGATAAACAATGGCCACTCTTTTCTCACCAGAGACCATATGACTCTGATGTATCATTCTTTGCATTTGAACTGTTTTTTCAAGCTCTGATGTTTCAGTGATGTTCTGGCTCTGGGGCAGGATTTCGTAAGCAAACTGAGAGACGCCAGCAACTTCTTCCTCACCATATCCACTTTCTGCCACCTCTGGGTCATCCATGAATTCAGTACTTGACTGACTAAATCCTGGCTGACCTTCAGACTTACTGGAAGTAATCACCATTCCACTATCTTCAGCTTCTTTTCCTTCTGAATGCTTTGTGGCAAATTTGGTTATGTCCATCTGAAAAGTGAATGTCTTCTCTTTTGGACCCAGTTTGATATGCTTGATCGATCTTTCACTCTCAGTAGAATCTCCAGATGGTGAAGAAACAAAAAAATCAGAAGATTCATAAGATTCTGTAGTTGGTCCTTCAAATGTTACAAATTCTTGCATAGGTGCTTCTGGGGAGTCAAGCCGAATGTGTCTAATAGGTCTCTTTGTATCTTCCAAATATGTTTTGTCTTCTCCACTAATGTGGAAATTTGCAGAGATGGGGCCTCCAAAAACAATATGTTCTTTGCTTGGACTTGCTTGGAGTTTTATGTGGTGGATAGAAGTATTGACATTGGTTTGGTCATTTCGCTCTGCGATGTTGCCATGATCTTCTGAAGTATGTTGTTCAGAAACGTAACCTTGATACTTAACTTGATTTGACACATGAATTTTCTGAGTAGCGGAACTATGTTCGATTGGTCTTATGTCATCTTCTGAATTATCAGTTTCTAGTCTGCTAGGTCTGCTGAAGTCATGAGTTGTGGGAATGCTGCCCTCAAAAATAACTTGTGTACTGAGAGATTCACTTGGGTTCACCTTAAAATGTGATGTTGCCTTACTGGATCCTGCAGTAAACTCAGTGCTATGACTTGTAGTTTCCTGACTACCAACTTGGAACCTCTCAAAGAACGAGCTTTTAGTTGCCCGACTAACACTTTCCACGTAATTTTCTTGAGCTGCTAGTTCTCCTGCGGCTCCTACGCCAAAAGTTTTGAATAGAGGTCCCTGAAATATGATCTGCTCTGTGGGAACATTTTCAGTTGGACTTATTTTTATATGTTTTATAGATCTGTTCTGTTCGGATGTTTCTTCTGTGTTTTTCACAATATCCAGTTTAAGGGTTTCAGAGATAGGGCCCTCAAAGATGATTTGTTTGTTGTACAATGGTTCCTTGGATGCAAGCTTAATATGATGCTCAGATCTGTTTGTTTCTGTTGGGGAAGGGGAGGCAGCTGAACTCTGAGAACTTGCAGGCTCCACTTGAAATATCTGCTCGAGGTCATCCAGCTCTATACGTTTTATGAATCTGCTAGCATCAGTGGAGCTTTGCCCAAAGGAGACTTCCTGTGTAGGACTAAATTGGACACTTGCAGTAGTTGGGCTTTTGGCAACATTTTCTTCAGATGTGTAACGCTGTTCTCTATTATTCATTCCCAGTGTAACAAAATTGTACGAGTCTTCACTTCTATTAATTTTGTTTCCAGCAGTGCTCTCTTCTTTTTGCAGTACATCTTCAGAGGACATTGTCTGAGATTTGTGAATAGTCCTCTCTTCGCTTTCAATTATTTTACTTAAATCGAGATCATTTACATCATCTGCGTCTAAGGTTTTTGATACGTTGATTTCTGCAACGATGGTCACAAGGCCACTTTTATCTGCTTGGCCAAGCTTTTTAATATCCACCGCAAAGCTGCTGGTTTGTGTTTGCTCCTCCCCAGCAAGTGCGGACAGCTCTTCAACTAGCTCCTTAGGAAGGCTTCCTTGCAAACAATCTAGCGTCCCTTTTAATTTTTCATGGGAATCTTTGAGGTCTTTAGAAAGAAAGTCAACTAATGATAACTGCATTTCAGGAGAAGCTTTAATTGTTTTCTCGATTACAACAGTTTCCACAGGGGAGTCTCCTCCATGTTCCTCAGTGTCAAAACTTCTGCTGCTGTACATTGAGGACCCATAGCTGTCTGCTTTCTCAATACCAATAGTTTTTACATGTAATTGTCTGTCTTGTTTTGTAATGTCAGAGCTATCACCACTATCCACTGATGATCCATAGGTGGCTGTTTTCGCAATCCAGATAGCCTCAACAGGCGCATCTTCATTTTGTTCTGTTTGCAGTTCATTATCTCTATCCACTGAGGAGTCATAGGTGTTTGCTTTCTCAATCACAACAGTTTTCACATGAGATGTTTCCGTTTGTTCTTCTTTGTCTACTGTATCACTGTAATCTGCTGTGGTTCTGTAGTTTGTGGAGCTTTGTTCAGTTGTTGCAGCTTGTTTTAACATCTCACTCAAACTTTTACGACCTTGGGAGCCCTGTAAGAATTCATCCTGCCAAGAATACGTACCATGGGACTCTTCCTCTGTGTAAATTTTTCCTCGTATGGTCTCCTCTTCCTCTTCCTGTACATATGGATTATCATCTGGAATGGAAACAAAGTAATCAATTTCTTCATCGACGTGCTCACCCTCTATTAGTTCCTCAACTCGAGCTGGACTTTCACTGGGTTGAATGTTATCTTGTGTTTGATCTGATCTTGCAGAAGCAGGCATTTCTTCAGGATTTACTGATTCTTCTTTATAATAGCTATCCTCTGCTTCTTCTACATGGAATGGTATAGAGTACTCCCCTTTTTCATATGCAAATGTGCCAATGGATTCTTCAACTATCTCCACATTAACAGATTTTCCTGGAGACCCCTTTAGTTCAGTGTGAATGACATTTCCAATCCATTCTTCTGCTTCTGCTCCTGTAATATCTTCTTGTGTTTGATCTGTTCTTATAGAAGCAGGCATTTCTTCAGTATTTACCGATTCTTCTTCATTATAGTTATCCTTTGTTTCTTCTACATGGAATGGTGGAGAGTACTCTCCTTTTCCATAAGCAAATGTGCCAAAGGATTCCTGAATTATCTCAACATTAACAGATTTTCCTGGAGATCCCTTTAGTCCAGTGTGAATGACGTTTCCTATCCATTCTTCTGCTTCTGCTCCTGTTATATCTTCCAATATTGTTTTCTTGAATTTCCGGCTCTGAATTTCTTCAACTGGAATATTAGCTGTCTCTGTCTTCTGAGATGATGAAATGGATGCTGTGTTCCACAAATCGGTTAGGTCTGGTTCATCAAACAAATCCAGCTCTTCTTCTACTTTAGACTCTACCAATATTTCTGTTTTCATGGATCCATCACTGCACTTTATTTTTCGTTCTAAATAGGTAACATTGGTATCATCCAAGTCAGAAGGATGACCTAATTGTTTAAGTATATCGGTGACTAAGACTTTGTTCTCAATGGTCTCTGATGAAATACTTGGAGATTCTTCTGCTCTGCTAAACTCATTGTTTTCAAAGCTTTCGTGCAATTTGTTCTTTTCATCAATTCCAACTCTTTCTTTTTCACTGATAAAAATTCTATTTACATTTTCTGAAACTCTGCTTTGCACTGAATTCTCAACATTTTCTTTGTATGAACTAGTTTCTTTTCTGTTACCTTCAAGTTGTATTGGTATTTCCATGACTACTTGCTTATCTTTTGGCTTTTCTCCAGGAACAAAGGTTTTCATAAACTTGCTGCCCCGATTATTTTCTTCCAATAAGGTATTAGCCTCATTCTTTTCAAATACAGAAGACTGTCCTAACTGTTTAAGATAATCATCAACCAAAATCTTTCCCTCTCTGTGTTCTAGGTTAGTTTTACCAGATTCCCCAATTTTCCTTTGAGTAGTTTCTTGATTCACATAGGTTTGACTAACGTTCCTTGTTTTGTGTTCTTCAATGTCTTCCTGTTTTCTTTCCTCAAATTTTATTGGTATTTCATATAAAATTGGCTGATCAGCTGCCTTATCACCAAGGACAGTTGTTTTCTTCACCTGGGTGGTTTCATTTACATCCTCCGTTGAACCTCCTGCCACTTTCATGTCACCTATCGTAACATTCTCCTGCTCTTCTTTTCTTTTTTTGGCTAGTTCTCTTTTTTTTCTCTCCTTTTTCACAGGCAGCTCTTGTGTTTTAGGCTCTTGAATTGTCTCTTTCTGCACTGTTTCTGTTACACTTACTGTTTCATCATAATTCTTTCTATTCTCGTTTGCGCCCATTTTTTCATTGCCCGCCACAACATGCTTTGTTTCTCTTGCAGATTGCAATTCTAATTTCCTGTCTTTAACAACTTCCGTTGCAAATACTTTTTGAGAATCGGTTTCTTGTTGCTTGTTTTCTACCTTAATGTCAACCTGACCTATTCTAGCCTCTTTGGAACGAGATCTTGGGCGAGCTACTGGCTTCTGATCTGTCATTTGCTCTTGTTGGCTTTTTTGACTAATTATTGTTGATTGCCTGGATGAATATGGCGCCATGGTTATTGGTTGTACTGTCTGATATAGCACAGTTGGTGTGGCTTCTGACTTACGTGAAGAGTCATATCTTGGGGACAAGCTTGTGTCCCACCTACCATATCTTTGTTGAGATGTAGTTTCATAAATACTTGAGCCAAAGGAACTGCTCGTGTTTCCTAAATTTGTATATCTTGGTGAAATCTGTGTTTGTGGTGCAGTCCGAGTCTGGAATCTGCCTGAATCAGTTGTCTGAACTTTCCATTGTGTCCCGCCTTGGCTTTTAGTACTTGGATATTGAAATTTCTCTCGTCCTCTGTTAGAAAATCTTGTGGTCTCCTCCAATGTTGATGTCACATACCCTAGACAAAACAAAGTATTGTTAGTATATGTCTAGATTTATTTTATTTTTGATATCCTTTGCTATGAAGCAGTAGAAATAAAGACACTAAGGGGTTTATTTACTAAAACTGGAGAGTTCAAAATCTGGTGCAGCTCTGCATAGAAACCAATCAGCTTCCAGTTTTTTTTTTTTTTTTTTGTCAAAGCTTAATTGAAAAAACTGAAGTTAGAAGCTGATTGGCTACCATGCACAGCTGCACCAGATTTTGCACTCTTCAGTTTTAATAAATCAACCCCTAAGGATTTTCTTTTTCATTTACATGTTTTATTGTACGTTCTAACAAAAAGAAAAAAGAAAAACTGAGCTTATTAATAAAGTGTATCCAATAATACACCAATTACTCAAGCAGAAACTCTCAAGTGGGATATAAACACAGTACCATAATATTCAAAAGCATCCACAATGTAGTTGGCACCCATATATATAACAAACAATAAGTGACATCCAAATGAAATAAGTGGTATTTAGTGTAATTTTTGTCCACTAGATGCCACTCTAACTATATGTAGTGTCGTGACTCCATATGACCAACTGTGACACTTCCTGTCGTCCAGTTTGGCCTTTAGTGCACATTGGGGTTTTTGTGGGTACCACAGCAGTGTTCGCTCATGCTGGTTTCTAAGCATATTAGCTAGTAACTTTGTAGGTTCAGTTTTCTACCACATTGATTGTTTAAGCTATTTGTTTTTTCATGGTCCTATTCCGGATATAGATCGAGGTCTGGTTTCTTGTCCAGTGATATGATTGGTGGCCTGAGACTCATGTAACGCCACCCCAGGAGGAGCCGCTTAAGTATAATTGGTTCCGTACTCCACCTCTCAACCCCAAGAACAGTCTCAGCTCCTATGGCACACCTGGCAATAGTGTAAGTGCAAGGACCAACGAAAACACACACATTATGATAAAACACAGAAATGTCTTTACTATATAGGTTTCTGTGGAAAAGTAACAGACAGTAACAGTATATTCTTAAATGAATTATCTGAAGAACAATACCTGAGATCAAGAGCAATATAACTCAATATATTATATCAGGCTGCTTTCAAGGAATTTCAAAATTGCAAATAACCCCAAAGGCAGAGGCAAACACTTCAATAACAGCAAATCGCAAGATGGCAACTTTTTACTGGATTGGTTACCGCTACTTAAATTGGCTCTATGAGTCCAGGCAGGAGGAGAGCAGAAGAATGACCCTCTCTTATGTCAGACTTCTCTCTTCTGTCCCCTGACACCACAGGCCCAACTACAAACACTGTAACTAGCTCAGTGTTCAGTGGCGTAACTCCCAAGTCAGATTATCCCAAACATACACATATACAGAGCACTGAGTATGTGTGTGCGTGTGTCCGTATGGCACCAGTAACTTCAGTCCCTTGGAAGAAAGATGAGGCCCTGTATCTTCGGCTAGCCACTTTAGTTGGTGCACTTAGAACTCCTGTTTGGCAAAGTGTAGCTGTGGTATGTGAACACCGCAAAAGTTTGGAACCGAATAGCGAACCCCATTGAAGTCCCCATTTTGAGGGCTTATATGCATGTAAATGGGCATACTATAGTTATGGGGGTCCGGGTACTGCCCTGGGGGACATGTATCAATGGAAAAAAAAGTTTTAAAAAATGTCATATTTAAATGAGCAGTGATTTATTGATGCTTAAAGTTAAAGTATAAAAATGAAAAATTCCTTTCAATATAGTGCCTGGGGGGTCCCCTTAGGTCACCTATAAAATGGCACATCTGTACTGTCTATAGAAGTTGCTGCAGCAATAATTGCATTTATAAAGCCCAAAAAATGACATTTTCCCTGCAAGCTTTCTTTATTTTGTAAGCAATGACTTGGGGGGCCGGTCTGTATGATGAAGCCACAATGTAGTACACTGGGAAGAAGATTAGAGATTTTTTGGATAAATTCTGGTGTCTCTACCACAGACTTTGGATTCCTACTTCTGTAATGGGTGCAGAAAGATTGTTCTTTGGGTGCCGGTGGCTCCTTCACACCATAACCACAGTAGTAGAGTAGACATGTGCAATTCGTTTAGTTTCCAATTAGTTTTTTAAAGAATTTCGACAAATTCATTAATTTGGAAATATCCGAATTAACGAAAACCAGTTTAACAAATTTTTTCGAATATTCGTAAATTCGAAAATTTGTACATTCATACATTCGGAAATTTGGAAATCTGAAATAATAAATTAACTAATAATAACTTAACTATTACTAACTATTAAATTATAGGTATTGTAATTTTCTTTCAAATTTGGCTGTTAGTGAACGTAACAAATACAAATTTATACGAAGTTACGAGTTATCCGAAATAATGAATGCCATATCCAAACAAATGGAATGTAATGGATTAATAATAATAAATAACAATAATAACAATAACAACTTTTTATTATTATTATTTATTAATCATTTGTTCCGTTCCATTTGCTTACATGCGGCATTCGTTATTTCGGATAATTCGAAACTTTGGATAAATTCGTATACATTACATTCACTAACAGCCAAAATTGAAAGGAAATTACAATACCTATAATTTAATAGTTAGTTACTATTTCAGATTTTCGAATATTTGGGTTTTCGGATTTTCAAATTTCGAATTTCCAAATTTCTGAGTTTTCTAATTTAGGAATGTATGAATTTACGAATATACGAATTTTCTAATTTACGAATGTACAAATTTCCAAATTTACGAATGTGCGAATGTACGAATGTACGAATTTACAAATTGCGAACGTAACGAATGACCCAAAAAACGATATATAAAAAAAACAAATTAAACAAAAACGAACACATTTTTTGGCAGTGCACATGTCTAACATAGAGGTACTCTTGATGAAAGCAAGAATTGGCCTTGCTGTCAAAAATTTTAATGATTTACACCTGTCAAACAGGTGCAGAAAAATTGTTCTTAGGGTGTTAATTGTGCCCATTAAAACCGACACCAAAAACATTCTTCCAGATGAGATCAACACCCATAACACTAGGCAGCTTAGAAGTCCTGCAGAGATTACACATCCCAAAAACCCCTAATCAGCGACATCTGCTTCAGGGGCTTCATAGCTGCTGGTAATCCAGGACTGATTCATTTTGATAAAAGTCAGATGGTCCACGGAGTCTGTGGACAGACGCATTCTATGATCAGTAACAAAATCTCCAGCAGCACTGAATGCCCTTTCAGAAAACACGCTGGATGCATTTCAACCCAACAGCTCAATAGCATATTTGGGCAAGTTCTGGCCAGTGGTCTATTCTCAACTGGAAAGCTCTCCATCTCTGTTTTCGCCCCTAGATAATCGTCCACCATGTGATGCAGACGCTGCCGATGGGATGTGGAAGCTGACAGCCCTGGGCGGCAAGGACTAAAAAAATTCAGAATTACATCACTTAGGCAGCCGCCTTCTCTACTGCTCCTCTCTTGACCAACAGAAGCCTCAAAACTACGTTTTCCATGACACTGTAACCTACCAGAGCCAGGAAAAGTATTCGATAAACTCCTCTTTAAGGTGTCCTCAAGAGATTTCATCTTCTGCCCTCTCTGTAGGGACAGGATGAGTTCTGAGACTTTCCCCCTATAACTGTGGTCAGGGAGGGTTGCCAACCAATAGTGATCCTTTTCCTTTACATATTCTTGGGTCCTTTCACAGGCTTTGACGCATGCACAGCAAATTTGAGGAGGCATGAGAAGCAGACTCCTTGGTGTCACTGAGGATTATAGTATCTGGAACTGTCTCCTCCCAGCCACGTACTACTCCCAAGGGTTCTGCGGATGGAAAACTATCTCTTACTGTTTGATGTATGTTTTCCTTGACTTCAATGCCTCTAAAACTGCCAGAATCCTCTCTCTCCTCTTGTGTGTTCTGTGGCATAGGAACAATGCTGTCTGCATAAAATGGGCCTTGAGAGGAAAGGAAATCCTCCTCTTCGTCCCGCTGCTCTGCCTCGAGTGCCCTGTCCACAATGTCACGCAGGAACACAACAGAGATTGTGTCACTGATGCATGCATTGTCTCGGCTCACCATCCTTGTGGCCTCCTCAAAGGGTGACAGTACAGTGCATGCATCCTTTATGAGCAGCCATTGGCAGAGCCGGCCTGAGCCTGTCGTTGTGCCATACTTACACAGGTTCTCGTTGACGGCCCTCTGCTGCATGTGCAGCTGCTGCAGCATTGCCAAAGTCGAGTTCCACCCCAGATAGCAAGGATAACTTGCCACACATTTGTGGCAGTATTGAATTGTAAGTCTTGTGAACTAGTTGCACATCTTCCCTGGCAAGTTGTACACTTGAAAAGCACTTGAAGCCAGGGCCGGTGCTAGACTATTTTGTGCCCTAGGCAAGACCAGCTACTTGCGCCCCCCCCAAAAAAAAGCTCCTAACAGTGGGACTATTGTGGGGGGCTGGAGGGTGGATGTTTGTCAATGATTCCCCACAATCCAGTATACAATATTTGCCCATATACTATCTACATGAGAGAGAGAGAGCGAGAGAGAGAGAGAGAGAGAGAGAGAGAGAGAGAGAGAGAGAGAGAGAGAGGGATTTTGGATATGAGAGAGGGGGGAAGATGAGAGAGGGGGGTGATAGAGAGGGGGGAGGATGATAGAGAGAGTGTGGATTGGGGATGAGAGAGGGGGGAGAGAGGATGAGAGAGGATAGGAGAGGGGGGAGAGGATGAGATAGAGGGGGGGAGAGGATGAGAGAGAGGGGGGGAGGATGAGAGAGGGTGGGGAGAGGATGAGAGAGGGGGAGAGAGGATGAGAGGGGGGGGTGAAAGGGGGGAGAGAGAATGAGAGAGGGGGCCCCTAGCAGTGTCTGCAGTTCCTTCTGTGCACCCCTTGTCCCAGTCTGTGGGTAAGGGTGTACCTCCTTCCATAGACGTTCATGCTGGCCAGCAGCAGGCCATTCTTCTGGCTGGTGAGGATGGGGGTGCTCTGTTCTATGCCATTAGAATGCAGACTGCCCCGGGTAGCAGTCCCTGGCTGCATGCGCCCTTTGCTGATCCTTGGGGGGGGGGGCCCGATCCACTCGTCCTTCGGCCGCTGTCGGAGCTGGAAGTGGAGACCGGAGAGGAGGTTTTGAGGGATCCAAGCCTCTGGGTGGCGCTGCCGCGTCGGGGTTGCTGAGCCTGTTTCTCCTCACCTCTCTGGTGGTCAGGGAGCTCTTCTCCCTCCCGGGCACTCTCATCTCACTGCTCCCGCCACGCCTGCACAGTGTGAGTGACACACAGTCAGCAGCTACCCCTGGGCAGGCGAACCACATGAGAGATCCATGATCCATCTGAGCTGGCTTGCATCCTCGCTAGGCTAGGCAGCAGTGCGCCCTAGGCAACTGCCTAGTTCGCCTAGTGGAAGCAATGGCCCTGCTTGAAGCACAAGTTCTAGTTGACACTTTTCCAATTTGTAGCAAATTTCGTGGCAAGTCTCTAGCAAGAGCAAAGTTGTAGTGGTAAGTCTACAGCAAGAGCCCTGCAAGTCTACAGCACGAACCTTTGCAAGTCTATAGCCAGAGCTATGCAAGTCTCCAAGAAAAAAGAAGCAAGGCCTGCAAATCTATAATCCCACAATCTGGTGATAGTGACCCCACTGCTATTAACCTAATCCCTTACTGTACACGTGTGAAATACATTCAATCCATTGCATAAATAATTCATCTATCATACAAAAAATTATTTGTCTCTATGAAAACAAAGTGCAAATGCTGTTAAAAAAACGTGCAAAAGAAAAAATGGTGTGCTGACACAGTGACCGAAAAGTGCTTAGTGCAAGAAAATATTATTCATTATTAAAGTGCATGGATCAAAAATTCATAGCAGCAGGGAGCAATGATGAAAATTCAGCCACAGTGACCCCTGTGGTGGGATAACTATTACACAAAATAACTGAACTAGAACTTGCAGCAGACTTGCAGAATGTTTGTAAAGAAAGTTGATCTGGAGTCATGCAAAGCAGAGTCTAGCAAGAGCTTAGCAAGTCATTTTCAAACTTGCAGCACAATTACTTGCTATCGGGGACCTGGTGGGCATGTCATAAATCAGGCGGTTTACGGGCAGGTGGAATTCCTGCTGAATTTCAGCCAACCGTGCACTGGCTGTGTATGACCGCAAATGGCTACAGACTCTTCTGGCCTGCTTTAGTAGATCTCCCAACCCTGGGTACCTATTTAGGAAATGCTGCACCACCAAATTGGGGACATGTGCCAGGCATGGCACACGTGTCAACTTTCCCTGTTTGGGGCCGGACAGGAGGTTTGTGCCATTATCACACACCACCAGTCCTGGATCCAGCTGGCATGGCGTGAACCACCTCTGGGCCTGTCCCTGAAGAGCTGCAAGAATCTCTTCTCCGGTGTGGTTCCTGTCCCCTAAACACACCAGCTGAAGCACTGCATGGCACCTTTTAGCCTGACTTATTGAATAGCCCTTTGAACGCTTAGGGGGTACTTGAGGTTCATAGGACAATTCAGCAGAAGAGGGCATGGAGGAGTGGGAGGAGGAGGGGGTAGAGCTGACAAATCTGGCATCATCACCAGCTGTATGGAAACATGGGGGCACAACAAGCTGCAGCTCTGAGCCCTGTCCTGCATCCTTCCGAGTTGCAAGCAGAGTTACGCAGTGTGTTATGAACTAAATATATTGTCCCTGCCCATGCTTGCTGGACCACGTGTCAGCAGTAACGTGGACTTTGCGGCTGACTGCTTTGCCCAACGATGCCACAACATCGCCTTCCACGTAGAGCCAACAGTTTTGACAAACTTGCATTTAGATGCTGGGCATGTTTGGTGGCAGGGACTGTATTTTTTTTTCCACTGCAGAAGATGGGGCAGAGAAATTTGCCGGCTATAGTCTACAGCTGGTTGTGTGCTGCTGGCAGATGTGCTGCAAGGACCTGGCACACCTTGCGTTATTCCATTATCCCTGTCAGTGGAGGCTGCAGAGAGGTCATGAGGTATAGCAGGGACAGACTGAGGTGAGTAAGGAGGAGCCAGGAGGGACAGATTTGTGCCCCTTTTGTGTGGCTTTAGGTGCTCTTGCCAATGGGCTGAGTGGTGGAAGGTTAAATGCCTTGTCAAGCATGTCATATCCAAATGGCTGGTGTTTTTGCCACACTTGATGTGCTTGAGACAAAGTTTGCAAATAGCAACAGTGCGATCGGCTGCACATGTACTAAAAAAGCCCCAGACAGCTGAGCTGTGGGAAGTGGGCCGGGGGATAACAGCTCCACATAGTGATGGAATAGGGTGGCTGCTCTCTACTCTTCCATGATGGCTGCCTCTTGGGGTTGTGCCTCACCCTCACTTTCCTCCTCTGCTCTATTCCGACACCCAAGTCAAGTCAGTGACCTCATCATCATCATCATCTCCTTCATCCTCATTACCACTGGAGACAAAATCTGGCAATATGCTGTGTCTGGGGGAACATGAATGCCAGTTTATGTACCAGTGTTCTCCCCTCTCTGTAGGCTCATGTTCCTGCCTTCCTTAACCTTAGAACCAACATCTGAATCGAGGCTGGCTGTGAATCGTCAAAGAGCAAATGGCTGGCGCTGTGTTCAAATAACTCCGCTGACTCCTCCATGCCTGATGCTGGGCTATGGCAGGAATAGCTGTGTACAAGGATGCAGGTTTTGCCACTCTGGCAGCTGCAGGGGACTGCACACTAGTCTCTGCTTGGGTGACGGAAAAGGATGGTTTAGTAAGCCAGTCCACCACCTCCTCTGTATGCTGTGGCTGGATAGCACGGGCAACATCACTAAACAGAGGAAATATGCCCTGCCTGAGGACTGACCACGTCCACCTTTGTCTGTGGACACATAGGCTGCTGGCCCCCTTACAATTCCATAGGAACGTCTGCCTCTCCTTGCTGTCCTCCCAGACATGATGGGGGGAGTGGGGGGTGCTTATTAACAAAATGTAATAAAGATGTGTAAATGTGTACGTGGATGCACTTTAATCAATAGAAACTGGTGTCTGGTGCACTTTAATGTGAGTATTCACTACACAGACACACTCCACGGATGCACTATAATATACTGCAATATACTGCATCAAACATGCAGTAACTATATGGCGTTAAACTTGCAGTAAAGCAATGAAATATATGGCGTTAAACTTGCAGTAACTCAATGAAATATAAAGCGGTGAACTTGCAGTAACGCAATGAAATATACAGCGTTAAACTTGCAGTAACGCACAGAACTATATGACGTTAAACTTGCAGTAACGCAATGAAATGTACAGCGTTAAACGTGCAGTAGCACAATGAAATATACGGCATTAAATTTGCAGTAATGCACAGAACTATACGGCATTAAACTTGCAGTAACGCACAGAACTATACGGCGTTAAACTTCCAGTAACTCAATTAAATATACAACGTTAAATTTGTAGTAATACACAGAACTATCCGGCGTTAAACTTGCAGTAACGCACAGAACTATACAGCATTAGACTTGCAGTAACGCAATGAAATATACGGCGTTAAACTTGCAGTAACGCACAGAACTATATGGCGTTAAACTTGCAGTAACACAATGAAATATACGGCGTTAAACTTGCAGTAACGCACAGAACTATATGGTGTTAAACTTGCAGAAACGCAATATAATATACGGCGTTAAACTTGCAGTAATGCACAGAACTATAAGGTGTTAAACTTGCAGTAACGCATAGAACTATATGGCGTTAAATTTGCAGTAACACACACAGAACTATATGGCGTTAAACTTGCAGTAACGCAATAAATTATACTGTGTTAAATGGTCACTACACTCACACTGACTGAACTATCCCTACATAGACTCTAATGTAAAGATGAATGGTCACACTACACTCACAATGACTGAACTATCCCTACATTCACACTAATGTAAACATGAATGGTCGCACTACACTCACACTGAACTATCCCTAGATGCACACTAAACTGATATTCTACACTGACAATAGAATCAGAATAGCACACTATAGCACACTATGGAAAGAATACTTTTATAGTGTGGGGCGGGATTAAGAGCAATGAGCCATGATTGGATACAGTCATCACAACAGCATCCAATTATGGCTCTGACAGTGCTCTGTGCGTGCTCTGTGCCTTGATTGGGTGAAGCTTTCATTGCTTCAGCCAATCAGGGCTTGTAATGCACTTTGCAGCGGCGCAGTGCATTGCGGTAGTACGGCGGGCCAAACAAGCGGTCAAACGACCCTATAATTCGGTTGTTCGGAGAATGTCCGAACAGCCAAAGTTCGGCCTGAACTCATGCTCAGGCCAAACTGTTCGCCCATCCCTAGCTGACAGTATCTGGATAGCAAGACGGAAACTGTGACTGCTTAACAGGGGTTCAATGAGACCCAGGTTCTAGCAAGTGTGGGCAGAGTGATGTGACTTTGTCTGTGTGCAGTGTCCTTGCTTCCTGCAAATGGGCAAGGGCCCTCTCACAATCCTGTGGTCAAGGCCCAAACAAACGTCCTGGAACAGGCAGGCTCTTCTGGTAACCTGACTGGTCACCTCACACTGGAATGCTTCATGTCGTCAGTGCAGGTGCGCCTGGATATGGACCTGGGATCCCCCTCTCTCTGGCTGGATGTCCCCGACCGGCTGTGGACGCCTTGAACAACACAGTGGACTGACCTGGGAGGCAACACCTCTCCCCTAAGTCCAGTCTTTTCTCCTGTCTCGTGGTAACTAACTTCTCCTCAGCAGACAAGATGGTGTCCTTGATTCTTTCCTTGCCAGAGAATGCTGAGGTGTGTAGTCCTGTCCCCATACAAGGCTATGGGGCTGTTTTTGGTGGGGACTACATGTCCCAGAATGCTTTGCTGCTGCTGATTGGCTACCTCCTCCCTGCCAATGAGGATGCAGGGGAAGGAGCAGAACAAATGGAGTCAGTATCAGTGAGCAGAGGGAGGGGGGAGAAATCCCCCGCAGGGGCTGAGAGGCATTCTCTCCCTTCAGTGAGAGACTTGTCCAGCTTGACAAGGAGTTTTTTGTATTTTCAGAGATGATTGTAGGGAAGCATCATCTGGATGGTCTTCACCTATGGCTTTGAGAACATCTTTAGATGGCATCAAAAGTCCCTGGCTAGGTGTATAGCCACAAGCGTTATTGACTTTCCATGATAGGAGGTCTATGTGAACTAGTAAGCAAGCATTTTGTCTGAATAGGTGGTGGTGCTCCAGACGTGATCACACTCTGGCTGATGGATGGTGGCGATGTTGCAGATACACTGACAAGAATTCCATATTCATATTCTCACCTTTTTGGAATTATTTCACTTTTCTGGACTTTATTTCATTTGGATGCCACTTACTGTTTATTATTGTATGTTCTATTCTCTGTTTAAAGTTTTGAAAGTTTTGAAAGTTATGATCTGACATTTGGATAAACATCTAAAAAAATACCAAAAATATGTACTTTGGTTTTAAGTTGTAGATAACAATTCACCATGTAAGGAAAACTGTATTATACAAAGTAATTTTAAAGGATAGGAACCATGGCTCTTTTAAGAAAATATTTGTTTTATTAAAGGAAGGTGGCCAGAAGTATTCCATATTTGGAGCTTTTCACTATTTTTCGGTATGATAGTCTTTATAAAATATCAGCAGGTGTATTTTTATAGGTTTTTAAGCTTTTTAAAGACAATAGCAAACTATTAATATTTAACAGGTCTAGACATAATTGTATTTCTGTTGCTGTGCTATGTACTAATGAGAAATTCATGTATAACAAAACTAAAAATGTAACATACAACGAAAAAAAGAATGTGTTATTTTTCATTTGCTTTATTTAAATTGGTCCTATACATAAATGTTAACTTGCAACTTTGTTAACGGTCCTGCTGGTTGATTTATAAAGAGTAATAGAAAAGCTGCAATTTGGAGAAAACCCCATTCCTGGTTCTGGCTAGTGCTATCTACAGGTCTGGATTTAGGACGATTGGAAACACTGGGGTAATTAACAAAGACTGGTGCACGCCAAAAAATTCACAATTTTCTGTAAGTATGCTTAAAGTGACACTAAATAAATATCCCTCTAAAATATTTTCTAAAAATAATAGTGGCGTGTGTGGTACAAAGGTACAAAGTGTCTTTTTTGTAAACTTGGCATAATTGGGAATATAGAGCATGTAGAAGTGGGTAGTCCAGGAGGAAGGTATTTTTAGGAAGAAGCACTAGTGTGTTACATTTGGATTCAAAAGAAGTAAGCATCCTAGTTCCTTCTGGAAAATCAATATTAGAATGTAAGAAATTGTATTTGTAGACAACAAAAACAATCTTGATGTGACAACTCTTTCTCTTCTGATAAAAGTGTACAGGATTTGACCCCATCTTTAGTGACCAGGTACCTCACTTTTGTGACATCCCCATAATCTATTCTTTAACCACTTACAGACAGCCCGCAGTAAAATTTTACAGGCAAGTAACTGTACATCGCTCCCTTCTTCCGGGTTCCAGTATACTGTATATGCCATAGTTTGTAGACACTAAACGTTCACACAAACCAATCAATATACACTTTTTGGGATTTTTTTTTAACCAAAGACATGCAGCAGAATACATTTTGGCCTAAATTTATGAAGAAATTAGATTTTTTTTTTATTTGTTTTTTTATATTTTTATAGCAGAAAGTTTTTTACGCACAATTTTCTATCTTTTTATTTTCTGTTTTTAAAATAAAAATAAAAACCCCAGTGGTGATCAAATACCACCAAAAGAAAGCGCTATTTCTGTAAAAAAAATTTTATACATTTTTTGGGGTATCACGTTGCATTATCGCGCAACCAGTTAAAGTGGAGGGCCACCCTAAAAATAAATTTCACATTATTAGCTTCCTTTTAATGTACTAATAATCATTTAGTTAATTTGGCACACAGGAAAAGCCAATCTAACCATCGCCAAGTGACAAACTTTTCAGTTACTCTTTTTTATTTTGTTATAGTAAGGCCCCTTGCAGATGGGGGCAGACTCTGCCAAGTGGATCCGCCTAAACGGCAAGGGATCTGTCTGCTGATCCCCGCTAAGCAGGCGAATGACAGGTCCGTGTCCGCTCCGCTATGCAGGGCGGACATGGACACAGCCCGCTTTTCCCTATGGGGCAGTCGGATGGAAATGGACTGCCTGTCCGTTTCCATCCGACCCGCCGACAGAGGGGGAACCCCATCCGTCTGCTTTTTAGTGGACCAGATCGGTTTGGATGCCGGCAGGTGTCAGTGGACGTACTTCCGCCATACCTCCCAGCATTTTGAGATGGGAATGAGGGACACCTACTAGCAAACGTATGTAGGCATGGGACACGCCCCCTGCCACACCCCCTTAAAGAAGAATTAACTAAAAAAAAAAAGGTTAATTAAATCCACAAGGGTTTTTTTTTTAGCACTATTATTCCTTTATATTGGCTTTTAAAATTTACAAATGCAGCAATTTAGAATTTGGATGAAAGGTTTAGCGCTGGGAAACACTTTTTAAACGATAAAAAGGGCATTTTATATACAACTATATAGATGAAACCAAAATGAGGGACAAATGAGGAGGAATGAGGGATAGAGGGACATTGCTCCAAATCAGGGACAGTCCCTTGAAATCAGGGACAGTTGGGAGCTATGCTTCCGCTGACATCCACCTCACCATAGAGAGCTATGGAGGTTCCTTTCAGATTCTGAAAAACTGTCAGGCGGACCCGATCAGTCTGTCAATATGAAAGGGGCCTTAGACTGATAACATAGTTTTATGTCAATGATGTAAGTTAATGTGATATATACATTTTAGTCGCTGTGATATGAATAAAAAATCAACATCAAGAGATAATGAAAATGATGCATTCATGAATGATTCTCACCTGCAGGCCTGTCTCTGATAGTGTGTTCTGTGATGATTACTGATCCCTTTTTGCTCTCTGCTTCCAGCAATGCCCTGCAAACACAAAGCCAAAGAATACTTCAGTGTAAATAGCAAAGAGGGGATGTCATCGTAAGCAAATGCATGTGTAACAAAGATGATGAAATCCATCATACCCTGAAGGTCAGTTTGGAAGTCCGATCTCCCAAGAGGCATTTAGCAAACACTGCATCATATATTTAAACCTTTTATAGCGTATTTATTAAAGTGGAACTAAACTATCTATCAGCATGAACTATTTTAATCATTATACTGCTAGCATTAGTAAATACATAGGAAGGTATATTATATTTACGCGTTTAAAACTTTTTTTTTTTTTACATTTCTTCAGTTTCTTCCTGATTTCTATGACAAAATGATGTCATACATCCCAGGAGTTGCATAGTTACATAGTAGGTGAGGTTGAAAAAAGACACAAGTCCATCAAGTCGTGTGTGATTATATGTCAGTATTACATTGTATATCTCTGTATGTTGTGGTCGTTCAGGTGCTTATCTAATCGTTTTTTGAAAATATCGATGCCCCCCGCTGAGAGCACCGCCTGTGGAAGGGAATTCCACATCCTTGCCACTCTTACAGTAAAGAACCTTCTACGCAGTTTAAGGTTAAACCTCTTTTCTTCTAACTTTAATGAGTGGCCACGAGTCTTATTAAACTCCCTTCCACAAAAAAGTTTTATCCCTATTGTGTGGTCACCAGTACGGTATTTGTAAATTGAAATCATAGCATTTCTCAAGCATTTCTTCCCCAGAGAATAAGTTCAGTGCTCGCAACCTTTCTTCATAACTAATATCCTCCAGACCCTTTATTAGCTTTGTTGCCCTTCTTTGTACTCGCTCCATTTCCAGTACATCCTTCCTGAGGACTGGTGCCCAGAACTGGATGGCATAATCCAGGTGCGGCCAGACCAGAGTCTTGTAGAGTGGGAGAATTATCGTTTTATGTCTGGAGTTAAACCCCTTTTTTAATGCATGCCAATAGTCTGTTTGTTTTGTTAGCAGCAGCTTGGCATTGCATGCCATTGCTGAGACTATCATCTACTAGGACCCCCAGGTCCTTTTTTATCCTAGATTCCCCCAGAGGTTCTCCCCCCAGTGTATAGATTGCATTCATATTTTTGCCACCCAAATGCATTATTTTACATTTTTTGAACCTCATTTGCCATGTAGTTGCCCACCCCATTAATTTGTTCAGATCTTCTTGCAAGGTTTCCACATCCTGCGGAGAAGTTATTGCCCTGCTTAGCTTAGTGTTGTCTGCAAATACAGAGATTGAACTGTTTATCCCATCCTCCAGGTCGTTTATGAACATAATAAACAGGATTGGTCCCAGCACAGAACCCTGGGGGACCCCACTACCCACCCCTGACCATTCCAAGTACTCCTCATTTATCACCACCCTCTGAACTCTCCCTTGTAGCCGGTTTTCAATCCATGTACTCACCCTATGGTCCATGCCAACGGACTGTACTTTGTACAGTAAACGCTTATGGGGAACTGTGTCAAATGCTTTTGCAAAATCCAGATACACTACGTCTACGGGCCTTCCTTTATCTAGATGGCAACTCACCTCCTCCTAGAAGGTTAATAGATTGGTTTGGCAAGAAAGATTCTTCTTAAATCAATGCTGATTACTACTAATGATACAGTTTCCTTTTCATTACTAAAGTCTTGTATATAGTCCCTTATCACCCCCTCCAAGAGCTTGCATACTATTGATGTTAGGCTAACTGGTCTGTAATTCCCAGGGATATATTTTGGCCCTTTTTTAAATATTGGTGCTACATTGGCTTTTCTCCAATCGGCTGGAACCATTATAGTCAGTAGACTGTCAGTAAAAATTAGGAACAATGGTGTGGCAAGTACGTGACTGAGTTCCCTAAGTGCCCTTGGGTGCAAGCCATCTGGTGCCGGTGATTTATTAATGGTAAGTTTGGTAAGTCTATTTCTAAGTCTATTTCTAATTCTGTCCTCTGTTAGCCATGAGAGTGCTTCCTGAGATGTGTCACGAGCAAAAACACTTCAGTTTTGGTTACTGAAGCCCCCCCGATTCCCTCGTGAAGACTGAGGAAAAGAATAAATTCAATACCTTCGCCATCTCCCCATCCTTTGTAACCAGATGTTCTTCCTCATATGGTCTGTCCTCCCTTTTTTACTGTTTACAAGAATTTCTTGGGATTTTTTTTTTGCTCTCTTCTGCTATGTGTCTTTCGTGTTCTATCTTAGCCGCCCTAATTGCACCCTTACATTTCTTGCTGCATTCTTTGTAAAGTCTGAATGCTGATGATGATGATCCCTCAGCCTTGTATTATTTGAAGGCCTTTGCTTTTATATGCATTTTTACATTGGAGTTAAGCTATCCAGGACTTTTGTTCTCTCTTTTGAATTTATTTCCCAATGGGATGCACTGGTTAATGCCGTTATTTAATATGCTCTTAAAGCAAACCCATCTCTCTTCTGTGTTCTTCGTTTCCATGATTTTATCCCAATTTATATCTTCTAGCAAGGTTTGTAGTTTAGGGAAGTTGGCTCTTTTGAAATTCAATGTCTTTGTGTTCCCCTTATGTTTCCTATTTCTGTGATTTATACTGAAGCCAATTGACCTGTGATCGCTGTTTCCTAAATTGCCCCAAATTTCCACATCCGTGATCAGGTCTGTATTGTTGGTAATCAGTAGATCTAGTAACGCCTTGTTTCTAGTTGGTGCATCTACCATCTGACCCATGAAATTATCCTGCAAGACATTTAGGAACTGGCGAGACTTCATGGCATTTTTTTTTTTATCTGGAGGAGGGGCTTTTTCAGCTAACCACACCCTCCTGCCTGTGTGAGCTAAGGGCAGATGGATTCCAGGAAGTTTTTGAAGCACGTGATTAGAGCCAGAGGCTCTACTAGTCTTCAAAAAGGGTGGGCTTGGGGCGCAGAGCACTGCACCCCGATCCCACCCAGGTGTGTGACAAAAGTGAATGAATATTCGCTATCGCCACACTGATCCTCCTCCAGGCCAATCAGGAAGCAGGTCTTGAGACCCGTCACCCGATTGGCTGAAAGGACAGGCTATCCTATTGGACGCCTAGGAGGAAGAGGGAGGAGCCGCACAGTGGAAGCCGCTGTGATGCAGAAGAAGGGAAGATTAACTGAGACAGCAGTGAGAGACATTGGCTCCCGCTGCTGTCAATCACAGCCAGTGAGACAGTGAAAAGGGAGAGGGGGTGGGGCAAAGCCGCGGCTCTGTGTATGAATGGACATGCAAATGCAGCAGCTGGGGAGGAGCCTTCTGGGGTGCCCCCATAGCAATCTGTTTGCTCTGTGGGCAGTTGGCAGGAGGGAGGGGCAAGGAGTGCCGGTGAGGGAACGAGTAGAGGAGGATCGGGGATGCTCTGTGCAAAACCACTGCACAGAGCAGGTAAGTATTTAAAAAAAAAAAAAACTTTGCCTTTAATATCACTTTAAAGTGAACCTATTATTTGTCTATGTAGGATAAAGCAACAGGTTAACTTTAATGGTTTAATAGCAGTTCAACCAACTGCAATCTTTGTTATTCTTTTCTGTTCTTCATGGTGCACTGTAGGGTGCTTGAAGAGGATAGATAAACCCAAAGATAATTTCCATTTCTCACATTGTTATTAATACTTGTCTCTGTTTTAATAATTACTTATTTTTGGTCCACTGAAGAACAATAGCACTTGGCAGTGGTTAGGGGTTTGGAGGAAATCGTTGGGCAGGCTCCACAACTGACCTATTAATATAATGAAGCCACAACAATTCAATAATATCACCAGAGCTGGCATAGTACAGATACAGCAGCTATATATGTGTATGTACATTCTCTACTATACAGCACAAATCTGTTAATTTTAAAGTGAGTAAAGATAAATTAAATAAACATTCCACAAGATTGTGCAAATACAGCGGGTAAAATAAGTATTAAACACGTTATCATTTTTCTAGGTAAATATATTTCTAAAGGTGTTATTGACATGAAATTGTCACCACATTTCGGTAACAACCCATGCAGTCCACATATACAAGGACACCAAAACAAATTTGTTCAGAAATTAAGTTATGTGTAATAAAAGGGAAAAAGTATTGAACACATACAGAAAGGGAGGTGCAAAAGACATGGAAGCCAAGGCACCGGCTGAAATCTATCAGTAGTTAAAAAACAATTCTGCCCCTTGTCAGTGCAAATTAATATCAGTGCAAATTAATGAATACCCCTTCCTGCTGCATTTGCCAATCCGAATTGGGAGCCCACCTCTTCTGCAGCACCCATACTTCCCCAATTCACTGGCCAACCCGGAATTCAGGTGGAAACAGTTGAATTTACATCATTTGATTTTTATTCGCTGTTTTTCGTGGAAGGTCTCTATAGATCTATTGTGGACCAAAGCAATTTGTATGCTGGTCAATTCATCGCTGCTAATCCCCAGTTGGCCCTTGCCAGAGATTGGCTACCTACTACGGTTTCCGAATTTAAGACCTTCCTGGGCCTATCCCTACGCATGGGCATAGTTAAAAAAAGTGAGTTGCGGTCATATTGGTCCACTGACCCAATTTACCATATGCCCGTGTTCTCTGCCTCCATGACCAGGGCACGATATGAGCAGATCTTGCGGATCATGCATTTCAATGACAATGAACTCTGTCGTCCGCAGGGTGACCCTGGATACGATCGGCTCTACAAAATTCGGCCCCTCGTAAACCACTTCAACCAACAGTTTGCAGCCTTATTTACTCCCGATCAAGTTGTCTGCGTTGATGAGTCCCTGATTACGTTTTCTGGCCGCTTGTCTATCAAACAGTATCTTTCCAGCAAGCGTGCCAGATATGGGGTCAAGATGTACAAGCTCTGTGACAGGGCCACAGGCTATACATATAGTTTTATGGTTTACGAGGGAAGAGATAGTCACGTGGAGCCCGAGAACTGCCCAGACTACCTACAGTGCCTTGAAAAAGTATTCATACCCCTAGAAATTTTCCACATTTGGTCATGTTACAAACAAAAACATACATTTATTTTATTGGGATTTAATGTGATAGACCAACACAAAGTGGCACATAATTGTAAAATGGAAAGAAAATGATAAATGGATTTCCAAATTTTTTACAAATAAATATGTGAAAAGTGTGGCGTGCATTTATATTCTGCCCCCCCCTGTGTCAATACCTTGTAGAACCGCCTTTCACCGCAATTACAGCTGCAAGTCTTTTTGGGGATGTCTATACCAGCTTTGCACATCTAGAGAGTGACATTTTTACCCATTCTTCTTTGCAAAATAGCTCAAGCTCTGTCAGATTGGATGAAGAGCGTCTGTGAACAGCAATTTTCAAGTCTTGCCACAGATTCTCAATTGGATTTAGACCTAGACTTTGACTGGGCCATTCAACACATGAATATGCTTTGATTTAAGCCATTCCATTGTAACTCTGGCTGTATGTTTAGGGTTGTTGTCCTGCTAGAAGATGAACATCCGCCCCAGTCTCAAGTCTTTTACAGAGTTTAACAGGTTTTCTTCAAAGATTGTCCTGTATTTGGCTCCATCGATCTTCTCATCAACTCTGACCAGCTTCCCTCTTGCTGAAGGAAAGCATTTCCACAGCATGATGCTGCCACCACCATATTTCACGGTGGGGATGGTGTGCTTAGGGTGATGTGCAGTGTTAGTTTTCTGCCACACATAGAGTTTTGCTTCTAGGCCAAAAAGTTACATTTTGGTCTCATCTGACCAGAGCACCTTCTTCTACATGTTTGCTGTTTCTCCCACATGGCTTCTCGCAAACTGCAAATAGGACTTCTTATGGCTTTCTTTCAACAATGTCTTTCTTCTTGCTCTTCCATAAGCCAGACTTGTGGAGAGCACGACTAATAGTTGTCCTGTGGACAGATTCTCCCACCTGAGCTGTGGATCTCTGCAGCTCCTCCAGAGTTACCATGGGCCTCTTGGCTGCTTCTCTGATTATTGCTCTCCTTGCCCGGCCTGTCAATTTAGGTGGACGGCCATGTCTTGGTAGGTTTGTAGTTGTGCCATACTCTTTCCATTTTCGGATGATGGATTGAACAGTGCTCCGTGAGATGTTCAAAGCTTGGGATATTTTTTTTATAACCTCTAACCCTGCTTTAACCTTCTCCACAACTTTATCCCTGACCTGTCTGGGGTGTTCCTTGGCCTTTATGATGCTGTTTGTTCACTGAGATTCTCTAACAAACCTCTGAGGGCTTCACAGAACATCTGTATTTATACTGAGGATAAATTACACACAGGTGGACTTTAATTACTAATAACGTGACTTTTGAAGGCAATTGGTTCCACTAGATTTTAGTTAGGGGCATCAGAGTAATGGGGGCTGAATACAAATGCACGCCACACTTTTCAGATATTTATTTGTAAAAAATTTTGAAAACCATTTATCATTTTCCTTCCACTTCACAATTGTGCTACTTTGTGTTGGTCTATTACATGAAATCCCAATAAAATACATTTACGTTTTTGTTTGTACCAGGACAAAATGTGAAAAATTTCAAGGGGTATGAATACTTTTTTTCAAGGCACTGTAGGGAGCGCTGGTAAGATTGTGTGGGACTTTGTGTCACCCTTATTTGGAAAGGGGTACCATTTGTATGTGGACAATTATTACACAAGCGTGCCACTTTTTTGTCAACTTTTTGATAGAAATGTAATAATTTGTTAGCAGTGAAGTGGAGGGATTTTCGTTCTGTCCTCCCTTCATGCAGATACGACAGTCCAAATTCCTACAGCGACTGGTGTTGTGGAGAAACCCCTCTGTGTCCATGAATACAACCTTAACATGGGAGGGGTGGACCTCAACGACCAGTTGTTGGCGCCGTACCTAATTGCCCGTAAGGCCAGTCGCTGGTATAAAATAAGTGTCTGTATACTTATTTCAATTGGCTCTGCTGAATGCTTATGTCCTATCCAGAGCTTTAGGATGAACTGGATCCTTCCTTAAATTCCAGGAAGAGATCATCCGAGCCCTTCTGTTTCCAGACAGTGCTGTGGCCCACCTTCCCAACGCAAATGCAGTGAGCCAGCTGCATGAGAGGCATTTTCTGTATGTCCTCCCTGGTACCTCTATCCAAAGAAATCCCCAAAGAAGATGTCGTGTCTGCAGAAAACGCGGATTTAGGTGTGACACCCACTTTTATTGTCCCTCCTGTCCTGTCCAACCTGGTCTCTGCATCAGTGACTGTTTCAAACGCTGCCACACACTAGTGGAGTATTAGCATAGGGTACAGAATTGCACAGTCCTAGGGCACACTTACACAGGGTCTTGAAAGATGAGATGGCCATCAGATTGAAACCCCCCCCCCACCTTCCACCATCTTCCATGGTTTTCTCGGGCTCTCCTGTCCCAACAGGGAGCCCGAGAATGCAGCCGGTGGTTCCACCATCTGACCATAGAGCTGATCGGCGGAGACCAGAATGGCTCCAGTCATCTCCATGGCTTAAAAACCAGAAGCTACGAGCATTTCATGACTTAGGTTTCGCCGGATATAAACAGCGCCATTGGAAAATTGGGAAAGCATTTTATCACACCGATCTTGGTGTGGTCAGATGCTTTGACAGCAGAGGAGAGATCTAGGGTCTAATAGACCCCAATTTTTTTCAAAAAAGAGTACCTGTCACTACCTATTGTTATCATAGGGGATATTTACATTCCCTGAGATAACAATAAAAACTAAAATCAAAAAAAAAAATGAAAGGAACAGTTTATAAATAAAATAAAAAGGCAAAATAAATAATAATAAAAAAAAAAAGCACCCCCGTGCTCACGCAAGCGTCGGTCTGGTGTCAAATGTAAACAGCAATTGCACCATGCATGTGAGGTATCACCTAAAAGGTCAAATCGAGGGCAGTAATTTTAGCAGTAGACCTCCTCTGTAAATCTAAAGCGGTAACCTTTAAAGGATTTTAAAGGCTTTTAAAAATGTATGTAGTTTGTCGCCGCTGCACCGTTGTGTGCAATTTTAAAGCATGTCGTGCTTGGTATCTATGTACTCGGCATAAGATCATCTTTTATATTTTACCAAACATTTGGGCAATATAGTGTGTTTTAGTGCATTAAAATTCAAAACAGTGTTTTTTTTCCAAAAAAAAAATGCGTTTGAAAAATCGCTGCGCAAATACTGTGTGAAAAAAAATTGCAACACCCACCATTTTAATCTGTAGGGCATTTGCTTTAAAAAAAATATATATAATGTTTGGGGGTTCAAAGTAATTTTCTAGCAAAAAAATAAATATTTTTTCATGTAAACAAAAAGTGTCAGAAAGGGCTTTGTCTTCAAGTGGTTAGAAGAGTGGGTGATGTGTGACATAAGCTTCTAAATGTTGTGCATAAAATGCCAGGACAGTTCAAAACATATCACAATATATTAAGTGATTTCACAGATGGCCCCAGAAATCTGGTTTTAATTGCTGTTACTTTGTGCACCAATAGAAACTTCTAAATATACTATCCAGTGGGACACCCCACATGTGGCAGCGAAAAACACAGGCTCTGTATTAAAAAGTAGAAAATATTTTTTTTTTTTCAAAATTTTCAGTCTTATTTACGTTTTTATATCGCAAAAAATAAACATCACAGAGGCAATCAAATACCATCAAAAGAAAGCTCTATTTGTGGGGGAAAAAGGACGCAAATCTTGTTTGGGTACAGCGTTGCATGACTGTGCAATTACCAGTTAAAGCAGCGCAGTGCCAAATTGTAAAAACTGCTCTGGTCATTGAGCAGCCAAATCTTCCGGGGCTGAAGTGGTTAAATGAAGCGCTAGATGACTTACCAGTAGTGGGTGGTCATGTTTAGTTGGTGAGTTCTCTGGTGTGGCCATGGTGAACCACAACAGCACTACCTACTCATATTTAACAGTACTATTCCTTGCACCAAGCTTATATTACATATCATAAAACATTAGAGGTCCATCATTGCTATCCCATCTCCTCCTTCATACAAGCATAGCAAATGGGGTGTACAACTGCTTCACTTCCGGGTGTACTCTGCGTAATGATGTCACTTCCAGTTACACCCCAATGTGTTTCGTCACTCTAACGTTATCAAGAGGGTGGTGGAACACAACAGCACTTTTTTGAAGAGCACAGTTTAATCAGCACTTTTTTTTTTTGGCACAGTGGATAACATTGTGAATCATTTCAGAGACTTTTTATTGGTACGGTCCAACTTTGTTGATGTTTACAGATATACGCCATATTAGAAAAAGTATTGGGACGCCTGCCTTTACACGCACATAAACTTTACTGGGTCCCAGTCTTAGTCCGTAGGGTTCAATATTGAGTTGGCCCACCCTTTGCAGCTATAACAGCTTCAACTCTTCTGGGAAGGCTGCCCACAAGGTTTAGGAGTGTGTCTATGGGAATGTGTGAGCATTATTCCAAAAGCGCACTTGTAATTCATCCCAAAGGTGTTCTATCGGGTGGAGGTCAGGACTCTGTGCAGGCCACTCAAGTTGCTCCACCTCAAACAGGCTCATCCATGTCTTTTTGGACCTTGCTTTGTGCACTGGCCCAAATCATTTGGTGGAGGGGGGATTATGGTGTGGGGTTGTTTTTCAGAGGTTGGGCTTGGCCTCTTAGTTCCAGTGAAGGAAACTCTTAAGGCATCAGCATACCAAGACATTTTGGGCAATTTCATGTTCCCAAGTTTGTGGGAACAGTTTGGGGATGGCCCCTTCCTGTTCCAACATGACTGCACACCAGTGCACAAAGTAAGGTCCATAAAGACATGGATGAGTGAGTTTGAGGTGGAGGAACTTGACTGGCCTGCGCAGAGTCCTGACCTCAACCCGATAGAATTAGAGCTGAGACTGCGAGCCAGTCCTTCTCATCCAGCATCATTGTCTGACCTCACAAATGCCCTTCTGGAAGAATGGTCAAACATTCCCATAGACACACTCCTAAACCTTGTGGACGGCCTTCCCAGAAGAGTTGAAGCTGTTATAGCTGCAACTGCAAACTTCCCTACCCGCCTATCATCATATGACGTCCACAGATGGGATCTCCTCCCATCCTGGGTGGGCGTCATATGCCGTTCTCGGCTTCCCGGAGGTATAGGGGGCCGAGGAGCCGATGCGTGTGCCCGGATGGGACAACTCAATATTGAACCCTACGGACCAAGACTGGGATGCCATTAAAGGTCATGTGTGTGTGGAAAGGCAGGTGTCCCAATACTTTTGGTAATATAGTGTATGTGGACAATCTTGTGGAATGTTTATTTAACTTATCTTTTTTCACTTTGAAATTAACAGATTTGCGCTGTATAGTAGAGAACTCATATACCATTAATTAAATAATAACAGGCTACAGGATCTTGCTTTTCTTTTTTCCACCTTTTTATCTGTCTGCATCTCTTGTCTTTGTATCCATTCTCGGCTGCTACTGTTTCTTTGGAGTGGCTCCTCTTCAGTAGCTTTCACTATACCCTTTACCAGTTGTCAAAGTGGCTCCTGTAAACCAAGCCGTCCCACTTGGACGACCACCTGTGCGCGGTCACATTTCTACACCGCGGCTCGCTTTCCTACAGGGTGTGGTTGTCATGTTGGATATCATTTAAACTTTCACCTAACATGCTGAAAGAAAATTATCACCCGTAACGGAGAAGTAGTGAGTCAGTTTCCGAATCCGTCAGGGTGGAGTCAGATATGAGTTTGCTTTTTTTATTTTAGGTCGGCTACATTCTCACGGCTTAGAGCATCAGATTAATACAGAGCCTGTGTTTTCAGCTGCCACATGTGGGGTGTCCCACTGGATAGTATATTTAGAAGTTTCTATTGCCGCACAAAGTAACAGCAACAGGAGCCAGATTTCCAGGGCCATCTGTGAAATCACTTAATATATTGTGATAGGATGTTGGCGGCTTCCAGGTTGAGGAACAGCTTTCTCCATTGCACACCATAATTTGTATGCTGGATAAGGAAGGCAAACAATATACATTAGCCATACAAAGAAGCCAAACACACACTTGTCTTCATTATCTAATTTTCCCTAGACCTTATGAATACATGAGAGCTTATAGCTTCTGGTGATCCCTCAGCCTCACCAACTCTCCAGGACTCATTAAAAGAGAACCATTTTTGGCCATAGTTCTCTTCTGGATCACAAGAGTATATTTACTTTTGTTGTGCTCAGGGGCGTAACTAGAAATAGCAGGGCCCCATAGCAAAATGTTGTATGGGGCCCTCTTGCAAACAGCCCCCCCCCCCACAGCTGCCCTAGTGTCCAGCCACAGCTCCCTCCTACATCAGAGATGCTGTATGGTGGACAAGTGGTGCAGAGGAGCGAGTGTGCCTAAACCACCTCAGATGGGAAAGAGCTTTGCTGAGGGTTGAGCCCCCTTCTTGTGGATCCATCCATCTCCATTCCAACACCTGATGCCCCGTCCAGTTTCCATTTCCATCTTCGCTCCTGGAAAGTTTGGACCACTAGGATCATAAAAGCCCTCCTAGACCCTCTGTAACGGGGGGTCATGGAGTTCTGGTAAGCGGCCAGGCTCTTACTGTCGGTGATGGTTCTATACAACTGAGACCACATGCGGTTGAAAAACCCGCGATTGCTATCTCACTATTTTCAGGTTCTTTTTATGGACTATTTTTAATTATTCACAATGATTTTCTAATAGATTCATTTTGTTTGGACTTTATTTTTACATTTGTTTGCATTGATTGTGATTTGTTTGCACTGATTGGTTCCATACATTTGAGGCTCCATGCAGTTGAAAAACCTGTGATTGCCATTTCACCATTCTTTGGGTTCTTTTTATGGATTACTTTTAATCGTTCACAAGAGATTTTATGTGAAAACGATTTTCTAACAGATTTATTCTGTTTGGACTTCATTTTTATTTATTTATTTATATTTTGCACTGATTGTCGATTATCATTGCACATATGGTTTATACATTTCCTTACACAGGTTGCATTTAGTGGCTTTGATGTGACTATTTAGCCACACATTCACTCTTTTACATAGCGCGAATCATTCCATTTTTTCTCAATGCAGCGTGACCTGTGCAACATACAGCGTGACCTGTGCAACATACAGCGTGACCTGTGCCACATACAGTGTGACCTGTGTCCCATACAGCGTGACTTGTGCCCCATACAGCGTGACCTGTGCCCAATACAGCCTGGTCTGCCTGTGCCCCATACAGCCCCACCTATGCAGAGGAAGAGGCAAGCCACCCGGATCAGCAGAGAACGGGATTGCCCGCTGTAATAGCTTTCATTTGAATTTCCTGTCTTCCCGGGGCTCATCGTCACATAGCCCCACCTCTTGGCCCGACGCCTTTGATGACGTCACACGTCCCGCATTGGATCGCGTTCTGTCTATCAAAGGCATCGGGCCAAAAGGTGGAGCTATGTGACGTGAGCCCCGGGAACACTGGAAGTTCTAATGAAAGCTTTTACATCGAGCAATTCAGCTCTCTGCTGATACGGACAGCTCGCCTCTTCCTTTCCTCTCTCTTCCCCTGGCTGGGAGACTGTGCCGGCGGTGCTCTTATCCTCACTGGGCCCCACTCGGCTGCGGGCCCCATAGCGCCCGCATGGGTCGCTATGGTGGTAGTTACACCCCTGGTTGTGCTGTTATCCTGAGTGGGCTATTGCCCGCTATCAGCTGAAGGGGCAGAGCCTCACCAATATTGTCAAAATCTACCCATCTGCTTATTGACAGTTTATGAGCAACGTGCAGCATGGTGTCGCAGGCAGTAAACACACAGTCCAAGTCCAAGTTAGGCAATAAAATTATATTGTAGAAAGGTTCAACACAACCTATTCAAGCCACTTACGAACTGTGTCTGAAGACTTGAAGATGCCAATAGCTTCTGCAATGAGGAGCAGAATGAAACCTGGCTGGTCCACACCCAAAGGGGAGGCTTCCTGAAGAGAGGTAGACATAGTACCTGCACTATCCCTTCTTCTCAGGAACCTTTCGCTACCTCTGTGTGACAAACCTGAACGGTTTAGGAGATATTTACTATATACGCGTGCGCCGACGTCATCGGCGCATGCGCACTTTAGGAAAGGCACGATCGTGCCATTTCTAAAGGCATCATGCGCGGTAGTGATGTCACGCGACTCCGGCCAGTCACAGAGCAGGAGTCCGCGGCCCCAGAAGGAAGAGGGGTGAAGATGGACGCTTCCAGCCAGCAGGGACAGCGGTGACATCGCAGGCTTTTTTATTCAGGTAAGTGACACATAATGGGCTACTATGCGATGCATAGGAGCCCATTATGCTTTACCTTTGCAGGGAAACAAAGAGGAAGTAACACCCATCAGGGTTTACCTAATAAAGTGGCCGGTGAGTGTATATTATATAGAAGCGCTCCATTGGGCAGCAAATCACTATTTATCTTTGAATTTTTACCTTAATAACCCCCATGAATATTTAGGTCAAGTAGAAAAAAAAAAGGACTGGTAGGTACTGAGAGAACCATGGAGGATGTGATCGCTGGCCTCCTTAAATACCATCGCACAGAGCAGGTAAGAATACCATGTTTAGAATTTACGAAAAAAAATTAAGCCTTTACAAATATGCTTGCTTTGCCTGCATCGTGAATTTGAATTTAATGAACTGACCCTTGCCTCTATTTCTAAGCTGGATTTATTTTAGGTGTGATATTCAGTTACTGAGAAAAAAAAAAAATCTCCTCCATCTGTTCCGTCCCGGCTTGGCGGTAACTGACTGCCAACGACCCTCGCACGCTACGCATTGTAAATAGTGTACAGTGCCCTCCGCCATACTCTACAGGATATCAAAATTCATTACAGTTCTGTGACCATATAAAGACACCGACATGGAAGACCTGCATGCCATACAATGTATAACACAAACATCCCCTCACATGAGAAGGTTGTATGGTGTGAAGACACGTGGGACAATGTTCTTTGTGTTTCAATTAACTCCTCCGCTTAGTTTCCTTTCCTTATAGTCATGTTCTCTATCATTATAGCAGAATAGATCTTGTATTAATATCACAGATGTTTACAACAGCTCCTGTAGGGATGATCGACATACCTCCCAACATTTTGAGATGGGAATGAGGGACACCTACCAGCAAACGTATGTAGGCATAGGACACGCCCCCTGCCACACCCCCTTAAAGGAGACTTAACTGAAAAAAAAGGTTAATTAAATCCACAGGGGCTTTTTTTTACCACTACTATTCCTTTATATTAGCTTTTAAAACGTATAAATGCAGCAATTTAGAATTTGGATAAAAGGTTTAGCACTGGGAAACACTTTTTAAAAGATAAAACGTACATTTTATGTACATTTATATAGATCAGACCAAAATGAGGAACAAATGGGGAGGAAAGAGGGACAGAGGGACATTGCTCTAAATCAGGGACAGTCCCTCGAAATCAGGGGCAGTTGGGAGCTATGATGATCAGTGCTCAGGAGGCCTCAGGAAATGGGTGTAATAAATACGAGTTTTTGCCTTGTGTATTGAAAAAGCCAGCTTAACCACTTCAATACTGGGAACTTTCACCCCCTTCTAGAGCTGGGCGATTTTCTCAAAAAAAAAATAAAAATCTGCGATTTAAAAAAAAAAAAACTTGATTCACGATTCCAATTTCTTTTTTTTTTTTGACACCGCGCCAGGCCTGAGGAGCTGCGGGCAGGAGTTTTTAGGCGAAGCCGCGGCTTCAGCCTAAAAACTCCTGCCGGCAGCTTCTCAGGACCGGCGCGGTGAAAAGTAAAAATCCCAAAAAAAAACGATTTGCTGAAATTTTTAATCGATTTGACCTCTCAACTCGATTCAAGATTCAAATCGATTTTTTCCCCAGCCCTACCCCCTTCCTCCCCAGGCCAATTTTCAGCTTTCAGTGCTGTCGCATTTTGAAATGCGCGGTCATGCAATAAAGTACCCAAATGAAATCTGTATAATTTTTTTAGATAAAGCTTTCTTTTGGTGGCATTTAATCACCACTGGGTTTTTTGCCAAACAAACAAAAAAAGACCAAAAATTGTGAAAAAATATTTTTTTCTTTTCTGTTTAGTAAATAAGTAATTTTACTTCTTCGCATATGTGTGCTGATGACGCTGCACTGATGGGCACTGATGAGGCAGCACTGATGGCCACTGATGAGGCAGCACTGATGGGCACTGATGAGGCAGCACTGATGGGCACTGATGAGACAGCACTGATGGGCACTGATGAGGCTGCACTGATGGGCACTGATGGGCATTGATGAGGCAGCATTAATGGGCACTGATGAGGCTACACTGATGGGCACAGATGAGACAGCACTGATGGGCACCGATGAGGCAGCACTGATGGGCAACGATGAGGCAGCACTGATGGGCACTGATGAGGTAGCACTGATGGGCACTAATGAGGCTACACTGATGGGCACCGATGAGGCCGCACTGATGGGCACTGATGAGGCTCTGCTGATTGGCACTGATGAGGCTGTACTGATGGGCACTGATGAGACAGCACTGATGGGCACTGATGAGGCTGCACTGATGTGCACTGATGAGGCAGCACTGATGGGCACTGATAAGCTGCACTGATGGGCACTGATAGGCAGTACTGATGGGCAACGATGAGGCAGCACTGATGGGCACTGATGAGGTAGCACTGATGGGCACTAATGAGGCTACACTGATGGGCACCGATGAGGCCGCACTGATGGGCACTGATGAGGCTGTGCTGATTGGCACTGATGAGGCTGTACTGATGGGCACTGATGAGACAGCACTGATGGGCACTGATGAGGCTGCACTGATGGGCACTGATGAGGCAGCACTGATGGGCACTGATAAGCTGCACTGATGGGCACTGATAGGCAGCACTGATGGGCACTGATGAAGCAGCACTGATAGACACTGATAAGCTGCACTGATGGGCACTGATAGGCAGCACTGATAGGCACTGATGAAGCAGCACTGATAGACACTGATAAGCTGCACTGATGGGCACTGAAAACCTGCACTGATAGGCACTCATTGGCACTGATGGGGCTGCCCTGATTATCAGTGTAAACAATATGCTCACTGTGCCCTGTCAGACTTGCCAGTTATTGGCTCTCCTTTCTTCACATATAGACAGCATGTGAGGAAAAGCATGCCGATAATCGGCAATTCTGTTTACCAGCTGTGACTGGACACAGCTGATTACATGGTAAATGGCAGATGTGATTGGCCCTTTACTGCGATCTGTGTTCAGCTGTGTCCAAAGGACACATCATTCACAGAGCACGCCATGTGGGAGGACGCCATGAATGTCCTCCCAGAACTGGAGAGCAGAGCTGTAGCAATCTTTCGGCTATAGCGTGGGCTGAAAGGAGTTTATTCATTTTTAATATTCAAAGCAAACTCCCCCATCCATCTATGTCTACAGGCTTTATTTTGTTAAGAAATCACTTTGAACCCCACCCCCCATCATTTCTACTCGTGGCCATCTTGAGTAAGGCCATTTACCTGTCATAGCAGCCCTGCTGCCATAAGGCACAGCCTATGTTTGGCTATGCAGGCTAAAAAACTGTTCACAATGTATTTTTTTAGTATAAAAAATGAATCTTATACATTTGTGAAAAAAGCATACATATTGATCACTCTCAATTTTTCTTCCTATACGGTCTCTACCTGGCCAGTCTTGGCTGTAACTCTATGGGGTGTATTTATAGCAAACTCCCAGAGCTATTCTTTCAGCAAAATCAAATGTTACTACTAGGCAATTTTCTCTCCAGGTTGGATGTTCTACATTTACAAGAATAGCATGAATCAGGAAAATACCGCATTATGGACATTAGATGGAGCGGACGATAATGCAAAAAAAGTTGTTAGGACCTGGATAACCTGCTGGTGTCATTGTGGTTCCCAGAGTGGAAAGTTGTAGTTTCCGGTGTCCACCAGCAGGTGTCTCCTAGAATTATTATTATTATTATTATTCAGGATTTATATAGCGCCAACAGTTTACGCAGCGCTTTACAATATAAAAGGGAGACAATACAGTTATAATATAATACAATACAATACAATAGGATTAAGAGGGCCCTGCTCAGAAGAGCTTACAATCTAATAGGGTGGGGCAGGTGGTACAAAAGGTTGTAACTGTGGGGAATGAGCTGGTGGAAGTGGTAGGAGATTAGTTGGAGACGTGATAGGCTTTCCTGAAGAGATGAGTTTTCAGGGATTGCCTGAAGGTAGCAAGAGTAGGGGCTAGCCGGATAGATGGAGGTAGCGAGTTCCAGAGGATGGGAGAGGCTCTGGAGAAATCCTGGAGACGAGCATGGGAGGAGGAGATGAGAGAGCTTGAAAGCAGGAGGTCTTGAGAAGAGCGGAGAGGACGATTTGGGTGATATTTGGAGACAAGATTAGTGATGTAGCTTGGGGCAGAGTTGTGAATGGCTTTGTATGTTGTGGTTAGAATTTTGAATTTAATTCGCTGGGTGATTGGGAGCCAGTGTAGGGATTGAAGTAGAGGGTTGGCAGACACTGAGCGGTTGGTAAGGTGGATAAGTCTGGCAGCAGCATTCATGATAGACTGAAGAGGGGATAGCCTATGGAGCGGTAGGCCAATGAGAAGGGAGTTGCAATAGTCAAGGCGAGAGATAACAAGGGAGTGAATGAGGAGCTTGGTGGTTTCATTTGTTAAAAAAGGGCGAATTTTAGGGATGTTACGGAGGTGAATTCTACAAACTTTTGACAATGATTGGATTTGAGGCTGAAATGACAAGTCGGAGTCTAGGATTACACCTAGTACCCTGGCGTGAGGGGAGGGACTGATGGTTGCATTGTTGATTTTGATGGAAAAGTCATGGAGGGGGGCACGGGCGGGGGGGAATATTAATAGCTCAGTTTTAGAGAGATTTAGTTTAAGGAAGTGGTGCGACATCCATGCTGATATGTCAGTTAGTAAGTTAGTAATGCGAGAGGAGACTGAAGGAGTGAGGTGAGGAGTAGACAGATAGATTTGGGTGTCATCAGCGTATAAGTGGTATTGGAAGCCGTGGGCAGTTATTAGGTGACCAAGGGAGGTGGTGTAGATAGAGAAGAGAAGGGGTCCAAGAACTGAGCCTTGGGGGACCCCCACAGAAAGGGGCAATGGAGAGGAGGAGACAGAGTTGTAGGTGACACTGAAGGAGCGCTGTGATAAATAGCCAGAGAACCAGGATAGAGCAGAATCTCGGAGGCCAAGGGAATGTAGTTTATTGAGAAGGAGCGGGTGGTCAACAGTATCAAAGGCCGCAGAGAGGTCAAATAGTAGGAGTATGGAGTACTGGCTGTTGGTTTTAGCAGTTAGTAAATCGTTAGTGAGTTTTAGTAAGGTATTTTCTGTGGAGTGCTGCGAGCGAAAGCCAGACTGTAAGGGGTCAAAAAGGTTATTTTCATTGAGGTAGGAGCTAAGACGGTTGTAGACTAAGCGTTCTAGAAGTTTAGAGGTGAATGGGAGTAATGAGATGGGTCTTAAGTTGTTCAGGTCGGTAGGGTCCAGTGAGGGCTTTTTAAGAATGGGAGTGATCTGTGCATGTTTTAGAGGGGAGGGGAAAATGCCACTAGAAAGGGAGAGATTGAAGATGTGGGTGAGGGAGCATAGGATAGAAGAAGAGGGTGACCGTAGTAGTTGTGAGGGAACAGGATCCAAGGGACAATTGGTTAGGTGGGCATTCGAGAAAATTTTTGTAACCTCTTCCGTAGTAGCCAATTCAAAAGAGGAGAGGGTTGAATGTGCTGCTGGGCAAGGTATGATGGGTGGGGAAGATGTACGCACAGTGGAGATGTCCTCACGAATTGCATTGATCTTGTCTTTGAAGTGATTGGCAATCTCTTGGGCAGTGAGTGAGTTAGTGGGTAGAGGGGGTGGTGGACGAAGCAGAGAGTTAAAGGTTGAGAAGAGCCGACGGGGACTGGATGACAAGGAATTAATAAGAGAGACAAAGTAGGCTTGTTTGGCAGCATGGAGGCATGAATTGTATTTTAGAAGGGCAGATTTATATAGGGTGAAATCTTGCAGGCATTTGGTTTTACGCCACAGTCGTTCAAGAGCACGGCAATGTCTCTTGAGATTTCTAGTGTTGTCAGTTTGCCAGGGTTGTAACGGTCGGGGCCTAATTCTGCGTGTGGTTAGGGGAGCAAGTGCATCTAGTGATGATGAGAGTGAACTGTTGTAGACAGAAGTGGCCAGGTCAGGACAGGACAGGGGAGAGATTATGTCATATAGGTTGTCAGTAGCAGAATAGAGAAGAGAAGGGTTAAAGTGGCGAAGGTTTCTACAAGTAATTGTTTGCTGCTTGGAGGGATGGGTGGTTGGAGGCAAGGATACAGTGAAAGTAATGAGGTTGTGATCAGATAGAGGAAAGGGGGTGTTGGTGAGGTTGCCAGGGTTGCAGAGATGGGAGAATACAAGGTCAAGGGTATTACCATTGGAGTGAGTGGAAGTATGTGTCCATTGGGTTAGGTCAAAAGATGAGGTTAAGTTGAGAAGTTTAGCTGTAGTTGGGCTGTTGACATTGACAGGAATGTTAAAGTCACCAAGAATAATGGTGGGTATTTCAGAGGAGAGAAAGTAGGGTAGCCAGGCAGCAAAGTCATCAATGAAGCGCGATACCGGTCCTGGAGGCCTATAAATTGCTGCAATCCTCAGAGAAATGGGAGAAAACAGACGAATACAGTGCATCTCGAAAGAAGAGAGGGATAGAGAGGGAGGGACAGTAAGGACTTGGAAGGTGCTTTGTGGGGACAGAAGGAAGCCAACTCCACCTCCTTTCTGTCTGTTGGGTCTGGAGGAGTGAGTCCAATGGAGACCACCATGGGAGAGGGCAGCAGGAGAAGCTGAGTCAAAATTTTGCAGCCAGGTTTCTGTTATGGCCAGTATGTGCAAGCCATGAGAGATGAAGAGGTCATGTACAGATGTTAGCTTGTTACAGATGGAGCGGGCGTTCCACAGGGCACATGAGATTGGTGGGGTGCTTTGAGGAAGTAGGGGGATAGAAATTAAACTGAGTGGATTGCGGTGGTTGCCAGAGGGGGAGGGGTA
Source organism: Aquarana catesbeiana (assembly GCA_037953035.1). Classification (NCBI taxonomy): domain Eukaryota; kingdom Metazoa; phylum Chordata; class Amphibia; order Anura; family Ranidae; genus Aquarana; species Aquarana catesbeiana. The sequence goes on along the minus strand of JBBHAA010001626.1, from coordinate 491,655 downwards.
TTGGATATGTGGCTTGCATTTGGAAAATGGCGGACCAGGATTAGGAGAAATATCACCTGAGACTAGGAGAAGGAGGAGGGTGAGGAAGGCAAGGTGGGAGTGGGATGTGCATGAGCGCACGTGTCTAGTGGCCCTGGAGTTTATGTCAGCATGTGGGTGCAGCAAATGCAGGAGATGATGGGTGCCATAGTAGGGAGAGGGTAGGAGTGAGGGTGATATGTGCATGCTGCAGGGAAGAGAGGAGGGGTAGAGTAAAGATAATTTGAGGATAGAAGACACCAATGTGAGAAGGAAGAGAATAAGGAGCATGTTAGTGGCTAGAGAGTGGGAAACTAACCTAATATAAAATAAATTTCAAAGTTGGTTTGCTTGTCGTCTTGCAGAGTGGAGCAGAGTTCCTGTTGTTCATGCAGCTTTAGTTATCCTGCTTTCGTTAAACTGCGTCGGTGAAACTGCGCATCACTCGTGACAGAGCCACTCAGGAAAGAGCCATGATGTCTGCGCCACCCCATAAGCTGCCATAAATTTATAGACAGCCTAAGCTGGGATGCATTTCTCAGTTGGTCATTATTGGGTCTGATGTGAGACACCTGAATATGGGGAGGAGATGGCCAGGGCCAGGCCAGACACAGGCTAGGGTCGTAAAGCTAATTACCTCTCTTGATCACTCAAGCCACATGGAGTTGAGAAGCCAGCAAATCCCAGTAATCAGTTTCCACCTGATGCTGGCTGCCTGGAGGGTATTTAATCCCTCCTCTACTATTCCCTTGTGCTTCAGTGTTTTCCTCTGCTAGCCAGATATTGTTTGCCATTAATCCCGAGCATGATTCCTGCCTGAGCCTGCTCTTGGCTTGTACCTATACCCTGTACCCTGCTGCCTTGTACCTGCTTCCCTTGTTCCTGATGCCAATCTTCATTCTCCGTTCCTGACTGTTCCTCACACCTCCAGTTTTGCCCTGTTGATCAGTGTACCTCATTTTGTATATATTGTATATAGTTAGTTTGCTAGTTAGGCTTTCTGTTGTTTGTTTATTAGGAATTTTGTCATTTGGTTATATAGTTCACTTGTTTGCTGGTGTTTGAATGTGTTTTGTTTCACTGTTTAAACTTTTCTTAAATCATATATAGTCTGGTCTCAATTTTCTAAGTGTGGCTACGAAGATCTAGCCATCCCTGCTAAGTATTTGTTGCATATGATCATCAGCTCCACCTGGTGGCCATAATGTGGCCTTTTCCTAATTTACATTATTTTTAAGAATGAAGAACAACTGGAAAAAAAATATCCTAATAACGTTTGATTTTGCCAGCATTCCCTACATGTAGTTTTGCAGGACAAATAGCTCTGAAAATGTTTTGTTTATTATTATTATAAATACACCCTATGTACATCCCTATTATATAATTAAAAAAATGTAAAAAGGCATTTGAGAGATGGGTGCAAAATAGAGGCAGCTTGATAGCAATTTTTAACAATATTTTCCATGGTACAATACCTGTATGCTGCCACTTCAAGGCTGAGTCCAGTCTTTACTTGCATAAGGTCATGATAATCCTTTAGTCGTTCTGTAATGTTCACAGTAATAATTTTCTTTTCAGTCTCCAGCTCCTCTATTATGATCTGGGGGGAAAAATGAAAATGAACAAAACAATCAGGAGGTGGTGTGACCATTATAAGGTGACTCCATGTTTATGAACGGATGTCTACATCATATGGTATTTGTGTTATGCTAAACTGGATCAGTCGTATATATACTGTATAACGAAGAATAAATAATATAACCAATATTAAACAATATAATCCTAATTACAATAATTATATATCGATACTCAGAGATGCTGCACACTAAAAAGTGTCTAAATACAAAAAGTAGGTGTGTTTTATTAGCGTAGATGTCCTCAGGGAATAGCAATTGAATCATGATTTCCTGAGGAGTTCTACGAAACGCGTATGGGGTGAGCCTTTGGGTGCTGAGGTCATCGCGCAGGAGCGCTTGATCGAGTGGGGTGCTTTTTAATATAAGCTGTATATCAATATCTCTTATGATAGTCAGGAAGGCTCTGTCAGAAGACAGAATAATAGCTGCAGAAGATTCCCTGTTCCCCGAATGCCTGGAAGAAGAGGATCGTTAGCGCGTGCTAACGCGCAAATGCATATGCGCATGCGCGGAAGTGCGAACATGCGCACAGTGACAGATAAGTGCGGCAAATGGGCTATTTAAGCTGGATCAGCACCCAGGATCAGTGCTGTCTCGTCTACAGCATTCTGTAAGTACCCTGTTTCCTGTATCTGCTTGAAGTATTGACCCAGCTTGTTTCTGACTATTCCTGTTTTCCATCTGCATCGACCCCGGCTTGTCCTTTGACCATTCTCCTGCCTCCGTATCTGTAATTGATTTGATCGTTTTGTGTATGTCTGACTCTGCTGAGTTCCAGCCCCTGCAGAGCTACCAAGTTGCTAGGACCTGTCCAGCTACCTTTGGGACATACTCTTCGGCTAAGTACCAGCCTATTCCTGCCCACGGAGACCTGCTGCCATCTGGCAAACTGCTGGATCAGAAGCCCAACAGCAAGCACGTTTAACCAGCACTCGTGTGACTCTGCACTCCTGCGCTACCTGTATACACTACCAGGGGCCCCTAGTCAGGTGCAAGAGAGGCTTTCCTCTCCATAACCAGGCTCCAACCACCAGGTACGTGACAGTACAAGACAGCCATGTCTGAGCCTGAGCGAGAAACCTCTCCCTTGAGGTACAACTGTACCAAAATCTAGCCGGCCTCACACAAGCCGTCAAAGGTTATGTTCGGTTAGAGAAACGTGTACAGACGTTATCTGCACCCTCTGCTACCCCTGGTGCTGCTTCCTCATCTTCCTCTGGAAGCTCTGCTGCACCCACAGTGGTGATATTAACACCAGAGCCCCGAGTGCCTACTCCTGAAGGGTTCTCCGGTGACTGCAGCAAATTCAGGGCTTTCTGCACAGCCTGTGAACTATACTTTGCCCTACAGCCCCGCACCTTCTCCCTGGAAACCACCAATGTTGGATTTGTCATTTCTTTACTACAGGGTGAGCCACAGTCATGCGCTCACCACCTACTAGCACAGAAGGCCACTTCCCTAGATATCCTGACCACCTTCTTCAATGACATGGCTCAGATTTATGATGACCCTCAGCAAACCGCCACTGCAGAAGCAGTACTGCACACACTCCAGCAGGGCCTCAGAGCGGCCGAGGATTACGTTTCCGATTTTAGGCGCTGGAGCACTGACACTAATTGGAACGATGTGGCTCTCCATTAGCAGTTTTGCATGGGTCTTTCAGAAGCCTTGAAGGATGAGCTAGCCCGAGTTGGGGTCCCACATTCTCTGGATGATCTCATAAAACTATCCATCCAGATTGACCGGAGATTGAGAGAGCGCAGATCTGAATGATCCGCCGGACCTTTTCGCCCTGTATGGATGTTACCACGGGTGGCCAGTACACGAGGCCCAGGTCCTTTTGAACGCACAGCACCTGCTCCTGACTCCTCTGAACCCATGCAGCTTGGCCTACTTCCCCCTTTACTTACCAACGAGGAACGTCAACGCCGTCGCCAGAATAATCTGTGCTTGTACTGCGGAGAACCAGGCCACTATGTGAGAACCTGCCCAGCCAAACTTCGTAAGTGCCTGTCTAATTATTCTTCCAAGTCTTCAGCTTTGCCAAGCAACTCTTCTCACCTGGCTATCTCTATTCTGTTACAGCTTCCAGGAAGAACTATTCAAGCACCAGCTATAATTGATTCAGTGGCCTGCGGTTGCTTCATTGATCTATGCTTTGCCCCTGAACACCAAATACCCCTGCCCAGAGACTCTCCATTCATCTTGCAGATGGGTCCACCATCAAGTCTGGATTGGTCTCTCAAGAAACCACCCCATTACCTGCCACCATTGCTACCGGTCACCAAGAACTATTACGCCAAGATGCCATTGCCTCACCCTTGTTCCCCATTATACTAGGCATGCCTAGCTGCAGGCACACAACCCACACATACATTGGGTTACACAGAAGATCCAGTTTCATTCACCCTAATGCCATCAACATTGCCTACCAAAATCACCATGTCCCAGTCCCACACCATCCCTTCTATGTAGAGACTCTGACCCTGAAGCAGGCACACTATTCCCGCTACATATCGGGATTTTCTGGACATTTTTAGTAAGAAAGGGGCAGAGACTCTTCCTCCTCATAGATCTTACAATTTCCCAACTGAGTTACTCCCAGGGGCCGAGGTGCCCTTTGGAAGAATCTTTCCCTTATCCGAACTAGAACTCACAGTTCTGAAAGACTACATTGATGAGAGTTTGAAGAAGGGGTTCATTTGTCCATCTACCTTTTCTAGCTGGGGCAGGCATTTTCTTTTTGGAGAAAAAGGACCATTCTCTTCGACCCTGTGGTGACTACTGTGAGCTCAGTAAAGTTACAGTCAAGAACTGGTACCCCTACCTCTGGTACCTGAACTGTTCCAAAAGCTTAGGTCAGCAGCAGTCTTCACAAAGCTAGATCTCCAAAGAGCATACAATCTGGTCCGCATACGGGCCGGGGATGAATGGAGAACAGCATTCCGTACTAGATTTGGGCATTTCGAATACCTGGTGATGCCCTTTGGCCTGTGCAACGCCCCTGCTACATTCCAGCATTTTGTCAATGACATTTTCCGAGATTTTTTGGACCTTTTGTGATCGTCTACTTAGACGACATTCTGATTTTTTCCCCTTCACTAGAGATTCATCATGGACATGTAAAAAAGGTGTTGGCTGGACTTAGACAACATGGCTTAAATGCCAAACCGGAAAAATGTGAGTTTGAGCATCAGAGCATCCAGTTCCTGGGATTAATAATCTCTACAGAGGGCATAAAGATGGATCCCCAAAAAGCCATGTTGGATTGGCCAGCTCCCATGGATAAAAAAGGAATACAGCGTTTCATAGGATTCGCAAACTTCTATTGGAAGTTCATCAAGGTATTCTCAGCCATCATTTCTCCTATCACCCAACTGACCAAGCACAGCAACCAGTTTTCCTTGACTCCCGAAGCCCAGTCTGCTTTTGAAACCTTAAAAGAGTTATTCACTTCTGCATCTATTCTAAGGCACCCTGACCCAGCTCTACCATATGTGTTGGAGTTTGATGCATCAGAATCAGCAGTAGGGGCAGTGCTCTCGCAACAGCCAGTTGCGCTCTTCTCTCGTAAACTCACCGGCAGAGAGGAATTAAGATGTGGGAGACCGTGAATTTCTTGCAATAAAGACTGCACTAGGAGAGTGGAGATATCTCCTGGAAGGGGCAGCTCACCCAATACTCATTTTCACTGACCATAAGAACCTCGAATACTTGAGGACAGCAAAATGTTTGAGGCCACGTCAAGCCAGGTGGGCATTGTTCTTTTCAAGGTTTTCTTTCCACGTAACATACAGGCCCGGGTCAAAAAATATTAAACCACTGTGCCCATCAATTGCCGCCACTGTGCCTATCAAACGCTGCCACTGTCCTATCAAATGCTGCCACTGTGCCCATCAAATGAAGCCACTGTGCCCATCAAATGCTGCCACTGTGCCATTGAATGCTGCCACTGTGCCCATCAATTGTCGCCACTGTGCCCATGAAATGCTGCCACTCTGCCATCAAATGCTGCCACTGTGCCCATCAAATGCAGCCACTGTGCCCATCAAAATCTGCCACTGAGCCCATCAAATACTGCCACTGTGCCCATCAATTGCCACCGCTGTGCCCATCAAACGCTGCCACTCTGCCATCAAACGCTGCCACTGTGCCCATCAAATGCTGCCACTGTGCCCATCAAATGCTACCACTGTGCCATCGAATGCCGCCACTGTAGCCACCCCGCTCGCCATCTGGCCGACACTTACCCTGTCTTGGTGGGGCAGCGGGTGACGGCGGCGAGCGGTGTCCTCTATGCATCTCTTCCTGTCCTCTCCTCCCGATAGGCGTCCAATCACAGCGCCTGTCGTTTCAGCCAATCAAGGGACAAGTAACAGACCCGAGCAACTGATTGGCAGAGAGGCGGTTCAGTGTTAGGAAAGCAAATATTCATTCGCTGTTCTAACACACCTGGGCTATGGCTCTGATCAGGTGCTTCAAAAACACCCCCGTCGCTGTAATTCAGGCGCCTTGAATAGGGGGTAGCAGCGGCGGCCATGGATAGATTCATGCTGTGTATTTGATCACCTCTGCGGGTTTTTTATTTTTTGCGCTATAAACAAAAAAAAACGACAATTATGAAAAAAAAAAGCAATATTTTGTACTTTCTGCTATAAAACATATTCAATTAAAAAAAACAAAAAACGAATTTCTTCATCGGTTTAGGCCATTATGTATTCTGCTACATATTTTTGGTAAAAAAAAAAAAAAACCATTAAGTGTATTTTGATTGGTTTGCGCAATAATAATAATAGCGTATAAAAACTATGGGATAGATTTATGGGCTTTTGGCAGCGATCAGCAACTTATAGCGGGACTGCAATATTGCAGTGGAAAAATTGGACACTTGACTGACACTTTGTTGGAACCAGTGGACACTAACATAGCTCCCAACTGTCCCTGATTTTGAGGGACTGTCCCTGATTTGGAGCAATGTCACTCTGTCCCTCTTTCCTCCTTCATTTGTCCCTCATTTTGGTCTGATCCAGTTGTATATAAAATGCACTTTTTATCTTTCAAAAAGTGTTTCCCAGTGCTAAACCTTTCATCCAAATTCTAAATTGCTGCATTTGTAACTTTTAAAAGCCAATATAAAGGAATAGTAGTTGTAAAAAAAAGTCCCTTGTGGATTTAATTAACCTTTTTTTTTTTTGGTTAATTCACCTTTAAGGGGGTGTGGCAGGGGGGCGTGTCCTATGCCTACATACATTTGCCAGTAGGTGTCCCTCATTCCCATCTCAAAATGTTGGGAGGTATGCACTAATGCAGTGATGATCAGAGCTAAAGATATGCACTGTCACTGTACTAATGACACTGGCTGGGAAGGGGTTAACATCAGGGGCAATCAAAGGGTTAAATGTGTGCCTAACCAGCGCTTTACTGTAGTGGAGGAGGTGCTTTTACTTGAGAAAGGCATGGATCCTAGTCCCTTAATGGCGGTCTGCCTGTGCACAGAACGATCAGTGGCATCTCCAGCTTTCGTATTTAGAGGGGCACATGGGGGCCAGGGACAAAAGTAGGGGGGCAACTATAAAAAAGCAATTATATCTATATCTATACATATATATATCCTGGGGCCCTTTACTACGATCCCACAACGGCCCTTTCACATGTTCTGCAGTGAGCTCCCTTCCTACTGTATTGGGCCCCCCCCCCCCCAGGGTGGCAGAAAACAAGAGATATATGTCACCAGCATACCAAGAAAATATAAGGGTCCAAAGCAGTGGGAGAACTATCAGGGTTGCAAAGGTTGTCTTGCCACCAGGCCCTGGTGTTCTGCCACTGTGGGGTTCCCAGCCTTCTCTTGCTGTCCTGCCCCTGCTATTGACAGCGCTGGTCTGGCATCTCTTGGAATTCACAGGCTGGTCCTCCTGTCCTAAGGACAGGAGAAATCAGTCTGTTTTTTCAGTAACTGAGAGTCCTGGTGGAGTCCTTCCTGCAACTCGTTCTTCTCCCTGCCAATGAGAATGCAGGGGAAGGAGCAGATCGGGCGGCCATGGTTGTGTGAGCGCTCACATTATGCAGTGTCAGCGAGCAGAGGGAGGGGGGAGGAATCACCCGCAGGAGCTGACTGGGGACGCTCTCCCTCTCTCCCTCTTAGACATTGCCTTTTTGTAAAAAAAAAAAAAAAAATCTATTTTTTTTAAATTGGGGGGGGGGGGGGGGGGCACATGGTGGGGCACAGCATAAGGTTGGGGAGGTCAGGGCCCTCCCTGGCCCCCCCCTAGTGGCGCCATTGAGAACGATCAGCGGGTGCCGGCAGAAATCGGGTTCCGCGGGACCCGCTGATCAGCTCCTGCTGTGTATAATCACAATGGGAGCAAGCCTCCGGCGGCGTGCACTTGCTCCCGATACCCGGTAATGCAGGATCACGGTAGCAGTAAATGTGCTACTGATTAAGAATTAATGGCGGCCCCTTGCGTCTGCTAAAGAGCAGTGCGTTTCTGTGTGTGTCGGAAAAACGTGTGAGTTTGCAAAAGGCATAGCTGTGAAGCAGACCTTACTTATTACAAATTAACTCTTATATGACAATATTTTATGGCTGGCTGCCCAAATGATTACTGTGCCGGAGACGACTCAGCTGGCACACCGAACACTGAACTCCATACATCTTCATTATGTTCTTCGCCCACAACTGCCCTTTGCTAATGTTCTCCTCCAGTGCCTTGTGCTGACATCACCGTAGACACAGTTGCTTGTTGAACATCAACAAACTATTCACTGAACAGCCACTCATCTTTCTAATTATAATCGTCTTACTCAGCTTAGTATCTGTTGCTTGAACCTAAAAAAATTACGTTACATGCGTTTAATGCAATATACAAAACATATTTGTTATCCATCACTTTCGGGTGTATTTATAGAAAAAAAAAACTGCATAGCCATGCATCCAGCAAATCTGCACGTAAATTCATTCTGTGTGAACTGGACAAAAAAAATTAAAAACGAACGTTCTTTAGGCTTTTTTTCTCTTCTGAACAAATGTTCTTTTATTATGGACAGTAGTAAAATACCGCACTGCGGCCACTAGATGGAGCTGAGGGACATAAGAAGTACATACGTAACAGGGAGTGACTTAAGAAGTACATACGTAAGTTCATACGTAACTAACCCAAGAAGAAGAAGAAACACAATGTAACATTTCTAGAGAACACTAGAGGGAATTAGCCAATGAATTTGGAAGAAAAAAAAGAGAAAACAAATTGGACTATACACGTCAAACAAGGAGTGAGAAGCTTATCTATAAAAATTGATACCAATTAATACCAATAAAAGTAACCATTAATAACTGCTTGCCGACTGCATCACTTAGGCTGCATTCACACTACAGCGCTGATGTGTGAATGACAACACGCGGAACTCGCATTTGACATGCCATTCATTTGAATGACACCTCAAATCGCGGTGCGGGTCTGTCGCGATTGTCGCGAGATAAAACGTGCTGCAATAGCGGCAACCCGCATCGCGGGACGCATGTTGCCCCAAAGTAGCCCCCCAATTTTTTTTTTGGCCGACATGCGACCCGCGATGCAGGTTGCCGCGATCGCAGCACGTTTTATCGTGAGACAGTCGCGGCTGGCCCGCACAGAGTTACGCGTTTTTGTCATTCGCACATAATCGCTGTCAAATCGCGGGCAAATCCTCAGCAGATCTGCCCGCGATTCAAAACGCTGTAGTGTGAATGCAGCCTTAGATGTACGGCGGCAGAGGGGCTCTTCTGTGCCAGATCATGTACCTAGTATGTGATCTGGCACCTCCGGGTAGGGGGCGCATGTGCGTGCCGCCGGCAACCTGGCTGATAAGCCTGTGTCAGCCAATGGATGTCCGCAGGCACCTGCCGATTGGCGTGGAGAGAAACAGGCCAGAGCCCTGCTTATGTAAACAAGGCAGAGCCCGATCCTGTCAGCGGGGAAGTGATGGATCTTGACTCCCTGCAAAGCAGGGAATAAAATCCTCCACTTCCCTTAGTACAACCCCAACACTGTACACACATAAACACTGGCTAGGCACACAGTTAACCCTTTGATCACCCCTGATGTTTAACCCCTTCCCTGCCAGTGTCATTAGTACAGTGACAGTGTATATTTTTTGCACTGAACACTGTATTAGTGTTACTGGCTCCTACAAAGTGTCAAAAGTGTCAGAATGTCTGCTGCAATATTGCAGTCCTGCTATAAATCGCTGATCCCCGCCATTACTAGTATTACATTAAAAAAAAAAAATTGCATTACATATACACCATAGTTTGTAGACGCTCTAATGTTTGCACAAAATCAATATACACTTATTGGGATTTATTTTTACCAAAAAATGTAGCAGAATACATATTGGCCTAAATTTATGAAGAAATTCGATTTTTTTTACATTTTTTAATTGTATATATTTTATAGCAGAGAGTAAAAAATGTTTTTTTTTTTCTAAATTGTCGGTCTATAGCCGCAATGTCGCAGTCACAATAAAAATCGCAGACCGCCGCCATTACTAATAATAAAAAAAAAATTATAATAAGAATGCCATAAATCTATCCCCTAATTTGTAGACGCTATAACTTTTGCGCAAACCAATCAATATACGCTTATTGCGATTTTTTTTCCAAAAATATGTAGAAGAATACATATTGGTCTAAACTGAGGAAGAAATTAGTTTTTTTATATATTTTTGGGGGATATTTATTATAGCAAAAAGTAAAAAAAAATTTTTCTCAAAATTGTCAATATTTTTTTGTTTATTAGCGCAAAAAATAAAAACTGCAGAGGTGATCAAATACCACCAAACGAGAGCTCTATTTGTGGGAGGGGGGGGAATGACATAAATTTTATTTGTGTACAGCGTTGCATGATCGCGCAATTACAGGTTTATCGTTTTTTTTTGCAAAATTGTCAGCCTTTTTGTTTATAGCGCAAAACAAAAAAAAAAACCAGTGGTGATCAAATACCGCCAAAAGAAAGCTCTATTTGTGGGGAAAAAAAATATATAAATTTCATTTTGGGTACAGCGTTTCATGACCGCGCAATTGTTAAAATAACGCAGTGCCGTATTGCAAACAATGGCCTGTTTATGAAGGGGGGGTAAATCTTCTAGAGGTCAGTGGTTAACATTTAGCACACTGGGCTCTTCAGAACACCTTCCTCCTGGCAAGCAAAAGCAATGTTAAAAACGCGCCAAAAGTGTTTAGTTGCATTTAGGCGAGTCAACCATTTGGGCGTTCATTCGTTTCAGTGGTCAGAATAATTATGCTGGCCATTGAAATGAATGAACACTCAAGCTCTAAAGGTGCCTAGCGTTTAGGTGTGTTTACACATGTATAGGCATGCCTGCATTTTTTTTTTTTTCTGCCCAAACACTCCCCTCCTGAATGCGATTTTGATGCGCTGAGATTTCTGCCCCTAAACGCTCCTTCCTGCCTCTAAACAATTAAAGGCTGTGTGCATGGACACATCGATTAATATAGAGGGGCGTTTAGAGTCAGAAGAAAAACAAACGCCTGCAAAACGGTCATTTTTTCTATCTGCAGTGTGTATGAGGCCTGACAGTATTTGCCATTTCCCTCTAGCGTTCTCTAGAATTTTTCTATTGTATCTCTTGTTACAAAGAAGTATGTCTTGCCATTACTCCTCAGCACCATCTAGTGGCAATCATGTGGTATTTTCCTACTGCCCATAATAAAAGAACATTCTTTTTAGAGAAAAAAGCCTAAAGAACATTCATTTTTTTGTCCAGTTCGCACAGAATGAATGTACATTCAGATTTACTGGCTGAATGGCTGTTTTATAAACAGACCCCTTGGTAACTCTTTTAAAAATATATATATTAATCACTTTTTTTGAAGCATAGGGAGCACTGGTACACTTGTGTGTTATTTTTAGTTGACATAAAATCAGTGTGGTATTTTTAGCCACTTTGAATTTGGCACCACTAAAAGTCACATCCTGAGTTTATTTATTACAGATATTTAAATAGCACCCACAATATACACAGCACTTTACCATCACATCAGTCCCTGTACTCAAGGATCTTACAATCTAGGGTCCCTATCTCACATCCTAGGGCCAATTAACCTACCAGCCTGTTTTTGGAAAATAGGAGGAAACCCAATCAAGAGAGAACTTGCAAACTCCATGCAGCTTGTGTCTTGACCAGGATATAAACCAGGGACCCCAGTGCTGCAAGGTAGAAGATCTAACCATTAAGTAAACGTGCTTGTGGTATGACACAAAAAAAATGGGCTAATCACATCTGAAAATTGGAATGAACTAATTTACTACTTCCATGCACCTACCTCCCAACTGTTGATCCCAAATTTACCCATAAAAACAATGATCTACTGTACCTCGGCCTAACTCCGAACCTGAGCACAACCACAAACTCTAAATTCTAACCTAAAGTGTATGTCCAGCATAAACAGTTTTCTTAGTTTTGGAGGGGTGTGCTGGAGGGTATGATGTGAAGTGTTGGGTGTGCTGGAGAGCAGGGGCATTGCTAGGTCTACAAAAGATCTGGGGCTAGAGCCCATAGCAGCGTAGTAAAGAAAGTCATATGCTTGGGGGGGCATACACATGTATATACAGTAATATACGTGTGTGTGTATATGTATCCCCAGAGAGCCCGCCACTTACATCAGGGTCCCCAGAGAGCCCCCCTTACATCAGGGTCCCCAGAGAGCCCCCCTTACATCAGGGTCCCCCGAGAGCCCCCCTTACATCAGGGTCCCCAGAGAGCCCCCCTTACATCAGGGTCCCCAGAGAGCCCCCCTTACATCAGGGTCCCCAGAGAGCCCCCCTTACATCAGGGTCCCGAGAGAGCCCCCAGAGAGCCTCCTCCTTACATCAGAGTCCTCAGAGAGCCTCCTCCTTAAATCAGAGTCCTCAGAGAGCCTCCTCCTTACATCAGAGTCCTCAGATAGCCTCCCCCTTTTATCAGGGTACCCAGAGGGCCCCCCCACTTACATCAGGGTTTCCAGAGAGCCTCCCCCTTAAATCTAGGTCCCTAGAGAGCCTCTGCCCTAAAATCAGGGTCCCCAGAGAGCCTCTCCTTTGCATCAGGGTCCCCAGAGAGCCCCCCACTTACATAAGGGTCCCCAGAGAGCCCCCCACTTACATAAGGGTCCCCAGAGAGCCTTCCCTCCCATTGGGGACCCCTGCAGAGACTCAGGGCTGTTGGCCCCAGATTCAGGGCTATAGCCCCAAAAGCCACCCCCTAGCGACGCCCCTGCTGGAGAGTATGATGTGGAGTGTTGGGTGTGCTGGAAGGTATGATGTGGAGTGTTGGGTATGCTGGAAGGTATGATGTGGAGTGTTGGGTATGCTGGAGAGTATGATGTGGAGTGTTGGGTGTGCTGGAAGGTATGATGTGGAGTGTTGGGTATGCTGGAAGGTATGATGTGGAGTGTTGGGTATGCTGGAGGGTATGATGTGGAGTGTTGGGTGTGCTGGAAGGTATGATATGAAGTGTTGGGTGTGCTGGAAGGAATGATGTGGAGTGTTGGGTGTGCTGGAGGGTACGATGTGAAGTGCTGGGTGTGCTGGAGAGTATGATATGAAGTGTTGGGTGTGCTGGAGGGTGCGATGTGGAGTGTTGGGTGTGCTGGAGGGTATGTTGTGGAGTGTTGGGTGTGCTGGAGGGTATGATGTGGAGTGCAGTGGTAGCTGGTGTTCAAAATTTTTTTTGGGGGGGGGCGCAAACAAACTGAAAAATTCTGAAAAAAAACTCCATCAAATGCAGCCACTGTGCCATCAAATGCAGCCACTGTGCCCATCAAATGCAGCCACTGTGCCCCATAGAATACAGACACTGTGCCCATCAATTGCTGCCACTGTGACCATCAAACGCAGCCACTGTGCCATCAAATGCAGCCACTGTGCCCCATAAAATGCAGCCACTGTGCCCCATCAAACGCAGCCACTGTGCCCATCAATTTCTGCCACTGTGCCCATCAATTGCTTCCACTGTGCCCCATCAAATGCAGCCACTGTGCCCTATGAAATGCTACCATTGTGCCCCCCGCCAGCCTGCTGTCTGCACTTACCTGTCTCTGTGGGACAGCTCCTCTATGTCTTCTCCCGTCCTCTCTTCCCGTCCTCTGCTATGATTGGAAGCCTGGTGTCCAATCACAGCGCCTGTCGTTTCAGCCAATCAGGTGATGGGTAACAGATCCGAGCACCTGATTAGCAGAGAGACAGTTTAGTGTTAGGAAAGCGAATATTCGCTTTTCTAACACAGCTGAGTGACCTGCGAGCACCCAGCATGGTGCTCACAGGTCACCTTTTTTGACGCCTATTAGAGCCTTTGGCTCTAATCAGGTGCTTCAAAACCCCCCCCCCAGTCACTGCAATTCAGATGCCCCTGTGCCGAAAAGGTGATGGGCGCCTGAATAGGGTGTGGCAGCGGGCGGTAGCCATAGATAGATTCATGCAATGCATGAATCTATCTATTGGTGATAGAGGGGGTGGCAGGAGAGAGGGGCCGGCGCCCGTAATGAACAGGCCGCCACTGGTTGGGTGTGCTGGAGGATATGACGTGAAGTGTTGGGTGTACTGGATGGTATGAAGTAGAGTGTTAGGTGTTTTGGAGGGTATGAAGTGGAGTGTTATGCTCCTTACATTTGTGGTCATTAAGAAGAATCGCAAAAAAGATCAATGGTGTCAGTGGGAAATTATCTGAGAGGCAGAAATTGCTCATTGCTCAAGGAACCCCTAGCACCCTCCGGAGGAACCCTAGATGAGAAACTCTGTGTTAAGGCCCATACACGCGATATGAAAATCGGATGGAAAAATTCGTACGACGAGCTGTCTGCCGATTTTGGGATCGTTAGTACGGTGCTTTCGACAGCCGATTTCACTTTTTCGGCAGACAAAAGCTGGATGTGCAGACTATAACATTTTTGTCGGATGTGAACTCAACGTCAATTTTCGTTTCATTAGTATGGTTTTCATCCGAAAAAAATAGTAAGAGCAAGACTCAGAAACTCAGAAACTAAAGAACACATCCAAAAGTAGTCAACACATTATGTCATTTCTGAAGTTGTATTCTGTTGGTCGAAAATGTTCGTATTGTGAGTAACCTCTTCACTTTCGATATGAGACTAGCATGCAACAAAAAACGGACATTCGATCGTACGAAAATCTAAGTGTGTGTACGAGGCTTTAGGCTTTTGGCCATGATTGTTAGGAAGAGTCTCCGCAGTGAAACCATGACCCTGTAATGATATTATGTATTTATGAACACAAACTGTTGAAAATTATGTCTCTTCTCGCCAGGCATAGAAATCTCGGAATACCGCGACCTTTCCGAGTCACCCAGCCATTTCCTCCCAGAAAGATAAGCATTGCTTTCATTAAAACTTGGGACATTTTCGAGGACATTTACTCCCATACTTGATTTCTATTAATACAAATTTACTGGGATAGAAAGACATAGACGGTGATAACAACTCCAGATTTTATTTCCTCTCCATTGCTAGATTGTAAGCTCTAACAAGCAGGGCCATCAGATTCCTCCTGTATTGAATTGTATTGTACTTGTACTGTCTGCCCTCATGTTGTAAAGCGCTGCGCAAACTGTTGGCGCTATATAAATCCTGTATAATAATAATTTTAGTTAAAAAGAAGTGTTTTTGCTGAAGTCTGTGTCATGACTTAAGAGATTTCCCATCACTTGGGGGTGTATTTATATAAAAAAAAATTGCAGAGCTATTTGTCCTGGGAAACTGCAAGTACATTCATTCTTTGCAAAATCGAATGTTGCTAGGATATTTTCTCCCCTGGTCGAATGTTATTCATTAATAAGAATAGTGTGAATCAGGAGAATTTTGCATTATGGCCACTTGGTAGAGTTGTTAACCATGACGATATTTGCTATACTTGTCAGCTCTATCTAGTGGCCATAATGTGGTATTTTTCTGATTCACTCTATTCTTATAAATGAAGACCATCCAACCTAGAGACAAAATAGCCTGATATTATTAAATTTTACAAATGTACAAGCATTAGGAAAAGCTCTGTATTTCTACTGTCCTGATGGAAAATGAGGGGATCAATGGGTGTAAAGAGTGCAGTAAAAATCTGGCAGGGTTTCTGTTCCTGCATATGTATATACAGTGGGGGGAAAATAATTATTTGATCCCCTGCAGATTTTGAAAGTTTGCCCACTTACAAAGAAATGAAGGGTCTATAATTGTGTTTTTTTGTTTTTGTTTTTTTTTTTTACTTATAACAGGAATTAGGTCCGCAGAGACCACAGCAACAGCATAGTCAAAATAACAGCAATACAAATACAAACAAGTGTACTTGGACATAGGTTACAGCGTGTGGGTGTTATTGACGTAATAGCATCCTTATCCTGTGTTGATTTGCACTGGGGAATATAACAGGTGGGTGATGCTCTTGGTTATGTCTACCTGTAGAGTTGTTTTCATGGGTTGCTGACTATAATTTTTATCATAGGTGTATTTTAAATGACAGAGACAGAATATCAACCAAAATCCCAGAAAAAAAAAAAAAACACATGATAGAAATGTTATAAATTGCAGTTCAGTGAGTAAAATAAGTATTTGATCCACTACCAACCAACAATAATTCTGGCTCCCACAGACTGGCTACAGTAGGTACTCAGGTGGTACACAGATTAGTCCTGTCCATGTAAGAAGGTTCTCCTAACGACAACTTATGTGTATAGAAGACACCTGTCCACAGAATCTCTTTCTTCCATTCAAACCTCACCATCATGGGCAAGACCAAAGAGCTGTCATGGGACATCAAGGACAAGATTGTAGACGTGCACAAGGCTGGAATGGGCTACAAGACCATCAGCAAGAAGCTTGGAGAGAAGAAAACGAATATTTGGCAAATGGAAGAAATACAAAATAACCAACAATCGCCCTCGGTCTGGAGCTTCATTCAGGGTTTCGCCTCATGGGGTAAGTAGGATCATGAGAAAAGTGAGGGATCAGCCCAGAACTACACGGGAGGAGCTTGTGAATGGTCTCAATGCAGTTGGGACCACAGTCACCAAACAAACCATTGGTAACACGATACGCCGCCGTAGATTGCATTCCTACAGCCTCTGCAAGGTCCCCCTTATCAAGAAGACACATGTACAGGCCCATCTGAGGTTTGCTAATGAACATCTAAATGATTCAGAGAAGGATTGGGAGAAAGTGCTGTGGTCAGATGAGACCAGAATTAAGCTCTTTGGCATTAACTCGACTTGCCTTGTTTGGAGGAAGAAAAGTGCTGACTATGACCCTAAGAACACCATCCCTACAGTCAAGCACGAATTTGGAAACATTATGTTTTGGGGCGGTTTCTGTGCTAAAGGTACAGGCCGACTTTGCCGCATTGAGGGGCCAATGGACAGGGCCATGTCTTCTAAAATCTTGGATGAGAACCTCTTCCCTCAGCTAGAACACTGAAGATGGGTCATGGATGGGTCTTCCAGCATGACAATGACCCAATACACACCGCCAAGGCAACAAAGGAGTGGCTCAAGAAGAAGCACATTAAGGTCATGGAGTGGCCTGGCCAGTGTCCAAACCTTAATCCTATAGAAAATGTATGGAGGGAGCTGAAACTTCGAGTTGCCAAGAGACAGCAAAGAAACCTTAAAGCGGAGTTCCACCCATATAAAAGTCAGCAGCTACAAAAAGTGTAGCTGCTGACTTTTAATAATCGGACACTCACCTGTCCCACGGTCCAGTGATGCCGGAGAACGAAGCCTCTCTCCTCTCCGCGGAGCCGGCATCACTACTGTGGTACGAGCCATGCTGCGCGCAGTGATTGGCCGGGCAATCTTCTGGGACCTGTTATGTGTCCCAGAAGATTGCACGGAGGGAGGGGGGAGAGGTGATCTTCCTTCCGGTGCCGCGGTGCCCCGGGAGGAAGTGGGAGCTGGATACCTCTAAAAAGAGGGTATCCGCTTCCCCCCCCAAAAAAATGACATGCGAAATGTGGCATGTCAAGGGGTCACCTACACCTAAAGCGGAAGTTCCATTTTTGGATGGAACTCTGCTTTAAGGACTTAAAAGATCTGTAAAGAAGATTGGACCAAAATCCCTCCTGAGATGTGTGCAAACCTGGTCACCAACTACAAGAAACGTCTGACCTCTGTGCTTCCCAACAAGGGTTTCTCCACCAAGTACTAAGTCATGTTTTGCTTGGGGATCAAATAGTTATTTTACTCACTGAACTCAATTTATAACATTTGTATTGTGTGTTTTTTCTGGATTTTTGGTTGATATTCTGTCTCTATCATTTAAAATACACCTATGATAAAAAATTATAGACCCTTCATTTCTTTGTAAGTGGGCAAACTCACAAAATCTACAGGGGATCAAATAATTATTTTCCCCCACTGTATGATGTCTACAGCTTTAAAAGATAATATTCTGCACCCACGTGTCTTGCCATCTGCAGTAAAAATTTACTGAAACTAGGAATTACATTGCAAAAATGACAGCTGGATTAAGTCACCTTCCTAGATATGCCGGTGATGATTCTGCGGTATCTGCCTTCACCAGCATTTTAATTTCTTGATCTCGTACCGTCATGATGGATTATAATCAGAAGACTCCCAGCCCCGTGCTATATAGTGAAGGTCTTATCAGCATGTTACAGACAGTTTTCGGTCAGAAATAAATATTTCTTTTTGGTAAACATGGTTTTTATGTCACTTTAACCACTTGCCTACCGCATACTGCATTTTGTGCTAGACATGACCAAAAATGATATATTTTCTGAAAGCAGGGACCCCAGAGAATAAAATGGTAGTAGTTGCGAATTTTTTTTTTTTTTTTTATGTCGCACGATATTTGCGCAGCTATTTGTCAAAAATGCATATTTTTCAGGAAAAAGTACACTAAAGTGAATTTTATTGCAAACAAAAACACAATATTATACCCATTTTTGTTTTGTAAAATATGAGGTTGAGATGAGGTTTGCGTTGGGTAAATAGATACCAAACATGTCAAAGCTAAAAATTGTGGAATTGCAAGAATATGCGGAACCCAAAATTCTCCATAGGTGACAATTCAAAAATCTTTAGAGGTTATCAGTTTAGAATTAACAATGAATTATGGCCCCAGAATGATTGCTCTCACTCCAACGTTCGTGTCTATACCTCACAAGTATGGTTCAATTGTTGTTTACATAAAATGCTCGCCCTACGATGTGCATTTTAGATGGGGTGTGTGTGAGTGTGGGGGGGTGGGGGCAAGGGGGAAGTTCTTCATTTTTTTAAAATATTTTTATTTTATATAATTTTTTGTGTATATATATATATATATATATATATATATATATATATATATATGTGTATATATTTAACTGTATTGCTATCACAAGGTTTCTAAGAAGCTCTCTATGTTTCAGCATTGGCAGGTGACACGTCCTCTTCATAGAAACATGAAGGGTCTATCAGACAGCCCATGTCTCCCCTGCCCTTCAATGCAGCTAATCAAGCACAGATCTTGCTTAGTTAGCAGCATCCTTAGCTACACTAGCTGTGACCCCGCTAGTGACATAATATATGTTGCTTCTGTGGTCATTAGTCGCAGGATTGGGGAACAAAATCTCTCCTCTCTGGAGGTTGTTTCCCATGGTTCTGAGCTCCTTGGAGGAACGGAGGAACCCAGGAGCCACTGTAGATGCTGCCGGCTAGGGGGTAGGTGCACTTTGAAAGCCCCCATAAAATTGATGGGGTGGCTCTAGAGCTGCCCGGATCATTTCTATCAGAAAGCCCTTCGCTGGCTGTTAAAGCCGGTACCAAGCTATTTGTCTACAATGTAGTTGATAAATGTACCTAGGTAGACGAGTGGTTAAGATGACTAAATGACATCATGTTGTTAAAGACTTTTAATATATACAGTATAGTACACTGTATATGCCAGGGGTTCACTTTTCAATATTGTCATAGGTTCCCTTAACCACTTGCCTACTTGGGCACTTAATGCCCAGACCAATTTTCGGCTTTCAGCGCTGTCACACTTTGAATGACAATCGCGCGGTCATGCAACACTGTACATATATGACATTTTTATGATTTTTTTCACACACATAGAGCTTTCTTTTGGTGGTATTTAATCACTGCTAGGTTTTTTTTAAATTTTTGTTAAAAAAACCCAAAAAAGACCGAAATTTTTTGAAGAAAAAAACTGTTTCATAGTTTGTTATAAAATTTTGAAAACAGGTAATTGTTCTCCTTCATTGATATGCGCTGATGAGGTTGCACTGATGGGCACTGATAGGCAGCACTGATAGGTAGCACTGACAGGCGGCACTGATAAGGCAGCACTAATGGGCATTGATAGGTGGCACTGGTAAGCACTGATGAGGTGGCACTGATGGGTGGCAGTGATGGTTGGCACTGAAGGGCACTGGAAGGTGGCACTGATAAGTGGCACTAAAGGGCACTGATAGGTAGCATGGATAAGCCTCACTGATAATCTGTCAGGAAGGAGATACTTACCTTTAAATACATTACAGTACATGTTACAAATACTTACCTCCCTGTACTTCCTAAGGAAGCCGATTGCCATACCTAAACTTCAGCTTTAAATATTTGTTGGTTTTATTGCACTTCATAATCTCTTCTGTACCCAAATAGCCTCACTTTTGCAAATACCCAGTAAAGGACTGGAAAGGAAATTCGAACATGCAGGCGATGTCTGTTTTGTACATTTTCCACACTTTTTCTTGTTAGTCTAAAGAAATATAAAAATTCCATGTCGCAGGAAATTACACCATCAACTACTTATCCAGGTGATGTAATTCCCCCCGGACATTTTGTCAGATTACCACTTTAGCTATGAGTGCATATTAACTATCC
The DNA here is from genome assembly GCA_037953035.1 of Aquarana catesbeiana. Taxonomy (NCBI): domain Eukaryota; kingdom Metazoa; phylum Chordata; class Amphibia; order Anura; family Ranidae; genus Aquarana; species Aquarana catesbeiana. The sequence goes on along the minus strand of JBBHAA010001626.1, from coordinate 471,139 downwards.
TACAAGTGTTTAAATCATGACTGCTGAGGAACCTTGGAGTACGACCCATAGAGAACCTTTCATTCCTTTATTTGGCTGCTGCTTTGTTGGGATGTAGAGGGAGTCAAGTGTTCCCCCCATACTCTGAAATTCTTGTTTTTTCCGAGGGCTTTGGTGACATATTGGTTGATGGGGGAGCATAGGGAAGGGATAGAAATGCTCCTAGGAGCTCCTACTGTAAAGTGAACCCATTACTTTGTCCAGGATGGGTAAAATGTAGGTTCACTTTAATTTTGGCCAGCGGAAGCCCAATCTAACTATCTTACTTATCCTTTGAGAAGCATCATCTGATTACTCTTCAACTCATGGTTTGCACAATCTAAAAAGAACTGAACATGCTAGAGTAAGCTTTAAAGCAGCCCCTCTTAAACTATGGGTTGGGACCCAAATTGGGTCATGGATGTGTAGTGCACCCCCATAGGAGCCGTTGGTGAATACAGTCCTATTTCCCCACCTACAGCACACACAGCCAGGCCTACATCATTTTCTTCAATCCTCCACTGGCTCAAAAACAGTCTAGGGGTTCTTTTTAGGGTTTTTATTGGGAAAGATGCACTGGAATAGGGAGGGGGAGCATGGGATACCCCTAGAACTGTAGAACTGAATAAATTGAGGACTTTTTGGCTGCACTGCACAAACCGCTGAATGTCCCACAGGATCTCTATGCTGTTGGTGACCTGTACGCCCTCCAGAGTTAAAAGCTACACACAGTCAATTTCCTTCAACACTGGGGGTCATCTACTCACTCAGCCACAGGGTCATCGGTTGCCTCCTGCCAATATCCACTAGGCTCTTTGTAGTGATGCAGATGTAGACTCACATCACAAGAGGACAGCTGGACTCTTTCCCACCAACTTAATCCTAGCTCCCTCCAGTGAGCTTCTCCAGGCCCAACTTGATCCCTGGACACGGATCTGCGAATAGGCCCCCCAGCTAAGCCTAGCTGAGACCTTGGTGTCTTCCTCATAGCTTCCTCTAGGGTCCTGAACCAGGGGGCAGATCCCTCTCACAGGGGTCTCCTCATGCAGAACTGAACCCAGCACTTGCTGCTCAGGCCTCAGACTATTTATGGGATCTCTTCCCACCTTCTCGACATAACCCCCCCCCCCCCCCCAGGGATTGGCTGGAGTTCCATAAATATTCAGCTTGCTGGCTCTGTCCTCCCTCCCACTATACTTCTAGAACCCTCTAGAAGACGGGGAAGTAAACGGAGCAGCATTCTGTAAAACACTGAGCAGCCCTAAATAATCAACGTGTTGTGAGTTCACCGTTTCATTTTTTGTGGACTGAATTGCAAGCCCTCTTTCTGAAAATGGGAAGTACTGATTTCCTCCCATTTTATTTTCTAACTAGCAAATGATAACGGTTTCCATAATTTGAAGTGTTCCTTATCACCCCATAGGATTGTCTTGAATAGCTTAATCCTACCACAAGCATCAGATTCAAGGCAGAATTGGGTCAGAATTGTCCCCCAACTACTTAAACCATCAAGTTTAGAAGAACCTGTGAAAGAAAATTTTACCATTTACTGCTGGCATTTTGCACCATGACTTCACGGGTTCTCCAGGGGGAGCAAAAATTATTTAGAAATCTGTAGTTATCTTTTAGCACATTAAAGCAAGCATTTTATTCTCCTAATCTCATTTGGCAGCAGATCTTGCTGCCTGTCCATATCTTGGTTTTCAGCCCACATATGTCTGCATTTCTCCACCCTATCTAACCTTATCTTACATTATGCAAATACCAATAAATGCCCCATGTGGTAAACAAGTCACGGTGACTGGTTGTTGAAAAAACAAAGCCTGGAATGCATAAAGAGAGTTGCAAACACTTTAGAATTGCGCTGGTGCTGGTGCCGGTGACAGGTTCAATTACCTTTTCGAAACAGGTATATGAATTTATAGCATGGAAACATGGTGGGTGGCAGCACGAAGGTTCTTAGTGTTTTTTCAGGCCCCAGGATGCACCATGTCACTGGTTACTAGGATGCTGTTGGGTACACAGTGTCACTGGCTGCTAGGATGCTGTTGGCCGTCAACATTCTAGCAACCAGTGAAGATGTGTAGCCGATAGCATGAAGATGTGTAGCCGACAGCATCCTAGCAACCAGTGAAGCTGTGTAGCTGTGTAGCCGACAGCATCCTAGCAACCAGCCACAGCCGGGTGCCCACAGTCACAATGCCGGTGCCGAGGAGTGGAGGGGGAGAGGAGCTGGGCTTCGTACGCCCGCATTGCTGGACCATGGGACAGGTGAGTGTCCGATTATTAAAAGTCAGCAGCTACACTTTTTGTAGCTGCTGACCTTTATATGGGTGGAACTCTGCTTTAACAAAATTGTTAAACATATTTTATGAATTAGACACAGGACTTTTAGATTGCACCATAAGACCAGAAAAGTGCCACAAATGGTTTCTTGAATCGCCCCCAATGGGTTTGAAAGATCACTATAGGACCCCCTAGGCCAGGGGTAGGCAACCTTCTGAGCACAGTGTTCCGAAAAATGTTTTCAAAGAAATTGAGCGTGCCGATTTTATAACAAAAATTGTTAACTTCACACTTTCAATCACGAAAAGGATTTTTTATAAAGTAAATGCTGTAAACCAGTGGTCATCAACCCTGTCCTCAGGGCCCACTAACAGGCCAGGTTTTATGTATTACCTTGGGGAGATGCAGACTAGAATACTGCAATCACTGAGCAGCAAATTATATCACCTGTGATGTATTTCAGTTATCTTGCAAACCTGGCCTGTTAGTGGGCCCTGAGGACAGGAGTTGATGACCACTGCTATAAACGACTTAAGTAGTAGTGAGAAATTAACATCCTGCACTCTCATGTCTTAGATCAGCCCCGATTCCTGCACCTTCACACCTCAGACCACTGCTCTTCTGCCCCAACTCTGTACCCCCCTGCTTTTCTGCCCCACTAATGCACCTCCCTTTCACATCCGCCCCGACACTGAGCCCCCCTGCTTATCTTTTCCACCACTGTAACCCCCTGCTCATCTGCCCTAGCACTGTAACCTCCTGCTCATCTGTACTGTACTCCTCTGTCTCTCCACTGAACCCCCTTCTCATCCCTTCCACCACTGTACCTCCTGCACTTCTGCCCAACCACTGTACCCCTGTTCTTCTGTCCCACCACTGAACCCCCTTCTCATCGCTCTCACCACTGTAACCCCCTTTCTCATCTGCCCCACCACTTTACCTCCTGCGGATCTGTCTCATCTCTGTACTCCCTGCTCTTCTGCTCCACCTCTGTACCCCCCTGCTCTTCTGCCCCACTGCTGTAACCCCCTACTCTTCTGCCCCACCAATGTACCTCCTTTCTCCTCTGCTCTGCCACTGTACCCCCCTGAACAACTGCCCCACCTCTGTACCCCCCTGCTCTTCTACCCCACCAGTGTAACCCCCTTCTCATCTGGCCCATCACTAAACCCCCCCCCTCCCCGCTCCTACCACTGTAACCCCCTGCTCGTTTGCCCCCATCACTGTAACCCCTTTACCAACTCTTCCATTACTGTACCCCTTCTTATCTGCCCCACCATCATACCACCCTGCTCATCTGCCCCACCACTGTACCCTTTTCTCATCTATGATATGTGTGATATGCAGAGTGGTGCAAGGAAGCAGAGATGAGACACATCTACCTGTCCTGGCACACTCATCCTGTTGATCCACCTCTCGCATCCAGCCCATGTGCTTGTATGTGATGTATGTCATATATGTGATGTATGTGATGTATGGGATGTACAGCTTTGTGATGTATGTGATGTATGTGATGTATGTGATGTATGGGATGTATGTGATGTATGTGATGTACAGTATGTGATGTATGTGATGTCACATACAAGCATCTGGAATAGATACCAGTGATGAGCTCAGGTCAGGGGTATTTTCTGAAAGCAGTGGGCCTGTGTATAAGATCGGGCCCTTGCGGTTGAGAAAAAGTGCGGTGCCGCAGCAAAATTGGGTGTGATTTTCATTGCACTGAATACTGGTTGTGGCTTAAAGGGACACAGAGTGCCGGGGTTCAGTAGTAAGTGACACAGAATCCAGAGGTTGGGAGTAGGTGATGTAGAGGTTGGTAGAAGTAGATGATGCAGAGCTGAGGGGTCAGTAGTAAGTGACACAAACACACACAATATATATATATATATATATATATATATATATATATATATATATATTTTATATATATATATATATATATATATATATATATATATATATATATATATATATATATATATATATATATATATTTTTTTTTTTTTCAACAGAGTTCCCAGAAGCTCAACAGTAATTCCACAAACTGTCACCTGATTGGGTTTTTCTCAATCACAGAGAAGTCCCTTCTTTGAGATTGGTAGTGGCAAACCAAGCGTGTCATCTTCTTCCACATGGGGGGGTGGCTAGCAGGACAACGACTCCTGGAAACATCTCTTCCCCATCACAAAAGCTGACAATCGCAGCTACAAAAGTTAGATAACCAACCAGTTTCCCATCGTTTACAATGTGTGGTGGCGCAGTGCCTTGACCCCAGTGCGGGTGCGGTGTGGGGAATTCTGAAATTGGAATGCATTAGTGTCTCACTGACACTTCCCTGCACTGCTCTGCTGATGGGGAGGAAGTCGAGTGCCAACAAAAGAGGCTTCACGTGCCGCTTGCGGCACCATTGTCGGGGGTTGCCTACCCCTGCTCTAGTCTAGTGTTTGTATTACCAAAAAGGCTACGAAAAGTAAAAAAAAAAAAAAATTTATCCATGTAATCCAAGCATTACACAGCAAATCAAGCCTTCCATCAGTACAAACATTTAGAAGGGGGTGATGAGGGACATGCGGGTAATGCACCGTGTCTCTGGTTACATTGGCTCAGTCTGATGGTCTATGTGTATAGCAGGTGTACGAGCTTGCGGTTTATTATCAGAAGCAGCACACAATAGACTTTGGAAGGATTATCATTTATAGGATACTATTATTATCTCGCATAGCTATGATGTTGTGTTTCGTTTTAATACTTTAGGCATCTTAAAGTTCCAAACAAGGAAATGTTTTTCAAATACATGATAAAAGCTGAACTCCAGGTAAAGGGAGACATTCAGACATGCATGGATGATCTGACCACTCTCCCGCCAAAGAGGGGGGACAAAAAAGACCGGGGTCAGGGGCGCAGCAAATGTTTGGAAGCTTGGCTTGGTTGCACTTGCAACTTAAAGCTGAACTCCGGTAAAAGTAAAAGTTTTCCTAGGCAGTGGGGCTGTATCCACAGTGCAAAGGGTAACTGCTCATTTATATCTAGGCCTAGTGCATACCTCCCAACTTTTCGAGATGGGAATGAGGGACACCTATTAGCAAAAGTATGCAGGCATAGGACATACCCCTTGCCACACCCCCTTAAAGGAGAATTATACAAAAAAAAAACTAATTAGTTAAACCCACAAGTGCTTTTTTTTACCACTACTAGTCCTTTATATCAGCTTTTGAAATTTACAGATGCAGCAATTTAGAAACTGGATGAAAGGTTTAGCCCGGGAAACACTTTTTGATAGATAGAAAGTCCATTTTATATACAACTATATAGATCAGACCAAAATGAGGGACAAACAAGGAGGAAAGAGGGACAGAGGGACATTGCTCCAAATCAGGGACAGTCCTCTCGAAATCAGGGACAGTTGGGAGCTATGCTTGGGGGAAAAGCGATTTTACTCACATGATCCTACACAGACGAAGGCTTCTCCATACTGTGGACATGTGCCCGTGACATCATCAAGACTGATGCAGGGTCCATAGCTTGGGGAGTGCAGTCTGCCAGGGGAGTGGAGGGTCAGGTAGTAAAAGTGATTTTACCATCCCCCAGACCGAGGTTCTCAAAACTTTTTAGTACAAGGGCCGCATAGTATATTTTATAAATATTTGCAGGCCACAAAAATCAGTTTTATACATCAAACTCCCTATCAGAGTCTTGCTTACATCAGGGACCCCATCAGAGTACATATATCAGGGTCCCTATCAGAGCCTTCCTTACATCAGGAACCCAATTAGAGTCCCCCTTTACATCAGGGTCCCTATCAGAGCCTTCCTTACATCAGGATTCCCATTAGAGTCTCCCCTTACATCAGGGACCCTATCGGAGCTTTCCTCACATCAGGGTCCCCATTAGAGTCCCCCTATACATCAATGTCCCTAACACAGCCTTCCTTTACCTCAGGATCCACATTAGAGTCCCCCTTACATCAGGGTCCCTATTAGAGCCTTCCTTCAATCAGGGTCCCCATTAGAGTCTCCCCTTACATCAAGGACCCAATCAGAGCCTTCCTTACATCAGGGTCCCCATTAGAGTCCCTCTATACATCAGGGTCCCCATCAGAACCTTCCTTACATCAGGATCCACATTGGAGTTCCCCTTACATCAGGGTCCCTAACAGAGCCTTCCTTCCATCAGGATCCCTATTAGATATCCCCCTTACATCAGGGTCCCTATCAGAGCCTTCCTTACATCAGGATCCCCATTAGAGTCTCCCTTTACATCGGCGGGGGGGCCTTCCTCACATCAGGGTCCTCATTAGAGTTCCTCTATACATCAGGGTCCCTATCACAGCCTTCCTTACATCAGGATCCTCATTAGAGTCCCCCCTTACATCAGGGTCCCTATAAGAGCCTTCCTTACATCAGGGTCCCTATAAGAGTCTCCCCTTACATCAGGGACCCTATCAGAGCCTTCCTTACATCAGGGTCCCCATTAGAGCCCCCCCTTACATCAGAGTCCCCATTAGAGTCTCCCCCTTACATCAGGGTCCCCATTAGAGTCCCCCCCTTACATCAGGGTCCCCATTAGAGTCCCCCCTTACATCAGGGTCCCCATTAGAGTCCCCAATACATCAAAGTCTCTCCTTACATCAGGTCAAAGCACAGCCCATAGACAGCCTTTACTGACCTGAATCCTCAATATGTACACATTGAGGCTATGCCATTGACCTTACCCACAGACCTGTAGCGGGCCGGATCTGGCCCACGGGCCACAGTTTGGAGACCCCTACCCTAGACTAAAGGAGCAGTTAACCCTTTGTACTTTTACCAGAGTTGGGCTTTAATTGCTTGCCGACCAGCCGCCGCAGTTTTACTGCGGCAGAATGGCACAGCTGGGCGAAATGACGTTACCTTATGGCCACTAGGGGCGAGCGCGCGCCCGCAGCGTGTTCTCGGAGCCAATGCGAGTGCCCAGCGGGCGCGTTGACAGAGCGAGAACCGGGATCTGTGTGTGTAAACACACAAATCCCAGTTCTTTCAGGGGAGTAGAGACAGATCATGTGTTCATACTAAGTATGAACAGCGATCTCTCTCTTCTCCTAGACAGTCCCATCCCCCCTACAGTTAGAACACACCTAGGGAACACAGTTAACCCCTTGATCGCCCCTATTGTTAACCCCTTCCCTGCCAGTGACATTTATGCAGTAATCAGTGGATTTTATAGCACTGATCGCTGTATAAATGACAATGGTCCCAAAAATGTGTCAAAAGTGTCCAATTTGTCCACCGAAATATTGCAGTCCCGATAAAAATCGCAGATCGCCACCATTACTAGTAAAAAAAAATAATAAAAATGCCATAAAACTATCCCCTATATTGTAGACGCTATAACTTTTGTGCAAACCAATCAATATACGCTTATTGTGATTTTTATTACCAAAAATATGCAGAAGAATACATATCAGCCTAAACTGAGGAAAAAATGTGTTTTAAAAAAAAAAAAAAGGCATATTTATTATAGCAAAAAGTACAAAATATTGTGTTTTTTTCAAAATTGTCGATCTTTTTTGTTTATAGCGCAAAAAATAAAAAACGCAGAGATGATCAAATATCACCATAAAAAAGCTCTATTTGTGGGAAAAAAAGGACATCAAATTTGTTTGGGTACAATGTCGACACGATTGAGCAATTGTCAGTTAAAGCGACGCAGTGCCGTATCGCAAAAAATGGACTGGTCATTGACCATGCCAAATCTTCCGGGGCTGAAGTGGTTAATGTTATAAAGGAGGACAGAGCGATGATATGACATAATTGGACAGCTCTTGTACCAGTCTATCTGCAGGGGAACAATAACAACTCAACAGGTCTGTACACTACAGAGCAGTAAACCCTGGCCTGGCCGGCCATGAGATCATTACCAGATTGGACAACAATGGTCATATGGCTATAAGTTCTGTTGGGTTTTTCAAATTGGACCTTTTTCATATGAATCTATGATCCTGCTCCACCTACCTGATATTCCTCCACCTCCAACCTGTACTTCGCCTTCATCCTAAGCAGTTCATCTTCAAGCCTAGTTTTGAGGGCCAGAAGCTCCTCGTATTCCTTGCGAACTTTCTCGAACTCCAGCCTGTGTATTACGACTTCATCTTCTGCTCCATGCCGGTCCTCCTCGCTCCGCCTCAGGATGTTCTCTAGTTCCTCAATCTTCTTCTGATAGAAGACGAAAGCATCCTGCCATGAGTCGGACAGCTCCAGCGAGAAGCTCTGGACCTCGGTTAAGCTGAGTTTGGGTCGTAGAACCTCCTGCATGGTAATTTGCAATGGCATCTGGAAAGCCCGATCTCTCAGGGCCATCATTTCCTCTTCATGGGAACCTTGAAGCATCTGACACTCTTGCTGCAACTGAACGTACAGCTTTTCCAAGGCGGCTTGACTGTTCTGCGCTTGTTGCAGATCGTGCTTGTGTTGAGCCAGCTGTTGGTCAATCTTGAGTCTCATGCTCCTCACCTGTTCCCATAATTCCTGTAATTCTTGCAGCTCTTGAAAAAGGTTGTCTCTCTGTAGCTCAGCTTCGCATTTCTGTACGGTGAGGTCTTCTACTCTCCTCCTCAGTTCGAACATCTCGGAGTGGTAGACCTTTGACCACTCTGCCCCTCGCTCCGAGCGAAGACTGAGGACTTCTTCCACCAGCTGATGGTTCTCTGTCTCTAGTTGTCTTACCCTGGACAAATACTGGTCCAGGCGGCTGTTCAGTTCATTTAACTGGGATTTCTCATCCCCAAATCCTCCTCGTACGTACAGCATCTTTACAAATGACTTGGACCCTTCCTTACTCCTCTTTTTGTTTGTCTGTTGAAATGGTCCTTCTTCTAGGAGTCTTCTCTCATCAGCCTTTCCTCATCGGAGCCCCTTGGTGCAGTGACAGGGAATGAGCTCTGATGCAGTAGGGAGTGACAGTATAAGGAGGAGTTCACTGACACTGGACTTCTGAGCAGGACTTTCCAAAAAGAGTTACAACAGAAAGGGAACAAATATGCTGTGTTCTGGGTGGTAATCTATCGCCATCTACAGGATGCTACAGGATGCTACATCTACATGCTACAATCTTACATCAAAGATAAAGTAACACGTTATGCCGCGTACAGACGATCGGACATTCCGACAACAAAACCGTGGATTTTTTTCTGACGGATGTTGGCTCAAACTTGTCTTGCATACACACGGTCGCACAAATGTTGTCGGAAATTGCGAACGTCAAGAACGCGGTGACGTACAACACGTACGACGAGCCGAGAAAAATGACGTTCAATAGTCAGTGCGGCTCTTCTGCTTGATTCCGAGCATGCGTGGACTTTTGTGCGTCAGAATTGTGTACACAGGCTCGGAATTTCCGACAACAAGTTTTGTTGTGGGAAAATTTGAGAACCAGCTCTCAAATTTTTGTTGTCGGAAATTCCGACAACAAATGTGCGATGGAGCCTACACATGGTCGGAGTTTCCGACAACAAGCTCACATCAACCGTGTGTAAGCGGCATAAGGCTACGTTTCCACTATTGTGACCCTATAGTCGCGCGATTTAAAGTGCCACTTTGGAGTGCGACTTTGAGTGCAGCTTTGACCCAACTTTACACTCTCTGGATCAAAGTCGCATCAAAAGTTGCATCAAAGTAGTGCAGGAACTTTTTCGAAGTCGTATAGATGGGAACAGGTGCCATTGAAATCAATGGGCTGTGACTTGTCATGCGACTTAATGTGTCCAAAGTTGCTTCACTTTAAAGAGAGCAGGAAATGTTCAAAGTAGAATTAAAGGCAAGGCTTTTTTTTCTTATTTTGCATAGAGTAAGCTGCCCGTAGATGCAATGATTTTTTTTTTTTTGATCAGCTGAACGGAAAAAAAACGAACGGATTTCCCCATCCACACAAGCGAGATGGACGGAGAAATCCTCCCCGCTGTGCCATTGTATTCTGACCGCGGGACTCGCTGATTGACTAAAGTTTTCCAACATTCCCGTTCAACAGAAGTTGATCGTTAGACCGGCTTCTGTCGAAACGGAAGTGGCCGTAGATGGATTGAAGTTTGATTCATCTATGGCCAGCGCAACGTGTCACTAAAAAGTTGCATCACATGGGGACTTTTTGTCCCCCAATGTAATAAAAAAATAAATTTAACAAAAAAAAACAAAAAAAAAAATTACACCAAAGCACCTAAAGTGGTAGTAAACCATAGAAAAAAATAAAATAAATGAATATCGGGCAGTTTAACCTTTTCGCTGCCAGATCCGTTATTGCATTTTTTGCACACGTTTAAAAAAATCATTTTCGGACTGAAGGTTACACAAAAGACCCCAAAAATTATATATTTTCTGAAAGCAGGCACGCTATTACCGCAAAGGTCTAGGGAATGCAAAATCTCAGTAAAACAACACACTAAAGTGAATTATAGGGCAAATAAACGCAGTAAACTACCCACATTTTTGGTAAAATATAAAAGAAGAGGTTGCACCAAGTAAATGATACCCAATATTCCCAACCTTAAAGAGGAGTTCCACCCAGGGGGTCCATTAAAAAAAAAAAAAAAATTAAAAGTCAGCAGCTACAAATACTGCAGCTGCTGAATTTTAATTGGACACCTGTCCCTGGGTCCTGCGATGTGGGGGATCGAAGCCCCGCTCGTCCCCCCCCCTCCACTCGTCGGCGCTGGCATTTCAACTGTGGGCGCCGGGCTGTGGCTTCACAGCCTGGCACCCACTGCGCATGCGCGAGCGGCGCCGTGCGCCGTGATTGGCCGCTCAACCACCTGGGACCTGTAATGGGTCCCAGATGATTGACAGGAGGGAGGGAGCAGAGCCGAGCCCTCCCTGTGCCGAGGGGGAAGTGATGTCACCAGCCCAGGCAAAGGAAGAGGCAGACTACGAGGGACCACCTAGTAACAGGCATTTAGAGGTATGTAAAAAAAAAAAAAAAAATATCCAAATTTTTTTTGTTTTTTTTTTTTAGAATTTTTCAGGTATTTTTGTTTTTTTGGGTGGAACCCCACTTTAAGTTTGTGTGCGCCCGTGAAATGGCGACAAACTTAGTACCCTATATTTTCTATTGGCGACTCTTCAAAAGCCCCCTGTAGGTATCAGTTTAGTGTTATGGAGGAGGTCTTGTGTTAGAATTATCGCTCTCATTCCAGCATGCGCGGCGATATGCAACATGTGTACAGCAGCAGCTCTGTCTCTCCTGCCCTGTCAGAACGGGGATCTGTCTGTTTACATTGACAGATCCCCATTCTGGCTCTCTGTGGAGCGATCGTGGGTGGCTGGCGGTCATCGCGGCCGCCGGCAACACGCATTGGCCTCAGCGTCGCGCTGCGGGCGCGTGCCCCCTATCGTTCTTAAAGCGGCCGACATACACCTATGGCGATTCGCCCAGGAGAGCCAACCTGCCACATTATAGTGATGGCCGCTGGTCCTTAAAGCGGAGTTCTACCCAAAAATGGAACTTCTGCTTAAGGGCAGGTGTCCCCCTGACATGCCACATTTGGCATATCATTTTTTTGGGGGGGGGGGGAGCGGAAACCCTCTTTTTAGCCAATAGCCAGGCGCCCACAGTGACAGTGCCGGCGCCTCAGAGAGGAGGCAGAGACGAGCGGGGCTTTGTTCCCCCGCATCGCTAGACCCTGGGACAGGTAAGTGTCCAATTATTAAAAGTCAGCAGCTGCAGTATTTGTAGCTGCTGACTTAAAATTATTTTTTTTTTTTAGTCGTAGCTCCACTTTAAGCGGTTAAAGTGGATGTAAACCCAATGTCATCCTTTCTAAACTACTGCCATAGGGGTTATCTATAAGGATATAAATGCCTCCTGCATGTATCTTTACCTGTCAAATGTCTCCCCTCTGTCTGTTATTAGACCCGAAAAACTGCAGATTCTGTGGGCGGGTCTGTTGTCTGGAGCTCGGTGGGTGGAGTCGTGATGTCAGTAGACTCCCCGCCCACCTCTACACTCCCTTTGTCAATATGCATTTTCTCCTGTGTATTTCTAACACTGAACTTCTGCTATGATCTCTAACATCCAGTGAAAAGACAGGAAAGTAACCACATGACTTCAGCATGCCAAATCATGCTGAGGTATGGAACAGCCAATCCTTGCTGCTGCTGAAGAAAGGAGTGGGGGTGGGAATTAAAAAATAATGCATGTCTTAGGCTAGTGCACAAGATGTAAATCACCTGTCACTCACTGCAGTGGGTATGATTTGACAAAGTTTTTCTCTGTTTGTCAAGTTTTATCTCACTGAACAATAAAAGAGGATTGCTCAGACATAAAAAAAAAAACATTTTCGGGTTTACATCCACTTAAGTAAAAAAAGAGATAAAGTTACACCCAAGCACATAAAATCCCCCTCAAAAATTTTGAGGACACGCGCATCAGCTCCAGCGCCGAGCCGTGGCGGCGCGCGCGCCCCTCCTAGAGCTCTTAAAGCAGCAGATGACAATAATGGCGATTTGCCCAGGAGAGCTGCGCACTCCCGTCACAATTGCCGGCGCTTAACCAAAAGCTTTTGGACGTTTTCAGATCATGTGACCGCCGTGACAGCCAATCACGATGGTCACGTGGTCTTAAGCACCGCCTCCCACCAACCTAAACCTCTTAAAGGTGCTGGGAGGCACCGGCGTGAAGAGGTTAAGCATGTGTGCAAAAAAACGCTTAAACAGCTCTTGCAGCGAAAAAAGGCTAAAGGCACCCCAAATGCAATGCTATTCTGCCGCGATCGTCGCGTGGCATTCACAGTGAAACGCTGTGAAAGTTTTAACTACTTGTACGTCAGCTGTTTGAAGTGGAATACCTTTGTTATGGCAGCAGATAGCTGCCATAACCCCCGGTATCCTCTTCAACAGCTGGCAGTCCATTTTCAGATAAACGTGGTCTCAGAGGTGGATTCGCCGCGAGATCACTTTTATCGGGAGTGGGAGAGGGCCCCCCATCCTGCTGCGCTCCGGTGGTCTCCGCCGCTTACCGGAGCCATTGGTAGTGGCGGAGATGATCAGTCCCTTCACAGGCTGGATGCCGAGTGAGGGAAAGATGGCCCCCACTCGGCTCCACACCATTGGATGGCGGAAGCGACGTCAAACGTCACTTCTGCCCAATGGTCTTAAAGGGAAAATGTTTTTTTTTTTGCTTAAAAAAAAAAAAGACATTTCATTCTTTTTTATTATTTTTTTATTGCGTTTTAGTGTAAATATGAGATCTGAGGTCTTTTTGACCCCACATCTCACATTTAAGAGGTCCTGTCATGCTTTTTTTTCTATTACAAGGGACAATTACATTCCTTGTAATTAGAATAAAAGTGACCCAATTTTTTTTTTTTTAAAAGGACAGTGTCAAAATAAAAAATAAAAGTCCAGACGAGCTCGCGCGCAGAAGCGAATGCATACGTAAGTCACGCCTGCATATGAAAACGGTGTTCAAACCACACATGTGAGGTATCGCCACGATCGTTAGAGCGAGATCAATAATTCTAGCGCTAGACCTCCTCTGTAACTCAAAACTGGTAACCTGTAGAAATTTTTAAACAACGCCTATGGAGATTTTTAAGGGTCAAAGTTTGTCGCCAATCCACGAGCGGGCGCAATTTTGAGGCGTGACATGTTGGGTATCAATTTACTCTGCGTAACATTACCTTTCACAATATAAAAAATTGGGCTAAGGTTACTATTGTCTTATTTTTTAATTAAAAAAAGTGTATTTGTTCGAAAAAAATTGCGTTTGTAAGACCGCTGCGCAAATATGGTGTAAAGTATTGCAACGACCACCATTTTATTCTCTAGGGTGTCTGAAAAAAAAAAAAATTTTATATATATATATATATATATATATATATATATATATATATATAATGTTTGGGGGTTCTAAGTAATTTTCTAGCAAAAAACAACAAGTTTGAAAAACAGGCCTGGTCCTTAAGTGGTTTAACAGCTCTGGCAGCAAAAAAGCACCCCAAAAGCAATGCTATTCTGCCGCGATCGTTGTGTGGCATTCGCAGTGAAACGCTGCGAAAGTTTTAAAAACACGCCACAGTTGTCGGCCAAAAAAGGGAGCATGAGCTTCTTTTCGGGCGACAAACGCACATAGGGCAGCTCATGAAGTCAATGTGCAACACGTGAAATTGCGTGCAAAATCGATCAAAACGATTGTTTCTGCTATGCGAAAGTGTGAATGCAGCCTTAGCAAAAAGCCGGGAACGTGAAATAAGTGAAATTGAATAAAAACATAAACAAATCTCTCTGATCATTCTCCAGCTCTTAAAAACAAAAAAAAAAAAACCTTTGTGTTTCCGCCCGGGATCGAACCGGGGACCTTTCGCGTGTGAGGCGAACGTGATAACCACTACACTACGGAAACTACCAAGCTTATGCAATCATAGAGTTAATGAGTAGAGAGAATGTTGGACTCAACCATTGCAGCAGCTGGGAGAGGGGGGAGCATAGTGATCATTCCTAAGTTTTTTTTATCATTTTATTGAAGCCATTAATAACTAATCAACAACTGACACATACAAGTCCAGCAATGATCTTCTTGGGCTCACTCACTTGTCTTTTGTTGAATAGGACTTTTCAATGGCTGTGTTCACCAATCACAGCACCCCTATGTTGGAATGGTATGATCAAACACTTGCAGATTTTTACTTGTTACTTCCACTTTCTGAATTCTTTTAACCACTTCAGCTCTGGAAGGTTTTGCTTTCTTCATGACCGGGCAATTTTTTGCGATACGGCACTGCGCTACATTAACTGGTAATTGCGCGGTGGTGCGACACTGTACCCAAACGAAATTCATATCATTTTTTTTTTCACACAAATGGAGCTTTCTTTTGGTGGTATTAGATCACCTTTGCGTTTTTTATTTTTTATTATATCATACCTCCCAACATTTTGAGATGGGACACCTACTAGCAAACGTATGTAGGCATAGGACACGCCCCCTGCCACACTCCCTTAAAGGAGAAATAACCAAAAAAAAAAAAAAGGTTAATTAAATCCACAAGGGCTTTCTTTTTACCACTACTATTCCTTTATATTGGCTTTTAACATTTACAAATGCAGCAATTTAGAAATTGGATGAAAGGTTTAGCTCTGGGAAACACTTTTTGAAAGATAAAAAGTGCATTTTATATACAACTATATAGATCAGACCAAAATGAGGGACAAATGAGGGGGAAAGAGGGACAGAGGGACTTAGTTCCAAATCGGGGACAGTTGGGAGGTATGTTATATAAATGAAAGAAGACCGACGATTTTGAAAAAAAACAAAAAAAAAAACAATATTTTTTTACTTTCTGCTATAAAACATATCCAATACAAAATAAATAAATAAATAAAAATCAAACCTCTGAGGCCAGTTCACACCACATGCAGTCCGGTGCGTTATTTTTCTGCATCAAAAATGGAAAGTAGGTTATATGGTTTCCAATGGTATAGTTCACATCAGTACAGTCAGTTCCAGGGCATTCCAGTTCCAGAAAAAAAAAAAGTAGAACACGCTGCATTTTTCCTGCACTGGACTGTACTGGAACGCAGTAAAACGCATCAAAAATGCACTGGACCCTAGTATAATGGGAAAAAAACAGGGAAAAAGAAAAAATGCACCTGGAATGCATTCGGAAACGCATCAAAAACTCACTGGAATGTGTCAAAAACGCACCAAAACACGCATGCAGAATAGCATCCAGAACCGATCTGGAGTGCGCTTTTGTGGTGTGAACCTGCCCTTAATAAATCTTGGCCAAAATGTATTCTGCTACATGTCCCAAAAAATGTATATTAATGGTTTGCGTGAACGTTACAGTGCCTACAAACTATGGGATATATATTGGAATTTTTATTCATTTATTTTTTTACTAGCAATATCGGCAATCGACGACTTAAAACGGGACTGCGATATTGCGGCGGACAATCGGACACTGAGGCTGGGTTCACACTGGTTGTGAATTGGACGCGGGAGATTGTGACCCGCTCTCTATGGAGCCGGTTCACATATCTCCGCAGCGGCTCCGGTGCGATTTGCACAGGAACGCTGTGCGTCTTTTGGTCTTTTTTAGGTCCGAATTAAGCCAAAAATTTGGCTAAAATCAGACCTAAAACAGTGAACGAGGACGCACCGGACTCCTGTTGTGAGCCGCTGCATGCCTATATGTGAACCCAGCCTAACTGACACCTTCGACACTGCAAGAACCAGCTACACTAATACAGTGGCCAGTGCTAAAAATATGCACTGTCACTGTACTAATGTCACTGGCTATGAAGGCGACTGATAATGGGACTGCAATTGTGCGGCGGCCAATCTGACACTAACTGATGGTGGGGGGAGCTAACTAACTGCCACTGATATCATCAGTGACATTATTACAGTGATCAGTGCTAATAATATGCACTATCACTGTACTAGTGATACTAGGCAGGAAGGGGTTAACATCTAGGGCAGCTGTCTCCAAACTGCGACCCAGGGGCCAGATTGGTTGCCTCTATCTGGCCCTTGGGGCACTAATCATCCTACTGATATGAGACACTATTCTACCCTCTAACACCAAAAATAGGGTATAGTTCTTACCAATAGGGTGCCATTTCTCCTACTGACACCAACAATGGGGCACTATTCCTCCCCCTAATACAAAAGATGGGGAACGCATACCTCCCAACATTTTGAGATGGGAACGAGAGACACCTACTAGCAAATGTATGTAGGCATAGGACACGCCCCCTGCCACACCCCCTTAAAGGAGAATTAACCAAAAAAAAAAAAAGTTAATTAAACCCACAAGTACATTTTTTACCACTACTAGTCCTTTATATTGGCTTTTAAAATGTACAAATGCAGCAATTTAGAATTTGGATGAAAGGTTTAGCACCTGGAAACACTTTTTGAAAGATAAAAAGTGCATTTTATATACAACTATATAGATCAGACCAAAATGAGGGACAAATGAGGAGGAATGAGGGACATTGCTCCAAATCAGGGACAGTCCCTCGAAATCAGGGACAGTTGGGAGCTATGGGAATTGGTTTGTCCCACTGATATCAGAGAAAATATGTGTCTAACAGCCTGTCTATGTGTGCACTGTGTGCTGCTTTAAGCCACCATTCACACCGGTGCGACTTGTCATGCGATTTGACAGGTTCATGTTGCACCCTATTGTCGGCAATGGAAATGTTCAAATCAGTGCGACTCCGACTTTGCGGTACCGAACCGATTTGAAAAAAAATGTGATTTGAAAAAAACATTTCTGCACTATTTTTTTGTGAATTCAGGTGGGACTTGCATAGACATCTGTGCACGAAGTCAGCCAAGTCGCACCTGAAGTCGCACTGTCCTGAGGCTTTGAAATGGTGTGATTTCAAGGCAAGTCGCACGATTTCAAAGTCGGATTCGGTGTGAACCAGGGCTTAGGCTCCATTCACACTAGCGCGTTTTTTGATGCATTTTGCATTTTGCAGAAATGCACGGGAATTTTTTAACATGGGTTCCTATGGAACATGTTCACATCAATGCTTTTTTGTATCTCTGCGTTTTTGGAAAGGGTCGGGGACTTTTTTTCATGCAAAAAGCAGCGTTTTGCATGTAATGGATTTCAATGGACAAGCATCAAAAACGCAAGTGCACCGTTTTTGCAGCGTTTTTGCAGCGTTTTTGGTGCGTTTTTGGTGCGTTTTTGCCGTTTTTGTTTGTTTGTTTTTATTATTTATTTATTTTTTTTTTGTAATTTTTTTTTAAGACTGTAAAAAAAATGAAAAAAAAAAACGCAAAACGCAAATCGCGGCAAAAACGCGGCAAAAACGCCGCAAAAAACGCTACAAAAACGCTGCTCAAAAACGTGGCTCGATTCACACCTATGCATGTTGCTTTTGAGCGTTTTTGGAGGTTTTTTTTTCATGCTTGGCACGTTTTTGAGCAGCGTTTTTGTAGCGTTTTTGCGGCGTTTTTGCCGCGTTTTTGCCGCGATTTGCGTTTTGCGGTTTTTTTTTTTTTTTTTTTTTTTTTTCATTTTTTTTTACAGTCTTAAAAAAAAATTACAAAAAAAAAAAAAAAAAAAAAAAAACGGCAAAAACGCACCAAAAACGCTGCAAAAACGGCGCACTTGCGTTTTTGATGCTTGTCCATTGAAATCCATTACATGCAAAACGCTGCTTTTTGCATGAAAAAAAGTCCCCGACCCTTTCCAAAAACGCAGAGATACAAAAAAGCATTGATGTGAACATGTTCCATAGGAACCCATGTTAAAAAATTCCCATGCATTTCTGCAAAATGCAAAATGCATCAAAAAACGCGCTAGTGTGAATGGAGCCTAATTGGCTGGGACTGGCATGTGCTGTAACGAATCACAGCATAGCGGGGTGGGCGAGCGCACGCACGTGCCCCTCTACACAGAATTATGTATATGTACGTGATTCTGCGCAGCCGGCCCGCACTGTAGCAGTGAAGCTACAATGCGCGGTTGGCAAGCGGTTAAAGCAGCGATAATCAAGTAAACTTCAAAGAGGGATTTAGCAAAGTCGACCAGCCATACCCTAGTAGAATTTTGTTTGTTTTATGAATCTGACAATTCGTCCATTCCTCGTTCGCTTTCAACCACAGCAACAAAAAAAAATGGAAGGCATAGGATGAAAAAATCTTCTCCAACATACAAATTTCTAAGACCCCTTTCACACTGGGGCGCTTTGCAGGCGCTATAACGCTTAATATAGCGCCTGCAAAGCGCCCTGAAAGAGCCGCTGCTGTCCCTCCAATATGAAATCCCCGAGGGCTTCCACACTGGAGCGGTGCGCTGGCAGGACGCTAAAAAAAGTCCTGCTAGCAGCATCTTTGGAGCGGTGAAGGGGCTCCTAAACCACTCCTGCCCATTGAAATCAATGGGGCAGCGCGGCTTTTCCGCCGGCATAGCGCTGCTGCAGCAGCGCTTTGCGGTGGTTTTAACCCTTTCTCGGCCGCTAGCAGGGGGGTAAAAGCACCCCGCTAGCGGCCAAATAGTGCAGTGAAATTGACAGTAAAGCGCCGCTATAATTAGCGGCGTTTTACCGCCGACGCACCCACCGCCCCAGTGTGAAAGGGGCCTAAAGGCTTGTTTAGGTCTATGTCACACATAGTGCGGGTTAGACATGTGCAATTAGTTTAATTCCCGAAGTCATTTTTTAAGGAATTTTGACAAATTCGTTTATTCCAAAATATCCGAATTAACAAAAACCCATTTAATGAAGTTTTCCAAAAATTCAAATATTCAAAAATTCGTAAATTTGTAAAAAAAAAAAAAAAAAAAGAAGGAGCTATGTGTGATGTGCTGAATCGCGCACCACACTGCCCCCTACTGCAGCCAGGAATGGACAGCTGCCGGAGAGGTAATGCTCTCCAGCAGCTGTCCCCACCCCAAGGGGGGGGGGGGGGGGGGGTAGTTAAAAACATATGGGTCTGTTACGACAAGCGCTGTGATTGGACACCTATCAGGAGGAGAGGACGGGAGGAGACCCATGGAGGACACTGCTAGGGTGACCACATTTCCAAACTGCCATTCAGGGACACCCTCACCCCCTTCCCAAAAAAAGCTGATTTCAAAACCCTCGCAAACGATGGAATCGGTCACTCCTTTCCCTTCTGTGCGACTATATCATAGAGCGCCAGGAGGAAGTGATGTCTCTTTAGCATGGGGGACCGGGTTAGTGGAAGAAAATTTTGACAAGGACCGAGCAGCGGGGTTGGGGGTTCTGGGGCTAATGTAGTCTCAGGGTTGACAGGGAATTCGGGAGCGGGTGATTTGTAGGGCGAATGGCTGGTGTTAGCAATTAAATCATCCCGACACCATGCTTGATATGGTGTCAAGATGATGAAATCACATTATTTCTATGACTACATTGTAATATATAATGAAATTGTTCAACTCATCTTAATGCAGAATCAGTGGGAGCCCTGAGCTTGTCACTTGCCACCAGACACAGCTTTCCGCCGTCGCCTGCCACCAGATGCAGCGTGTCACTTGCCTCCTTTGCCTGACACCATATGCAGTGTGCCACTTGCCACCTGTAGCCTGCCACCCGATGCAGTGTGTCATTTACCACCGGATGCAGTGCCACTTGCCACCTGCAGCCTGCCCTGATGCAGTGTCACTTGCCATCCATAGCCTGTCCAGATGCAGTGTCAGTCACTTGCCACCCGCAGCATACCCAGATGCAGTGTCACTTGCCACCCAAAGCCTGCCCAGATGTAGTGTCACTTGCCACCCATAGCCTGACAGATATACTGTCACTTGCCACCCATAGCCCACCCAGATGCAGTGCCACTTGCCAACTATAGCCTGCCCAGATGCAGTGGCACTTGCCAACCATAGCCTGCCCAGATGCAGTGCAACTTGCCAACTATAGCCTGCCCTGATGCACTGCCACTTGCCAACTATAGCCTGCCCAGATGCAGTGCCACTTGCGACCTGCAGCCTGCCAGTGCTACCAGTCTGACACACCAGAGCCCCAGCCTACCGAGGAAGGTGAACGCCCCCCCCTTGCCGCTGCCTGCCAATGTGACTCCTCCCAGTGGCAATGCGGCCTGGAGGTTGAGGAGTCCCCTGCTTTAGAGCGAGCTGGAGGCTGGAGCAGACCTGAACCTGGAGAAGATACAGGAGGTGGGTGCCAGTGGACATCCGTGGTGGAGGTGGAGCCGTCCCGTTGAGAGCACTGGGCACAGAGGAGGAGGAAGTTAACTCCTCCTCCGCTTTGAAAGCTGGCAGTCGTGACGTCACTGGTTGCTAGACGCCAGTGGCCTAGCCAGTAGAAGTAGAGAAGAGTCTCTCAGGTGGAGGTGGGGAGGCAGAGCCAGCACCATGGCTATAGCGGGATTTTGCTCCTCTGTCAGTTTCATTCCGAGACATTGTATTGTCCCGGAATGAAGGTGCCCGGGTTCTGGGACAGACCTGCTAATTGCGGGACTGTCCCGGGAAATCCGGGACACGTGGGCAGCCTAGTACACAGCTCGCAGCCATCACCCGCTGCCCCACCGAGACAGGGTAAGTGCCGGGTAGACGGCGAGCAGGCGGGGGGGTGGCAGCATTTGATGGCACAGTGGCCTCATTCGATGGGCACAGTGCCAGCATTTGGGGGCACAGTGGCTGCGTTTGATGGCACAGTGGCAGCATTTGATGGGCACAGTGGCTGCATTTGATAGCACAGTGGCAGCATTCGATGGGCACAGTGGCAGCGTTTGATGGGCACAGTGGCAGCGTTTGATGGGCACAGTGGCAGCGTTTGATGGGCACAGTGGTGGCATTTGATGGGCACAGTGCCTGCGTTTGATGGCACAGTGGCTGCAATTGATGGGCACAGTGGCTGCGTTTGATGGGCACAGTGAAGCAGCAATTGATGGTGTTTTTTCAGAATTTTTCAATTTGTTTGTGCCCCCCAAAAATTTTGAGCACCAACCGCCACTGGCCCTATTAGTGGAGGCCCGCACAGGCGCCGCCCCCCCCCCCCCCCCCACCCAGCAGTCACACAAAAAAATATTTTTAAAAAGGCCTCTTTAACCACTTCAGCCCCGGAAGATTTTACCCCCTTCCTGACCAGAGCACTTTTTGTGATTCGGCACTGCGTCACTTTGACAATTGCGCGGCCGTGCGACATTGTACCCTAACAAAATTGATGTCCTTTTTTCCCACAAATAGAGCTTTCTTTTGGTGGTATTTGATCACCTCTGCGGTTTTTATTTTTTGCGCTATAAACAAAAAAATAGCGACAATTTTGAAAAAAAAAAATGCAATATTTTTTACTTTTTGCTATAATAAATATCCCCCAAAAATATATAAAAAAACTATTTTTTTCCTCAGTTTAGGCCGATATGTATTCTTCTGCATATTTTTGGTAAAAAAAATCGCAATAAGCAATATTGATTGGTTTTCGCAAAAGTTATAGCGTCTACAAAATAGGGGATAGATTTATGGCATTTTTATTATTATTATTTTTTTTACTAGTAATGGCGGCAATTTTTATCGGGACTGCGACATTATGGCGGACACATCAGACACTTTTGACATATTTTTGGGACCATTGGCATTTATACAGCAATCAGTGCTATAAAAATGCACTGATTACTGTAAAAATGTCACTGGAAGGGAAGGGGTTAAGACTAGGGGGCGATCAAGGGGTTAATTGTGTTCCCTAGTGTGTGTTCTAACTGAAGGGGGGAGGGGACTGTGTAGGGGAGATGACAGATCGCTGTTCATACACTGTATGAACAGACGATCTGTCTCTTCTCCCCTCAGAGAACTGGAAACTGTGTGTTTACACACACAGATCCCGGTTCTCCGTGTGTCAGCAGCGATCGGGGGAGCCCGGCGGTGATCGTGACCGCCGGACACTCGCATCGGCTTCGGGGGCGCGCGGCCCTAGTGGCCACAGGGCGAAGTGACGTAACATAACGTCGTTTCGCCCAGCAGTACCATTCTGCCGCAGTAAAAGTACAGCGGCTGGTCGGCAAGTGATTAAAAAAAAATTTAAAATAGAAAAAAAATGTTCTTTAAGTGCACTGTGTTCGGGCACCAGACACAGTGCACTATGGGAAGCGCCACGTCAATGCAATCACAAGATTGCAGACAAGGTGCTTCATTTGCAGGCTTTTGACCTGCTTTGCGGCGACCAGCAGCTTCCGCCCATAGTAATACTACTTTGCATTGTTGTTCAAGTTAAGAGATTACTTCCAGTTTCCCTGTTCCAGAGGGAAGCCGGAAGTGACATCGGTAGCTCCGTGTAACACACGGCCCGAGCGGAGCTGCCTGTAAGGTAACTGAGGCTGCATATGATGGGGCACAGTGAGGCTGCATATGATGGGGCACAGTGGCTGCATTTGATGGGGCACAGTGGCTGCATTTGATGGGGCACAGTGGCAGCATTTGATGGGGCACAGTGGCTGCAAAAGAAGGGCTCAGTAGCTGTATTTGATGGGGCACAGTGGCTGCATTTGATCGCACAGTGGCAGCATTTGATGGCACAGTGGGAGCATTTTTACTATGGCACAGTGGCTGCGTTTGATGGCACAGTGGCTTCATTTGATGGGCACAGTGTCTGCGTTTGATGGCACAGTGGCGGCAATTGATGGGCACAGTGGCTGTGTTTGATGGCACAGTGGCTGTGTTTGATGGTAAAGTAGCGGCAATTGATGGGCACAGTGGCTGTGTTTGATGGTACAGTGGCGGCAATTGATGGGCACAGTGGCTGCGTTTGATGGGCACAGTGGCTGTGATTGATGGCACAGTGACTGCGATTGATGGCACAGTGGCTGCGATTGATGGTACAGTGAGGCAGCAATTGATGGGGTTTTTTTCAGAATTTTTCAGTTTGCGCCTCCCCAAAAATTTTAAACACCAGCTGCCACTGGGCCCTATATAATGTGCTCTGCACGCCTCCCCATGTAATGTGCCCTGCTGACCTCCTGTACACTGCCCTATTGAGAACCCTGTCGATTTCGGTAAGGAATGAGCTTGAGATTTTTTTCTTTTAGAGCTTTTCCAGACCCTACATATACCACCCACTGCCATACACTCCGCACCCCTCTACTACATGTACCACACACCACCATGCACTCCACACCCCTCTCCTACATGTACCACCCACCACCATACACTCCACACCCCTCTCCTACATGTACCACCCACCACCATACACTCCGCACCCCTCTCCTACATTTACCACCCACCACCATACACTCCACACCCCTCTCCTACATGTACCACCCACCACCATACACTCCACACCCCACTCCTACATTTACCACCCACTGCCATACACTCTGCACCCCTCTCCTACATTTACCACCCACCACCATGCACTCCACACCCCTCTCCTACATGTACCACCCACCACCATACACTCCACACCCCTCTCCTACATGTACCACCCACCACCATACACTCCACACCCCTCTCCTACATGTACCACCCACCACCATACACTCCGCACCCCTCTCCTACATTTACCACCCACCACCATACACTCCACACCCCTCTCCTACATGTACCACCCACCACCATACACTCCACACCCCACTCCTACATTTACCACCCACTGCCATACACTCTGCACCCCTCTCCTACATTTACCACCCACCACCATGCACTCCACACCCCTCTCCTACATGTACCACCCACCACCATACACTCCACACCCCTCTCCTACATGTACCACCCACCACCATGCACTCCACACCCCTCTCCTACATGTACCACCCACCGCCATACACTCCACACCCCTCTCCTACATTTACCACCCACTGCCATACACTCTGCACCCCTCTCCTACATTTACCACCCACCACCATACACTCCACACCCCTCTCCTACATGTACCACCCACCACCATACACTCCACACCCCACTCCTACATTTACCACCCACTGCCATACACTCTGCACCCCTCTCCTACATTTACCACCCACCACCATGCACTCCACACCCCTCTCCTACATGTACCACCCACCACCATACACTCCACACCCCTCTCCTACATGTACCACCCACCACCATACACTCCGCACCCCTCTCCTACATTTACCACCCACTGTCATACACTCCGCACCCCTCTCCTACATGTACCACCCACCACCATACACTCCACACCCCTCTCCTATATTTACCACCCACCACCATACACTCCACACCCCTCTCCTACATGTACCACCCACCACCATACACTCCACACCCCTCTCCACCACCATACACTCCGCACCCCTCTCCTACATTTACCACCCACTGCCATACACTCCGCACCCCTCTCCTACATGTACCACCCACCACCATACACTTCACACCCCTCTCCTACATTTACCACCCACTGCCATACACTCCGCACCCCTCTCCTACATGTACCACCCACCATCATACACTCCGCACCCCTCTCCTACATTTACCACCCACTGCCATACACTCCGCACCCCTCTCCTACATGTACCACCCACCACCATACACTTCGCACCCCTCTCCACCACCATACACTCCGCACCCCTCTCCTACATGTACCACCCACTGCCATACACTCCACACCCCTCTCCTACATGTACCACCCACCACCATACACTCCGCACTCCTCTCCTACATATACCACCCACTCCCATACACTCCGCACCCCTCTCCTACATGTACCACCCACTGCCATACCTTCCGCACCCCTCTCCTACATGTACCACCCACTCCACATCCTTGTACTACATGTACCACCCACCACCATACACTCCGCACCCCTCTCCTACATGTACCACCCACCGCCATACACTCCGCACTCCTCTCCTACATGTACCACCCACCGCCATACACTTCGCACCCCTCTCCTACATGTACCACCCACTGCCATACACTCCGCACCCCTCTCCTATATGTACCACCCACTGCCATGCACTCCGCACCCCTCTCCTACATGTCTCATGCCGCGTACACACGGTCGGACTTTCCGGCATACTTGGTCCGGCGGACCAGAGTGTGCCGGACAATCTGCCCGTGTGTGGGCGGCGGCGGACTTTTCCGGCGGACTTCTTCCCAAAAGCCCGCCGGACCTAGATTTTAAACATGTTTGAAATCTTTCCGTCGGACTCAGTTTCGGGCGGAAGGTCCGCTCGTGTGTGTGCTGGTCCGACGGAAAGCCCGCTCGTGTGTAGGCTGGTCCGACGGACCAAATGCGACACGAGGGGATGGTATTGCATCTCGCGCTCGCTGCAATAGGAAAAACAAATCTTCCTATTGCGGCGAGCGCGGGGCATACCAGGCCCTTAGGTCTGGTATGGATTATAAAGGGGAACCCCGCTACGCCGAAAAAACGGCGTGGGGTCCCCCTAAAATCCATACCAGACCCCGATCCGAGCACGCAGCCTGGCCGGTCAGGAAAGGGGGTGGGGACGAGCGAGCGGCCCCCCCCCCTCCTGAACCGTACCAGGCCGCATGCCCTCAACATGGGGGGTGGGTGCTTTGGGGGAGGGGGGCGCCCTGCGCCCCCCCCCCCCCCAAAGCACCTTGTCCCCATGTTGATGAGGACAAGGGCCTCTTCCCGACAACCCTGGCCGTTGGTTGTCGGGGTCTGCGGGCGGGGGCTTATCGGAATCTGGGAGCCCCCTTTAATAAGGGGGCCCCCAGATCCCGGCCCCCCACCCTATGTAAATGAGTATGGGGTACATGGTACCCCTACCCATTTACCTAGGAAAAAAGTGTAAGTAATAAAACACACTACACAGGTTTTTAAAATATTTTATTAAACAGCTCCGGGGGGGGGATCTTCCTCCGGCTTCGGGGGTCTTCTTCCGGCTTCGGGGGTCCCTCCGCTTCATCTTCTCCCGGCGTCCGGTTGGTTCTTCTCCGCTCTCCGGCCTCTTCTCCCGGTGTCGCAGGTCTTCGGCCGGCCCCTCCGCTCTCTTCATGTAGCTCTATTGCGAGCGGAGGTCCGGACTTCTTGGCTTCTTGGCTTCTTGGCTTCTCTTCTCTTCTCTTCCCCCAGATGTTGACACGACGCTCTCTCCGGCTGGACTGGTCTCTGAGGGCTGCGTTGTGACTTATATAGGCGGAGACCCCGCCCCCATATGATGTCACAGTCCCTGGGCATGCTGGGACTGTGACGTTTTAGGGGGCGTGGTCGACCACGCCCCCTAAAACGTCACAGTCCCAGCATGCCCAGGGACTGTGACATCATATGGGGGCGGGGTCTCCGCCTATATAAGTCACAACGCAGCCCTCAGAGACCAGTCCAGCCGGAGAGAGCGTCGTGTCAACATCTGGGGGAAGAGAAGAGAAGAGAAGCCAAGAAGCCAAGAAGCCAAGAAGCCAAGAAGTCCGGACCTCCGCTCGCAATAGAGCTACATGAAGAGAGCGGAGGGGCCGGCCGAAGACCTGCGACACCGGGAGAAGAGGCCGGAGAGCGGAGAAGAACCAACCGGACGCCGGGAGAAGATGAAGCGGAGGGACCCCCGAAGCCGGAAGAAGACCCCCGAAGCCGGAGGAAGATCCCCCCCCCGGAGCTGTTTAATAAAATATTTTAAAAACCTGTGTAGTGTGTTTTATTACTTACACTTTTTTCCTAGGTAAATGGGTAGGGGTACCATGTACCCCATACTCATTTACATAGGGTGGGGGGCCGGGATCTGGGGGCCCCCTTATTAAAGGGGGCTCCCAGATTCCGATAAGCCCCCGCCCGCAGACCCCGACAACCAACGGCCAGGGTTGTCGGGAAGAGGCCCTTGTCCTCATCAACATGGGGACAAGGTGCTTTGGGGGGGGGGGGGCGCAGGGCGCCCCCCTCCCCCAAAGCACCCACCCCCCATGTTGAGGGCATGCGGCCTGGTACGGTTCAGGAGGGGGGGGGCCGCTCGCTCGTCCCCACCCCCTTTCCTGACCGGCCAGGCTGCGTGCTCGGATCGGGGTCTGGTATGGATTTTAGGGGGACCCCACGCCGTTTTTTCGGCGTAGCGGGGTTCCCCTTTATAATCCATACCAGACCTAAGGGCCTGGTATGCCCCGCGACGGGGCTAGCAAGGTGTCAATCTCGCCGATAAAAGCGGCAAGATTGACATCCTTCTCTAGTCCCGTCGCACCTGAGTCACGTTCAAAATGAACGGACTTGTCCGTGTGTGGGCAAGTCCGTTCATTCTGAAAGTCCGCCGGAACTCCGGCGAAAGTCCGTCGGAAAGACGGGCGGACTTAGCCCGCCGGAAAATCCCGGCGTGTGTGGGCAAGTCCGTTCGTTTTAAAGTCCGGCGCACCTGGCGGACAAAGTCCGTCGGAAAGTGTGCCGGACCAAGTAGGATAGAAAGTCCGCTCGTGTGTACGCGGCATCACTGATGAAAACTGATGTGGCATGGATGAGCACTGATGTGGCATGGACGTGGCACAGATGTGGCATGGATGAGAACTGATGCGGTACGGACAAGCACTGATGTGGCATGGACGAGCACTGATGCGGCATGGACGAGCACTGATGTGGCATGGACGAGCACAGATGTCGCATTGATGAGAACTGATGTGGCACAGATGAGCACTGATGTGGCATGGATGAGCACTGATGTGGCATGGATCTGGCATGAATGAACACTAATGTGGCATGAATGAGCACTGATGTGGCATGGATGTGGCACAGATGAGCACTGATGTGGCACGAATGAGCACTGATGTGGCATGGATGATCACTGATGTGGCATGGATGAGCACTGATGTGGCATGGATTATCACTGATGTGGCATGGATGAGCACTGATGTGGCATGGATGTGGCACGGATGAGAACTGATGTGGCACGGATGATCACTGATGTGGCACGGATGATCATTGATGTGGCATGGATGAGCACTGATGTGGCATGGATTATCACTGATGTGGCATGGATGAGCACTGATGTGGCATGGATGTGGCACGGATGAGAACTGATGTGGCATGGATGATCACTGATGTGGCATGGATGATCACTGATGTGGCATGGATTATCATTGATGTGGCATGGATGAGCACTGATGTGGCATGGATGTGGCATGGATGTGGCATGGATGTGGCATGGATTATCACTGATGTGGAATGGATGAGCACTGATGTGGCATGGATGTGGCACGGATGAGAACTAATGTGGCATGGATGATCACTGATGTGGCATGAATGTGGCACGGATGATCATTGATGTGGCATGGATGAGCCATGGAAGGGGATGGATGAGCAGGGATGAGCCAGTGATGGAGCATGGATGAGCATGAATGAGGAGGGATGAGCCAGGGATGGAGCATTAATGAGGATGGATGAGCTGGGGATGGAGCATGGCTGAGCATGAATGTGGATGGATGGATGAATGAGCCAGGGATGTGGGCACTTCAGATCCAGCCCACAGCACTGCTGCACCCACTCCCTCCTCTCCTCACACGCTGTACCGATCAGCGTGAAGAGAGGGGAGGAGCCAAACCGGACATGCTCCAGTTTGTTTACAAGTGATCACTCCATCATTGGACGGAGTGATCACGTGGTAAAGGGCCACTGTCATTGGCCCTTTACCCCGATTTGTGGCACTCCGGGTCTGGGAGACCCCACAGACATTTCTGGGGGTGTGCGGGAGTGCGATTCTAGGAGGACGTTATAGTACGCCCTCCCAGAGTTATCTGACCACACTATAGCCATGT
The DNA here is from genome assembly GCA_037953035.1 of Aquarana catesbeiana. NCBI lineage: Eukaryota > Metazoa > Chordata > Amphibia > Anura > Ranidae > Aquarana > Aquarana catesbeiana. The sequence goes on along the minus strand of JBBHAA010001626.1, from coordinate 441,720 downwards.
TTCGGCTATGGCTTGGTCGGCAAGCGGTTAATGTTCATAGAGTAATTGTAGGGTGAACTTCCACTTTAATGCCATGCAGGTATAGTATACTGTATGTCTTAGTAAGCACGTTGCAGAAATCTTTTGCAGTTGGAGACTTGTCGGTTGAATCCCAATGGTCATATGTGTGCTTTACTTCACACCACCCCTGCTGAACTTTGATGTTCCTGTGAAATGTAATATTGTTACCTCCTCTCATTTCCAGGCGGATTCGATGTGTGAGACCCGAGGAGCTTCAGAGAGCAAGAGGTGAGAAAGCACGATCGCACCTTTTTCCTCCCCCCCCCGCTGCCTATACATAAAAGGTGTTGATTTTTTTAAAGGAAGATCTTCTCCGTGTACCGTAGATGGAGGACACATTTTTTATATGCAAGCCTCAGACAACTGCCATTTTCAATCTACAGTACATGGCTGCTGCCCTCCTGGGATTCAAAGAACTGAATCTGCACTCTGTTGACCAGGTTTCCAGGAAGGACACTTTGCCACAACCGGCTCTGCCCTTGTTTGGAAGCGTGCATTAATGGAAGTGAATGTGGCACAGATACTGAGGGATTTCAGCTTAAATGCTTAGGCTATCATGTTCCTGAAGCCTTGTCCCTCAGAAAAAAATAGCTCCAGCAGCATTTTCCATTCTCGGTGCTATTCTATAGGCTGGGGATGCATGTGAGATATCGGTCATTTGGGAAAGACATTTAACCCAATGTTGACTATTGCCTCAGTTGAAGTCTGTGTTACGCAATGATCATCAATGGGTTAAAGTGGTATTAAACCCAACAACAAATGTAATACACTGTTTAATTGGGCAATTATGTGGCAGATGAGGTTTAATGTTGATAAATGTAAAGTTATGCACTTTGGGGCTCAGGATATGCATGCATCCAGGGCAGCTGATAAGACCGTACCGCCAGCCCTCCTGTACTAGGCCTGGGGCTCATCAGTTCAAAAGGGGGGCCCAGGCATCTGATGAGCAGGAGGGCCAGCTACACATTTTTTTTTGCCGACACTTGTGGCTCTCCCTGCAGCACTGCTGGCCTCTACTCTTCTTTCTCCCTCCGGCTGCGCTGTAGGGGGATCAGTCCTTGGATCTGCGCCCCTCCTTCCACCTGCTGTCCAGGAGCCTCTGTGTGCCCCCCTCACCTTCCGCGCTTCTGGCTTCCCTCTCTCCTCTCCCGCCGGCAGCTGCATGCACACAGGGGGATTGGTTTCAGGATGGAGAGGGGGCAGGGACCAGTAAATATGCCATATTTCCCAGCCCCTTCCTTTTCTAAATGAACACAGTAAAAGATCAGTACTAATCACTCCTGTGTCCATTCATCACTGGAGCATTGTAAAGGAGGCATCTTCCACTTCACCGCCTGCTTTTTAACTCCACACTAGCGCAACCTCCGTGCAGAGCAGCGCTATTCACTTGAATGGATCCTGTTATCATTTCTGATATTTCTTTTGATATTTTTAGAAGGGGGGGGGCCCTGTCAGGTAGGCTGTACGGGGCCCCGTGATTTCTAACAGCAGCCCTGCATGTAACATACATACTAGGGGCAGTACAACTGGGGGAATCAATTGTGGAGAAAGATCTGGGATGTTCTGGTAGATCATAAACTGTGGGGGAGGGGCACACAGAGGGTCCTGGACAGCAGGTGGAAGGAAGGGTGCAGATCCAAGAACTGATCTCCCATGCATGAAATGCAATGCTGCGGTTTCCAAAGCGAGCAAAATCCTTTCTTGTAGTAAGAGAGGTATGGACTCCAGAGAGAGAGGTATAATTTTGCCCCGGTACAAATCATTAATCAGACCTCATCTGGAATATGCAGTTCAGTTTTGGGCTCCAGTTCTCAAAAAGGATATCAGGGAACTGGAGAAAGTGCAGAGAAGGGCAACCAAACTCATAAGAGGCATGGAGGAGCTCAGCTATGAGGAAAGATTAGAGGAACTGAATTTATTCTCTCCGGAGGGGGGATATGATCATCATATACAGTATCCATCAAAATTGAGTACACTCCTCACCTTTTTTAAATATTTTCTTCTATCTTTTCATGTGACAACACTGAAGAAATTACACTTTGCTACAATGTAAAGTAGTGAGTGTACAGCTTGTATAACAGTGTAAATTTGCTGTCCCCTCAAAATAACTCAACACACAGCTATTAATGTCTAAACCGCTGGCAACCGCTGGCAACAAACGTGAGTACGCCCCTAAGTGAAAATGTCCAAAATTGGGCCCAATTAGCCATTTTCTCTCCCTGGTGTCATGTGACTCGTTAGTGTTACAATGTCTCAGGTATGAATGGGGAGCAGGTGTTGTAAATTTGGTGTTATCGCTCTCGCTATCTCATACTGGTCACTGGATGTTCAACATGGCAACTCATGGCAAAGCACCTCATGGCAAAGAGGATCTGAAAAAAGAAATGTTGCTCTACATAAAGATGACCTAGGCTAAAAGAAGATTGCCAAGACCCCGAATCTGAGCTGCATCACGGTGGCCAAGACCATACAGCCGTTTAACAGGACAGGTTCCACTCAGAACAGGCCTCGCCATGGTCTACCAAAGAAGTTGAGTGTACGTGCTCAGTGTCATATCCAGAGGTTGTCTTTGGGAAATAGACATATTAGTGCTGCCAGCATTGCTGTAGAGGTTGAAGGGGTGGGGGGGCTCAGCCTGTCAGTGCTCAGACCATACGCCGCACACTGCATCAAATTGGTCTGCATGGCTGTCGTCCCAGAAGGAAGCCTCTTCTAAAGATGATGCACAAGGAAGCCAGCAAACAGTTTGCTGAAGACAAGCAGACTAAGGACATGGATTACTGTAACCATGTCCTGTGGTCTGATGAGACCAAGATAAACTAGGTGAGGAGTACAAAGACAAGTGTGTCTTGCCTACAGTCAAGCATGGTGGTGGGAGTGTCATGGTCTGGGGCTGCATGAGTGCTGCCGGCACTTGGGAGCTACAGTTTATTGAGGGGACATGTACTGTGACATACTGAAGCAGAGCATGATCCCCTCCCTTTGGAGACTGGGCTGCAGGGCAGTATTCCAACATAACGACCCCAAACACACCTCCAAGATGACCACTGCCTTGCTAAAGAAGATGAGGGTAAAGGTGATAGACTGGCCAAGCATGTCTCCAGACCTAAACCCTATTGAGCATCTGTGGGGCATCCTCAAACAGAAGGTGGAGGAGCGCAAGGTCTCTAACATCCACCAGCTCTGTGATGTCGTCATGGTGGAGTGGAAGAGGACTCCAGTGGCAACCTGTGAAGCTCTGGTGAACTCCATGCCCAAGAGGGTTAAGGCAGTGCTGGAAAATAATGGTGGCCACACAAAACATTAACACTTTGGGCCCAATTTGGACATTTTCACTTAGGGGTGTACTCACTTTTGATGCCAGTGGTTTAGACATTAATGGCTGTGTCTTGAGTCATTTTGAGGGGACAGCAAATTTACACTGTTATACAAGCTGTACACTCACTACTTTACATTGTAGCAAAGTGTCATTTCTTCAGTGTTGTCACATGAAAAGATAGAAGAAAATATTTACAAAAATGTGAGGGGTGTACTCACTTTTGTGAGATACTGTATAAGTACATAAGGGGCGATGTGATCTTCATGTATAAATACATAAGGGGGGGATATAATCACCATGTATAAGTACCGTACATAAGGGGGGATATGATCGTCATGTATAAATTCATGGGGGGGGGGGATATGATCACCATGTATAAATAGATAAGTGGTCCATATAGTGAACTTAGTGTTGAGTTATTCACCTTTAACCGCTTAACACTGACTGTACGCAAATATGCGGACCCACTGGACTGGGCTTTTTTCTGTGGGGTCGCATATTTGTGTATCTCCCTTTGTGCTGGGAGAGCGCCACTTGGTGCGCTCCCAGCACAGAGACTGGAGTCTCACCTGAGAGCCCTGGGCCCCTTTCTTTTTAACGATCGGGACCTGGAACAACTGGTTCCGGGTCACCTGATCGCTGTGATAGCCTCTGATTGGCTATCACCAAGATCAGTCACTGTAAAGCCCGCCCCTGTGTTTTCTATCTCTATGAATGGAAGAGAGAGAGATACATTGTATCATTTTCTGTCCTTGCAGAGATTGAAAAAAAAAAGTGTGCAAGGAAAAAAAAATTAATTAAAAAAAATACCTAGATCAAGGTTTGATCTTGGTCAGTACCAGGGTTAGTGTTTGGGTCAAGGTCAGGGTAAAAGCTCAAGGCCAAAGGTCAGGGCCAATGTATTTTGGACAGGATTTATTATTATTTTTTTAAATTTAGTATTAGTGTGTTTAGGATTTAAAAAAAAAAGCAAAATGAGCACTATTGTTTCTGGGCTGTACTACGAGTACAAACAACAACTAACATACACATATGTGATATCACTGCGATCGCCAGGGGAAGGAGAATTTATTTTGAGTTGTTCTTTGGTGGTAGGTTATGGTAGTAGCAAGAAATATACAGCTACATTTACAAAAATTGTTTTTTTTTACTATTTTGGGCCAGTTTTCCTTTGATAAAAAAAAAAAAAAAAAAAAAATCAGGAGATATGAATTACCATTTACCACCAAATGAAAGCCCAATTTGTCCTGAAAAAACGTAGTATAATCCACCTGGATACACAAAGTAGTTGTGATATGTACAGTTTTACTAACACATGTCAAAACTGAAGCAAAATGATAACCCAGCTCCAATGCCAATATGATGATCTATGAACTCTGATCCTATGCTCTAGCCAGGACATTCAGGCCCCAGAAAGCTTTGATGAAGGCTTCTTAGCCGAAACGCGTCAGAGTAGCCTGTACACGTGTACCCATGTAACCCAATACAGGACTTTTATTCAAGAGCATCCAAGTCACTAGCCCCTTTCTGATTCAAGCACATGTCCAAACTGCAATATTGGGCTTAGGCATTTAGATTTATTTTATTCTTAGGCGCAAAGGAGTTAAGGTCATCACAGAGGACAAGGAGGCACTCTTTATATTCAGAGAAAAAGAGATTTAATCTCCAAATACGGAAAGGTCTCTTCACAGTAAGAGCTGTGAAAATGTGGAATAGACTCCCTCCAGAGGTGGTTCTGTCCAGCTCAGTAGATTGCTTTAAGAAAGGTCTGGATACTTTCCTAAATGTACATAATATAACTGGGTACTGACATTTATAGGTAAAATTGATCCAGGGAAAATCCAGATGCCTCTCGGGGTATCAGGAAGGAATTTTTTCCTCTGCTGGAGCAAATTGGATCATGCTTTGCTGGGGTTTTAACCTTCCTCTGGATCAACTGTGGGTATAGGATTGTGTGTATGGGATTGTATGTTTTTTCCCCCCTTTTCTGGTTGAACTAGATGGACTTGTGTTTTTTTTTCAACCAGACTAACTATGTAACTATATGTAACTACAGTGGAACCTTGGTTAATGAGTAGGGCGATTAACGTGCGTTTTTTTTTTAAATTCTGATTCAGTTTGTGAGTGTTGTCTCGCAAAACGAGCAGAATTCAAGCTAATGTGGTGTGCAGTACCACATTTGGCCAGAGGTGCGGGGGCGCCGGTGACACTCGGAACGGTTCGGAGCCGTTCGGAAATACTCGGAAAGACTCGGAAAGACTTGGAAATACTCAGTTCCCGAGTGTTTCCGAGGCTTTCCGAGTTCAACCGAGCTGTCCCCGAGTATTTCTGAGGCTCTCCGGTGCCCCCCCACCTCTGGCCACATGCTATATTGCATGCAATAGAAGTCAATGCAGAACAAATTATCTTCGTTTCCATTGACTTCTATGGGGAAACTTGCTTTGATATGCAAGTGCTTTGGATTACAAGCATTCTCCTGGAACTAATTATGCTTGTAATCCAACGTTCCACTGTATATGTGTCAGGGCTGGCTCAGCCCTTCCTTCTCTGAGCTGGCTGCTCAGCTGTCGGCTAATTGCCAGCTCTCATCTCTCTCCACAGTTAATCAGCTGTTGTGGATCTGCTCGTCAGTCCCGCCTACTTAAAGTTCTCCAGCTCACTTCATTCCTGCCTTCGCCTTGGTCACATCACAAGAAACCATCTCCTGCGTTCCTGATCAAAGACTGGCTTTGCTGACATCCCTTCTGGATCCTTATCCTACTTGCTGTTCCTCTACTTGGATCCCTGACTTCTGGCCTGGCTGATTACCTGATCTGATTACTGAACTCTGGCTTGGCAGATTACCCGATCCGGTTACTGGACTCTGGCTATGCTTTGACTACGCTTACTCTATTTACCTTTTTATTTTTATTAATAAACAAGTGTGATTTTAGGCCCCTTTCACACTGGGGCGGTGGGGGCGTCGGCGGTACAACAGCGCTATTTTTAGGAAAGACACTCGTACAGCGCGGCTATAGCCGCGGTATTGCCGCGGTATAGCCGCGCTGTCCCATTGATTTCAATGGGCAGGAGCGGTTTAGGAGCGGTGAATACACCGCTCCTTCACCGTTTCAAAGAAGTGGTTTGCAGGACTTTTTTCACCGTCCTGCCAGCGCACCGCTTCAGTGTGAAAGCCCTCGGGCTTTCACACTGAACAAACAGCGGAGGCTGTTTAGGGGCGGTTTTCAGGCGGTATTTTTAGCGCAATACCGCCTGCAAACCGCCCCAGTGTGAAAGGGGTCTTACTGTATTTCCGTCTTAGTCTGGTTCATGGTTTCTGACAATATGTAGCTATATACCATTACAGCTTGCAAATCCTTGAAGTGGAAGTTAAGTCAATATCTAAGGCTGAACTTCCACCCCCATTCCAAGAGAATTTTATCCATCCTGTAGAAGAAAAGAGGTCTATACTTACCTATTCTGAGAGTGATCTGGTCCAGTCACATGATTGGGTTCCAGCGCCAGCTTCAGTGTAGAGGAGGGACAGCCGAAAACAATTGCCCCATAGTAAGCCTATGAGTGATGTCACCGCACAGGCTCTGCAACCGTTGTCACTGATCTCTCTTCTACATGGAAGCCCCTGCTGGAGAGATCATGTGACTGGGCCAAGGTGGCTTCAGAATAGGTAAGTATAGACATCTTTTAGACATCGTTTCTTTCACTGGGTCGATAGGCTTAGAATGGGGGTGGGAATAGGCTTAGCCTTAGTTAGATTTTGACTAAACTTCCCTTTGCGCTGCCAGGTCCGTACATTGTGACAGTGGAGGGGTTTTTACGCAGTGGTAGCCATCAGGAGTGTAAATCTCCTGCCTGTCAGATGAAGAATCCGCCCCCCCCCCCCGTGCACCCCCGCCATGTATCCTGGGCTCTGCTTGCTCACCTGAGTGCCCGGGACCCACATAGCGGGTGCCACCGGGTAGAGGAGAGGGAGCTCTCCTCCCCTCCTTGTTGCTGACCCAGAAAGCGGCATGTTTGACATCACTTCTGGGTCCACCTGCATTGCATTCCATTCAGTGGAGCACGTGGGAGACATACAGCGTCTCTTAGACCCTAGATGTTTTATTAAAGAGAACCAATCACCAAAAAATCATCACCCTTATGTGAAAAAAAACAAAGTTAGTGTTACTAAGCCCACAACTGTAAAATCCGTCTGTATATGCAGTAAAGCATGCTTGTTATACTCACTGTGGAACCTAAGGAGTTAATCCTCTGCATTGTGTAAAAAGGCAGTTTGATCCTGTCTTCTCTTCTCCTCCCCTTCTTCCACTGTCCCCAATCCATCTGCTGATAGTACAGAGCCTTGGGGTCACTCTGGACATGCTCAGTTTGGTGTGTATTGCTACAGAGTTTTTTTGGAGAGTGCATGTGATCAGCAAAGGGCCAATCAGCACTGTCCAGACAGAGGATCAGGGGTCCCGCAGCCTCATAGGTCTGTCAGAGGAGAATGAAAACCCCTCCCACAAGCTTTAACCAGACACCGATAGAAGTCACAAGACTGCTATATACCGCTGATGATTGCATATATTTACTAAAATAATTGCATTTCCATGTTCTGTGTACTGTGAGATACAGATATAGTGAATGCAGGCTCCTGGCTTTAGTAGCACTTTAACCACTTGAGCCCCGGACCATTATGCTGCCTAAGGACCAGAGGTCTTTTTCCAATTTGGCACTGCGTCGCTTTAACTGCTAATTGCGCGGTCATGCAATGCTGTACCCAAACGAAATTTGCGTCCTTTTCTTCCCACAAATAGAGCTTTCTTTTGATGGTATTTGATCACCTCTGCGGTTTTTATTTTTTGCGCTATAAACGGAAAAAGACCGAAAATTTTGAAAAAAAATGATATTTTCTACTTTTTGTTATAAAAAAAATCCAATAAACTAAATTTTAGTCATACATTTAGGCCAAAATGTATTCGGCCACATGTCTTTGGTAAAAAAAATGTCAATAAGCGTATATTTATTGGTTTGCGCAAAAGTTATAGCGTCTACAAACTAGGGTACATTTTCTGGAATTTACACAGCTTTTAGTTTATGACTGCCTATGTCATTTCTTGAGGTGCTAAAATGGCAGGGCAGTACAAAACCCCCCCAAATGACCCCATTTTGGAAAGTAGACACCCCAAGGAAATTGCTGAGAGGCATGTTGAACCCATTGAATATTTATTTTTTTTGTCCCAAGTGATTGAAAAATGACAAAAAAAAAAAAAAAAAAAAATATTTACAAAAAGTCGTCACTAAATGATATATTGCTCACACAGGCCATGGGCCTATGTGGAATTGCACCCCAAAATACATTTAGCTGCTTCTCCTGAGTATGGGGATACCACATGTGTGGGACTTTTTGGGAGCCTAGCCGCGTACGGGGCCCCGAAAACCAATCACCGCCTTCAGGATTTCTAAGGGTGTAAATTTTTGCTTTCACTCTTCACTGCCTATCACAGTTTCGGAGGCCATGGAATGCCCAGGTGGCACAAAACCCCCCAAAATGACCCCATTTTGGAAAGTAGACACCCCAAGCTATTTGCTGAGAGGCATATTGAGTCCATGGAATATTTTATATTTTGACACAAGTTGCGGGAAAGTGACACTTTTTTTTTTTTTTTTTTTTTTTTTTCATAAAGTTGTCACTAAATGATATATTGCTCACACAGGCCATGGGCATATGTGGAATTGCACCCCAAAATACATTTAGCTGCTTCTCCTGAGTATGGGGATACCACATGTGTGGGACTTTTTGGGAGCCTAGCCGCGTACGGGGCCCCGAAAACCAATCACTGCCTTCAGGATTTCTAAGGGTGAAAATTTTTGATTTCACTCTTTACTGCCTATCACAGTTTCGGAGGCCATGGAATGCCCAGGTGGCACAAAACCCCCCCAAATGACCCCATTTTGGAAAGTAGACACCCCAAGCTATTTGCTGAAAGGCATGGTGAGTATTTTGCAGCTCTCATTTGTTTTTGAAAATGAAGAAAGACAAGAAAAAAATTTTTTTTTTTTCTTTTTTCAATTTTCAAAACTTTGTGACAAAAAGTGAGGTCTGCAAAATACTCACTATACCTCTCAGCAAATAGCTTGGGGTGTCTACTTTCCAAAATGGGGTCATTTGGGGGGGTTTTGTGCCACCTGGGCATTCCATGGCCTCCGAAACTGTGATAGGCAGTGAAGAGTGAAATCAAAAATTCACGCCCTTAGAAAGCCTGAAGGCGGTGCTTGGTTTTCGGGGTCCCATACGCGGCTAGGCTCCCAAAAAGTCTCACACATGTGGTATCCCCGTACTCAGGAGAAGCAGCAGAATGTATTTTGGGGTGTAATTTCACATATTTCCATGGCATGTTTGAGCAATATATCATTTAGTGACAACTTTGTGCAAAAAAAAAAAAAAAAAAAAAAAAATTTGTCTCTTTCCCGCAACTTGTGTCGCAATATAAAATATTCCATGGACTCGACATGCCTCTCAGCAAATAGCTTGGGGTGTCTACTTTCCAAAATGGGGTCATTTGGGGGGGTTTTGAACTGTCCTGGCATTTTATGCACAACATTTAGAAGCTTATGTCACACATCACCCACTCTTCTAACCACTTGAAGACAAAGCCCTTTCTGACACTTATTGTTTACATGAAAAAGTTTTTTTTTTTTGCAAAAAAATTACTTTGAACCCCCAAACATTATATATTTTTTTAAAGCAAATGCCCTACAGATTAAAATGGTGGGTGTTTCATTTTTTTTTTTCACACAGTAATTGCGCAGCGATTTTTCAAACGCATTTTTTGGGGAAAAAACACACTTTTTTTAATTTTAATGCACTAAAACACGCTATATTGCCCAAATGTTTGATGAAATAAAAAAGATGATCTTAGGCCGAGTACATGGATACCAAACATGACATGCTTTAAAATTGCGCACAAACGTGCAGTGGCAACAAAATAAATACATGTTTAAAAGCCTTCAAAAGCCTTTACAGGTTACCACTTTAGATTTACAGAGGAGGTCTACTGGAAAAATTACTGCCCTCGATCTGGCCTTCGCGGTGATACCTCACATGCATGGTGCAATTGCTGTTTATGTTTGACGACAGACCGCCGCTTGCGTTCGCCTTAGCGCGAGAGCAGGGGGCGACAGGGGTGTTTTTTTTTTTTTTTTTTTTTTCTTTATTATTTTTTTGCTTTTTTAATCTTACTTTTAAACTGTTCCTTTCATATTTTTTTTTTTAATCATTTTTATTGTTATCTCGGGGAATGTAAATATCCCCTATGATAGCAATAGGTAGTGACAGGTACTCTTTTTTGAAAAAATTGTGGTCTATTAGACCCTAGATCTCTCCTCTGCCCTCAAAGCATCTGACCACACAAAGATCGGTGTGATAAAATGCTTCCCCAATTTCCCAATGGCGCTATTTACATCCGGCGAAATCTAAGTCATGAAATACTCGTAGCTTCCGGTTTCTTAGGCCATAGAGATGTTTGGAGCCACTCTGGTCTCTGATCAGCTCTATGGTCAGCTGGCTGAATCACCGGCTGCATTCTCAGGTTCCCTGTTGAGACAGGAGAGCCAGAGAAAAACACGGAAGACGGTGGGGGGGGGGGGGGCATTCCCTCCCACGGCTTGTAAAAGCAGTCTAGAGGCTAATTAGCCGCTAGGATTGCTTTTACATGAAAGCCGACCGCTGGCTGAAAAGAATGATACCAAGATGATACCTAAACCTGCAGGCATCATTCTGGTATAACCACTCAAAGTCGTGAATGGCGTACCTGAAGACAAAAAAATGGTTAACAATGGTTAACAATAAAGCACAGTAAAGTGTAAATAATTACACACCTGAAAAACAAACATGATAAAACATAATAACAATAACAATAACAATAAAACATTGCAGAATAGAATACAGTAAAAAAGAGCAGAACAATAGAGAGAGAGAATAGAGAGAGAGAGAACAATAAAACAACAACTATTTTTTTTTATTTCATATTTTTTTTTTTTTTTTACACTTTTTTTGTAACTAACTTTTATAACTGTAACCGGTTCCAGGTTCGGGTCTCTCAAAATGCGATGGCATCTTGGGAGACCCTGTGAAAGTGTGCCTAGTCTGTGCAATGCTGTACCCTACGCTAATACTCAACTAGTGAATGGTAGCGTTCAAAACATTCACCAATGCAAAGACCAGGATTGTCAGGACAGGAGGGACAATAATAGCGGGTGTCACGCCTATATCCGCGCTTGCTGCAGACACAACATCTTTTTTGGGGGTTCGTTGGGTAGGGGTACTCGGGAGGACATAAAAATGCCTCTCATGCAGCCGACTGCATTTGGTTGGGGATGTGAATGGGGGAAGTACGGGCGCTGCAGAAGCGGTGGGTTCCCAATTAGGATTGGCGAATGCAGCAGGAAGGGCACTATGGGCACGATGGGCCTGTGTTTGTCTTTTTGGTGGCAGCGGGACACTACTTGTGCTTGCCACCTCACCAGCTTCAACTGCACTTATGGGACTCGCCACGTCACCAAGTGTTACTGCAGTGCTGGTTTGACTACGACCGGGGTGTACTAGGCCGCTGGCGCTTGCCAGTTCACCAAAACGCTACCAAAAAACGTTAGCGATCGCAGGGATCAGGCCTGACTCTGCGAACGCTGCAGTTATGCGTTTAGTGTTTTGTAAGTGACAGTGATCGATCGATACTGCACTTGGGTGGGCTGGGCCGGGCCGGGCGGAGGGGCAAAACGCAGGTGCTAGCAGGTATCTGGGCTGATCCCGCTAACACTGCGTTTTTGGGAACCCTAAACTGCTGGTGACGCTAGTATAGATCTGATCGGATCAGATATTGATGCGATCAGATACTATACCACTAAGGGAGGTGTACGGTGCATGCGTGGGTGTTAGCGGTACTGGCGCTAATCTGACGCTGCCTGGGGCTGGTGCTTGCCAGTTCACCAAAACGCTACAAAAAAAACTGTTAGCGATCGCAGCGATCAGGCCTGACTCTGCGAACGCTGCAGTTATGCGTTTAGTGTTTTGTAAGTGTCAGTGATCGATCGATACTGCACTTGGGTGGGCTGGGCTGGGCCGGGCGGAGGGGCAAAACGCAGGTGCTAGCAGGTATCTGGGCTGATTCCGCTAACACTGCGTTTTTGGGAACCCTAAACTGCTGGGGACGCTAGTATAGATCTGATCGGATCAGATATTGATCCGTTCAGATACTATACCACTAAGGGAGGCGTATGCTGCGTGCGTGGGTGTTAGCGGTACTGGCGCTAATCTGACGCCTGGGGCTGGTGCTTGCTAGTTCACCAAAATGCTACCAAAAAAACTGTTAGCGATCGCAGGGATCAGGCCTGACTCTGCGAACGCTGCAGTTATGCGTTTAGTGTTTTGTAAGTGACAGTGATCGATCGATACTGCACTTGGGTGGGCTGGGCGGAGGCACAAAACGCAGGTGCTAGCAGGTATCTGGGCTGATCCCGGTAACACTGCGTTTTTGGGAACCCTAAACTGCTGGGGACGCTAGTATAGATCTGATCGGATCAGATATTGATCCGATCAGATACTATACCACTAAGGGAGGCGTATGCTGCGTGCGTGGGTGTTAGCGGTACTGGCGCTAATCTGACGCTGCCTGGGGCGACGCATATCACCGCCGGGCGATCAGGGGGCTAAACCTTTATTTGGTAATAAACGGCGGTTGCCCTGACACTATAAAAAATAAACAAACTAACCAGCGTCAACCGTAACAGTTATACGGTGATCAGTGGTGAAAGGGTTAACTAGGGGGCAATCAAGGGGTTAAAACCTTTATTAGGTAGTATATGGGGGTCCCTGACGCTATAAAACGCTGACGGCGAACCTAAATATTTACCTCACTAACTAGCGTCACCAGCGACACTAATACAGCGATCAGAAAAATGATCGCTTAGTGACACTGGTGACAGGGGGTGATCAAGGGGTTAAAACTTTATTAGGGGGGGTTAGGGGGGTACCCTAGACCTAAAGGGGGGTAGTACTCACTGTCCCAACACTGTAACTGTCACAAACTGACACTATGCAGTAATCAGAAAAAAAAAAAAAAAAAAACTGCTGGTGTCAGTTTGTGACAGGGGGGGGGGGGTGATTGGGGGGGGATCGGGGGGCGATCGGGGGGGGGATCGGGGTGTTTTGTGTGCCTGGCATGTTCTACTGTGTGTGTGTGTGTTGGTGCACTCACATAGATGTCTTCTCTCCTCGGGCCGGAACGGAAAATACCGACCCGAGGGGAGATGACATCACTTCCTTTGCTGCTGTTTAGCATACAGCAGCAAAGGAGTGTTTTCATTGGCCGGCGGCGATCGCGAGGGGGGGGCCACGAACGGATGGTCTCCCCCTCATCACCGATCGCCGCTGGACAAAAGACGACCGCCTCGGGCACCGGGGGGGGGTCCGATCGGACCCCCCACCCGCGGAAGGCAAATCACGTACCCTGTACGTGATTTTGCCTGTCCGTGCCACTTTGCCGACGTACATCGGCGTGAGGCGGTCGTCAAGTGGTTAACCACTTGCCGACCGGCTCGCGCCAATATATGTCGGCAAAGTGGCATGGGTGCGCAAAATGTCGTACCCGTACGTCACTTCATTATCGGCGGCTAGTGGGCGGGTGAACCGTGGGAGCGTGCCCGCAGGTCCCGCTGACTCAATGTCTGCCGGTGGCCCACGATCGTGGCACGGAGAGGCAGGACGGGGAGATGCCTATGTAAACAAGGCATTTCCCTGTTCTGTCTAGCAACATGACAGGGATCTACTGCTCCCAGTGATCTCTGCCATGTTTTAGTGAGCCCATCCCCCGCACAGTTAGAACTCAATTTGAGAACACACTTAACCCCTTGATCGCCCCCTAGTGTTTAACCCCTTCCCTGCCAGTGACATTTACACAGTAATCAGTGCATTTTTATAGCACTGATCACTGTATAATTGTCAATGGTCCCAAAATAGTGTCAAAAGTGTCCGATCTGTCCACCGCAATGTCGCAGTCACGATAAAAATCGCCGATCGCCGCCATTAGTAATAAAATAAAAATGCCATAAATCTATCCCCTATTTTGTAGACGAGATAACTTTTGGGCAAACCAATCAATATACGCTTATTGTGATTTCTTTTTTACCAAAAATATGTAGAAGAATATATTTCGGCCTACACTGAGGAAGAAATAAATTTTTTTATATATTTTTGGGGGATATTTATTATAGCAAAAAGTTAAAAAAAATTTTTTTTTTCAAAATTGTTAATCTTTTTTTGTTTATAGCACAAAAAATAAAAACTGCAGAGGTGATCAAATACTACCAAAAGAAAGCTCTATTTGTGGGGAAAAAAAGGATGTCAATTTTGTATGGGTACAACGTCGCACACCGTGCAATTGTCAGTTAAAGTGACGCAGTGCCGTATTGCAAAAAAGGGCTTGGTCAGGAAGGGGGTAAATCCTTCCGGGGCTGAAGTGGTTAAGTAAAAAAATAAGTAAAATTGAAATTATAAAAATTTATGTTACAAGCACATGAAATCCCCCCCCCCCAAAAATGATGAGGCCCCCACCCCCACATATACGCATGTATGAACCTAAACACATGCGTTGGGGGCACCTATGCATGAAAACGCCAATTGCGATACACATGTTATATATTGTCGCGCATGCTGGAATGAGAGCAATAATTATTTATTAATGAACACACGACCTCCTCCATAACACTAAACTGATGACCTATAGGGAGCTTTTAAAGTGTCACCTATGGAAAATATAAGATACTGAAGTTTGTCATCATTTCACGGGAGCACGCAAATTTAAGATTTGACACCTTGAGTATCTGTTTACTCTTTGCAACCTCCTTCTTTATATTTTACAAAAATATTGGGTCATTTATTTGCGTTTGTGTGGCACTAACTTAACTTTAGTGTATTTTTTACTGAAACTTTGCATTTCCTACACCTTTGCGGTAATATCGTGTGACACAAAAATATTTAACTGCCACTATTTTATTCTCTAGGGTGTCTGCTTTCAGAAAATATATAATGTTTTGGGGGTTTTATGTAGTCTGCAGGTCTAAAATGATTTTCTAAGCATGTGTGAAAAAAAAAAACAGCTCTGGCAGCTAAAGGGTTAAATGACTCAGCTGCATTAATTTTCTTTTTTTTTTGGTGATCCAGCCAGTAACACACTTCTTGTCTTAAGCCTCATACACACGATCCAATTGTTGGCCAATCGAGCGTCTAATTTTTGTCTTCAGGGTGTATGCCTGGATCTTGTCTTGTATACTAACGATACACAATTGTCGGCCAACAAACACGAACGTAGTGACGTACAAGGTGTACTTTGAGACTATGAAGAGGAAGTTGATTTCTCAAGCGCCACCCTTTGGGCTGCTTCTACTAATTTCGTGTTAGTAGAAGTTTGGTGAGTGTTGATTCATGCTTTTCAGTTCGTTTCTGAGCGGCCGTTCGTCAACCAGCCATGTTGTGTAATCAGAGGAGAGAACATGTGATTATTGGACTAGGAGTTATTGCTTTGACCCAAGTTCAATCCAGGAACAGGAGAAGGAGGAATTCTTGGACCAAAAATTGGTTGCTTAAAGGGGTTGTAAAGGTAATTAAAAAAAAAAAAAAAAAATAACAAACATGTTATACTTACCTTCAGCGTGCAGCTCGTTTTGCACAGAGTGGCCCCGAACCTGGTCTTCTGGGGTCCCTCGGCGGCTGTTTCAGCTCCTCCCTGCAAGAACTAACCACCTTAATGCGAGCTCCCTCGCATGGTGGTTAGTTCTTGCAGGCACGCTCCCGTGATACAGCCGGCGGCTATAGCCGCTCACTGTATCACTCGGCCCCGCCCCCCGGCGTGCCGCGTCACTGGATGTGATTGAGAGCAGCGCGAGCCAATGGCTGCGCTACTTTCAATCCATCCACTGTAGCCAATCAGCAGCCAGGCTGAGCGGCGAAATGGATGTCGGGAGCGAGCGGCTGACTTTCGAGGGGTCAGGTAAGTAAAACGGGGGGGCTGGGGGCGGCGGTATTGTCGGAAGTTTTTTCACCTTAATGCATAGAATGCATTAAGGTGAAAACATTTTTACCTTTACAACCCCTTTAATCGTGACCAATTATGTCATATGCCATTGTTTCGGGAGCTCCAGGAGAATAATCCGGATGATTTTCAGAATTACCTTCGGATTACGGACCCCTGCTTTCACCAACTATTGGCATTGGTGTCCTCCTATATTAAGAAGCAGCACACATATATGAGGCTTTCCATCACTCCAGAGCAAAGGCTCATAGCCACCTTGCAGTACTTGGCGATGGGGAGAAGTCTCCAGGACCTCAAGTTTCTCCCTACCAGGCTCTGGGAGTCATTATTCCAGAGACCTGCTCAGCCATCATTCAAGTCCTGTAGAAGGAATATATTAGGGTAAGTTTTTACCTTTTAGATCACATTTTTGTTTGCTAATGTATTGTATGTGTATTTGTTGATTACAAAAATTATCAATATTGCAATATTCTATGAATGTCCTCTTGGTTCTCATGCATGCTGTAAGCTTTTCCTGCTTCTTTTTTGGCCTACATGCATATTTTCCTTCATTAACCTCCCCAGCATGCCATCCTGGGCACATACACACCTAGCCTAGTAACTTAACAATGTTTTTGGTCAGCAAAATTTTGGAGCTTACCCTAAACAACCCCTAAAATTTGTACAAATGTTATTGTTGTCCTCAAATTCAGGCAGAGTGCAAGAGGCCATTTTTTGGGGCCCAAACTCATTTGGAGCCCTCCCTCCCCCCAAAAAATGCTAAGTCAACAGATCCAAATACTCTATCTGCTGACTTTGCAAAACCCATACACACTATCCATCTTTTGTGTTTAAATTTCTGTATAAATTCACTAAACCATGTAGTGCAAGGGCCTGTCTGATTACCTACAAATTGAAACGTATTACGTTTGTGTCTCCTATTATATTGATTGGTTAAATCATAATGTCAAACTGTGCTGCAATTTGGACAGTGTGTATCCAGCTTTTTAGATTATGACACTTCTTACCTGTCCACTGGACTGCCAATAGTGTAAGTAAGGAGGGGCTGGCTAAAGTATCACTGATTATTTATGCAAACAGCTCTCATGAAAGTGAAGAGGGTTACCCCCCCCCCCCAAAAAAAATGTGTCTGATGGGCCACTAGAGGGGGAGGAATCAGATAAGTTGACCTTCCACTTTTGTGTCAAATCTGCTTGCAATGTTATGTGCAGTAGTAGTAGAAGTAGTAATTTCTTTTTTCTTTTCATCAGTGGGATTTTCCCAACTGTGGTGGTGCCATTGTCTGGATTGTACCACCACCCAACTCTGGCTCCTATTATTTTAATTATAAGGGCTTTTGCAGCATAGTCATGCTAGCTGTAGTGTCTGCCAACTACGAGTTCTTGTATTTGGATGTTGGGAAGAATGGCCACAACTCTGACAGAGGAGTGATTATGCAGACAGAGTTCTACAAGCAGCTCCAGAATGGCACCTTAAACTTGCCACCTGATGAGGAGAACGTTAAGGGCCTCAATTTTGTTTTTGTGGCAGATGAGGCCTTTGCTCTGGGGGAACGCCTTTGGCATCCTATCGAGACGTTTCAGGCTGTTTTTGACTCCAATCAACCATGTGGTCCTGTGCTGCTGTATTCTACATAATTTTTTAAGGAGGAATGCTACCAGCTACCTAGCCTTACTGCCAAGTGACGTGGACCCTACAGTGGCAGGCCCAGTTGAAGAGGCTGCAGTTCGTCCGTCTGTGGGCGTGCTGACGGCTTTTGAAAATGCCTGTGCTGGATTGCCCTCACAAATTGCCCGCGATTTACGGCAGAAATACCTGGAATATTTTGTGGGTAGAGGGGCAGTGGCTTGGCAGCAAATTGTAGATGATCATTTCTAAATTTTTATGTAGATCATAAACTCCTATTTCATTTGAACTACTGTGATCTGTGTTTCTTTTACGTCTAATATGTTCCCAAATGGGCTTTATTTTGGCCACTTGCTCCAATAGTGCAAATGTACCTTAATTGCTACATGAGCTGACATCTTTAGCTAACTATTACGGTGTGCTGTGGGTCTGCTACACACACACACACACAATTTTTATGTTCTTAATGGATCTAATGCATGAAGTTCAAAAACATTATGCCTTTACAACTCCTTTAATTTTTTGGAGGCCTAAAAATTGCAGGAGTTGTTCACATTTAAAAGCACATTGTTGTAACTACAACAATTTACAAAATACACTGGTGTTGAGCAATGAAATAATAAGCCACACATTGTTTAGTAAAAAACATTTTACTCAAAGCACATTCACATGTGCGTTTTAAGGTTTTAAAACAAACCAACATCTTGGTGTATAACATGTATGTTTTGCATTATTTCTCCTTTTTTGGGGCTAAACAAGCATGTTCTAAAACATTAGATGCACATCCCAAACTCAGGAACTTACAGAGTTCGAGTTTGGTAAAGTGAAGGCCAAACGAGACATTAGTAACCCAAGACTGTGTGGATGTTGCCTTCCTCAGATGGGGTGATCTCACCCCTCTAAAAGCCAAAATGGACACGTAGAGGCATAACAATTAAATGTCCCTTATGATCCCATGCCTAAAATGTGTGTAGTTACAAACATCTTTTTTCAAAACACAGTGTGTCAACATGTGCTATCTCCCATCACGGGGTATCAATGGACGCATTTCGGAGGTGAAACCCCTTCCTCTGAGCTACTTTAGTTATGGGGAAGGGGTAGCACCCCAAAACGCATCCATTGATAGCCTGTGATGGGAGATAACCCACAAAACACACAGTGTGTCAACATGTGCTATCTCCCATCACGGGGTATCAATGATCGCGTTTCGGGGGTGCAACCCCTTCCTCAGAGGAAGGAGTTGAACCCCCAAAACGCATCCATTGATACCCCGTGATGGGAGATAGCAAATGTTGACACTGTGTGTTTTTGGGTTTTGGCAATATAGATGTATGGAACTACACACATTTTAGGCATTGGATCATGGGGCCAGAAAGAATGTTAAGGCCCAATTTGAGAGCACCTTCAAATTTTGAGTTTTAGATTCTAAAAAAAACATAAACATTACAATTTACATTAGTTAGGGCAGTGTTTCCCAACTCTCCTCTTCAAAATGCAAACCCAGGTCATGTTTTCAAGATTTCTTGAATTTGGGACAGGTGATGTTGTCATTTTCACTGTTAGTAATTCGCACTGTCGTTTTTAGACTGAGGGAAATCTAGAAAACAGGACCTGGTGGTGCACCTAGAGGAGTGGAGTGGAGAAATATTGAGTTCTGTCCCTAAACTTTCACATTTAAAAGTCATAAAAACATGGTAATTAGTAAAAAGGCAAACAGGAGCCAACAAGTGGAACAATAAACTTCAGACCAGGCAAGAGGAAATTAAAATTTGGCAAGCATGTCCACAAAATCCCTTATTCTTTGCTGTAAAGCAGTGGCAGCCTCCTTTGTTTGCTCCAGTTCCTTCAAACAATTCAATATATCTGCACTCATTCTGCCAAAAGTGCATCATGGAAGATCATGACCTAGTAAGAAGAGTAAAAAGTATTAAGGGAACGATGGTCAAGTGGCTGAGGCCCTACATAGTGAGTTAAGTAAGTCAAGTTACTAGTCAAATTCAGGAAATACTTACCTACCCAGCCTATTGTTGCTTACAACCTACTTGCCCTTCAGACACCTACACTACTAAGAATGTACACACTGCAACTACTCTGTAATCTTGGCCCTGGTGCCTGGGTCTCCAAAGCTCGGGTACCTAACAACACTGCCAGCTCCTTTCACCTCTTCCTTATCCATGCTAATGTTAAGGCACTACATACTTTGCTCATGTGTGGAGTGGGTGTTTGGTTTTGATATTTAAACACTCGACATGTATACACATTTGAAGCAAGATTCCAAGAATATTTACTTAAACAAGAGGCTCCCGAATACTTACTTCCTCTTCTGGGTCGCTTTGGCCCTCAGTGTGACTCGCATCAGGAGTCAGATCCCATGGCTCCAAAGAAACATCCTGGGTGAGCTGACCACACTCACTTTCCTCTAAAAAGAAACAATACACCATTCATTAAGCCACCCCAAGTCACATCTGTTTCTAGCATCCATTTTGCTACATTAGTTGACCAACCTTGCACGTGGTCTGATGTCAATGTTTGCTCCTGACTAGTGGACTCCACCATGCTGCACTCTGGTTCTTGTTCTGTGAAAAATGCATAAAAAAAGGGAAGGTGATGTCATTTTCCAGAGGTCAAACACTTGACAAGTGCCAATATTAAAAAAGTCCTGCAGTTGCCCCCCACCCCTCTTGTCTCCTATGGGATACGGGATATATGATGACCATCCTACCAGGCGTGACTCTGTGTGACGGGGAGCCCCGGGGCCTCTCCTCTACCCATGTATACACTGGCAAGGCTTCTTTTATGGGCACTGATGAGCCAGGCAGCAACCAGAAAGTGTTCTTTACCCCTTAAGTTCTGCCCTAAGCCCATGGCCTTTGGTCCACCTAGAAACACCCCTGTCAGTGGCTAAATGAGTGTGTTTGAAGTTGGCACTTATGTTTTTGGGGGAAAGATGGCCTTGTTGCCTCCTCTGTTGTAGCCCGAGCGAGGTTAGCCTCCCTTCTTCCCTTGTGGTGGCTTGGCTGGAGCCTCCTTTTTTTGTGCCTCTCTGTCGAAAGAAGAAAAAAAAAAGGAATGCCCAAAAACATGACTAAATAAGAATGTTCATATATGCTTTATATTTGCCTTCATCTTTGGATTCCCAAGTCATACAAAGATTTAAGAAAAGCTTATACAGAATTCTCTAGAGCTACTTGTTTAAAGGACATATACAGACAGCTAATTTACACATATACATATTGTTTAGATACAAATATTGCTTACTTTTTTTATGATATGATGTATGTACTCCATCTGGTCTTGTTCACGGTGTTTGAGATCAGACCATCATTTTCGAATTTGGTCTTTGGATCGTTCCACCGAAAATTTGCATTGCAAAACAGCGATGAACTTCTCCAAAATTAGGTCCTTTCGGCTGTTGAGCGTTTTGTAATAGCGCAGCTTGCAGTCGTAATCGTGCTTCTTTAAGATGCGCACCATCTCCACCATCTCACCCTTGCTCATGGACATGGGGGTTACTTTTTTGTTAACTTCTTTGTATGTGGATGGCAGATAGCATCTCTAATTTAATTTGTTTTATTTTTTTTTTTCTGCACAATAAAAAAATTGTGGAGAATAATTCTTGGCTATGTGTTTTGTTTGTAACTGCCGACTCCCAAATGACAGTTTGGGAGTCGGCAGTTACATTTTAAAAAATACAATGTAAAATTAACAAGGGACACCAACATAGTTGTATCTTTGATCTTAAAAACTACGGGTAATGGTGTTGTGGTAACTTGACCAAAAAAACTACAAGCATTATAATAATAATTTTGATATCACTAGAAAACAAAATCCTTTTAAAATACGTTTGCAATAACTCCATCAGTATCACCAGCAAAGCAGCTTCATTATTATCCCATTAAAGAAGAAGAGAATGTGCGCTGCATTTCGACATTTCATAATTTGCCACGTTACGAATGTTAATTCTCCATTACGTTTACCAGACCAGCCGCTTCTGGCTCAACCTTGCTTCTGAATATGCGTGTTTGTACTTTCAACTTTTGTGTGATGGGCTTGTGTACAGACGATACGAAAATCAGACAACAGACCGTTGTCCGACGAAAATTTACTAGCCTGTCATCCAACATTTGATGGGCGAAAGTTGGACAACAATTGTCAAAAGGAGCGTACTAACGGTAAGATTTTCGGACAACAGTCTGTCAACAGACAATCCTCCGCTAACAATTGAATCATGTGTACGAGGCTTTAGGCCCTCTGGGGCCCGCGTCGTTGGATTTGATTGACAGCAGCGGGAGCCAATAGCTGCGCTGCTATTAATCTATCCAATCAAGAGCGGGACCGCGTGCAGAGAGGGACAGCGCGTCTCCGGCGTGGAAATTACGGGGCTCAGGTAAGTAAAAGGGGGGGGGGGGGCTGACTACCAGAAGTTTTTTCACCTTAATGCATAGGATGCATCAAAGTGATTGTAAAGGCTCGTTTTTTATTTTTTTTTTAAATAACAAACATATCATACTTACCTCCACTGTGCGGCTCGTTTTACACAGAGTGGCCCCAGGATCGTCTATTTCTCGTGGCTCCTCCTCGGATCAGATAACCCCCTAGGAGAAGCGCTCTCCCGGGGGGTTATCTTGCGGGAGCGCTCCCGAGTCCAGCATTTGCATCCATAGACACAAATGCCGGACTCGCCCCCGCCCCCTGGCGCCCGTGTCATTGGATTTGATTGACAGCAGCAGGAGCCAATGTCTGCGCTGCTATCAATCTATTCAATCAAGAGCCGGGACCCCGTGGAGAGAGGGACAGCGCATCCTCGCCGAGGGAAATACGGGGCTCAGGTAAGTAAAACTGGGGGGCCGGTCACTGCCAGGTGTTTTTTCACCTTAATGTATAGGATGCAATAAGGTGAAAAAACACGAGGGTTTACAACCCCTTTAAGTGTTTAAAGCAACGCAATGCTGTATCGCAAAAAATGGCCTAGTCATGAAGGGGGGAAAATCTTCCGGAGGACAAGTGGTTTACAGAAGTTTTGCCGATCCAACCTATTGCTATGAGTTAACTGTATTTTGCAAAACATTGCTTCTTGCATTGATAAGACTGTATTGTTCCTGTGATCACCACTAGAGGTCAGTAACTGTTAACATTTGGCAGCTTTCTAAGTCGCAGAATGAGTAACCATAATCAGCGTTTCCCAAGCTGATCTTTGAAAAGAACTGGGATTTCCAGTTCTCTTCACAGATTTCAAGGTGGTCTTCTTTTCAGAGTTACTATTTAAAGTGGACCTATCACTAACCCTGCAAGCCTTCAGGAATACATGCCTGACATGCAACAATTTAATGAAAAAGAAAAAAAAAGCACACCCTTTTTTTATTAATAAAAAGCATCTCTTGAGCTTTGAAAAAGTGACTATGCCTAGGTCAAGAGAAGGAATCTGAGAAAATGATGTCATCAGTCTGCTGCAGTCATGAGAAAGCTTTTCCCAGGTCTCTGTTCCTCCTGTGATCACTCAGGAGGAACACACAAATCTAACTTTCTGGCAGCTTCACGCTTCTGCATTGCGGGAACAAGTGTACAATCGCACACTTTCCTGCAATGCACAGAAACACACTGCTCTTTTGCAGACATGCGCAGTGTCATTAATTCCTAATGACACCCCCACGTATCTGGGAACATGAGCATTTTTGTGCCGCCAAAATTCGTGGTGCTACAGCACCGTGCATTTTTTAGAGTGGCAAGATTTCTCAAAAATGTCAAGGACTTCTTTTGGGCATTTCTTGCGTGTGCGCAGCCCATTGAAATTAATAGGCTGACCTACACAAGCTACGCAGAACCCCACACTTGCTCTAATGGTGTGAATGGAGCTCAATAAGGTGAGCTGCAGTAGAAGAAAATTTTGAGAAGTGTGCACACACCTAAGAACATAAAGGCTACTGCACAAGCACCACAATTAACATGTTGGTGTTATCTGTGGGTAAGTAGATTAGTTCAGGAAGTAAATATTGACCCTAAGTGGTGCCTGAAAAACATGGCCCGGGCCTTCTCGGGAGGACATAAGATTAAATTCTTGTTTTCCTCCCTCTTCTTTCTTCTTCCTCCCTCTTCTTCCTTCTTCTTGCTTCTTTTTCTTCCTTCCGCTTCTTCCTCAATCTTATTCCTTATTCTTCCTCCCCCTTCTTTATTCTTCCTCCTCCCTCTTCTTCCTTCTACTTTTTCCTCCCTCTTCTTCCTTCTTTTTCTTCCTTCCGCTTCTTCCTCAATCGTATTCCTTGTTCTTCCTTACTCTTATTCCTTCTTCTTCCTCCCTCCTCTTCCTTCTTTTTTCTCCCTCTTCTTCCTTCTTCTTCTTCTTCCTCCCTGTTGCTCCTTCTTCTTAATCCTTCTTCTTTCTTCTTCTTCCTCCCTCCTCTTCCTTCTTTTTTCTCCCTCTTCTTCCTTCTTCTTCTTCTTCCTCCCTGTTGCTCCTTCTTCTTAATCCCTCTTCTTTCTTCTTCCTCCTCCCTCCTATTCCTTCTTCCTCCCTCTTCTTTCTTCTTCATTCTCCCTCTTCTTTCTTCTATATTCTCCCTCTTCTTCCTTCTTCTTCTTCCTAATTCTTCTTCTTCCTTCTTCTTCCTTCCTCTTCTTCCTTCATATTCTTCCTTCCTCTTCTTCTTCCCCTCTCTTCTTCCTTCTTCTTCTTCCTCCCTCTTCCTTCTTCTTCCTCCCTTTGCCTCAAAACACCCACCCCCCCATGTTGAGGGCATGTGGCCTGGTATGGTTCATGGGGGAGGGGCTCACTCATCCCCCCCTTTGCTGGCCTGCCGGGCTGCATGCTTTGATAAGGGTCTGGTATGGATCTTGGGGGGGACCACATGCCGGTTTTGTATTTTTTATTTTGTATTGCCGGCAATTATCATTTTTTCTTTCAGCTGTCAGCAGTGACTCATGACTCATTCCTGGCTCTGCTCCTTAACAACATACCCAAAAGGGCGATGTTTGGATCTTACTTTTGCTCGGCCAGAACCGTTCTCCCAACACTACTCGCTGTAGAGGTGTGTTGCCCAGAGGGTTGGCAGGGACGTTATAATCTTCCTTCCTCCCCTCTCTCCTTCCCCTCCCCCCTTTTTTTCCTTCCCCCCTCCCTCTTCCTCTCTTCTTTTTCTCTAACTGACCAGGGGTTCAACACTTTCGCTTTTCTACAGGTGTACATACCCAAAAAGCAGGGAAGATTGGTTTGACATGGTGTGTAGACGAGATACACCGTATGGACATCTACTGGGGTGTTCGATGGGTCCACGGATCCTTGTCATACTTATCTGTTGAGTCATGTAGTGCCTCCTTTATGATTTCATAATGTTATGTATCATAAAGCATTGTTAATTTTTATCAAACATTGTGTCTACAATGTTTTAGCTGGAAAGAGCAGACATGTTGCCCCTGGGATATTATGGGCAGAGGATGAAAACCAGATAAGGAAGTAACAAGTGTATATAAAAGAATTAATACATTTATTGAGTACAAAAAACATGTAAATAAATATACACTCTTCTTCTTCTTCTGTTAAAAAAAATATACACAAAAATGAATTATCCTAAAAACAAAAGTTGATAGTCATACTGTAGGATGGTATATTACAGCTAGATTCTGAAACATGATTGATCTCATTGTGGGAGGCCAAACGAAGTGCATGTACACAGAAGTCCCAACATGTTTCGGAATATATACTTAGATACTTAATTCCATCTTCAAGGGCTGATTTAGAACAAGCTCTATTATCTGGTGATACAACAACAAATAAATCAGGAGAAATGTATATACAGTACAGTTTGAAAGTGTATAAATATATAAACACAGTAGGTGACAGCATGGTATACAGATAGGGCAGGGAGGGCGCACCGACCTTGCGCATTACCAAAGATACATTTTATTTAAATAAAAACAAGAGTCATACTCACAAATAAATGTTAAAAAGAAGGCTTAACATTGCTCCAAGAATTCGGAACTGTGTCTTTTAGACACCTGCAACCTGGACCAGGTATTAGGAGGAACCAGATGGTATCGCAAACGGCTTACGTATTACGAGGGAGTAACCTCTTCGTCAGAGCCTCAGGCTATCGCTGAGGCTCTGACGAAGTGGGTACCCCCTTGTAACGCGTAAGCCGTTTGCAATACCATCCGGTTCCTCCTAATACCTGGTCCAGGTTGCAGGTGTCTAGAAGACACAGTTCCGAATTCTTGGAGCAATGTTAAGCCTTCTTTTTAAAGTTTGTTTGTGAGTATGACTCTTTTTTTAATTTAAATAAAATGTATCTTTGGTAATGCGCAAGGTTGGCGCGCCCTCCCTGTTTTTCTATAGGTTTCAGCTCTAAGGATACCCATTGTTCTGACCTTCGACTTTCCATATTTTATCCAAAAGGTTGGCTACATCATTTACATATGGACTTGTTTTGTTTTGTGTTATACAGAGAGGGCAGGCATTTTGAATCTGACAATACTCACATAGTGACTATCTTTGAATCGTAGTACACATCAGGATTCACAGGTTGTCAGGATTTGCATCTCCATACTTTTCCATCGCACATTGGAATACTCTAGAGCATAAATGGGGAGTATGTATATGTCCCCAAAGACAGGTGATACAAAGTTCACCGTTCTAGGTAGGATTTTATATATGATGTAAGATGGATCAGACGCAGGATACCTCTGCCACAAAGACACCGGAGCCCACGAGGATCGACGTAAATGGAGACGGACACAGAAGGTATATATATGTAAGAGGGGTGGCATGATCTCCAGCCAAGCATATAAGACGTAAGGGACAACAGACAGTATATGCATCAATATATCGTGCATGTGCATGCATATAAATACATGCATGAAAGGGCTGTCAAGATGTAGACATTATACTATTAACAGGTCGAATGACCTGTATAGTAAGGCGCCCTGAAGGTTGTCTAAACAGTAAAAAGCAAGCCAAAATTGTATGCAGAGAAAAGCTTACTTGTAAGTGCAGATCTGGACAGAACCTCCCTACTCTGAGGAGTTGTGTGATCCTGGCTTGTGCAGCATCAAACTGATAGTATTGTCTATTTGTATAGGTGAGGGAATTAGTGGTGCACGCCCAAAGAGCAGGTGGTAAGCTGGTACCGAGATCGTCCAAAACAATTTGTTCTTTATGGGTGACCGGTAGGGGACCGCTCTCCCAATCCCTTGCCTTGGTTTTCTACCTAGACTATCATGCTTTTTTTTACATTTTCTAGACATGTTCAGCATCCACTACTAATGAGTTGGATACAATTCCACGAAACGCGTCAAGCTTTATAGGATGCAGCCTTTATTTTACACACGGCTTCAGCTACATTATGTCATAAGTTCCATTTACTATATGGTTCTGTGTTTTTTTACAATACGTTTGATCCATCTATTTACTCATTGACATGATGCAACATGTCTTATGTCATTTGCCAATGTTTTGGGATTTTCTGTTTACAAGAGAGCCATTCAACATGATGTGTCTTGTGCATATATACCCCATGTCATGAATTTTTTGTCTGTGAAATAAATGCATCAATACCCTTTCATTATTTGTTGATACCTGCCTCATTTAAAGTCCCAAAACCCCATATTTATTCCAATAGATTCTGATGGTTGCTGCATGCTTCTGCAATGTTCAACATGGATGGTCAGGAAGCACAAACATAGCTGGTCGTTCCTTCCAGACACCAGCTCTCTGTGTATCATGCAGCACATGGCTGTGTTATCTCATTTCCCTCCTCCCCCATTTCCTGCCAGCATCACTTCCTGTTTAACTAGCCTTTTCTACTAGTTAAACAAGTTAATTAGCGTTTAAAGTGATACTAAACACACACCGTTTCATTTACATTATTGCTTCTCTTTCTGTATGTGGATGACGGCACTGTAATTATTTTAATGAAAAAAAAAAATCAAAGCACCTTCCTTCCTAATCAATATATAGCCGTCACATGACTCTTTCCCAGCCTGTCTGTAGGGAAACAGTGGCAGGAGGAGCTTTGGAATACAGAGTAAAAATAAATAATTAATATCAATAAACTGTTTTAAATTGTCATACAAATATATATTTAAAATTAGTTTATTTTTTGGCAGTAACATGGTGTGGGCGAATTTCTGCCAGTCACACCCCTCCAGCCTGTGTCTTAGAATGACAGGGAGGTGAAGCCTCCATTAATCAAGATGTAATATCCCACCCCCTATTGAAATAAAATGTATCTTTGGTAATGCGCAAGGTCGGTGCGCCCTCCCTGCCCTATCTGTATACCATGCTGTCACCAACTGTGTTTATATATTTATACACTTTCAAACTGTACTGTATGTACATTTCTCCTGATGTATTTGCTGTTTTATTACCAGATAATATAGCTTGTTCTAAATCAGCACTTGAAGAAGGAAATACACTGAAAACTGAGCATGAGCAAGAGTTGCCAACACAGCTGCAAAATCCCTATCTGAATTAGAGACTTAGACAAAAAAGGGGGGGGGGGTAGACAGCAGCAGGATCAACCAGGTTTTTTGCAGAATACAGTAAACAAAATTCATAGTGACTGAGTGAGTATGAACAGCATGTAATACGCCATTTATTTATAGTTTTTAATGATGTATGTTTAGTGATACTTTAAGTAGAGGATTTAAATATATTTAAAGTGGAGCCTCCTTAGCACACATCAGTGGAGAAGAAAAATGACTTATTTGCCAAATTTTATAAAAGAAACTAAGAAAATCTTTTTTTTTTTCAAAATTTAGGGTCTTTTTTAGTTTTGTTTAGCAAAAAATAGAAAAAAAAACCCCAATGGTGATTAAATAACCCCAAAAGAAAGCTCCATCTGTCTAAAAGAAATGATAAAAATTTAGTTTGGGTACAGTGTTGCGTGACCGCGCAATTGTCATTCAGTGCGACAGCGCTGAAAGCTGAAAATTGGCCTGGGCAGGAAGGGGGTGAAAGTGTCCGTTAGGGGCATTTAAATACCCTTTCTTCCATATGGTAGCTAAAAATTATTTTTCTATATATACTGTATGTTAAAAAAAATCACTAAAATAGCCATGGCAGCACAGTGCAGTAGGATGCAGGCTGTACGTGATCAGGGAGTGACAACCAACTCCCAAATGCAAGATAGCAGCATGTAAGATCAGAAGCCTGCAAAGAATTGGTTGCATGGAGGACAGCGCTGGACTTCACAGACTGATAAGGACTTATGCCCCATACACACGGTCGGATTTTCCGACGGAAAATGTGTGATAGGACCTTGTTGTCGGAAATTCCGACCGTGTGTGGGCTCCATCACACATCTTCCATCGGAATTTCCGACACACAAAGTTTGAGAGCAGGATATAAAATTTTCCGACAACAAAATCCGTTGTCGGAAATTCCAATCGTGTGTACACAAATCCGACGCACAAAGTGCCACGCATGCTCAGAATAAATAAAGAGATGAAAGCTATTGGCCACTGCCCCGTTTATAGTCCCGACGTACGTGTTTTACGACACCGCGTTTAGAACGATCAGATTTTCTGACAACTTTGTGTGACCGTGTGTATGCAAGACAAGTTTAAGCCAACATCCGTAGGAAAAAATCCATGGATTTTGTTGTTGGAATGTCCGAACAAAGTCCGACCGTGTGTACGGGGCATTAAAGTTCCACCACTTGCCGACTACCTAATGTACATGCACTGCGGCAGGTCGGCTCTATTGCGCGAAAACACGTACCTGTACGTAATTTAGTGCAATAGCCACTAGGGGGGCGCTCGTGCTGCTGGGTGCACGATCGCGCGCTGATTGGACAGAGGGGGAGCCCATCAGCACATCCGGCGGACCCGATGTCCGCTGTCCACCTGCAATCGTTCCCAAAAAAGGCAGAGCGGTGGTCTGCCTATGTAAGCAAGACAGGGGAGAAGACAGAGATGTTCCTGCTAAGTAGGAACAAGGATCTCTGTGTTCCCCCCAGTCAGAGCACCTCCCCCACACAGTTAGCAAGAACCCCCTAGGGACACATTTTAACCCTTTCATAGCCCCTGATGTTAACTCCTTCCCAGCCAGTGGCATTAGTACAGTAATTCCGAGTATACACGATCGGAAATTCCGCCAGCAAAATTCCGATGAGAGCTTTTGGTCGGAAAATGTGACCATGTGTATGCTCCTTCGGACTTTGGCTGGCGGAATTCCAGCCAGCAAAAGATTGGGAGCAGGTTCTCAATTTTTCCGTCGGAAAAAGTTTCAAACAGAAATTCCGATCGTCTGTACCAATTCCGACGCATGCTCGGAAACAATTCGATGCATGCTCAGAAGCATTGAACTTCATTTTCTCGGCTCGTCGTAGTGTTGTACGCATAGGCGTGCGCAGGGGGTGTGCCAGGTGTGCCTGGGCACACCCTAATAACTATCTGCGGTGCCAATTCCCCCTACTGCCTGGGCTTTCCCCACCTTATTGGCCCCCCGACCCATAGTGCTGCTGGCTTCCTTCCTCTCCTCTCCCCCCGGCTGCTGCAGGGTATGTTTCAGGATGGAGAGCAGGAAAAGGGGTTAGTAAATATGTAACTTACCAGCTCCTTCCTTTTCTAAATGAACACAGTGAGTACACTCGCTCACTGTGTCCATTCATAACTGAAGCATAGTACAATGTGTTTACTATGCTACCGTTTGTGAATAACCAGGAAGTACTCCGCACAGAGCACTTCCCATTCATTCACTGTCCCGTGCAACTGAGGCTGCAGAGAAAGACGTGTGTCTGAGCTTTGGGGTGCACACCCTATTGCAATAGGCTGAGCACACCTATGGTTGTACGTCACCGCGTTCTTGACGGTCGAAATTTCAGCAAACTTTTGTGTGAACGTGTGTATGCAAGCCAAGCTTGAGCGGAATTCCATCTGAAAAACCAGCCAAGATTTTTCTGACGGAAAATCTGCTCGTGTGTACGGGGCATAACAGTGCATATTTTTAGCACTGATATATATTTTTAGCACTGATATAATGTCACTGGTCCCCAAAAAAGTGTCAGTTAGGTGTTCGATCTGTCTGCCGCAATGTCGCAGTCCCGCTAAAAATTGCTGATCGCCGCTATTACTAGTAAAAAAAAAAAAAAAATGACATAAATATATCCCATAGTTTGTAGACACGATAACTTTTGCCCAAACGAATCAATATACGCTTATTGGGATTTTTTATACCAAAAATATGTAGCAGAATACATATTGGCCTAAATTGATGAAGACATTATTTTTTTTTTACATTTTTTTTATTGGATGTGTTTTATAGCAGAAAGTAAAACATATAAAAAATATTGTTTATTTTTCAAACCTGTCACTCTTTTTTTTTGTTCTTAGCTCAAAAAAAAAAAAAAAAAAAAAAAAAAAACGCAGAGGTGATCAAATACCACCAAAATGTTTTGTTTTTTTTTGGATGGCGACCGATAGATTTCTACCAGTTATAACAGAAATGGATTTTCTTTGATTGTACCATTTATGAGGTCAGAATCCCCTGCATTCCCTTAATAGACTGTATGTCTTAGAAAGAGTGGTCCCAGACCAGTGGCATCAGAAACAAGATCCAAGCACTTCCTTTGACGCCAGTGAGACTCTAGTGCAGTTTACTAGCAGATGCTGGATACCTCTCACAAGCTATTAAAAGTTAAGGATCTCTGCTGTAAAAGATAACAGTATCAAAACATGATAGTTGTACTGGTAAATATGCATTGCATGTTACTAGGAGGAGTCATTTTGGTGATAATTAGATGCACCTGTTCCTACTAGATAAAGCCTGTCCTATCTTCCATATCACTGATTAATGCCTAGCCAGGAATAAGATACCATGTTTACTTGTTAACTAACAGAGTATCAGAAAAAAACACTGCAACCTTTTGAAATAGTAACAGATAATTTTTCTGTATGTATGTATATATAAATGAAGGCTGTACTGAAAGTAGTGCAAACGTTGTTAGAAAAGTTTTAAATGTTTATCTAACAAACGTGGTTATTAACTTAAAGGGGTTGTAAACCCTTGTTTTTTTTTTAAATAACAAACATATCATACTTACCTCCGCTGTGCAGTTCGTTTTGCACAGAGAGGCTCCGATCCTCCTCTTCTGGGGTCCCCCAACGGCACTCATGGCTCCTCTCCGCATCGGTAAACCCCCTAGGAGAAGCGCTCTCCCTGGGGTTTACCATGTGGGTGCACTCTCGAGTCCAGCATTTGCGTCCATGGACAGAGAATGCCGGACTCGGCCTGCCCCCTGGCGCCTGCATCACTGGATTTGATTGACAGCAGCGGGAGCCAATGGCTGCTTTCCCAGTCAATGCCTTTTACGGGGAAACGCGTCGGGTGGAGCTATAGATCCTGACATCATCACGCATTAGCTGGTTGGCTTGAGCCACGGCTGCTTTGAATTGTCTGTCAGGATTTTGTCATCACTGATCGTTTCATCCTTTGCCAAATCTACCCCTCCCGTGTGTGCTTGTATGATCTCTATAATTTGAGGTCCACCTGATCTGGTAAGCGGCGCTGTTTGCTTTGATTATAGAGGAACAGAACAAAATTGTCTAAACGTTTTTCTTTGATGCCCTATGAAGTTTTGTGTTCGGGTGTAACATCCTACAGCAGTCTATGGACTATATTATATAGGATTGTTCTTTCTCTGAAATTGTCACTAAGTGTTTAATCACAGTTACACATTTTCAGTTTCAAGTAGCTAATTGCTACATTGTTGGTAATATATATATTTGTTCACTTTTTTCACATCACAATAATTCTCACTTTTTTTGGTTGCGTATTTTTCTTTCTTTATACATATCAATCTATCCAGTCAAGAGCCGAGAACCCCGGCCAGAGAGGTAGAGCGCGTTTTCAGCGGGGGGAACAAACGGGCTCAGATGAGTAAAACGGGGCGGCTGGGGGGCCAGTCAGTGTCAGAAGTTTTTTCACCTTAATGCATAGGATAGGGTTTACAGCCCCTTTAACTTACATAGGCCATTCAGACTTCATATGTTGGTAGAGTAACTTCTTCATTTTAACTGCAGATGTAGCACCCTGGTAGTAGTAGGCAGGGTTGCTAATAAATTTAGCTTGCTAGGTGGTAACTAGCCTGGCTGATTGATAGGGGATTCACTGGCTTTTCCCTAACTCTGGATTTGATGTACCTCTCTCTTCTGTCACTAGGTGGCATTGTTGCCTGTGGCATTAGAATGACCAGGGCATAGTGAATTCAGACTAGGAGTGGATGGGTTGTCTCAGCCAATTGGCAGGGGTTTCTTTAGTCCCTTGGCCTGCTGGGAGAGCCTATTTATTCAGGAGTCAGGTGATCGGGGGTTCTGTGCCACCTAGACGGCTGTCTGGGTGGACGTGTTTAACAAGGCTCCGGGTTGCTAGGCCAGAAGCCTGAGGCCTATCCTGGGAGCACCTGGCTGCTAGGCTGTCTGAGGCCTATCCAGGTTTGGGAGAAGCAGCATGGGGTTGGGGCTTTCAGCCGGAAGCTCAACCAAGTTGCAGAGGTTTCATCGGACGGGGAACCGCATCGTTGCCAGCGGTGAGGGAGAAGCAGTTGCCACATGGGATGACCACTCCTGTTATCAGAGGCAAGTGAGGATCAAGGTCAGAGATAAAGAAGACACAGTCGCCATTAAGGGACAACCACTCCAGTTATCAGAGGCCAGTTATGGATGTCTGAAGAAGTACCAGAGCAGCCTTATTCACTAGTGGTGAACAAGTGGGAAAGCATCAGCAGAGTGCCAAGCCAGGGACCCAGCGGGTTAGCAGGGGGGACACTTGAGGAGAATACAGTGGGTTAGCTGTGGAAGAGCTCAAGGGATCCAGTGATGCCTGGGATTTAGAAGTCTAGTGAGAGACCGAGAGCTCAGTGGGTGAAGATCTAAAGTAGGATACTGTGAGATGTGAGAGAAGATCTAGAACGGGTTACTGTGAGTTACGTATGGATCTCTATTGACTGTTCAAAGTTCGGTTGCCATAGGTGACAGCAGTTCTACAAATACAGTTGCTGCATCCAGCTTAAAGGCCCTTTACCTAATAGCTGTCTGCCCACTATTTTTGTCTCGGAGTCTGACAATTAATATTGCACCTGCCTAAGGGTGTCCTGGCCCTAACCCTCTCTACCCCAGTTCTGTTAAGAGACAATAAATCTCTTTTTCTTGCATTCCAAAAAGTGACTGGCTCCCATGTTTTCAACTTGTAATACACCTACCATGCCTAATAACCAACACTACAAGGAGCGATGTCAGCTCTTCCTGACTCTGGAGGTCACCATCAGGCCTTTGGAGGTCGGGGATGCCACTACAGCATATAAATAATGGATTCCAAGCAGAAGCAATTTGCCATCATTGAGTTCTTGATGAAGGAGGGGTACAGGTTGTCCAACATCCACAGAAGGATACTGAATGTTTACAGAGATGACACCATTGACAAGAGCAATGTCTTCTCATTGGTGACTCTTGTCAATGCTGTCATCTCTGTAAACATTTTGTAGCCTTCTGTGGATGTCAGGCAGCCTGCACCCCTCCTTCATCAAGAACTCAATGATGGCAAATTGCTTCTGCTTGGAATCCATTATTTACCTGCAATGAAAAAGAAGAAGCGTTACTATAGAGGAAGAGTTAAAGAAAGAGGAAGAGTTACGAACTATGTAAGCTAAAAAAAAAGTTATGCCCTCTTTTGCATTACATTGGGTATGGCACTTAGAGGCCGTAGAGCCATGGACTCCACTAGACCTCTGAAGGTATGTGGCATCTGGCACCAAGCTGTCAACAGCAGATCCTTTAAGTCCTGTAAGTTGCGAGGTGGAGACTCTGTGGATTGGACTTTATTTTCCAGCACATACCACAGATGCTCAACTGGATTGAGCTCTGGAGAATGTGGAAGCCTGAAGAAAGTGGAAGTCAACACCTCAAACTCATTGTTGTGTTCCTCAAACCATTCTTGAATTCTTCAGAGAAGGTCACCTTTTTCATTGCTCCATGCTCCGGTTCTGATGCTCACGTGCCCATTGTAGGCGCTTTTGGCTGTGGACACGGGTCAGCATGGGCACGCTGATCGGTCTGTGGCTACACAGCCCTGTACACAACAAACTATGATTCTCTGTGTGATCTGACACCTATCAGAACCAGCATTCACTTTTTCAGCAATTTGAGCTCTGGTAACCCTTCTATTGGATCGGACTACACAGGTCAGCCTTCGCTTCCCACGTGCATCAATGAGCCTTGGCTGCCCATGACCCTGTTACCGGTTTTGGTCGGTCCTGACCACTGCAAACTGGGAACATCCCAAAAGAACTGCAGTTTTGGAGTTGATCTGACCCAATTGTCTACCCATTACAACTTGGCTCTTGTCAAAGTCGCTCAGATCTTTACACTTGCCCATTTTTCCTGCTTTCAACACATCAACTTCAGGGATAAAAAAATGTTTTTTTAAATAATAAAAAATAAAATAAATCAATACAAATAAACTACTGACAAGGTCCACTACTCTACTGACACCGTCAGTATATATACACAAGCACACACGCATATGTGTTTGAGCTTTGGGGTGCACACCCAAATGCAATAGGCTGTGCACACCTATGCTTACTTTCCTTTGACATCAGAAGATGTCCAGGAGTGCCATCAGCAAAGAACTGGTGGAAACCAGTAGGACCCAGGTACACCCATCTACTGAAGTCTGGCAGAAGTGGTCTTCATGGAAGAATTGCGGCCAAAAAGCAATCCCTCCTACGTGGAAACAAGGCTAAGCGACTCAACTATGCATGAAAAGATAGGAACTGGGGTGCAGAAAAATGGCAGCAGATGCTCTGGACTGATGAGTTAAAATGTGAAATATTTGGCTCTAGCAGGAGACAGTTTGTTGGTGAAGGGATGGAGAGCGGTACAGTAATGAGTGTCTATAGGCAACAGTGAAGCATAGTGGAGGTTCCTTGCAAGTTTGGGGGCTGCATTTCTGCAAATGGAGTTGGAGATTTGGTCATGATCAGTGGTGTCCTCAATGCTGACAAATACACTTATCCTGATTGAAAAAAAGAAGAAAAGTTGGGACTTTATATGAGGCAATGACTATTGAATCCCATTGTCTCCATCCCTGTTACTTGTAACGAAAAAAGGGAATAAGGGAGAGGGGGGAATTTGGGACTTTGTATGAAACACACTACTGGAATCAAATAAATCAATTAATAAGTTTGACTTAACATTTATTGGATACAAACGAGCATTCTGGACAAATACAAAAATTCATCATAGTATATCATCATGTCAACCATGTTTTCAGATAACTGGGTCTATCACAATTTTATTATGTCACTATTTGTATACAGTGAGGCATATTATGTAACTATTATATTATTATAATTTTATGATTTAGCAAATTTTATCATGTGATTTACCAATCATGTTCATTATATGTTGCATGCTATGTACTATGATGCATTTTTTATTTGTCCAGCATGCTCGTTTGTATCCAAAAAATGTTAAGTCAAACTTATTAATTGATTCATTTGATTCCAGTGGTGTGTTTCATACAAAGTCCCAAATTCCCCCCCCTCTCCCTTATTCCCTTTTTTCGTTACAAATACACTTATCCATCATGCCTTACCATCAGGGGGCGGGCGTGTGATTGGCCCCAAATATATTCTGCAGCAGGACAACGACCCCCAAACATACAGCCAATGTCATTAAGAAATATCTTCATTCAATGTAAAGAAGAACAAGGAGTCCTGGAAGTGATGGTTTGGCCCCCACAGTGCCCTGATCTCACCATCATGGGGTCTTGTCTGGGACTACATGAAGAGACAGAAGGATTTGTAGCAGCTGACATCCACAGAAGATGTGTGCTTAGTTCTCCAAGATGTTTGGAACAACCTACCTGCCAAGTTCCTTCAAAAACCATGTGCAAGTCTACGTAGAAGAATTGATGGCTGTTATGAAGGCAAAGGCCGGTCACACCAAATATTGTTTTGATTTGGATTTCTCGTCTGTTCATTTACTTTCCATTTTGTTAATAGATAAGCATAAAATATTAACACTTCTATTTCTTGAAAGTATTCTTCATTGACAGCATTTCTTTACACCTGCCTAAAACTTTTGCACAGTAGTGTACACACATGTAGTTAGAAATGTGT
Source organism: Aquarana catesbeiana (assembly GCA_037953035.1). Taxonomy (NCBI): domain Eukaryota; kingdom Metazoa; phylum Chordata; class Amphibia; order Anura; family Ranidae; genus Aquarana; species Aquarana catesbeiana. The sequence goes on along the minus strand of JBBHAA010001626.1, from coordinate 404,542 downwards.
GTGTTTAAAAGTTAAATGTCCTGTCACTTAAAGATAAAAGCACATCCTGGGTGTGAGCCATCATTGTGTTGACTTGTTCGCCTTTATTATATTCTGTGTTTGCTTACATGAGTGCAAACAGGGTTATACTGCTTCTCTTATCTATCTAAATCTACAAATGTCAAAGCTCTCTGATTTATTACACTTGTGGGTTTATGACTTTACACATGTTATGTTTATATTCTTTTTCTTGACTTGGAGATGTAACATTTCCTGTTGCAATAATAATGAACACACAAAATGTTATGTGTTGAGGCAAAACACAGTGCGTAAAGTGTTGTCACCTACAGTGACCCATCGGAAATTGTATTTTATAACTCTGACGGATTTCAAATGATGAAAGAAGAATTTAGAATGATTGCTTTCAACTTTTGAACAGCCAATTTAAAGCAGTATAAAACTCAAAAATGGAATAAATTGGAGTTTATCCTTTAAGTGATTGTAAAGTCTTGTTTTTTTTTCCTATTAAAATAACAAACACGTATTACTTACCTGCTCTGTTGCAGTGGATTTGCACAGAGCAGCCCCGATCCTCTTCTTCTTGGGTCCCTCTTCTGTGATCCTGGCCCCTCCCTCCTTGTTCAATGCCCCCCACAGCAAGCAGCTTGCTATGGGGGTCACTTTACTGGGTATATGTTAAGCCCCTTTCACATTTGTGCGACCTGAAAATCACGTGATTTTGCCACGATTTTTTGCTGCGACTTCGACGCGATTTTGCCTGGTCTATGGACCCCAAGTCGCGTCAAAGTCAGACCTAGCCCCATTTCCTCTCTTCCCTGATTGTCTAGCTGACTTTGACAACAGCGGCAGCCAGTGGCGCCGCTGATGTGTCTCATCCAATCAGGAGGGAGAATCTCGGACGGCTAAGACACTCCTGAACATCGCTGAACAGAGAGGGACCTCAGTTAAGCATTGGGGGGGGGGGGGGGGGGGGCTGCTGCACACAGAAATCATTTTATAGAATATAGAATGCATTAAGTTAAAAAAACCTTCTGGCTTTACAACTTCTGTAAAGCCCAGCTCTGGGCATCTAAAAAATGATCCCTTGCAGAAGGGCTGTGACGGCATAGGGGGTCTAGGGGAAAAAAAAAAAAAAAAGATTTATTTACCCAATCCTACACTCCTCTCCACATATTGACTGTTCCCTGCAGTTTCTTCCCCCTCCATACCCCAGATAAGCTAGGGTCCTGACATCATCAAGACCAATGGAGGGTCCATACCCCTACATTGAACTTGATGACACCGACGGACAGTCTACCGGTGGAGTGTGGGAGAGCAAAGGATCAAGTAAGTGCCTTCCCTCCAGTCATGAGTAAGCGAGTTTGGGGTGGAGGAACTTGACTGAGTCCTGACCTCAACCAGATAGAACACCTTTGGGATGAATTAGTGTGGAGACTGTGAGCCAGGCCTTCTCATCCAACATCAGTGCCTGACCTCACAAATGCACTTCTGGAAGAATCCAGACTCATTTATATCATAGAGTCTAGTACCTGTCCATTGCAGTGTGTTGGATGTACCATTCGAAATCTAAGGGTAAGAATATCTGAACATTTTAATGATACATCGAATGTCACGGCAAAGAATATTTCCAATGTATCCAAGCATTTTAGGGAAATACATGGGGGAACCTTAACTCCTTTTCCTTTTTTGGTTTGGAGCAGGGTTGAAGACCAGTCGGAGGAGGTGACACACACCGCATTTTACTTCAGCTCGAGGTGTGGTGGATACATGAACTTAACACCAGAGTGCCAAGTGGAATGAATAACAGAATGGACAGTAACCTTTTTTTTTTTTTTTTAATGATTTGTAGCATATGAGGGGTTAATGTATGCTTTTTATTTGTGCATCTTACTCTTTTCAAGTCTGACCTGATCAATCACACCTTCCCCTGGTGTTTTCCATCTGATCTTAATTGTAACTAATCATGCACCGCCCCTAATCTTAGGGGCAGCTTTGTCATTATATAAGTTTGATTATATTGTATATTTCCATGCTATGAGGAAGGCTTTAAGCCGAAACGCGTTACCATCTGCCATGATGTAACTGCTGTCTATGCTGGAATAAATATTTGCAAAGAAGAAGCTTTTGAGTGCTGGCTTGTCTTTACTATGCTTCTGAAAGAATGGACAAAGATTCCCATAAGAAACTGCAAAAAAATGCAAAAAATGATTGGGTGCCTATTGAAGTGAATCGATAAAAGTGTCGGTTTAAATGTCTATCTTGTGGGTCATAGTTGCTAGGAATAAACTCCTGGGAAAGAGTATTGAAGAAAACACACTCCTAAACCTTGTGGACGGCCTTTCCAGAAGAGTTGAAGCTGTTTTAACTGCAAAGGGTGGGCCAACTCAATATTGACCCCTACGGACTAAGACTGGGATGCCATTAAACTTAAATGCAGGTGTCCCAATACTTTTGGCAATATAGTGTGTGTATATACAGTATCTCGCGAAAGTGAGTACACCCCTCACATTTATTATATCTTTACATTTGACAACACTGAAGAAAAGACACTTTGCTACAATGTAAAGTAGTGAGTGTACAGCTTGTATAACAGTGTAAATTTGCTGCCCCCTCAAAATAACTCAACACACAGCCATTAATGTCTAAACCGCTGGCAACAAAAGTGAGTACACCCCTAAATGTCCAAAAATTGGTGAAAATGTCCAAATTGGGCCCAATTAGCCATTTTCCCTCCCCGGTGTCATGTGACTCGTTAGTGTTTAACCACTTCCCTACCCGCCCATAGTCATATGACGTCCACAGATGGGATCTCCCATCCTGGGTGGACGTCATATGACGTCCTGGGATTCCCGGGCGTCTAGGGGGCGCGCGCGCGCGCCCGCCGCGCTCCTCGGGACCCGGTGCGTGTGCCCGGCGGCCGCGATGTCCGCCGGGCACCCGCGATTGCCCGTTAACCGGGCCGGCATGTGGATCTGTGTGTGTAAACACACAGATCCACAGCCTGTCAGCTCTGAGGAGAGCGATCTGTGTTCCCAGAACGGAGGAACACTGATCGGTCTCCTCCCCTTGAGCGTCCCCTCCCCCTTCAGTTAGTAATCACTCCCTAGGAAACATATTAACCCCTCCCCGCCCCCTAGTGGTTAACCCCTTCACTGCCTGTCACATTTACACAGTAATCAATGCAATTTTATAGCATTGATCGCTGTATAAATGTGATTGGTCCCAAAAATGTGTCAAAAGTGTCCGATGTGTCCGCCATAATGTCGCAGTCACCAAAAAAAATCGCGATCGCCGCTAAAAAATAAAAAATGTTTTGTTTTTTTTTAAATGCCATAAATCTATCCCATATTTTGTAGACGCTATAACTTTTGCGAAAACCAATCAATATACTCTTATTGCGATTTTTTTTACCAAAAATATGTAGAAGAATACGTATCGGTCAAAACTGAGGAAAAAATGTGTTTTTAAAAAAAAAAATTGGGATATTTATTATAGCAAAAAGTAAAAAATATTGTGTTTTTTTCAAAATTGTCGCTCTTCCTTTGTTTATAGCGCAAAAAATAAAAACCGCAGAGGCGATCAAATACCACCAAAAAAAAGCTCTATTTGTGGTGAAAAAAGGACGTCAATTTTTTTTGGGTACCACGTCGCACGACCGCGCAATTGACGTTTAAAGTGCGACAGCGCTGAAAACTAAAAATTGGCCTGGGAAGGAAGGGGGTGAAATTGCCCTGTATTGAACCGGTTAAAGGTCTCAGATGTGAATGGGGAGCAGGTGTGTTAAATTTGGTGTTATCACTCTCACTCACTCATACTGGTCACTGGAAGTTCAACATGGCACCTCATGGCAAAGAACTCTCTGAGGATCTGAAAAAAAGAATTGTTGCTCTACATAAAGATGGCCTAGGCCAGTGATGGCAAACCTTGGCACCCCAGATGTTTTGGAACTACATTTCCCATGATGCTCAAGTACACTGCAGAATGGATGAGCATCATGGGAAATGTAGTTCCAAAACATCTGGAGTGCCAAGGTTAGCCATCACTGGCCTAGGCTATAAGAAGATTGCCAAGACCCTGAAACTGAGCTGCAGCACGGTGGCCAAGACCATACAGCGGTTTAACAGGACAGGTTCCACTCACAACAGGCCTCGCCATGGTCCACCAAAGAAGTTGAGTGCATGTGCTCAGCATTATAACCAGAGGTTGTCTTTGGGAAATAGATATATGAGGGCTGCCAGCATTGCTGCAGAGATTGAAGGGGTGGGGGGGTCAGCCTGTCAGTGTTCGGACCATACGCCGCACACTGCATCAAATTGGTCTGCATGGCTGTCATCCCACAAGGAAGCCTCTTCTAAAGATGATGCACAAGAAAGCCCACAAACAGTTTGCTAAAGACAAGCAGACTAAGGACATGGATTACTGGAACCATGTCCTGTGGTCTGATGCGACCAAGATAAACTTATTTGGTTCAGATGGTGTCAAGCGTGTGTGATGGCAACCAGGTGAGGAGTACAAAGACAATTGTGTCTTGTCTACAGTCAAGCATGGTGGTGGGTGGGTCATGGTCTGGGGCTGCATGAGTACTGCTGGCACTGGGGAGCTACAGATCATTGAGGGGACCATGAATGCCAACATGTACTGTGACATACTGAAGCAGAGCATGATCCCCTCCCCTCGGAGACTTGGCCGCAGGGCAGTGTTCCAACATGATAACGACCCCAAATATACCTCCAAGATGACCACTGCCTTGCTAAAGAAGCTGAGGATAAAGGTGATAGACTGGCCAAGCATGTCCAGACCTAAACCCTATTGAGCATCTGTGGGGAATCCTCAAACGGAAGGTGGAGGAGTGCAAGGTCTCTAACATCCACCAGCTCCGTGATGTATCGTCAAGGAGGAGGGGAAGAGGACTTCGGTGACAACCTGTGAAGCTCTGGTGAACTCCATGCCCAAGAGGGTTAAGGCAGTGCTGGAAAAAAATGGTGGCCACACAAAATATTGACACTTTGGGCCCAACGTGGACATTTTCACTTGGGGGTGTACTCACTTTTGTTGCCAGCAGTTTAGACATTAATGGCTGTGTGTTGAGTTATTTTGAGGGGACAGCAAATTTACACTGTTATACAAGCTGTACACTCACTACTTTACATTGTAGCAAAGTGTCATTTCTTCAGTGTTGTCACATGAAAAGATAGAATAAAATATTTACAAAAATGTGAGGGGTGTACTCACTTTTGTGAGATACTGTATATATTAAAAAAAAAATATATATATATATATATATATATATATATATATATATATATATATATATATATATATCAACACAGCCCCGTTATTTTTGTGCTTCCTTTCAGACCACACACTTGACAGTCAAAGACAAGAACAAAGGGAGGGAAGGAGCATGCATGAAATAAACCACCTGGTTGTAACCTTAAAATCCCCTGCTTGCCTCTTGAGTTTCACTACTGGTACAAGAAACAAAGATTATGAAGCATGGTCCCGAGGGGGTTGTAGACAGGCAGTTGTCTGCCACATAGTTCATTAACAATAAATGACTTCTAGCATAAGCAAAACTGAAATGCTTCAAATAAGCTGTGTGATGTATATTTGTAATTTTTTTTTTCTTCAAGACATAGGAAGCGCTGTCCTTGTAAGGAAATTGCATGTTTTTCCTGTCTCGCTCTTCTTATACTATATATACAGTATATATATATATATATATATATATATATATATATATATAAAAAAAACTTAATTTATGTGTCTTTTTAAAAATTGGTGCCCCACAGACCTTTCAAGAGATGAGCATATGAAGCCTATTACTAAATAGACATAGTGTGTGTAATATGAAGGTGTCCACATGAAAACCATCTTGATCCCTTTGTTAGTAGTTCCCTTCTACCTTAATAGTCAAAGTATTAAATGTGGCTCACTAAATCTTTTAGACAAGCAAAATATATTATATATACCGATTTACCCGGATTTGCTGTGAATTTTGCGCTTTTATATTAAAGTGTTACTAAACCCACAACAGTAAAATCAGTCTGTATATGCAGTAAAGCATACTTGTTATACTCACTGTGTAACCTAAGGGGTTAATCCTCCACATTGTGTAAAAAGGCTGTTTCATCTTGTTTTCTCTGATCCTCGTTTTCTTCCACTGACTCCAAAACAGGTCTGGATAGTACAGATAACAACAAAACCTGGGGAATGCCCAGGAAAAAATTCCAACCACCAGCTTGCAGTACTGTATAGTACAGAGCCTTTGGAGTCAGGCTGCACATGCCCAGTATGGTGTGTATTGCTAGAGAGGTATTTTCTTTTCTTGGGAGAGGGCATGTGATCAGCACAGGGCCAATCAGCACTGTCCAGACAGATGGTCAGGGGTCATGGATCCTAAAAGAAGATCTCAGTGCAGTATGAAAACTCCTCCTACAAGCTTTACCAGGAACTGATAGAAGCCACAAGATTGCTATATACTGCTGGTGAGAAAAGGTATTTATCCATTTTATATTTACTAAAATGATTGCCTTTCCATGTTCTGTGTACTGTGGGAGACCAGATATAGTGAATGCAGGCTCTTGGGTTTAGTAACACATTAAGTTGAGTGGACTGTTGGGGGAAGAACCAGTTAAAATCAGAGGTTCCCACAGGGGTAGCCCTACACTATCAAGAGATTTCCCTTCACTTCCTGTCCCATAGATGCAACTGAAAGTAAAAGGAAAACTTTCCAAAGTGCGGTATTCCCCATTTTGAATGTTCAGGAAAACCCACAAGGAAGTTGTCAATTCCTGGGCCAATCAGCAGTGGACAGGGCATTCCTGGCAGCTGCACCTACACAAAGGGACGGTGATGCTTGTGACATCATAGACCTAATATGGACACATGGCCTTATAAGGTCTATGACACTGACCTAATATGGCCATGATAGGTCAGTGGGATTTGGTCAATGCCATTGACCTTATATGGTCTTGTGACCATATAAGGTCAATGGTGTAATGAGCATTACCGTCCCTTTGTGTACGTGCCGCTACTGGGAATGCCTAGCCACTGCTGCTTAGCTTCCTTTTGGGTTCAGACCAAACTCAAGTTCATCCCTAGTGGCAACTCATATCTTTGGATGCTCCTTCATTTTCAGTCCTAGGGACTGTGGTCACCAGGATAAAGAGAGATTGAATGTCCATAGCTTTAATACAGAGAGCAGTAAAAATGCCCTCTTGTGTTTAGGTGATTGGTTTGCTTTAACAGGCACAATTTCTAGCCACAGTTTTTGTCTTAGTTCAGCAATCCTTCTCTAGATATGCCATTGTCAATGTCTCAGGGAGGAAGTAAATATTATTTCTGTACAGGATGGGCACAGAGGTATCCTTCTGCTAACAGCCTGCCATTTTGAGGTTGCCTCAGTGGGATAGGAATGTAGAATATGTCCAGAATCAATGACATTTCTACTACATGATGTGGCAGCTAAGTGATTAATATATGAGCCATCTATCTCTCTCTGGTTTCTATCAATTTTTTTATTCCCAGTATGCTTGCACCACACTTTCGCTACTCACTCTAGTGTTACTAAAGCGGAAAGCTGAATTTTCTTGTAGACCAAAACTGCTTCACAGGTGATATATCACTGCACCCATCATGGGATCCCAGAGAATGGGAGGCTCCCGTACTGGATTTTTGTAAACTTAAATGAAGGGAAATACAAAATGCAATTGTGAATGTAAGACTACAGACAGTTAAAGGTGAACTCCAGGCACAAACATTTTATATATACTGTATATATATACAGTGGGGACAGAAAGTATTCAGACCCCCTTAAATTTTTCACTCTTTGTTATATTCCAGCCATTTGCTAAAATCATTTAAGTTCATTTTTTTCCTCATTAATGTACACACAGCACCTCATATTGACAGAATAACACAGAATTGTTGACATATTTGCAGATTTATTAAAAAAGAAAAACTGAAATATCACATGGTCCTAAGTATTCAGACCCTTTGCTGTGACACTCATATATTTAACTCAGGTGCTGTCCATTTCTTCTGATCATCCTTGAGATGGTTCTACACCTTCATTTGAGTCCAGCTGTGTTTGATTATACTGATTGGACTTGATTAGGAAAGCCACACACCTGTCTATATAAGACCTTACAGCTCACAGTGCATGTCAGAGCAAATGAGAATCATGAGGTCAAAGGAACTGCCTGAAGAGCTCAGAAACAGAATTGTGGCAAGGCACAAATCTGGCCAAGGTTACAAAAAAATTTCTGCTGCACTTAAGGTTCCTAAGAGCACAGTGGCCTCCATAATCCTTAAATGGAAGACGTTTGGGACGACCAGAACCCTTCTTAGAGCTGGCTGTCCGGCCAAACTGAGCTATCGGGGAGAAGAGCCTTGGTGAGAGAGGTAAAGAAGAACCCAAAGATCACTGTGGCTGAGCTCCAGAGATGCAGTCGGGAGAAAGGAGAAAGTTGTAGAAAGTCAACCATCACTGCAGCCCTCCACCAGTCAGGGCTTTATGGCAGAGTGGCCCGACGGAAGCCTCTCCTCAGTGCAAGACACATGAAAGCCCGCATGGAGTTTGCTAAAAAACACCTGAAGGACTCCAAGATGGTGAGAAATAAGATTTTTTGGTCTGATGAGACCAAGATAGAACTTTTTGGCCTTAATTCTAAGCGGTATGTGTGGAGAAAACCAGGCACTGCTCATTACCTGTCCAATACAGTCCCAACAGTGAAGCATGGTGGTGGCAGCATCATGCTGTGGGGGTGTTTTTCAGCTGCAGGGACAGGATGACTGGTTGCAATCGAGAGAAAGATTAATGCGGCCAAGTACAGGGATATCCTGGACGAAAACCTTCTCCAGAGTGCTCAGGACCTTAGACTGGGCCGAAGGTTTACCTTCCAACAAGACAATGACCCTAAGCACACAGCTAAAATAACGAAGGAGTGGCTTTACAACAATTCCGTGACTGTTCTTGAATGGCCCAGCCAGAGCCCTGACTTAAACCCAATTGAGCATCTCTGGAGAGACCTAAAAATGGCTGTCCACCAACGTTTACCATCCAACCTGACAGAACTGGAGAGGATCCGCAAGGAGGAATGGCAGAGGATCCCCAAATCCAGGTGTGAAAAACTTGTTGCATCTTTCCCAAAAAGACTCATGGCTGTATTAGATCAAAAGGGGGCTTCTACTAAATACTGAGCAAAGGGTCTGAATACTTAGGACCATGTGATATTTCAGTTTTTCTTTTTTAATAAATCTGCAAATATGTCAACAATTCTGTGTTTTTCTGTCAATATGGGGTGCTGTGTATACATTAATGAGGAAAAAAATGAACTTAAATGATTTTAGCAAATGGCTGCAATATAACAAAGAGTAAAAAATTTAAGGGGGTCTGAATACTTTCCGCCCCCACTGTGTGTATATATATATATATATATATATATATATATATATATATTTATATATACAGTATCTCACAAAAGTTAGTACACCCCTCACATTTTTGTAAATATTTTATTATATTTTTTCATGTGACAACACTCAACAAATGACAGTGCTGAAAAATAATGGTGGCCACACAAAATGTTGACACATTGGGCCCAATTTGGACATTTTCACTTAGGGGTGTACTCACTTTTGTTGTGAGCGGTTTAGACATTAATGGCTGTGTGTTGAGTTATTTTGAGGGGACAGCAAATTTACACTGTTATACAAGCTGTACACTCAATACTTTACATTGTAGCAAAGTGTCATTTCTTCAGTGTTGTCACATGAAAAGATATAATAAAATATTTACAAAAATGTGAGGGGTGTACTCACTTTTGTGAGATACTGTATGTGTATATATATATATATATATATATATATATATATATATATATATATATATTAGGGATGTTACTGATTTGATTTTTTTGTAATCGATTAATCGACTGATTTCAATTAATTATAATGCACATACAGATCCAACTACTTTTAGCTGACGCCATGCGTAGCTCCTCCCCTGTACGCGTTACGTTCAATCAGAACTTCCTCAGTGGGGTGGAGCTACGGCGTCACCCTACAGTCTATTTAAATACCACCGTTGTGCATCAGCGGGACCGATGGAGAGCCAGAGACATCCATCACCTGCTGAGACAGCAAAGTGTCAGCTCTTTGGAAAAAAAGTGCCCTCATCATAAATGTTTCTTGATTGCTGAATAACCAATCAATGTCAGTTCATCTTCAAACTGACTTACAGCCAGGAAAGCCCTCAGATATGTTGATTTTCATAGCCAAGTTCAGGATTTACATAGATGTTTATCTGAATACTTTGACCAGCGAGATCAATCAAATCGTTAGGATCTGTCTTCCTCAATTTATGATTTCACGGACATCGTCGTCACTGGACTCCTCCCCCCTTCCCCTGCGTTAGCAGACGGAGGCACTTGGGGCAGGGGGGAGGAGTCTGGTGACGTCGATGTCCGTGACGTCAATGTCCGTGACGTCACCGGATCTCCGACAGAACTCCCTGAAGACCCAGAAGCCGGTGGAGAGGTGAGTACCGATCCAAAGAATTTTGATTGATCAAAAAAATTAACAATTAATCGAGGAATTAATCTTTAATTTTACCAGCCCTAATATATATATATATATATATATATACATATATATATATATATATAAATAAACAGGGCTTTTTTTCCAGCGGGACGCATCGGACTCCGTTCCGCCACCTTTGCCAGAGCACTCCCTCCTCCTAATCTGTATAGCCTGCCTGCTGCCCGAAGCCGTGGAGGGATCAAACACAGGGCACCTCCACCAGAGCACTCCGCCCTATCCTGTGTATGCACTCCTCCTCCTCCTATGTAGCTTGCTGCACGCTGCTGCCTATAAACACTGCCTTCAGCCCTGAGGGATCGAATGGCTGCAGCCTTTGAGAGCAGAAGGCGGAGTGATCTGTACTCCGCCCCGCCTTTTAGTGCAGACCGACCGGACCGGGAGCTCCTTTTGCCATGGATGATCGTGGATGGTGTGGGTAGTAGGGATGCCACCTCACCCCTTAAAACCGAACACATATGAATTACACAGGTTCTGAGACTAATTTAATGCAGATAAGGCATCAAGTGAGTTTAATTACCACCTAATCAGTCACAGAATCTGTGTAATTAATATGTGTTTGGTTTTAAAGGGATGAGGTGGCAACCCTAGTGGGTAGGTAGCCAGGCTGTCCTCCTGCTCATTTAACTGGTCTGTGCTGAAGTTTTCTGGTGTTAACAAAATGTAGCTGAATGGGTCTGGGCTGTGTCTCTGTGCTGTGGACTGGGCTGTGTCTCTTTGCTGTGGACTGGGCTGGGCGGTCTCTTTGCTGTGGACTGGGTTGGGCGGTCTCTTTGCTGTGGACTGGACTGGGCTGTGTCTCTTTGCTATGGACTGGGCTGTGTCTCTTTGCTGTGGACTGGGCTGTGTCTCTTTGCTGTGGACTGGGCTGGGTGGTCTCTTTGCTGTGGACTGGGCTGGGCGGTCCCTTTGCTGTGGACTAGGCTGGGTGGTCTCTTTGCTGTGAACTGGGCTGGGCAGTCTCTTTGCTGGACTGGATTGGGCTTTCTCTTTGCTGTGGACTGGGCTGGGTGGTCTCTTTGCTGGACTGGGCTGGGCGGTCTCTTTACAGGACTGGGCTGGGTGGTCTCTTTGCTGTGGACTGGGATGGACAGTGTCTCTTTGCCGTGGACTGGGTTGGGTGGTCTCTTTGCTGTGAACTGGGCTGGATGGTCTCTTTGCTGTGGACTGGGCGGTCTCTTTGCTGGACTGGACTGGGCGGTCTCTTTGCTGGACTGGGCTGGGTGGTCTCTTTGCTGTGGACTGGTGCAGTCTCTTTGCTGGACTGGGATGAGCGGTCTCTTTGTTGTGGACTGGGTTGGGCGGTCTTTTTGCTGTGAACTGGGCTGTGCTTTGTCTCTTTGCTGTGAACTGGGTTGGGTGGTCTCCTTCCTGTGGACTGGGCTGGGCGGTCTCTTTGCTGTGAACTGGGCTGGGCTGTGTCCCTTTGCTGTGGACTGGGCTAGGTGGTCTCTTTGCTGTGAACTAGGCTGGCTGGTCTCTTTGCTGTGAACTGGGCTGGGCGGTCTCTTTGCTGTGGACTGGGCTGGGTGATCTCTTTGCTGTGGACTGGGTGTTTGGTCTCTTTGCTGTAGACTGGGCTGGGCATTTTTTTTGCTGGACTTGGCTGCGGCTGTCTCTTTGCTGGATGGTCTCTTTGCCGTACTTGGTTGTCTCTTTGCTGGACTGGACTTAGCTGTCTCTTGACTGGGCTGTGAATGTATAATCCCCAAATTATCCTTGGTTCCCTGTCCTCTAGAGATGGTTCTGGGGGTGGTTCTAGGGGCGGTATGGGCGTGACCTGGGGTGTGAGTTCCTGCACCTTTTCTCTGAGAAAACAAGCCCTGCGTATATATATATATATATACAGTGCCTTGAAAAGGCATTCACACCCCTTGAAATTTTCCACATTTTGCAGCCAAAAATGTAAATGTTTTTATTAGGATTTTATGTGGTAGACCAACACAAAGTGGAACATAATTGTGAAGTGGAAGGAAAATGATAAATGGTTTTCAAATTGTTTTACAAATAAATACGTGAAAAGTGTTGCGTGCATTTCTATTCAGCCCCCCTGAGACAATACTTTGTAGAACCACCTTTGGCTGCAATTACAGCTGCAAGTCTTTTTGGGGATGTCTCTACCAGCTTTGCACATCTAGAGAGGGACATTTTTACACATTTTTCTGTGCAAAATAGCTCAAGCTCTGTCAGATTGGATGGAGAGCATCTGTGAACAGCAATTTTCAAGTCTTGCCACAAATTCTCAGTTGGATTTAGGTCTGGACTTTGACTGGGCCCTTCTAACACATGAATATGCTTTGATCTAAACCATTCCATTGTAGCTCTGGCTGTATGTTTAGGGTCGTTGTCCTGCTGGAAGGTGAACCTCCACCCCAGTCTCAAGTCTTTTGCAGACTCTAACAGGTTTTCTTCTAAGATTGCCCTGTATTTGGCTCCATCCATCTTCCCATCAACGCTGACCAGCTTCCCTGTCCCTGCTGAAGAAAAGCATCCCCACAACATGATGCTGCCACCACCATGTTTCACGGTGGGGATGGTGTGTTCAGGGTGATGTGCAGTGTTAGTTTTCCGCCACACATAGTGTTTTGTTTTTAGGCCAAAAAGTTCCATTTTGGTTTGCTCTGACCAGAGCACCTTCTTCCACATGTTTGCTCTGTCCCCCCCCCCCATGGCTTCTCACAAACTGCAAATGGGACTTCTTATGGCTTTCTTTCAACAATGGCTTTCTTTTTGCCACTCTTCCATAAAGGCCAGATTTGTGGAGAGCACGACTTATAGTTGTCCTGTGGACAGATTCTCCCACCTGAACTGTGGATCTCTGCAGCTCCTCCAGAGTTACCATGGGCCTCTTGGCTGCTTCTCTGATGAATGCTCTCCTTGCCCGGCCGGTCACTTTAGGTGGACGGCCATGTCTTGGTAGGTTTACAGTTGTGCCATACTCTTTCCATTTTCAGATGATGGATTGAACAGTGCTCCATGAGATGTTCAAAGCTTGGGATATTTTTTTACAACCTAACCCTGCTTTAAACTTCTCCACAACTTTATCCCTGACCTGCCTGGTGTGTTCCTTGGCCTTCATGATGCTGCTTGTTCATTCAGGTTCTCTAACAAACCTCTGAGGGCTTCACAGCTGTATTTATACTGAAGATAAATTACATACAGGTGGACTATATTGACTAATTAGGTGACTTCTGAAGGCAATTGGTTCCACTAGATTTTAGTTAGGGATATCAGAGTAAAGGGGGCTGAATACAAATGCACGCCACACTTTTCACATATTTATTTGTAAAAAAAAATGTAAAACCATTTATCATTTTCTTTCCACTTCACAATTACGTGCCACTTTGTATTGGTCTATCACATAAAATCCCAATTAAATAAGTTTTTGGTTGTAACATGACAAAATGTGGAAAATTTCAAGGGGTATGAATACTTTTTCAAGGCACTGTATGTATAGTCTGAAGGCTTTATTGGTTATATTTTGGGGTAAAAATCTGGTGCTGCAGGATTATTGGAAGAACGGTGTTGTTAAAACCTATGGTAAATTTTTACAATTCCTTTTATACTGGTTAAAACATATCAAGTTAAAATACGTGCCCAATTCTGCTATGAAAAAAAAGCCCCATCTGTCCTGAAAATAAGATGCATAAAATGTGTTATTTGGAGCAAAACTGACACGTCTCCGAACCCTGAGAAGAGCTCTGGGAATGCAAATTCACTTTGATAGAGAGAAAAAAAAAATCACCCTCTGGTCAGTTTTATAAGAATTTTTAAGCAAACTTTTGTACTAAAAACCACAGATTCCACTTACTTCCAATTCTTACAGTTTCTTCCTAAATGCTTAGTACAATGTTTTTACCTCCATAGTCATATGCTAGGAAAGGCAGGGAACCAATCACATGAGCAGAAAGTTACAATTCTGGGGTTGCGCTGTACACCAACCGTGAACTAAATGCCACCATACAAGGAAGCCATGTTTGAATTTTTTTTTGCCAGAAGCTGGCAGTAGAGTAAACTGTAATTTTTAAAACACTGGTGCAGCATCCTCTAGCTAAGTGTGCTAGTCTTAGATGTAGTATATGTAATATTGGCTTGGCTGAGAGCCAGGCTGGGTTGAATCTGGGTCAGGGTGAGTGACTCAGGGAGGCTGGATGACTTATTAGGCAGCTCCTCTGGTACCTCCCCCTACTTGCTGGAACTTTGGAGAAGCTTCCAGAAAAATGGGGGGGGGGGTTAGGAGAAGCTGCCTGGAGAATTGAGGAGGGCCCCAGCCAATGGGCTGCCAGGGGTCAGGGTCGGGCCAGTAAGGGAGTCCGGGTGGAAGCTGGAGTGCTGAGGAGGCTGTCCGTGGCTGTCAAAGGTAGCCCCCTAGTCTGGGGGGGGTGAACTGGGGATCAGGTGCTGGAGGGATCCTCTTATGACACATGGAGGAGTCCTGTCCAGAGGCACAGGAGCAAGAGTGAGGACAGCAGGAGCTAACGAGCATGTCCAGGGGGGTCTCCGTGAGGAGTCATCCAGGTGGGCTTGTGAGTGTGCAGTCTGGAAAGGCCTCAATGATACCCACTTCCTCCATATAGGTGTCGTTCTCTCCTCTTCTATACCTCTGAAACATAATGATATTGCACACTATAATATGATGGGCAAGAGTACAGATTCTTTCAAATTTTGTTTTTAACTGAAACATGGCATGTCTACATACAACACCACTTGATTGACCGTATGAAACACCTCATACCTCTGGTGAAGGAGACGTAAACTCTCCAAAACGCGTCAGGTGGAGGAAGATTTGTCATATTTTCATACATTACACAGTTGGTGTAATAGTAGCCTAGTTAGCCATGCCTCTTCTTTTTATATGTTAATGTACCAATAAATTCTGTTTTTACACATTTCACTTCTCATAAATATATATATATACATTTGTAATTCAAGTGCCTTAAAAGTCCCTGAAAAGCTAGGGAATTTTTATGACTGTATGCATTTAACTATAGGGATGTGGCACTTTGCTGAGGGTTGTCACCTTGAGTCTATATAAAGTATAACTAAGGGCAAAACTTTTTTTCTAGTTTTAAATAGAGTGATAAGGGATTGGAACCCTTGTCAGGTTGTTATTGCTGTTTGTGCCCTCGTTAAAGAGATTCCCCTTTTCTATTCACCTGAAAGTGAAAGAAAATCCCAAGTTTTGGGATGTCACCAGAAAAGGAATAGAGGGGAAATCTTCCAATGGGAACACTAGTTCTGATGACAACCAGGGATTCCTTCACTTTGGAGGGATGTCCTCTCACTTCCTGTTGTGACTATGAGACAGGAAGTGAAATGGAATCTCCCCAATAGGACACAAAAAAACCTGAAAGGGGTTATAAGACTCCTTATACCCACTTGCCGGCTGCAATACGTATATATACAGTATCTCACAAAAGTGAGTACACCCTCACATTTTTGTAAATAGTTTATTATATCTTTTCATGTGACAACACTGAAGAAATGACACTTTGCTACAATGTAAAGTAGTGAGTGTACAGCTTTCATAACAGTGTAAATTTGTTGTCCCTTCAAAAAAACTCAACACACAGCCATTAATGTGTAAACCGCTGGCAACAAAAGTGAGTACACCCCTAAATGAAAATGTCCAAATTGGGCCCAATTAGCCATTTTCCCTCCTCGGTGTCATGTGACTCGTTAGTGTTACAGGGTCTCAGGTGTGAACGGGGAGCAGGTGTGTTAAATTTGGAGTTATCGCTCTCACTCTCTCATACTGGTTACTGGAAGTTCAACATGGCACCCCATGGCAAAAAACTCTCTCAGGATCTGAAAAAAGAATTGTTGCTCTACATAAAGATGGCCTAGGCTATAAGAAGATTGCCAAGACCCTGAAACTGAGCTGCAGCACGGTGGCCAAGACCATACAGCGGTTTAACAGGACAGGTTCCACTCAGAACAGGTCTCGCCATGGTCGACCAAAGAAGTTGCATGCATGTGCTCAGCGTCATATCCATAGGTTGTCTTTGGGAAATAGACCTATGAGTGCTGCCAGAATTTCTGCAGAGGTTGAAGGGGTGGGGGGTCAGCCTATCAGTGCTCAGATCATACGCCGCACACTGCATCAAATTGATCTGCATGGCTGTCATCCCACAAGGAAGCCTCTTCAAAAGATGATGCACAAAAAAAGCCTGCAAACAGTTTGCTTAAGACAAGCAGACTAAGGGCATGGATTACTGGAACCGTTTCCTGTGGTCTGATGAGCCCAATATAAACTTATTTGGTTCAGATGGTGTCAAGCGTGTGTGGAGGCAACCAGGTGAGGAGTACAAAGACAAGTGTGTCTTGCCTACAGTCAAGCATGGTGGTGAGAGTGTCATGGTCTGGGGCTGCATGAGTGTTGCCGGCACTGGGGAGCTACAGTTCATTGAGGGGACCATGAATGCCAACATGTACTGTGACATACTGAAGCAGAGCATGATCCCCTCCCTTCGGAGACTGGGCCGCAGGGCAGTATTCCAACATAACGACCCCAAACACACCTCCAAGACGACCAGTGCCTTGCTAAAGAAGCTGAGGGTTAAAGTGATGGACTGGCCAAGCATGTCTCCAGACCCAAACCTTATTGAGCATCTGTGGGGCATCCTCAAGCGCAAGGTGGAGGAGCACAAGGTCTCTAACATCCACCAGCTCCATTATGTTGTCATGGAGGAGTGGAAGAGGCCTCCAGTGGCAACCTATGAAGCTCTGGTGAACTCCATGCCCAAGAGGATCAAGGCAGTTCTGGAAAATAATGGTGGCCACACAAAATATTGACACTTATGGCCCAATTTGGACATTTTCACTTAGGGGTGTACTCACTTTTGTTGCCAGCAGTTTTAGACATTAATGGCTGTGTATTGAGATATTTTGAGGGGACAGCAAATTTACACTGTTATACAAGCTGTACACTCACTACTTTCTGTAACTCTAAACAGGTAACATGTAAAAAAAAAATGTAAAAAAAATGTTAAAGCGTCGTCTGTAGAGATTTTTAAGTATCGTAGTTTGTCACCATTCCACGAACATGCGCAATTTTAAAGCATGACATGTTAGGTATGGTGTTTTTGTGTGTGTGTATATATATATATATATTATATAAAAATAAAAAAAAGTTTTGCCTTTAGTTCTACTTTAAAGCAAAGTTCCAGCTTGTTTTTTTCTTTTTAATACCCCCCGTGATGCTCGCACCTAATGCTTTTTATAACGGAATCTAGGTATTATAAATAATGATCTTTTATTATTATTAATATACAGGTTATATATAGCGCCAACAGTTTGCGTAGTGCTTTACAACATGAGGGCAGACATTACAGTTACATTACAATTTGGTATAAGAGGAATCAGAGGGCCCTGCTCGTTAGAGCTTACAATCTAAAAAGGAAGGGTCAATTGATACAAAAGGTAATAGCTGTGGGGGGATGAGCTGATGGAGGAAGTAAAACAGTGTTAGTTAGAAGCAGGATAGGCTTCTTTGAAGAGAAGGGTTTTCAGGGATCGCCTAAACATGGATAGATTAGGGGACAGTCGGACAGATTGGGGTAGGGAGTTCCAAAGGATGGGAGAAGCTCTGAAGAAAGGCGAGCATGGGAGGAGGTGACAAGGGAGCTAGAGAGTAGGAGGTCTTGGGATTACCGAAGAGAGCGGCTTGGTTGGCATTTTGGGACTAGGTTAGTGATGTAGCTGGGGGCAGAGTTATGGATGGCTTTGTAAATTATTGTTAGTACTTTGAATTTTATTCTTTGGGTGAGTGGAAGCCAGTGGAGGGATTGGCAGAGAGGGGTGGAGGACACTGGATGGTTGGTAAGGTGGATGAGTCTTGCAGCGGCATTCATTATGGACTGAAGGGGGGATAGTCTATGTAAAGGTAATCCAATGAGGAGGGAGTTGCAGTAATCGAGGCGAGAGATGACCAGGGAGTGAATTAGAAGCTTGGTGGTGTCATTAGTTAAAAAGGGGCGTATTCTGGAAATGTTGCGGAGGCTAAGGCGGCATGATTTGGACAGGGATTGTATGTGGGCCTGAAAGGACAGTTCAGCGTTTAAGGTTATCACTAGCACCGTGGCATGCGGGGACGGACTAATAGATGTGCCATTGATCTTGACAGAGAAGTCAGGGGAAGGGGCACGTAGGGGAGGAAATATTAAGAGCTCAGTTTGAGGAAGTGGTTTGACATCCAGGCTGATATGTCTGTTAGTAGATCAGTGATGCGTGAAGAGATTGATGGGGTGAGCTGAGGGGCAAAGAGATAGATTTGGGTGTCATCAGCATATAAATGGTAATGAAAGCCATGGGAGGCTATCAGCTGACCCAGGGAGGACATGTAGATCGAGAATAGTAGAGGTCCAAGGACAGAACCTTGGGGGATCCCAACGGTAATAGGAGTTGGAGAGAAGGAAGTGGAGTTGTAAGTCACACTGAAGGTGCGATGAGATAGGTAAGATTCGAACCAATGGAGAGTGCAGCCATGGAGACCAAGCAAACTGAGTTTTTTGAGGAGGAGGGGGTGGTCAACTGTATCAAAGGCAGCAGAAAGGTCCAAGAGTAAGAGTATGGAATAATGACCATTGGTTTTGGCCGTTAGTAAGTTGTTTGTGAGTTTTAGGAGGGCAGTTTCTGTGGAGTGCTGTGGGCGAAATCCAGACTGAAGGGGATCAAGAAGGTTATTCTCAATGAGGTGGTCACTCAGTCGATTGTAGACTAAACGTTCAAGGAGTTTGGAGGCAAAAGGGAGTAAAGAGATGGGTCTTAGGTTGTTAAGATTGGTGGGGTCTAGTGAGGCCTTTTTTTGGTATGGGAGTGACTAGCGCATGTTTTTGAGGGTTGGGGCAGATGCCAGTAGAGAGGGAGAGGTTGAAGATATGAGTTAAGGAGTGTAGGATTGAGTCAGATGGTGACCGTAGTATTTGAGAAGGAACACGGTCCAGGGGGCAGGAGGTTTGGTGGGCATTAGAAAAAAGTTTAGTGACTTCCTCTATAGTAGCTGGGTTAAAAGAGGGAAGTATTGATTGTGCCAGAGGACAAGGAGTGAAAAGTGAGGGAGATATCTGTAGAGCGGAGATCTCGAGACAAATTGTCTCAATCTTATTTTTGAAGTGATTAGCAATCTCCTGGGCAGAGAGTAAGTTAGTGGGTGGGGGTAATGGAGTACGAAGTAGAGTGGTAAAGGTAGAAAAGAGTTGACGGGGACTGCGTGAGAGGGTGTTAATGAGAGTGATAAAGTAGGTCTGTTTGGCAGTGTGGAGGCAGGAATGGTATTTTTGGAGGGCAGATTTATACTGGCTGAAATCTTGCTGTGACTTAGTTTTACGCCACAGACGCTCAAGAGCGCGGCTACGTATTTTGAGGCTTCTGGTATTGTCTGTCTGCCAGGGTTGTAGCGGTCAGGGCCTGATTCTGTGCGTAGTGAGGGGGGCGAAGGTATCCAGGGTGGATGACAGTGAACTATTGTAGACAGAAGTGGCCAAGTTGGGGCAGGACAAGGATGAGATTTTGTTGTAGAGACAATCTGTAGCAGAAAAAAGAAGAGAAGGGTTAAGTTGGCAAAGGTTTCTACGGGTAATAGTTTGGTAGTTGGAAGGCAAGGAGGAGGCAGAAAAGGAGAGAGTGAAACTAATAAGGTGGTAATCAGAGAGAGGAAATGGAATGTTGTAGAGGTTGTGCGGAGTGCATAGGTAGGAGAATTTGAGGTCAAGGCAGTTGCCAACAGAGTGAGTAAAAGCGCTTGTCCAATGTTTTAGGTCAAAGGAGGAGGTTAGGTCCAGCAGCTTAGAAGTAGCGGGAGTGTTAAGATTAACAGGGATGTTGAAGTCACCAAGAATGATTGTTGGAATTTCAGAAGAGAGAAAGTAGGGTAGCCAGGCAGAGAAGTCGTCAAGGAAGTTTGATACCGGTCCAGGGGGCCGATAGATCACAGCAATTCTCAATGAAACTGAAGAAAATAGAGGAATACAGTGAGCTTCAAATGAAGAGAGGGACAGAGAGGGGAGGGACGAAGAACCTGAAAAGTGCTTTGAGGGGATAGGAGGATTCCAACACCACCTCCTTTCCGTCCACTAGGCCTGGGAGAGTGAGTCCACAGGAGGCCACCATAGGAGAGAGTAGCAGGAGAAGAAAGGTCAGATTCTTGAATCCAGGAATCAGTAATTGCAAGTAGGTTCAGGGAGTTTGTGATAAATAGGTCATGGACGGTGGTGAGTTTGTTCCAAACAGAGCGGGCATTCCAAAGGGCACAGGAGAAGGGGAGGCTGGTTCTAGGCTGAAGAGGAATAGAAATGAGATTGTGTGGATTGCGGCTGCTATCAGAGGATGGGGGGGCTGGGTATGTTGGCCGAATGTAAATGATGGCGGTCCAGGAATTAGGGAAATATCCAGAAGTTAGGAGAAGCAGAAAAGAGAGGTGATATGAGAATGTTGGGGGGACACGTCCATGTGGCCTGCAGGTTTTATTGGTATATGGGTTCAGAATTAGCAGGAGCTCATAAGTGCAGTAATAAGGTGAAGACAGGAGTGAGGGTGATATATATAAGCTGTGGGGTGGAGAAGATGGGTGAAGGAGTGAGAATTTAAGGAAAGAGGATGCAACTGTGAGAAGGAAAAGTAGGGAGTGCATGATACAGGTGGTGAGATTGAGAGGAAGCTTGAATGAGAGATGAAAAAGTTTGATGGAGAATCAGGTCACCTGTAGTCTGTTTAGTGTTCTGCAGAAGTCTGTTCTATATTTTCGCTTTGTGCATTCGCTGAAGTGCTGAGTGGAAGTGTAATACTTAATCCAATATGAATACTTTATCCAAGATGATAGTTGCCAATGCAATCCCAGCCTGTGCAAACCCACTATGTAGTCCCCAGCGAGCGCACTCCAATCTTAATGTGGGCATCTAAAGATCACTCGTTCCTTCCTCCCACCCAGCATGTGCCTCTCGTCTCGCGCATGTGCATATAGTACATAGCGCGGCAAGATGCTATATGCAGCAGATGCCCATTGACTCCTGGGATTGATGACACTCATATCTCAAGAGCCAATAGGCGGGCCGGACATGAGGTACCTCGCCACGGCGAAGTACACCGGAAACGGAGGATTAAGCATACATAGAAGGTAATTACATTGCTGCAAAAATAAGTGTCACAAACGGATCACAAACACGGGGGTGGGGGGGGTGAAAAATCTACAATTATATTGATTTCCAAATTGTATTTGAATTATTTCTATCCTACTCCTATTAATCTGAATCATCTTGAAGTTTGTAAACTCACTTTGTGAAGATCCCACACATTTATTTCCTTAAATTCTGTGACCCGTAGTCACTATGCCCTGTGAGCAGGCACTGCTGTGTCACACATTTCACAGAGCCTGCCTTCTGACCTACAGACGTGCTGAGAGGAGGAGTTTCAGGAGGCGGAGTCAGTACAGGAGTCATTGCTTACAGGCAGCAAGGTACCATGGGACATGTAGTCCTTAGAAATGGAGGAGAAGCTGCAAAGCATGCGGGGAATCTAGGAATTTGTGGAAAGAGACAGCCAGCAGGCAGGCAGCACTCACAACATGAAAGGAAATATTTCAAGTACGATTACATTGGATTATTTAAAAAACTATTGTTTGTATTTTTTTACAATGCTGATGTTATAAAATTAAAGTGTATGCTGTGACCAGAGATCGCCTTAAATAATGTTATTTAAAATTGTTAACGCCTGTTTGTAAACTGCAGTGCGCTCATGAATCCCTGGTGGGTGCTTGGGACACAGATTAAAGCAGAACTTCAGTCATTTTTTCATCTTTCCATCTATTAAATCTTCTGCCCTTGTTGTTGTTTTAACTTTGGATCGTAAAACATTTTTTTTTTCTGACAGTAAATACCTTATACAGCCCACTTCCTGTTTCTTGTCTGGTAAAAAGCCTAGGCTTATGACATCATGCACAGCTCTCTCTATCACTCTCATGAGAGTTTGTCAGGAAGGGAGGGGGGATGAGTCCTAAGAGGGTCAATGAGAGCTGCAGAGCTGGAGGTGTGCCTCTGTGTGTCTGTGTAAATCCAGGAAGTGAACCGCGTTACTCGCAATCCGAGGTTCCACTGTATATAAAATAATATGCAAAGTGGTTGGAGGGAAGCTTAAGAATGGCAAAGATGTTTTTATTACAAATTATATGAGCAGACTGCAGTTCTTTAAAATTGTTACCGCCTGTTTGTAAACTGCAGTGCTCTCAGGAATCCCTGGTGGCTGCTTGGGACACAGATTAAGGATGCTGAATTGTCTATGAAATTAAAATATTTCCATTCCCTCCTACGCACAGCTCGTCTTTTATTTTTATTTTTTTCTATTTTTCTCTTGTGCTTGTGTGTGCCTTGTATGTTAATGCTGCACATGTTGATGCCTTTAAGTCATTGGCTCTCATATAAACGCATGCTATATGTTAGTAATGGGGAACGAAGGATGAAGACACTGCTGAGTAATTTAAGGAATGCTTTCATCTCATGAGATTTTTGGATGTGTTTGGAGGGACACCATAGGCTATTAAAAGTCCACAAAGGAAAAACAAGTAAATGAAAAAGAGATGTGTGTCTGGGGGAAGCCTTCCTTTTGGATAAATTGGAAGCAATAAAATGCAGATTTAACGAAAAAATGTCTCTAAAAAAGATAGGATGCCATTTTAGATTTAGCGAGGCCGGGAAGGCTGGAATTGTGATTCGGGTTGCTGGAATAAATAGGATCTAATTACCATGTTCTGCAGACAGGAACAATATTTTCATTCTTGGATTTGCTGCTTAGACTGAGCAGAGGTTACAGCTAACTTTCCCTTAGCGTGCAGTAGGGATAAAACACAGAGGGCAAAGAGGCTGGTTTTCATTAAAGATTTCCAACCGGCAGATTTATTTCCTTTTATTTAGCCTGTCCAAAGAAAAAAAAAACTGCCAGCGCAGGGAACATGTGTGAACTGGTGTTTCTAGGGACTGCAATTTATTGTGTTCTAGTTACCTTGGAAGGTTAACTTCCATGGAGCATAACCGTTTTTTTGCATCGTGCAATTGTCACATTTGGAGATTTTTTTATAACGCTCTGAATGCCATGGGTGTTAGCACTGAGCGGGGGATCAGCAGAGCTGGGGGTGCTACTGAGTGGGGCATCAGCAGAGCTGGGGGTGCTACTGAGTGGGGCATCAGCAGAGCTGGGGGTGCTACTGAGCGAGGTATATGCTGAATGAGGGCACTAATGACCTAGAGATCTTTTGAATAGGGGTACCAATGAGCTGGGGATCTGCTGAGCAGGGGTATTACTAGGCTGGGCGTACTACTAAGCCCCTTTAAAACAAATAGAAATAGGGATTTTTTTTTTATAACACTCTCAATGCCAATAAAAGTGCCTCTCACTAAATAGGTGTTAGCTTATTTAGCTGTTAGCTTTACTTTGTTTTGGAGGTATTGCAGGTATGAGATATCCCAGGATGCACTGGAAAACCAACAAGCGACCCTTTCCGGTTAATTTGTATGAATTCTGGGAGTGTCTGGTGCAGACGGTGTTCAGTGCTGAGCAGCAGGAAGGTGTGCCGGGTCCGGATCGGAGTAGAGAAACTAGTTGATGGCACACATGGTGCACAACATGTGAATGCTATAGTGGAATGTGAGTGGGGACCAAAGAGAGAGAGGACTGAGAGGCAGAGGATCAGCAGAGTTGTGGACTAGCAGAAACTAGCAGATGTTACACGTAGCTCGCAGAATGGGAGCAATATAGTGGAAGGTGAGCAGGGACCAAAGAGGGTGGAGGATCAGCAGAGCTGAGGTTATTAATGAGCAGGGAATCAGCAGAGCTGGGGTTACAACTAAGCGGGGGACCCAGGGCATTTGCAAGCTTCTTTAAAGCTTCAAAAAAGCATCACAGAAGTCTGAAAAACACATTAAAAAATGCATGTACACGGAGCCGCCCAGTGCAGCACTATTACGGCTCCCAGCCACTGCCATCTTCACCCGGTCTTCCTGCTGGGTTTGCAGGCTCTGGCTGTATGAATGGCTGAGGCCACGATGTTGTCATTCCCATGCATGCACGCAGGTCATAGAGTTGCCACCTCATCCCTTTAAACCCAAACACACATAAATGACACAGGTTCTGAGGCTAATTTAATTCAGATAAGGCACCAAATGAGTTTAATGTGTAATTCATACAGTGGGGACGGAAAGTATTCAGACCCCCTTACATTTTTCACTTTTTGTTATATTGCAGCCATTTGCTAAAATCATTTAAGTTCATTTTTTTTCCTCATTAATGTACACACAGCACCCCATATTGACAGAAAAACACAGAATTGTTGAAATTTTTGCAGATTTATTAAAAAAGAAAAACTGAAATATCACATGGTCCTAAGTATTCAGACCCTTTGCTCGGTATTTAGTAGAAGTGCCCTTTTGATCTAATACAGCCATGAGTCTTTTTGGGAAAGATGCAACAAGTTTTTCACACCTGGATTTGGGGATCCTCTGCCATTCCTCCTTGCAGATCCTCTCCAGTTCTATCAGGTTGGATGGTAAACGTTGGTGGACGGCCATTTTTAGGTCTCTCCAGAGATGCTCAATTGGGTTTAAGTCAGGGCTCTGGCTGGGCCATTCAAGAACAGTCACGGAGTTGTTGTGAAGCCACTCCTTCATTATTTTAGCTGTGTGCTTAGGGTCATTGTCTTGTTGGAAGGTAAACCTTCGGCCCAGTCTGAGGTCCTGAGCACTCTGGAGAAGGTTTTCGTCCAGGATATCCCTGTACTTGGCCGCATTCATCTTTCCCTCAATTGCAACCAGTCGTCCTGTCCCTGCAGCTGAAAAACACCCTCACAGCATGATGCTGCCACCACCATGCTTCACTGTTGGACAAGTGATGAGCAGTGCCTGGTTTTCTCCACACATACCGCTTAGAATTAAGGCCAAAAAGTTCTATCTTGGTCTCATCAGACCAGAGAATCTTATTTCTCACCATCTTAGAGTCCTTCAGGTGTTTTTTAGCAAACTCCATGCGGGCTTTCATGTGTCTTGCACTGAGGAGAGGCTTCCGTCGGGCCACTCTGCCATAAAGCCCCGACTGGTGGAGGGCTGCAGTGATGGTTGACTTTCCACAACTTTCTCCCATCTCCCGACTGCATCTCTGGAGCTCAGCCACAGTGATCTTTGGGTTCTTCTTTACCTCTCTTACCAAGGCTCTTCTCCCCCGA
The DNA here is from genome assembly GCA_037953035.1 of Aquarana catesbeiana. NCBI lineage: Eukaryota > Metazoa > Chordata > Amphibia > Anura > Ranidae > Aquarana > Aquarana catesbeiana. The sequence goes on along the minus strand of JBBHAA010001626.1, from coordinate 378,735 downwards.
TAGCTCAGATTGGCTGGACGGAAGGATGATCAGAAGAAATGGACAGCACCTGAGTTAAATATATGAGTGTCACAGCAAAGGGTCTGAATACTTAGGACCATGTGATTTTTCAGTTTCTCTTTTTTAATAAATCTGCAAAAATCTCAACAATTCTGTGTTTTTATGTCAATATGGGGTGCTGCGTGTACATTAATGAGGAAAAAATGAACTCAAATGATTTTAGCAAATGGCTGCAATATAACAAAGAGTGACAAATTTAAGGGGGTCTGAATACTTTCCGTCCCCACTGTATTTTTTAAGACCAAATAGAGGGGGAGAGATTCCAATAAGGAACTGACTGCTCTGGGCTTCAATAAAATGGCGGCCTCCAGCAGGAAGAAACAGGAGCCATGCCGGAGGCAATTTACAGCACACACTAATTTAGGTAGCATGATGATTAATGTGGAATGTGCGTTCTTTTGTTAAAGAACATAAATTGTTATAAAACCATTATCGGTAAAGTTTTGTTTTAAGATGTTGAGGGTGGCCTCTTGCAAAATTCCCATCTGAGCACCCCTGGAAGTTGAGACAGGGACTGCTAGGGCAGTTGCAGGGTTAAGTTTCCAGGAAGCTAGAACCGCAAATGTGAACTCGGGAACACTGGCATCAGTTAAAGAAGAGCTCCAGGCTCACCTAAAAAAATTCAAAGTCAGTAGCTACAAATACTGTAGCTGCTGACTTTTAGTATAAGGACACTTACCTGTCCACGGATCCAGCGCTGTCCTCACCCAAACCGATTCTTCCATTGGATTCAAGTGCAGGCGGTGGCATCTCAAGTAAGGGAAACCTACCTTGTGGATCACAGCCGACTTCCTACTGAGCATGTGCGAGTCGCACTGCGCCTTGTGAATGGTCCTGTAATCTTCTGGGACCTGTGGTATGTCCCAAAAGACTGCGGGGGAAAGGGGGGACTTCAAGCTCAGTCTGCCCTTATGATCTGAGCTGGAAGTGGGAACCGGTACCTGTCAAAACCACAAACCATAACCTCCCTACCCCCCCAAAAAGTGCCAAATGTGGCAGTGGAGGAGGGGAGGGTGCAAACAAGCGGAGCTTCCCCTTTTGGGTGGAGCTCCACTTTAAGCAGAAGCACAGCGTTCAGGGCAACCCAACGTCACCCAGACCAGTAGAGAGCAGTGCTGAGTCATAAGCCGAATTCGGTAACAGTCAAGCAGCACCACATCACGAGCAGGATCAATGTCAGAGACGGGTAGAGGTGGGCAACCTGCAGGAAGTGATGTACAGAATCAATAGGCAGAATCTCGGTCAAGAGTCCAGGCCAAGGTGGGAAACACAGGTAGGCAGCAAATCATAGGTGTGCACCCCAAAGCTCAAACACACATATGTGTGTGCATGTGTATATATACTGACAGTGTCCGTAGAGCAGTGGACAGTAGGGCAGAGATTGGTGTCAGTAGGGCAGTGGATGGTGTCAGTAGGACAGAGATTGGTGTCAGTAGGGCAGTGAACATTGTCAGTAGGGCAGAGATTGGTGTCAGTAGGGCAGTGGATGGTGTCAGTAGGACAGAGATTGGTGTCAGTAGGGCAGTGGACATTGTCAGTAGGGCAGAAATTGGTGTCAGTAGGGCGGAGGACGGTGTCAGTAGGGCAGAGATTGGTGTCAACAAAGTGAGGTGAATTGAGCGCACTCTGGGTGAGGATGCAGCTAATAAGACGACAAATTGATTGTTAAATAAAGTCCATAGTGCAATGTCCATAAAAACAATTAGAGCTTGTAGAAAGGAAGGCTGCCTGCTTGCAGATAGAAGTGGATCTGAAACGATCTAGGGAGAAAAAGCGGCGCCTTCTAAGCGTAGTAGGTTAAAATTTAATAGATTCAATATAAAAAATATAGCGAATACACTCACAAACAGATGAGGGGGACGGGCATGTATAATAGAAGTCATCTGCGCCTGTCCAGAGGATGCAGACTAGGACCGGTGTGTGCCCAGGAGCCGTCCTCGGTAACGAACGCAGTGGTGGAGTCCAATGCTATCAGTATCCGGGGGAAAGGATACCTGAGGAAGAAGCACGCATGCATCGAACGCGCACACCCTCCCGCTGACCTTGCATCCAGAAGTGATGACATAACAGCAAGACATTCCGGAGTCCACAGATCCTCTCCCCCGGATACTGATAGCATTGGACTCCACCACTGCGATCGTTACCGAGGACGGCCTCTTGGCACACACCGGTCCTAGTCTGCATCCTCTGGACAGGCGCGGATGACTTCTATTATACATGCCCGTCCCCCTCATCTGTTTGTGAGTGTATTCGCTATATTTTTTATATTGAATCTATTAAATTTTAACCTACTACGCTTAGAAGGCGCCGCTTTTTTCTCACTACCAGAGATTGGTGTCAGTAGGGCAATGGATGGTGTCAGTAGGTCAGAGATTGGTGTCAGTAGAGCCATAATCCGTAAGGGGTTCCTCCTGGGTGTTGCGCAGTATAATATAACACACTAAAACAATTGTAATCCAGCAGATTGACTAAGTGTTCTTATATGAAGAAACAAGCATCTAGCATCCGTTCTTGAATACTGAAGTCTATTCAGGTGTAAAGTTCTCCAACTTCACTTGTTCCGTGGGACTATCAGTCCCAGCAACACTCTGTAACAGTTCTAACTGTGTATGTAATAGTTAAACAAACTTCTGGGTGTTAACCCTCTCACCACACAGGATCTGGGCAGGTGAATGTCTCCGTTACAGCAGTTCTCGGTCCGTATGGAGGCACCACCACGCCGTCGCACTGTTCCGTTCACAAACGACCAGGAGTCCTCGGTTATCTCCCCACGGGTCTCCGGAACGATCACTTCTGCTGCTTCAGCATGCTGTGATGCGATGGCAGGATCCTTGCAGCTGCTCCGCTTCTTCGCAAAGTAGGCCGCAACCCTGTAGAACACACACACCCACAGGGTTCTACTGGCAGGCCACGCGTCCCAGGAACAAGAGACCTAAGATGGCCGCTCCTTACCCTTTTATATCCTCCCACAATGCAGTTCAGTTCTCACCTTGTCCAGGAGCATTGAGGGTGGGTCAGAGCTAAAGTTCCGAAGTAAACAATGAATCACTTCCATGTCATTTCCTTGATCATGAAACGTAAACGTATTGTACTTTCTCAATTGTCCACAAGATGGCACTAACACAACCTATGTACTGTATAACACACATAGAGCTAGAAACAAAGGTTGTCAGCGCTACACTTCTATTGTCCAATTTTGGTGATCCTGTGCGAATTGTAGCCTCAGTTTCCTGTTCTTAGCTGACAGGAGTGGCCCCTGGTGTGGTCTTCTGCTGCTGTAGTCCATCAATGTGTTGTGCGTTCAGAGATGGTATTCTGTACACCTTGGATGTAATGAGTGGTTATTTGAGCTACTGTCGCCTTTCTGTCATCTCAAACTGCCCATTCTCCTCTGACATCAACAAGGCATTTTCCTCCACACAACTGCCGCTCACTGGATATTTTCTCTTTTTCCCACCATTCTCTGTAAATCTGAGGGATGGTTGTGCTGACCTCAGAAACAAGGAAGCTTGCAGATGCTGCATCAGTGGAGCAGAAGTACATGTAGTGTAGTTCCACTTGAGCGACTTCCTATCTGCGCTATAGACGAAAGACAGCTATAGCGCTGGCTTAGTTTGCCGAGAGGGCGTCCATGGATGTCCTCCCATCATTGCAGAACGCTCTGTGATCGCCAATTCCTTCGGACTCAGCTGAGTGGGTAAAGGGCCAATCACAGCAGCCCTTACCTCGTGATCAGCTGTGTACAGCTGATTGCGGCTAACGGCTTTTCTTTCCTCACACTGATAGCATGAGGAGAGGAGAAGAGAGACGATAATTGGCTTCTGTAAAAGGGGCATTGGAACTGATAATGAGGGCACTGAAAATTTTTAAATAATATATGAGTAAATTAATGTAAAATAAATACTCAAATAACTAAAAATCATCATAAAGAAATAATAACTAAAATAAATTAATAATATGTAAAAATAAATAAATAAATAAAAATTAAACCCCAACCCTTAAAAAAATATTGAATATATTAATAATAATAATAATAATAATAATAAAATAATAAACACTCAAGCCCGAATAGAATTTTTAAAATTATTGTTATTATTAATAATAATAATAATAATAATAATTTATTTATTTTGTGTTAGTGTTAGGGTGTTTATTATTATTATTTTATTTATTTGTTATATGTACTATTGAATACCATTCAGAATTATTTTATTTTTTTAAGGGTTAGAGGGTTAAGGTTAGGGGTTGTTTATTTATTCATTTATTATTACATAGTATTCATTTATTGTATTTATTTATTATTTATTTATTATTTTTATTTATTTGTGTATTTATTTTGCATTTATTATTAATATTATTATTATTATTATTATTATCAGTAGTAGTAGTAGTAGTAGTAACGCTCTAACCTAACAAAAATAAATAAATAATATTAAGACAATAAATAAACCCTAACCCCTAGTCTTAACCCTAACCCCAACCCCTAATCCTAACCCTAACCTAACCTTAACTCTAACCCCTTACCCTACCAAAAAAAAAATGATGATAAATGAATAATAATATTAAAAAATTTAAATAAAAGCTGATGAAAAAGCAAAAAAAAAAAAACTTGAAAACCTAGCAATGCAACAGATGGCAGTTTTCTCTATTGGCGAATAAAAACACTGCCAAAGCTCAAAAACCCTTAAAAATGCTGCATGAAAACGTGTAAAAAACATACGAAAAAAACGCGCAAAAGACACTCAAATCCGGTATGCTCAAGTGTGAATGCAGCCGAAATGCATTAAAAAAGCACCGGAACGCATTACAGAAAAAAAAAAAACAGTAAACTTTGAAAAAAACAAGAGGGAAAAAATGCACTCGAGCGTATTGAAAACGCACCAAAAACACATAAAAACCGCACCGGAAAGTATAAAAACGGATCAAAAACATGCATACAGAAACGAATCTGGACGGTGTTCCTGTGGTGTGAACTGGCCCTTAGTGCTTTTTTTGTCATTTTTTACTGTGACCAATTTTCTCAAGAGGGGTAACGTTTTCATTACATAAACCCCCCCACTGAGCCAGAAATGTTTAGTGGAGCCCAGTGTAGGGATACGCCTAATTATAAATCTCAATCTATTTATATTGAATGCTAACTGTTTTGCTTTGAAGGAGTTTATGTATCTTAGCAAATAAATATAAAGCCTTCCATTAAATTAAGATTTTAATAGGCTCTGAAAGCTTTGGAATTAGTTCTCATGAGTCAATTATTAATAATAATAAATAATAATAAAACAATAAATAAAATATTAACTCCTAACCCTTAGTCCTAATCCCAACCCTGACCCTTAATCCTAACTCCAACCCTAACCCTTAATCCTAATCCCAACCCTAACCCTTAATCCTAACCCCAACCCTAACCCTTAATCCCAACCCCAACCCTATCCCTTAATTCTAACCCCAACCCTAACCCTTAATCCTAATCCCAACCCTAACCCTTAATCCTAACCCCAACCTTAACCCTTAATCCCAACCCCAACCCTATCCCTTAATCCTAACCCCATCCTATCCCTTAATCCTAATCCCAACCCTGACCCTTAATCCTAACCCCAACCCTATCCCTTAATCCTAACCCCATCCTATCCCTTAATCCTAATCCCAACCCTGACCCTTAATCCTAACCCCAACCCTATCCCTTAATCCTAATCCCAACCCTGACCCTTAATCCTAACCCCAACCCTATCCCTTAATCCTAACCCCAACCCTATCCCTTAATCCTAACCCCAACCCTATCCCTTAATCCTAATCCCAACCCTGACTCTTAATCCTACCTCCAACCCTATCCCTTAATCCTAACCCCAACCCTATCCCTTAATCCTAACCTCAACCCTATCCCTTAATCCTAAACGCAACCCTAACCCTTAATGCCAAACCCAACCCTAACCCTTAATACTAACCTCATCCTATCCCTTAATCCTAAACCCAGCCCTAACCCTTAATCCTAACCCCAACCCTATACCTTAATCCTAATCCCAACCCTAACCCTTAATCCTAATCCCAACACTAACCCTTAATCCTAACCCCATCCTATCCCTTAATCCTATCCCTTAATCCTAACCCCAACCCTATACCTTAATCCTAACTCCAACCTTATCCCTTAAAGGTGAAGTCCAGCCTGAGCATTTTAGGCTGTGCTTCTCCTATGGGTCACCTGTGACCTGTTTTCAGCGTAGAGTGGTCTGAAGTCCGCTCTCCGCTGATGTCACTGCCATCAGTCGAGGCACCGCGTCATCCCGACTTCCGAAGTCTGGATCCGCCAGCTGCCTTGATTAATGGCAGTCTTAGCAAGCCGCGGAGACAGCCGTTCCCTGACCCTCCACAACTCAGAGCTCCAATGAGCGTGGAGAAGCAGAGAGGGGAAACAGAGAGGACTGACAGTCAGCAGCTCGCCTTTTGGGGATCTGTGAAAACCGAGCAATTGGCGATGTTCGGTGGCTCGGTTCTCAGTGCAGGGACGGCGGAGGACAGCTGCAGCATCAGTCTGATGCTGCATTCACATAGGTAAGTATGAAACAAAAAAAAAATCCCATACTTCTCTTTTAATCCTAACCCCAACCCCAACTCCTAATCCTAACCACAACCCCAACCCCTAATCCTAACCACAACCCCAACCCCTAATCCTAACCCCAACACCAACTCCTAACCCCAACCCCTAATCCTAGCCCCCAACCCCAACTCCTAATCCTAACCCCAACCCCAACTCCTAATCCTAACCCCAACCCCAACCCCTAATCCTAACCCCAACACCAACTTCTAATCCTAACCCCAACTCCTAATCCTAACCCCAGCACCAACTTCTAATCCTAACCCCAACTCCTAATCCTAACCCCAACACCAACCTCTAATCCTAACCCCAACACCAACCTCTAATCCTAACCCCAACACCAACTCCTAATCCTAACCCCAACACTAACTCCTAATCCTAACCCCAACCCCAACTCCTAATCCTAACCCCAACACCAACTCCTAATCCTAACCCCAACACCAACCCCTAATCCTAACCCCAACCCCTAAGTGGCGCTAAAAATAGCGCCGCTTTACCGCTGACGCTCGCTCGCCCCAGTGTGAAAGTAGCCTAAACCTTAATCCTAACCCAATCCCTAACCTAACCTTAACTCTAATGCCCTGTACACACGGTCGGACATTGTGACAACAAAATCCATGGATTTTTTCCGACGGATGTTGGCTCAAACTTGTCTTGCATACACACGGTCACACAAAGTTGTCAGAAAATCCGAGGTGATGTAAAACACGTACGTCGGGACTATAAACGGGGCAGTAGCCAATAGCTTTCGTCTCTTAATTTATTCTGAGCATGCGTGGCACTTTGTGCGTCGGATTTGTGTACACACGATCGGAAATTCCGACAACGGATTTTGTTGTCGGAAAATTTTATATCCTGCTCTCAAACTTTGTGTGTCGGAAATTCCAATGGAAAATGCGTGATGGAGTCCACACACGGTCGGAATTTCCGACAACAAGGTCCTATCACACATTTTCCGTCGGAAAATCCGACCGTGTGTACAGGGCATTACCCCTAACACACTAACGACAAAAAAATAATGATAATACATGAATAATAAAAAAATGAATAAAAGTAGAAATAAAAGCTGATGGAAAAGCTAAAAAAACTAGCAATGCAACAGTTGATAGTTTTCTCTATTGGTTAATAAACCAAAAAAACGTCAAAGCTCAAAAACGCCTGAAAACATTGTATGAAAACGCACAAAAAATGCGCAAAAAGCACTCAAATTCGCTATGCTCAAGAAAAAAAAACGCACTGAAATGCATTGCTGTACAGCAAAAAAAAAAAAAAAAACAGGAAACTTTGAAAAAAAAACAAGAGGGAAAAAATGCACTGGAGCGCATTGTAAACGCACCAAAAACACATAAAAAACACACCAGAACGTATGAAAAGACATCATAAACGCCCATGCAGAAACACATCTGGACGGTGTTCCCGTGGTGTGAACCGGCCCTTAGTACTTTTTTTTTTTGTCATTTTTTTACTGTGACCATTCTTCTCAAAAGGGGTAATATTTTCATTACATGCCCCCCCCCCCCCCCCACTGGGCCAGAAATGTTTAGTGGAGCCCAGTCTGTAGGGATACGCCTAATTATAAATCTCAATCTATTTATATAGAATGTTAACTGTTTTGCTTTGAAGGAGTTTTATGTATCTCAGGAAAATAAATGTAAAGCCTTCCATTAAATGAAGAGTTTAATAGGGTCTGAAAGCTTTGGAACTAGTTTTCGTGAGTCGATTACCGGAAATCCCGTAAAAAGGGGAATATTTGAAAAAAACGGGTAAAAACGTCCAACTTAAAAATACATCACATATTGATAATTCTGAAAGGGGACACGAGGTGAAACGGCGTGATTTCAGCCGATTTAACCTTTTCCATCGCTGTGATGTCCAGGAACAGATGGCTTTGTCTGCTTTGTGGTCTCCGGGAAGGTCGTGTAAGTTCACGGATGATGTAGTTCTTCGCTCAAGGTTGACGGAACAGAGCTGCGAAATAAAAATCCATTCTTCTGCCGCCGGTTTCCGCAGCACACATCGCTTGTTATTGTGTCAAAACAAATAAGTCTTCATTAACACTGCCGTCCTGATGCTGGTAAACAAGTTTATTTACACTTGAGCGCAGGAGAAGAATCGAGTCATACAGAACGCTTTCCTGGTAGGTGGCCACCGCTTTTTTGATGAGGGGGAACTTTTTTTTTTTTTTTTTTTTTACAGAATCATTACCGGCTCAGGCCAGACAAGCCGCTATTCAAGTAGAGCGCGGTTAATGAAGGTTTGATGTGCCCTGTTAAATGGAGGCCTCAATTCGCTTGGAGCCATGTGTGGTCACATTGTTATTTGATGATATGGACTCCTGTAAAGAGATCCAGCTTTGTTACAAAAGTTGTACCCCCACGTCCGGCCCCCCGCTTTCCAATTTATATTTAATGAAAAATCAACAGAGATCTCCAGCGCCCAATAATCTGCGCTAGACTAAACAATGGAAAATTGTTGATTTTTAATATTGTGATTTAGAGGGATCTTCCAGTCTAAATATGATACAGACATTGACAGTAGTCTAATACCGTTGGGTCGCTGACACCTAAATTTATTTGGTTCCTATATCAAAAAGGCAAGAAAAAGAGGAATTCTTTAGTGAGGAACATGCAGTAGACAGTTTTATGAATGTAATTTATTTATTAGGATAATCACAATAATCACCAGTCCAAAAAATGTACTGTGAAGACAGGTACCATCACCAATTAAAAAGACAATATTGTCAAGGACATGCGCAGATGGCCACCTCACTCAGCCACAGATTCAACCCAAGCATATGAACTTCATTCATGAATGATGCATAATAGGTAACAGCAAAAAGATTTAGATGCGCCAGTATGCAAAAAAGTCCTTAGTAATCAAAGGAGGGCAGCTGGTTGGGGCATGTAGACTGAGCTTGGGCAATATAAAAGTAAAGGAACCGGCCTGTTTGTAAAGGTAGATGCCTGCTGAGATCAGGAGAAGAGGAGAAGATGCTGGGGATGTAGGGGGTCTGTAGTAATAAACCACCGGATCGTGGGACCCCAGGCTGGGGAACAGCATTAATGGTGAATATACACGCCTGTATGATGAATGTCTCTCTAGCTAGCTTATCGCTAGAGATGTGAGAGGCAACTTGCACCTAACCCGAAGATACACAAGGTAACTGATTCAGTAGAGTGGATGCAGTAGACAGACTCAGGATGTATTAATACAGTGGCAATCCTGTAGCTGGGATACATAAAGGTTAAATCTCACCCGGTGTCAGCTGCTATCCTCTTCAGGGATGGAGGGTGATAATAACTTTCACCATCTCACACGTGTAGATTGCGGGTTACTGGATCTTCCGTAGGGTCAATTAGGGTGCAGAGCCGTTGACAGTCCCATGGGAATCAGAATAGTAATTGTCCTGGTGGGGTGTCAGGTATACAGGCAATGATATGCTTCCTCTTTTCTTCCGTTACTCCGAATATGTGCAGGTAAGCGTGGTAATACAGGCCGGAGGTTTGGAGAGGCTGGTGGGTGGTTCTACGCCACTGCCTGGACGCTATAGGCAGCGTGATGGCGTCATGCTGACGCGTTTCATCCGGGTCTCGGATTTCCTTGCTCTGAGGAAATCCGAGACCCGGATGAAACGCGTCAGCATGACGCCATCACGCTGCCTATAGCGTCCAGGCAGTGGCGTAGAACCACCCACCAGCCTCTCCAAACCTCCGGCCTGTATTACCACGCTTACCTGCACATATTCGGAGTAACGGAAGAAAAGAGGAAGCATATCATTGCCTGTATACCTGACACCCCACCAGGACAATTACTATTCTGATTCCCATGGGACTGTCAACGGCTCTGCACCCTAATTGACCCTACGGAAGATCCAGTAACCCGCAATCTACACGTGTGAGATGGTGAAAGTTATTATCACCCTCCATCCCTGAAGAGGATAGCAGCTGACACCGGGTGAGATTTAACCTTTATGTATCCCAGCTACAGGATTGCCACTGTATTAATACATCCTGAGTCTGTCTACTGCATCCACTCTACTGAATCAGTTACCTTGTGTATCTTCGGGTTAGGTGCAAGTTGCCTCTCACATCTCTAGCGATAAGCTAGCTAGAGAGACATTCATCATACAGGCGTGTATATTCACCATTAATGCTGTTCCCCAGCCTGGGGTCCCACGATCCGGTGGTTTATTACTACAGACCCCCTACATCCCCAGCATCTTCTCCTCTTCTCCTGATCTCAGCAGGCATCTACCTTTACAAACAGGCCGGTTCCTTTACTTTTATATTGCCCAAGCTCAGTCTACATGCCCCAACCAGCTGCCCTCCTTTGATTACTAAGGACTTTTTTGCATACTGGCGCATCTAAATCTTTTTGCTGTTACCTATTATGCATCATTCATGAATGAAGTTCATATGCTTGGGTTGAATCTGTGGCTGAGTGAGGTGGCCATCTGCGCATGTCCTTGACAATATTGTCTTTTTAATTGGTGATGGTACCTGTCTTCACAGTACATTTTTTGGACTGGTGATTATTGTGATTATCCTAATAAATAAATTACATTCATAAAACTGTCTACTGCATGTTCCTCACTAAAGAATTCCTCTTTTTCTTGCCTTTTTGATATATGTTACTTGAATTCAGAGGAACACACCCACACTCTGCAGGTGATAGCAGTAGCCCCATATTTATACAGACTCGTTTGATATCATTCTCAGTCTGTCTTACTAATATTTGCGCGCAGAGTTCATACTGGTTCCCCTTTTGCTTTTTGTTTGGAAATTATTTGGTTCCTATCCATTTATCGTATTGAATTTTTTTTTTTTTTTTTTTGAGCTACACCCTTAAAGCAGAACTGAACTGTATCTGAGCGCCACAAACCAAAAATGTTATTTAACCGCTTGCCGACTGCATCACTTGTACGGTGGCAGAGTGGCTCTTCTGTGCCAGGTCACGTATATAGTACGTAATCTGGCACTTTCTGGTAGGGGGGCCTGCGTGCACGCCGCGGGCGACCCGGGTGTGCTGTGCATAGACACAACACAAGCCGATCAGCGGGTGCTGGCCGATGGATGTCCACCTCCCCCCCGCTGACCGACAAGGAGAGAGACTCTGGTTCTATTGTGCCAGATCAAGTATCTAGTACGTGATCTGGCACGTCCAAGTAGGCGGCACGCATGCACGCTGCCGGCAACCCGGCTGTGATTAGACACAGCACAAGCCAATTAGCAGGTGCTGGCCAATAGATGTCCACCGGCACCCGCTGACCGACAAGGAGAGAGACTCTGGTTCTACTCTGCTAGATCAAGTATGTTGTACGTGATCTAGCACTTCCAGGTAGGGGGCATGCGTTCGTGCGCTGCCGGCGACCCGACTGTGCTGTGATTAGACACAGCACATGCCAATTAGCAGGTCCTGGCCAATGGATGTTCCCCGTCACTCACTGATCACCAAGGAGAGAGACTCTGGCTCTTCTGTGCCAGATCGTGTACAGTATCTCACAAAAGTGAGTACGCCCCTCACATTTTTGTAAATAGTTTATTATATCTTTTCATGTGACAACACTAAAGAAATGACACTTTGCTACAATGTAAAGTAGTGAGTGTACAGCTTGTATAACAGTGTAAATTTGCTGTCCCCTCAAAATAACTCAACACACAGCCATTAATGTCTAAACCGCTGGCAACAAAAGTGAGTACACCCCTAAGTGAAAATGTCCAAATTGGGTCCAAAGTGTCAATATTTTGTGTGTGGCTACCATTATTTTCCAGCACTGCCTTAACCCTCTTGTGCATGGAGTTCACCAGAGCTTCACAGGTTGGCACTGTAGTCTTCCATTCCTCCATGACGGCATCACGGAGCTGGTGGATGTTAGAGACCTTCCACTCTTCCACCTTCCGTTTGAGGATGCCTCACAGATGCTCATGTTGGAACACTGCCCTGCGGTCCAGTCTCTGAAGGGAGGGGATCATGTTCTGCTTCAGTATGTCACAGTACATGTTGGCATGTTAGGTTTGGAGACATGCTTGGCCAGTCCATCACATTTACCCTCAGGCGGTGGTCATCAAAAATGAGGAAAGTATAACCTTGCTGCACAAAAAAATGCTTAATAGATTGGTCTTATGGTAAATGTTTACTTTCGTTGGAAGAAGAGACTATTAAAGTGGTTTGATGTTAGGTTGAAAATTATGGGATGCTCTCTGATAACATGTAGTGCACCCCCTAGAGAGCCGCTGGTGAATTTGGCCTTTTTCCCCTACCCTTACACACACAGCCAGGCACTTAGCATTTTCTCTACTCTTTCAGTGACTCAAAAGAACAGTCTAGGGCTGTCTCTTTTTTTTTCTGGAGTTTTATTAGAACATAGAACTTGGATGGGGTGAGGCAGCATGGGATATCCCAGAAATTAAAGAAATTAAAAAGTACTCTTCTCTAGCTTGCAGAGCTATACAAAAATGTCCCACAGCTTATTCTGTTCTTCCTCCCATTATGATTCTAGAATCCTCTAGAATACAGGGGGCAGTAATTAGAGCAGCAGCCTGTGAGACACTAAGCAGGCCTAAACAATCAATCCCCGCTCCACTGATTACAGAAGAGCTAACTAACAGCCTACACTACTTTAGGAGGGTGCTACACATATACAGTCAGGTCCATAAATATTGGGACATCGACACAATTCTAATCTTTTTGGCTCTATACACCACCACAATGGATTTGAAATGAAACAAACAAGATGTGCTTTAACTGCAGACTTTCAGCTTTAATTTGAGGGTATTTACATTCAAATCAGGTGAACGGTGTAGGAATTACAACAGTTTGTATATGTGCCTCCCACTTTTTAAGGGACCAAAGTAATGGGACAGAATCAAACTTTTACTTTTTAACACTTGATTGCAAATCCTTTGCAGTCAATTACAGCCTGAAGTCTGGAACGCATAGACATCACCAGATGTTGGGTTTCATCCCTGGTGATGCTCTGCCAGGCCTCTACTGCAACTGTCTTCAGTACCTGCTTGTTCTTGGGGCATTTTCCCTTCAGTTTTGTCTTCAGCAAGTGAAATGCATGCTCAATCGGATTCAGGTCAAGTGATTGACTTGGCCATTGCATAACATTCCACTTCTTTCCCTTAAAAAACTCTTTGGTTGCTTTCGCAGTATGCTTCGGGTCATTGTCCATCTGCACTGTGAATCCCGTCCAATGAGTTCTGAAGCATTTTGCTGAATACGAGCAGATAATATTGCCCGAATCACTTCAGAATTCATCCTGCTGCTTTTGTCAGCAGTCACATCATCAATAAATACAAGAGAACCAGTTCCATTGGCAGCCATACATGCCCACGCCATGACACTACCACCACCATGCTTCACTGATGAGGTGGTATGCTTTGGATCATGAGCAGTTCCTTTCCTTCTCCATACTCTTCTCTTCCCATCACTCTGGTACAAGTTGATCTTGGTCTCATCTGTCCCTAGGATGTTGTTCCAGAACTGTTGGCAAACTCTAATCTGGCCTTCCTGTTTTTGAGGCTCACCAATGGTTTACATCTTGTGGTGAACCGTCCGTATTATAATGAGAAATATTCCTGCGCTACCCAATTGGAAAAAGAAAGGAAAGAAAGGCAAAAAGAATGAAAGCTGTGGCGAACGTATGCCACTAGACAGCTGCACGCACCGGTAGAGGGCCAAGCATAAACCCAAAATAAACAGAAAATAGAAGAGGGGGAGGGGTGCTGCGCTAACCAGTAAAATGCTATAGATCTCCGTATGTGGTCAAATACTATGTGCTAATAAACCATAACACATAAAATCGCATAATAACATAAATCGCATAAAATCGCATAGTAAAATAAAAATCACATCCGTTTGTGTTAATTACTAAAAACCTTGTGAAATGTAAAAATCTTCATGTGAATAATAAACGTGAAATTGTCTAGAAAACATACAATTCATATAAAACAGAATAATATTCTAGTAAATGGTGCAGAAACATATAAGTATAAAGTGCTGGTGCTCAGGTGACCTGAATATATCTATTCAGACAACTTAATCCAAAAAAATAAAAAATAAATATAAATAATAATGATACTACAGTGGCAAAATCATAATACAATGACCCAACAGTGGTGATTTTAAGAATGCTGTGCTAGTCTGCAAAGATAATAAATGACATGCCAGTAAATGCAGCAAATAAAGTGCAATGTGTTAATGTCTTATAACGGTGCACAGAAAAGTGCTCAAATAAACAGTGGGGTGTCTGGGATGCAATTCACTCTGTGTCCTCTTCGTGCAAAAAACACTAGTGTGGGTAGTGGCCCCTTACCTAGTGGTGCTGGGTCAACCGCAAAAGGAGTAGCTAAAACGCAAGGTCCTGAGCCTCAATCGCGTCCCTATGTCCACGCTTGCCGGCGTTGGGAGATCCTTATGGCAGCTGGGTATGAATAGCTATAGTCCTAGCTGGGGTCCTGGACCAGCGCGGGTCCTAACTCATCCTCCACATCTCAGATGTATATAAAAAGCGGAAATACAGTACAAAGATACTGGATGGTGAAGTATGTTTTAAACAAGGTGGTCGCTTTATTCAAAACCATAGGTAAAAAATACTCACATTGAGCAGTATACAGATAAAAGCCTTTCTCCTACGAGCAGCGAGCTCGTAATGCTTCCAGCAGTATGAAAAAGCCTATTCCGTCCCTACGCGTGATGTCACCGATCTTTCGCAGTATGCTTCGGGTCATTGTCCATCTGCACTGTGAATCCCGTCCAATGAGTTCTGAAGCATTTTGCTGAATACGAGCAGATAATATTGCCCGAAACACTTCAGAATTCATCCTGCTGCTTTTGTCAGCAGTCACATCATTAATAAATACAAGAGAACCAGTTCCATTGGAAGCCATACATGCCCACGCCATGACACTACCACCACCATGCTTCACTGATGAGGTGGTATGCTTTGGATCATGAGCAGTTCCTTTCCTTCTCCATACTCTTCTCTTCCCATCACTCTGGTACAAGTTGATCTTGGTCTCATCTGTCCATAGGATGTTGTTCCAGAACTGTGAAGGCTTTTTTAGATATTGTTTGGCAAACTCTAATCTGGCCTTCCTGTTTTTGAGGCTCACCAATGGTTTACATCTTGTGGTGAACCGTCTGTATTCACTCTGGTGAAGTCTTCTCTTGATTGTTGACTTTGACACACATACACCTAGCTCCTGGAGACCCGTCCCCGGCTGCTCTGGTACTGGCCTCAGCATACTCACAGTGGTCTCCTGGTAACAAGGTGGATGGTCCCTTAGTGGCGACAGCTTCCACTCTACCTCCGACCACAGCTGGTTCTCTGGCCAGTAGAACCATTACTTCTGTTTGGACTACAAGCCCGCAGTAACATCCCTACACTGCTCTCCTGCTTCTGGATAGGCCCTCAGACAGCCTAGCAGTCAAATGTCCCTCTGATAGGCCTCAGGCTTATGGCCTAGCAGGCCGGGGCAGCATAACACACGTCCACCCTAACAGCCGTCCAGGTTGCACAGAACATCGATCACCTGACTCCACCCAAATAAATAGGCTCTCCCAGCAGGCCAAGGGACTTAAAGAAACCCAAGGGACTTAAAGAAACCCCTGCCTATTGGTTGAGACACCCCATTCATTCCTAATTTGTCCTTGCTTCGCCCTTGTCTTATCTAATGTCACCAGCTACAATGCCATCTAGTGACAGAACAGAGAAGTGCAACAATTCCAGAATTAGGGGAAAATCAATTGATCTCCTAACAATTGGCCAAGGCAACTATCGCCTGGCAACTAAATTTAATAGCAACCCTGCCTAAAACATCAGGGTGCTACATCTCTCTATATATATATATATATTATTATTATTATTATTATTATTATACAGGATTTATATAGCGCCAACAGTTTACGTAGCACTTTACAACTTGAGGGTAGACAGTACAAATACAATACACTTTAATACAGTAGGAATCAGAGGGCCCTGCTCCTTAGAGCTTACAATCTAAGAGGGAAGGTCAAGAGATACAAGAGGTAATAACTGTGGGTGATGTGCTGATTGAGAAGATAAATGTACAGTTGTTAGGTGGGGGCCAGATAGGCTTCTCTGAAGAGATGAGTTTTCAGGGATCGTCTGAAAGTGGATAAAGTAGGAGAAAATCGGAAGGATTGGGGTAGAGCATTCCAGAGGATGGGAGAGGCTCTGGAGAAGTCCTGAAGGCGAGCATGGGATGAGGTGACAAGGGAGTTTGAGAGCAGGAGGTCTTGGGAGGAGCGAAGAGAACGATTAGGTTGGTATTTTGTGACTAGGTTAGAGATGTAGCTGGGGGCCAGGTTGTGGATGGCTTTGTAAGAGTTATAGTTAGTATCTTGAATTTAATTCGGTGACTGAGTGGCAGCCAATGGAGGGATTGGCAGAGGGGTGTAGCAGGCACTGAGCGGTTTGTGAGGTGGATGAGCCTGGCAGCAGCGTTCATGATGGACTGAAGTGCGGATAGCCTATTTAGAGGTAACCCAATGAGGAGGGAGTTGCAGTAGTTGAGGTGGGAGATGAGCAGGGAGTGGATTAGAAGCTTTGTGGTGACATTGGTTAGGAAGGGGCATATCTTGGAGATGTTGCGGAGATTGAGGAGAGCTGGGGGGTGGAGAGATAGATTTGGGTGTCATCAGCGTAGAGATGATATTTAAAGCCGTGGGAGGCAATCAACTGACCCAAGGAGGTGGTGTAGATTGAGAAAAGGAGAGGTCCAAGAACAGAACCTTGGGGGACCTTAACGGAAAAAGGAAGAGGAGAGGAGGAAGTAGAGTTGTAAGTGACACTGAAGGAGCGGTGGGATAGGTAGGATGAGAACCAGCGAAAAGTACAGTCACGGAGACCAAAGGAGTGGAGTTTTTTGAGGAGGAGGGGGTGGTCCACTGTGTCAAAGGCAGCGGAGAGATCCAGGAGAAGTAGTACAGAATAGTGTCCACTGGTTTTAGCCATTAGTAGGTCATTTGAGAGTTTAAGGAGAGCAGTTTCCGTGGAGTGTTGAGGGCGAAAACCAGACTGAAGGGGATCAAGAAGTTTATTCATGGTCAGATGGTCGCTTAGTCGGTTGTAGACCAGTCTTAATATATATATATATATATATATATATATATATATTTTCCACATATTTTCTATGGGATTAAGTTCTGGAGACTGGCTAGGCCACTCCAGGACCTGAATGTGCTTTTTCTTGAGCCCCTCCTTTGTTGCCCTGGCTGTGTGTTTTGGATCATTGTCATGTTGGAATACCCATCCATGACCCATTTTCAATGACCTTGCTGAGGGAAGGAGGTTCTCGTTTATAAATAAATGCAAACTAACATTTTAAGATATATTAAGACACGGACAGTGTCAGTAAATCAGTGGTGGATGATGTCAGTAGGGCAGAGGTTTTTAATAATTTTAATTATTTTTTTACATCTTTTTTAGGAGCCCAGTTGGGGGCTTTGGTGTAACAGCAGGAGTCTAAAAAGACCCCTGATGTCTCACTTTTGAAAAAGAGAAAAGGCACTGATGACAGAGATTCCCCAGTCCCTTTCTCTGCAGCCTCAGCTGCACTGGACAGTGAATGGGAAGTGCTCTGTGTTGAGCAGTTTCCTGTTCATTAACAGACTGATGTATAGTAAACACAGTTTACTATGCTTTAGTTGTGAATGAATCTAGTGAGAGATCAGTACCGATCACTCACTATGTTCATTTAGAAAACGAAGGGGCCAGTAAATAACACATTTACTGGCCCCTTTTCCTGCTCTCCATCCTGACAAATCCCCCGCAGCAGCTGATGGGAGAGGAGAGGAGGGAAGCTGGCAGTGCTGTGGGGGACTCAGTTTTTATGTTTGTGACCTCTAGTGTGTCTTTGGTATATACGGTAACAACCTTACCCATACCTCGCTGGACTTTTCATGGTTATACAGGGATGATGCATGCAGCTGCAGGTCTCATTCCCTTTTTAGAGCTTGTGGTCAGGATCTCTATTAAAAGCAATTCTAGGGGTTAACTAGCTGCTAGATTGCTTTTACAAGCAGTGGGAGGGGACACCCCCCCTCCCACACGCCTTTTGAGTATGCCTGGGGACCGGGCCAGGACCCCCCTAGAGTGAGCCAAGGTGCATGTCGGGTCCATGGGGGGGGGGAGAGGCTCCACTGCCAGTCTTTTGAGGGAGCTCATAGCCAGCCCAGGGCCGGGATGGGATGCCCGAAGACTCAGAGCAGCCGTGTCCAGGGGGTGAGTAGTACTGGAGCACCAGCCGCCACTGCTATTTAAAAATAATTTAGAAGCATAAATGACTGGCTTGCTGTTTTACAGAAATGCTACATCAAGTCTTTGTTTAGAGGCACCAACTGAACTGTCAATTTTTTTATATGTAATAGCATGCTGATGTTTCATTTTTGTAAAATGCATAATTCCTCTAAGAGTCCCACTGAATCATCAACATCTAGATATTTGAAATAATAAAATATCAAAAAGAGTGGCTTTTTTCATGTTGTAGAGCACTGAGCAGATTGTTGGCGCTATATAAATCCTGTATAATAATAATGATTATAATTTTCCAGGTATTTTGCCATTCCTAGAACTAGAAGAATAGGTTGTTTAATGCAGGAGATTTCTAAAACTCCATTTGGATCTGGGTTTCAGCATCTGATGGCAATACTTCAGGTCATTTCCTTGTAGTATGCATTTTCTGCATTGAATTTAAAAAGTGGGAGCTCCACTTGTTCGCACCCTGCCCCCTCTGTTGCCACATTTCGCAACAGCTTTTTTTTTTCTTTCCTTCCTTCAGCCTACTAATTAAGGGGAGTGATTAATTGGTCACAGGTGCTTGAGGTCTATATAACACTCTGTAGAACTCATTTTGAGCCTGCTCATCTTTGAGCTTGCCACCTTTTTGCTTGCTGGAACTCTGTCCAAGTGGAACTGGAGTGGTGAGTTAAAAACCAGAGTTGAAAACAGGAGGTTATAACAGGGGTACCTGTGTAGTGTGAGTACACGAGTGCTGCGAGTGCACGTGAACTGTACTGAGTTTTAGTGTCAAGTAGTACCTGAGTATTGTGAGTGTTGTGAGTACATGAGTGTTGTCTGAGTAGTGTGGGTGGATCGTTAGTACCTGTGTATTGTGTATACTTGTGTATTGTGTGTACTTGTGTACTATGAGTGCACGTGGTCGCACGTGGTCTGCGAGTACCCGTAGGCTCCGAGTGCATGTGGTCTGAGAGTGCACATGGGCGGCGAGTACCTGTGTATTGTCTTATTGAGTACCTGTGTACTGTATTGTTGAGTATTAGTGTCAGGAAGCTAGTTGTTAGGTAATTTGGACAGGGTATAATCCCCAATCCTCATTAAATTAGTAGGTACAATGCCCGGCGGGTGTTGAGATGCGACTCGGTGTACATCTTGAGGCATGTATGCGTTCCTTGATCATCTGATAGAGGGCGAATACTGCTGTGCAAAATGTAAGCACATTGTTTCCATGGAAGCCCAGGTTCTGAATTTAGGGAAGCAACTGTCAGCACTGAGAAGACCCTCCATACTAAAGGAGAGCCAGGAACGTACCTGGCAGGGGCCAGCACAGAGGCGGGTGGAGACAAAGAGGTGCAGGCACTAGAAATAAGTAGATGGGTGACAGTCAAGGATAGAGGGGGAAGTACCAGGGAGGCCGATCCTGGGCTAGAGCATCCCAATAAGTACGCTCCATTGAGTGACATTGGTGAAACCGGTCAGAGAGCAGCACTGCTGGAGCCAAGGGACTCTCCTAGCTGCCGGGGGAAGAACTCCTCCAGTGAGAGTGGGGGGGAAGCGAAGGGAAAGGAAAGACAGATACTGGTGGTAGGGGACTGAATTCTTAGAAGGACAGAGAGGGCAATCTGTGACAAAGACCTGAAGCGCCGAACTGCATGCTGTCTACTGGGCGCTCGGGTTTCGGCACATCTGGTGGACAGATTACTGGGAGGGGCTGGGGAAGACCCGGCTGTCATGGTGCGCGTTGGCACCAATTACAAAGTCAGAGGCAGATGGAGTATTCTAAATAATGATTTTAGGGACTTAGGAGCTAAATTGGGGAAAAGGACCTCCAAGGTAGAATTCTCAGAAATACTACTGGTACCTCAAGCTACACCAGAAAGGCAGAGGGAGATTAGGGAAGTAAACAAGTGGCCAAGGAGCTGATGTAGTAAGGAGGGGTTTGGGTTCCTGGAGAACTGGGCCGACTTCTCAAAAAAAGGGCCAAAATACATCCCTGGGAATTAAAGACCAGTTAGCCTAACATCAATAGTATGCAAGCACTTGGAGGGGATGAAAAATGACTACCATATTTATCGGCGTATAACACCCTCCGGCGTATAACACGCACACCAAGTTTAGGAGGGAATTTTAAGGAAAAAAACTTTTTAAGGAAAAAAACTTACATTTGAATGCCCAGTAATGCAGCCTTATCAGTGTCCATCTGCGGCCTTATCAGTGTCCATCTGCAGCCTTGTCAGTGTAATTGCAGCCTTGTTAGTGTAATTGCAGCCTTGCCCAGTGACACTGTAGCCTTGTCAGTATCACTGCAGTTTAAATATGGCGCCATCGAGATACACAGAGCCGGTCCTGTGTATCTCGGCTCTTCTCGGCTCTTCTCGGCTCCTCTAGCAGTCCCATCCTATGATGGACATAACACAGGTCCAATGGGCGGGACTGTGAGCGAAGCCAAGACGAGCCGAGCGCCGCCGATATACATACATAGCTGAGTGTATACGGCTAGTCTCGGCTCCGCTCAGTCACGCCCAGTCCCTGTGTTATGTCCATCATAGGGCAGGACTGGGCGTGACTGTGAGCGGAGCCGAGACTAGCCGAATACACTCGGCTATGTATGTATATCTGCGGCGCTCGCTCCTCCGCTCACAATCCGCGGGGGATCGGCGGGGATCGGCGTATAACACGCACCCACGATTTTACCCTGATTTTAATGGGAAAAAAGTGCGTGTTTTACGCCGATAAATACAGTATATACAAGATTTTAGTAATGAAAATGGTATCATTAGCAGTAATCAGCATGGATTCATGAAGAATGGTTGTTGCCAAACCAATCTTTTAACCTTCTATGAGGAGCAAGTACAAAGAAGGGCAGCAAAGCTAATAAAGGGTCTGGAGGATATTAGTTATGAAGAAAGGTTGGGAGCACTGAACTTATTCTCTCTGGAGAAGAGACACTTGAGAGGGGATATGATTTCAATTTACAAATACCGTACTGGTGACCCCACAATAGGGACAAAACTTTTTCATGGAAGGGAGTTTAATAAGACAATACTAAGTATTACCAAACAGGCGGACTTTATAGGCTAAGAAACAATGGAGAGACAATAAATTATAAACAATCACATTTATTTAGGTTAACAATATACAAAAAGACAAGATACAAATAAAAATTGTAGCATAAATGCATCTATATATTATTTGTGCAGTGAGCCCTTGTATGTCTACGCGTTTCGCCGCTAGGCTTCTTCAGGACACGGCCAAGGTTCACAGACGGAACAGATAAGAGAATATGTTTCTCTATCTTAGTTGGAATCTATTGTCATGTATAGCCAAGATAAGATGCGTTTAGAAATAGATAATATAGCAGAGTAGCTAGGCAGGGGCAGATGAAATTTAATAATTCTGATTTACAAAAGGCAGAAAAAAGGGGAAACCGGAGTGCATCCAATAATGAGTCCTTAATTCAGTTTCAGCAGTGCTGATGGCTATATGGAGCCTGACAGCATAACACTGTGTATTCAAGATTATTGTAAAGAAATGTGCCCCTGGGTGACAGCAATCCACTGCACACCAGATTGCTGTATGCACTTCAGCCCCGGAAGATTTGGCTGCTCAGTGACCAGGCCATTTTTTGCGATACGGCACTGTGTCGCTTTAACTGACAATTGCGCGGTCGTGCGACTCTGTACCCAAACAAAATTGACGTCCCTTTTTTTCCCACAAATAGAGCTTTCTTTTGGTGGTATTTGATCATTTCTGTCGGTCTTTATTTTTTGCGCTATAAACAAAAAAAAGAGCGACAATTTTGAAAAAAAACACAATATTTTGTACTTTTCGCTATAATAAACATCCCCAATTTTTTTTTTAAAAAGTTAATTTTTTCCTCAGTTTAGGCCGATATGTATTCTTCTACATATTTTTGGTAATAAAAATCGCAATAAGCGTAAATTGATTGGTTTGCGCAAAAGTTATAGCGTCTACAAAATAGGGGATAGATTTATGGCATTTTTATCATTATTATTTTTTTTTACTAGTAATGGCAGTGATCAGCGATTTTTATTGGGATTGCGACATTAGTGCGACATTAGTGCGGACAGATCGGACACTTTTGACAGACATATTGTTGGGACCATTGACAGTTATACTACATATAATATAATATATAATGCTATAAAAATGCACTGATTACTGTGTAAATGTCACTGGCAGGGAAGGGTTTAACACTAGGGGGCGATCAAGGGGTTAACTATGTTCCCTCATGTGTGTTCTAACTGTAGGGGGATGGGACTGACTAGAGGAGATGACAGATCGTTGTTCCCAGCTAGTAGGAACACATCTGTCTCTCCTCTCCTCACAGAAGAGGGATTTGTGTGTTTACACACACACACCTCCCTGTTCTGGCTCTCGCGACCGCCGGCCATGCACATTGGCACCCCGCAGTGCTGGGAACGACGTACAGCTATGATGGTTCGCAGGAACGTGCCGACCTGCTGCAGTATAATGTCGCAGCTGGTTGTGAGGTTAAACTGTGTAGAGTTATTTACTCTAAGAGCGGCAAGGATGTGGAATTCCCTTCCACAGGCGGTGGTCTCAGCGGGGGGCATCAATAGTTTCAAAAAACTATACAGGGATATACAATGTAATACTGACATATAATCACACACATAGGTTGGACTTGATGGACTTGGTGTCTTTTTTCAACTTCATCTACTATGTAACTATTGTAACTTTGTGCGTCGATTTACAAAAATTCAGTCCCCTTCACCTTCCCCCCACTGCCTTCTGGGAGACACACAGGTCCCAGAAGACAGCGGGGCCATTCAGAAAGCTCAGTACGCAGTACGCAGTACGAAACAGGCTGTAAAGCCGCAAGGCTTCACTTCGTGTCTTCCTTAGTAAGGATGCTGGCGCCTGCAATCCGAGCCGATAGACTGGTGGGCTTTGGGTGCCGACATTGCGGGCTCCCTGGACAGGTAAGTGTCCTAATATTAAAAGTCAGTCACTGTAGATCTGAGAGGAAGATCAAAATAAGGGGAAACTCTGCTGATTTCTATCATCCAATCATGTGCAAGCAAAAATGCTGTTTTTAATTTTCCTTGCATGTTCCCCTCAGATCTACATCGACTGCATTTCCAAGTGCACTTGAAGTGCAAAGTGGAATTGCCTTTAGTAAATAAACCCCATACACACCCTCATCGACATCCCTCACTCGCCCCTTGGGGCCTTGGATAGTCCTCTGTCCAATCTGAAAAATGTAATGGATCTTGTCGTAATCATTGATATGCTCCAGCAGATGGCACTGTCACACTGCGGGCAAATTGCTTGACCCAGGTCAACATTTAGGCTACAGTTTGCCTATTGATCTGTCAGGTATGGACAGATTATCGGGTATTCTTATTAGAGATGGGAAGGCCTGGGAACAGAAACGGAAAAATTGGAGGAAAAAAATGTTTTTTTTGTTTTTTTTTAAAGCTGTTTTTTATTTTTTTTCCAGACAAATTGGAAAAAACAATGATGAATAATACATCTATGGCATGGTATTTAAACAATATAACATGAAGACCTTAATGAAAGATTTCTGAGATTCTGGGGTTGATTTGCTAAAGGCAATTAGACTGTGCACTTTGCAAAGTGCAGTTGCACTCTGTAAGTGCGGTTGCTCCAGAGCTTAGTTAATGAGGTAAAGCTTCACTTTGCAAAGAATACCCAATTATGTCATTTTTGCTTGTGCATGATTAGATGAGGGTAGTCAGCAGAGCTTCCCCTCATTTACTAAGCTCTGGAGCAACTGCACTTTGCAAAGTACACAGCCCATTTGCCTTTTGTAAATCAACCCCTTCATGGAAAGTCTTAAATTATTGAAAGTTCTCTCAGCTGAAGGCAAGCACATCCCGGAATACAATTCAAGTAACACTACTTCTCAATGCAGTTCTCAAACAAAAAAAATATGCACTTCTGCCACTAGGGGGCGCTGCAGGGGAAAGCCTTCAGTTTAGTATGCTTGTGGGCTCCATCTTATATTTCCTACAATTATGTGATTGTTGGGATACAGTAGATGATAGTTTCTGTCCTCTCAGTCCTTAATTAACAGGTAAGAGGGTACATTTTCATGACAAATTATTTTATCTTATTTAACCTTTAAATGATTCCTATTAATGTTCTCCACCATCACAGCATAATGTGTACCTGTAGCCTGGTCAGAAAATTGTTTTTCTTTTCCTCCTCTCGGTAAACTGGTGAGACCGACATCTAGAGTTTGGAAACATTTCCGGAATGCAATTTCAGCTTTTCCTTCCAGAGTTCTCATTGCAGAAACACTCTTTCTGCTGCGTCTGGATCACCACAAAGTGTTTCTTCACCAACAACATCTTTGAGTAAGGAAGTGTTACAAACTACAACCTCCCAAAAATACACAATCCCTTCATTTAGTACCCTTTCACACTGAGGAGGTGGTTGCGTCGGCAGTAAAGCTGGATTTTTGGCGGCGCTTTACTGCCAATTTCACTGCGCTATTCGGCCGCTAGCGGGGCACTTTTACCCCCCCACTAGTGGCCGAGAAAAGGTTAAAAACCAGCCGTGAAAGGGTTAAAACCACCGCAAAGCGCTGCTGCAGCAGCGCTATGCCGGTGTCTTGTCAAATACAGTCCCCTATCATATAGTGTCCTCCCTGTACTGCGCAGGTGCAGTACGGAGGACAAACGAGACGCCGAAAGTCTCCGAAGTTTAACAGCTGATCATCAGCTGTACACTGCGCCTGCGCTTTTATTCTCACTCTGTGTCCAGGATCATTCCCTACTATCCAAGTGGACATAGAGTGAGAATATATAGTTGCCGAGCGCAGCGAGGCCGTGCCCGAAGCGTGGCGAGCGAAGCGAGCCCGCGAGGGGCCCTCTTACACGGCCATCGCTAAGAACTGCCGAAGCGCCGTGTACAGCTGATGGTCAGCTGATCAACTTCGGACATTTTCGGCATCTCCTTCTGCTCCGTACTGCGCAAGCGCTGCGCCTGCGCAGTACGGAGCGGACACTATCCGATAGGAGGACACTATATGGCAGAACACCGGCGGTATAGCCGCGCTTCCCCATTGATTTCAATGGGCAGGAGCGGTGAAGGAGCGGTGTATACACTGCTCCTTCACTGCTCCAAAGATGCTGCTAGCAGGACTTTTTTTAGCGTCCTGCCAGCGCACCGGCTCTTTCAGGGCGCTTTGCAGGTGCTATTTTTAGCGCTGTAGCGCCTGCAAAGCGCCCCAGTGTGAAAGGGGTCTTATAGAGACAATGACACCTAAAAACAGGAGAACATACACCAAGCTCTTGCAAGAACAATATACAGTGGGGACGGAAAGTATTCAGACCCCCTTAAATTTTTCACTCTTTGTTATATTGCAGCCATTTGCTAAAATCATTTAAGTTCATTTTTTTTTACTCATTAATGTACACACAGCACCCCATATTGACAGAAAAACACAGAATTGTTGACATTTTTGCAGATTTATTAAAAAAGAAAAACTGAAATATCACATGGTCCTAAGTATTCAGACCCTTTTGCTCAGTATTTAGTAGAAGCGCCCTTTTGATCTAATACAGCCATGAGTCTTTTTGGGAAAGATGCAACAAGTTTTTTCACACCTGGATTTGGGGATCCTCTGCCATTCCTCCTTGCAGATCCTCTCCAGTTCTGTCAGGGGGGATGGTAAACGTTGGTGGACGGCCATTTTTAGGTCTCTCCAGAGATGCTCAATTGGGTTTAAGTCAGGGCTCTGGCTGGGCCATTCAAGAACAGTCACGGAGTTGTTGTGAAGCCACTCCTTCGTTATTTTAGCTGTGTGCTTAGGGTCATTGTCTTGTTGGGAGGTAAACCTTCAGCTCAGTCTGAGGTCCTGAGCACTCTGGAGAAGGTTTTCGTCCAGGATATCCCTGTACTTGGCCATATTCATCTTTCATTTGAATGCAACCAGTCGTCCTGTCCCTGCAGCTGAAAAACACCCCCACAGTAATGAGCAGTGCCTGGTTTTCTCCACACATACCGCTTAGAATTAAGGCCAAAAATTTCTTGTTCTCATCAGACCAAAGCTCTGACATGCACTGTGAGCTGTAAGGTCTTATATAGACAGGTGTCTGGCTCTAATCACGTGCTTTTAAAAAAACACCCCCCTATTGGAATCCATGCACCTGGCGCCCCTGCATGTAGATTAGGGGGCTGGACGCATGGATAGGGGGGCGGCTCCCGTGCGTCCCTAGTGGACGGGCCACCATTGGAGATGGTATCAAATAGTTTTGAGACAAACTCTGTTTACAAGGAAGTACTTTATTTATCTAGGTTTATACACTATCACCTTCAAAATAGTCCCCTTGCACAGCATTACAGAGCTCCCAGAATTCCTGCCACTTCCTGAAATGTATCCTGGAAGTCTCCTTTTCGAAGCGTGTCATTCACCTTTTGCTATTCACACTGGGCCTCTGCAATGGTGTGAAAACGATGACCTGTGAGCTGGATCTTCATCTTCGGGAAGAGAGTGAGGTCCACAGCTGGCGAGTAGGGTGAGTACGGAAGTGAGATCATGTTGTTTTCGGCGAGAAACTCACGTATGAGGAGAGCTCGTTGACAGGGTGCATTGTCGTCGTGGAGCATCCAGTTTTTCGCTGATTGAGCTAGTTGAAGGTCTTCTTGATCTCTTGTCATCTTCCAGTGATGTTCTTCTGCTCTTGAAGTGCTCATGCCACTCAAAACACCTCGAACGACTCATTGCAGCATCGTCGCAAACTTGCCCAATCATGTCAAACGTCTCTGTGGCAGATCTTCCCAGTTTCACGCAGAATTTCACGTTTGCTCTTTGTTCTAGCTCACAGTCCATGATGAAATTGCAGACGTGGTAAGGCACGTGGTCAGAACAGCACCATTCGCACAACTCCCAGTGTACATAGGACAACGTCTTTTGGCACACTGACTTATGAAGGTCGGAGCTCCATGTGACTGTGCATGCAGCCTTGTGCTGTCATCTCTTAGCGTGTTACAAAACTAGTTGTAGCAATAACTCTCGGTGGAGCTGCTGGTTTAAGCGGGCTTGTTACCTTCACTCTCGATACCTCTGGTTCACCGGCACCGGGTCTAGGGTTCCGTTGAGTTTACCTCTGGACGATATAAGCACCAAACACTTGAGTAGGTTTTCCAATGCTTTAATAAAACGAACAAGGAAAGTAGCAGGAAAGAGGTAGTAGGAAAGCTGCAGGGAAGCTGAAATACCTTTCTGTTGTATTTCTTCAGAACATTCTTTCTAATTGAACACTTGTAATTGAATAGTCCCCCTTTCGTAGGATTCAATCTTTGCCCGCCTGGATAGACATCTCTCACTTGCCTAGCAGCCAGCACGTAGCATGAGTAAAAGTCTCTGCCACAGACTTATCTGGAATAAAACCCGTACAATCCTCTGCCATAGGATGTATTGGTTTGTGATGAATGTCAGATACAGTATTTGGACCTTTAGGCCAACCCGGTAGTACTATACTGTAAAATTACTTCGGAATGCGTCCTCCAACCGAGTCACCAGGCCCCTCTCCAGACCAGCACTCTGCATAATCCTTCCATGACGGGTCCTCCCCTGGGATCTTCTCGGTTGTCCAGCTTCTTCACTTAGGATAGACAGCTCAGGACTATTCCTCCGCTGCTGTGGTAGGCCCCAGACAGGCTTCTGGGCCCACCCACACGCCGCAGCGACACGGGCCTCCGGAACGGAGGACCACGAGGTGGTATTCCTAGTGCATACCTGTTGGCCAGGAGGGCCAGCAGGTGGCTGAAAACGAACCCTAAAACATGGCGTCTGTCCCATAAATACCCTCTCCCAGAATGCAACTTGGAGGACCACCTCCACCGAGTTGTCTCCGGGACAGAAGAGCATCCATACGCTTCAACACGTTGCTTTTCTAACACCTGCCGATGGTGACAACGACACCCACCGGCACAATATGGAACTGCATGCAACGTCAGCCAAGCTGGAACAGAGGCAAATCTAACTTCCTATAATAAGCGACCCACCAAATTTACCTATCATAGTTACATAGTTACATAGTAGGTGAGGTTGAAAAAGACACAAGTCCATCAAGTCCAACCTATGTGTGTGATTATGTGTCAGTATTACATTACATATCCCTGTATGTTGCGGTCATTCAGGTGATTATCTAATAGTTTCTTGAAGCTATCAATGCTCCCCGCTGAGACCACCGCCTGTGGAAGGGAATTCCACATCCTTGCCGCTCTTACAGTAAAGAACCCTCTACGTAGTTTAAGGTTAAACCTCTTTTCTTCTAATTGTAATGAGTGGCCACGAGTCTTATTAAACTCTCTTCTGCGAAAAAGTTTTATCCCTATTGTGGGGTCACCAGTACAGTATTTGTAAATTGAAATCATATCCCCTCTCAAGCGTCTCTTCTCCAGAGAGAATAAGTTCAGTGCTCGCAACCTTTCCTCATAACTAAGATCCTCCAGACCCTTTATTAGCTTTGTTGCCCTTCTTTGTACTCGCTCCATTTCCAGTACATCCCTCCTGAGGACTGGTGCCCAGAACTGGACAGCATACTCCAGGTGCGGCCGGACCAGAGTCTTGTAGAGCGGGAGAATTATCGTTTTATCTCTGGAGTTGATCCCCCTTTTAATGCATGCCAATATTCTGTTTGCTTTATTAGCAGCAGCTTGGCATTGCATGCCATTGCTGAGCCTATCATCTACTAGGACCCCCAGGTCCTTTTCCATCCTAGATTCCCCCAAAGGTTCTCCCCCCAGTGTATAGATTGCATTCATATTTTTGCCACCCAAATGTATTATTTTGCATTTTTCTACATTGAACCTCATTTGCCATGTAGTCGCCCACCCCATTAATTTGTTCAGGTCTTTTTGCAAGGTTTCCACATCCTGCGGAGAAGTTATTGCCCTGCTTAGCTTAGTATCGTCTGCAAATACAGAGATTGAACTGTTTATCCCATCCTCCAGATCGTTTATGAACAAATTAAATAGGATTGGTCCCAGCACAGAACCCTGGGGAACCCCACTACCCACCCCTGACCATTCCGAGTATTCCCCATTTATCACCACCATCTAAACTCGCCCTTGTAGCCAGTTTTCAATCCATGTACTCACCCTATGGTCCTATCAGCGGTAGATAAAAATCTACCAGCGCTACATAGTCTCCAAATTTTTTGATACCACCTTGTATGTTAGGTTACTAAAGCTGTAAGGAAAACTTAAACTTTAGCTTTAAACACCCTTACAGCACTGGAAGTCCTTTAGTGGGAAAAGGACCAGGTGCCCTGCACAGAAGATTCCTACAGGACCCAGAAGCCTGGCAAGTTTCATTCTTCATTACAGGTAGGTTAGGTTACTTAAGCTGTAAGGAAAAAATATTTTTTTTTACCTTAACTTCAGCTTTAAAGCATATGTCCCTCTAGTGTCCTTATGAAATGATTACTGATATCTTCTGAGTACTCTGCCTTCAACCTCGTCTTGAAGTAATGCCTTTTCTGTAAGCAGTTGGCAAATGGCCTTTTCATTTACAAGGCAGCATGACCACTCCTGATAGAAAATAAGGAAAAACAAGTATTGCCTCATTGCTGTTTCTGTGGTCACATCCCCTGGAAAAATGTGTTTATTGTGATTTGGGAACAAGGTGGTAATTTTACATTTGCAACATGTTCCAGGCTGGAGCTTAGCCACGAGCCTCGTAACAAATGAGTAATAACGGCACCACATTTATATAGAGAATGAAATTCTAAACAAGTAGAAAAAGTTCCTAGGCAGTCTACATGCCAAACCGTAACTCCTTCTAATTATGTCGGTATTCACCTACTGCGGTGAAATGGTGCAACAAAATGAATGTCTGTCACATGAGTCATTGGAACGTTTAAATGAGTCTCTGGTGAAAGATAAGAAGGTGCATAGTGACTCCTCGACAGGTACAAACAGAGCATTCTAAGTGCCAACAACAGATTCCTCTTACTCATGCCGAATGTAAAATAATCGTTAAAAAGTTTGTCTTTGCAAAATGCTAGGAGAAACCGAAAGCTTGCCTAAATGTAATTCCCTCTTTTCTTTACTGGATTTCATAGCAGTTCACTCTTTTTTTGGGTTGATAGTACCCCTGAATAGCAGCTGTTTTCTACTAGGCAGGACTGCCCCTTTCATGCGTCTTGCTGAGGTTAAAGCACCCGTAAACCCACAAAGATACTGTTGGGGTGAGTGATAAGGAGCACCCAGTACAAAAGTTCATGACACTCAAAAAGTTTAAGTCCAAATTTTTATTGATCAACAATATCAAGAGAAGCCATCAGTTTTCTGAAGGTATCCAAACTGACAACTCTAAGAAAGGTGGTGGTGGTGGTGGGGGGGGGGGGGGGCACTTTCCAAAAAACGCGTTGGCTTGTCTTGCTTCTCTCTCCCACTTATATCCAGCTTTGGGGTGAGTGTTGAGGAGCACCAAGTACAAAAGTTCATGACACTTAAGAAGATTAATTCCACATTTTTATTGATCAAGAGAATCCATCAGATTTGCAAGGTATTCTATCTGACAGCCCTGAGGAAGGGGAAGGCACTTCCCCAGAAACGTGTTGGCTTCTCTTGCTATTCTCTCCCACCTATATCCTTTGGAGTGAGTGTTAAGGGGCATCCAGTACTAAAGTTCCTGACACTTGAGAAGTTTAGGTGCAACCTTTTATTGATCAAGAATATCAAGAGAAGACATCAGATTTGCAAGATATCCAATCAGACAGCCCTGAGGAAGGGGGAGGCACTTCCCCTGAAACACATAGTGGTTGATTTACTAAAGACAAATTGACTGTGCACTTTGCAAAGTGCAGTTGCATTCTGCAAGTACAGTTGCTCCAGAGCTTAGTAAATGAGGTGAAGCTTTATTTTGCAAAGAATATCCAATCACATGCAAGGAAAAAAAAAACAGCATTTTTGCTTGCACATGATTGGATTATAAAAGTCAGCACAGCTCCTGCACCTTTAATAAGCTCTAGAGCAGGGGTCTCAAACTGGCGGCCCTCCAGCTGTTGCGAAAACTACAAGTCCCATCATGCCTCTGCTTGTCAGTGTCATGCTTGTAACTCTCAGCCTTGCAATGCCTGATGGGACTTGTAGTTTTGCAACAGCTGGAGGGCCACCAGTTTGAGACCCCTGCTCTAGAGCAATTGCTCTTGCAGAGTCTATTTGCCTTTAGTAAATCAACCGAATTGTGTATGTAGCACTTTGATATGCCTCACCTCCCTCTGTAATCCGCTTGCTGGTGCTGGCCTTGGGCAAGAGGAGTGGCAAACTTTATTTCCACTGTTGCACTCAGTGGGCAGCACCGCTTGCTGGATGAGACCCATTCAACTGAATGGGGCCATGCTGCAACTGCTAAGCAACCGCGTGCAAGGTGGTCTGGGTTGTTAGGGGTTAAAACAGACAGTGAACACTTCCCCATTTCTTGCCTAGATGAGAATTTCCCCCCACCCTCAGGGTATGTGCAGATGTGCTGCAGGGTTCAGGTCTTAAAAGATCCCTGTGGCACACCAGCACATGCGCCAGCTTCCCCAGCCATGTGCACAGGCTGCTACCAGGGAGGTCCGAAACCTTCTCTGTCTTTGCGTGGGAGTGGAATATCACCTGCACGTGCGCTAATGTGCCGCTGGGCTCTACCAGGATCTGAAGGCTGGGCAGAACCCGTGGGCACATCTGCGCACGCGCCCTAACGGCGGCGCCTAAAGGGAGGGCAGAGCCACCTGGGAGGCAGACTGAAGTTCTGCTTTAAAAGAAGCCCAACCTGTAAAGATTCACCTGTTCTCTACATTAAAGGCGTTGTAAAGGTTCATTGTTTTTTTAAATAACAAACATGATTTGCTTACCTCCTCTGTGCAAGGGTTTTGCACAGAGTGGCCCTGATCCTCCTCTTCTAGGGTCCCCCCTGCGGCGCTCCTGCCCGCATTGAGTGCCCCCTCGGAGACCCACTTTCCAAGGGGGCACTCGTGCGTGTGCGCTCCTGAGTCCCCCCTGCTGCGTCCATTGACACAGACTGTTGGACTCGGCCCCACCCCCAGCTCCCGTGTCACTGGATTTGATTGACAGCAGCGGGAGCCAATGGCTGTGCTGCTATCAATCTGTCCAATGAGGACCCGAGACAGTGGCTGCATTAAGGTGAAAAACCACAAGGGTTTACAACCCCTTTAAGCAATTACCGTGTTTCCTGGAAAATAAGCCCAGTTCTTATATTAATTTTAGCAACAAAAGACACAGTAGGGCTTATTTTCGGGGTAGGTCTTACCATGTAATGTGCTGTCTTCTCTCCTCCTCTCTCTCCCTGCCTGATAAGAATCCCCAGTGTGAACCGAGTTAAAATGCTTGTAAAATCCTATAATCCACTCTATTACCATAGTATATAATGTACAATGTGTGTGTTTCTGTAATATAATTGTGCCAAATACCTTCGTTATAGCGCCGCTCTGCGCTTCTGTGACCCGACGGAGCTCTCTTCCCCGCAATTATATTACAGAAACACACACATTGTACATTATATACTACTGTAATAGAGTGGATTATAGGATTTTACCAGCATTTTAAACTAAGGCTTATTTTCGCAGTAGGGCTTATATTGCAGCCCTCCTGGAAAATAACGCTAGGTCTTATTTTTGGGGTAGGTTTTACTTTCGGGGAAACACGGTACTATCAAAGAAGGTCATTATAATCCCTGTCAGTATCAGTACAAGCATGACCTCTTTAACTCTAGCTCTCCTGTCAACCCAACTATCTAGCTTGGATCAATTTAACCCTACAGACTAATGCCCTGTACACACGGTCGGATTTTCCGACGGAAAATGTGTGATAGGACCTTGTTGTCGGAAATTCTGACCGTGCGTAGGCTCCATCACACATTTTCCATCGGATTTTCCGACACACAAAGTTTGAGAGCAGGCTATAAAATTTTCCGACAACAAAATCCGTCGTCGGAATTTCCAATTGTGTGTACACAAATCCGACGCACAAAGTGCCACGCATGCTCAGAATAAATTAAGAGACGAAAGCAATTGGCTACTGCCCCGTTTATAGTCCCAACGTTAGTGTTTTACGTCACCGCGATGTCCGATCAATGTCCAACCGTGTGTACGGGGCAAAAGACTGGGATGCCATTAAAGTTCATGTGTGTGTAAAGGCAAGTGTCAGAAAACTTTTGACAATATAATTATATAAGGGATGCTAGTGAAGTGAAGTCTAGTTTTGGCTGATTTCCTGATTTCCTGATTTCCGGATAAAAGGTACATGCTTATAGCATCATAAAATAAATGAAGACTTCAGATGGAATCAGGTCCCCCAGCAGGTAACAATGAATGGACTTTAGAGTTTGTTGGAGAACCATTAACTCTGCAGTGCTTTACAGATTTTGAAGCTAATTTCACAACTAAAAGCAATCATTTATAACTATAAAGCACTCATCATTGAATCATGAAAAATCTATTACCTTTTGCACCTTTTAAAGCATTTTGTTATTTTCTCTTTAATGGTTTGGTACAATGCATGTCATTGTTTATCTTCACAATTGTAGCAGTTAATATCTTATCACTGGAAGGAATGTAATTGATACCAAGCTTTGTTCCTTGTTTCCTGCTGTTTTCCTAGTCCTTGTCTGCTCTGAACTCCAGCTCTGCCTGCCCTCTGACAGATATTGAGTGTTGCTTTTTTAAGAGTGAGAATTCTAATGAAATGTTTGCCTTGGGGCTCTGTGTCTTTGCAGAGTCTTTGTTTATGGCACATGGAGATGGCTAGTATGGGTTCATGAGCACTTGTTGACTGATTGTAGACCAGACAGCGGGAAAAGTAGGCGAGAGGTCATGCTGGGGGATACAGAGAGGCGGTCACATCGCCTGCTTTATTCCTCATACACCCACCTGCTATTTATGGTTACTTTAATGGTAAATTTACATTAAAAATAAAAGTTTGCCATCTTTCTTTCTTTCTTTCTTTCTTTCTTTCTTTCTTTCTTTCTTTCTTTCTTTCTTTCTTTCTTTCTTTCCTTTCCTTTTTTTTCTTTTTCTTGTCACATTGCCTGTTTTATTACTCATACTCTTGCTATTTATGGATATTGTAATGGTAAATTTACATTAAAAATAAAATCTTGCTGTTTTTTCCTTCCTCACTTCTTTCTTTCTTTCCACATTGCCTGTTTTAATACTCATACACCTGCCATGTATGGATATTGAAATAGTAAATGTAAATTAAAAATACAAGTTTGGTTTCCTTCTTTTCTTTTCTATCTTTCTCTTCCTTCATTCCTCTTTCTTTCTTTCTTTCTTTCTTTCTTTCTTTCTTTCTTTCTTTCTTTCTTTCTTTCTTTCTTTCTTTCTTTCTTGTCACATTGTCTATTTTATTATTCATACACCTAATATTTATGCATATTTTTAATAGTAAATTTACTTAAAAAAATAAAAGTTTGCCATTTTACTTGTATATTTTTCTTGCTATCCCTTCCTTCCTTCCTTCCTTCCTTCCTTCCTTCCTTCCTTCCTTCCTTCCTTCCTTCCTTCTTCCTTCTCTAGTTGGATGAGGCAAAGAGGTGGGGTGGTGATGTCCAAACCGGAGTGTACTGCCCACCAAAGTTTTCTTTCTTTCTTTCTTTCTTTCTTTCTTTCTTTCTTTCTTTCTTTCTTTCTTTCTTTCTTTCTTTCTTTCTTTCTTTCTTTCTTTCTTTCTTTCTTTCTTTCTTTCTTTCTCGCTTTCTCTCTTTCTCTCTTTCTCTCTTTCTCTCTTTCTCTCTTTCTTTCTTTCTTTCCTCATATACCTACCATGTAAGGATATTGAAATGGTAAATGTAAATTAAAAATAAAAGTTTGGTTTCCTTCTTTTCCTTTCTTTCTTTCTCTTCCTTCATTCCTTTCTTTTTCTTTTTTCCAGTCACATTGCCATTTTTATTATTCATACACCTAATATTCATGTATATTTTAATGGTAAATTTACCTTAAAAAAAAAAAAGTTGGAGTTTTTCTTTGTCTTTTTTTCTTTCTATCTAGTTGGATGAGGCAAAGAGGTGGGGTGGTGATGTCCAAACAGGAGTGTACCGCCCACCAAAGTTTGCTTTCTTTCTTTCATTCTTTCTTTCTTTCTTTCTTTCCTTCTTTCTTTTTCTTTTTTCTTCATTTCCTTCTTTCTTCCTTTTCCTTTCTTTTTCTTTTTCTTCCTTCCTTTCTTTTCCTTTCTTTCTTTTCTTCTTTCTTTCCTGTCACATTGCCTGTTTTATTACAACTATTATTTATGTATATTTTAGTGGTAAATTTACATTACAAATTAAAGTTTGCCTTATTTTCTTTGTCTTTTTTCATTTTCTTTCTTTCTTTTTCTTTCTTTCCTGTCACATTGTCTGTTTTATTATTCATACACCTAATATGTATGTATATTTTAATGGTAAATTCACATAAAAAAATAAAAGTTTGAAGTTTTTCTTTGACTTTTTTTCTTTCTGTCTTTTTCTTCCTTCCTTCCTTCCTTCCTTCCTTCCTTCCATTCGAAAATCCGAAAAAAAAAAAAGGAAATCAGTAAAATTTTAAATAACCAACTAATAATAACTAACTATTAAATTATAGGTATAGGAATTTAATTTCAAATTTGTTTTTTTGTGAACGTAACGAATACAAATTTATCTGAAGTTACGAATTATCCTACATAATGAATGCCGCATCTAAACAAATGGAATGGAACAAATTAATAATAAATAATAATAATAAAAAGGTTTATTATTATTATTGTTGTTATTTATTATTATTAGATCGTTGTGTTTCATTCGTTTAGATACGGCATTCGTTATTTCAGATAATTCGTAACTTCGGATAAATTCGTACTCATTATGTTTACTAACAGCCAAATTTGAAAGGATCCAAAATTTTCATTCTTTTGAATTTTATGATTTTCATTCTTATTTTTTGATTTTCAAATTTCCAAATTTTTGAACTTTCAAACTTCCAAAATTTAGAATTTCTGAATCTTCGAACTTTCTAATTTAGAATTTTCGAATTTCCAAAATTTCACATTTCCGAACTTCCGAATTTCTGAAATGTCGATTTTTGCAATTTTCCAATTTCCGAAATTTCGATTTTCAGAAATTTTGAATTTCCAATATTTCCAATTTCTGAAATTTCAAATTTTACAATTTCTGTAATTTCTAATTTCCGATTTCCGAATTTCTGAAATTTCTAATTTTCGGAAATTCTAAATTCGGAAATTCTAAAATTTCTGAAATTCTAAATTCGGAAATTCGAAAATTTCTGAATTAACAAATTTGTCAAAATTTGTTAAAAAATGAATTCGGAACTAGACAAATTGCACATGTCTATGTTTTATCATGCACCTGTTGTTTATGTATATTTTAATGGTAAATTTACTGTCCTTCTTCCCTTCCTTCCTTTGCACGGACGCCATTAAGAGATTGCTTTGCATTTTGTCAATGACTGCAAGGCATTCTTTGGTTGGATGAGGCAACGGGGTGGGGTGGTGATGTCCAAAGTGGAGGGTACTGCCCACCTGGGAGCAGTGGAAAGATCAAAGGTGGGGCAGTGATGCAAAAGGGTCATCAAAATCAAGGGAATGAAATAAGATATTTTTAAAAAAATCTATATCACAAAATATATGCTCAGAAATCTAAGCGATACTTATGTTATAGAATAAAAGTCAAGTTATAACACTTACTTATAAGTTAAAACACTTTTTTTATATTTTGTGGTCTGAAGTCCGAACCTTTGTTTGTATTTTGAAGATGTGTTCTGGGCATATTATGCTACACATGCAAAGTAGACCAGACGGCAGCCACTGTGGGGACTGCTAATTATTATTATTATTATTATTATTATACAGGATTTATATAGCACCAGCAGTTTACGCAGCGCTTTACAATATAAAAGGGAGACAATACAGTTATAATACAATAAAATGCAAGAGAATTAAGAGGGCCCTGAAGAGAAGAGCTTACAATCTAATAGGGTGTGGCAGGTGGTACAAAAGGTTGTAACTGTGGGGAATGAACTGATGGAAGTGGTAAAAGATTAGTTGGAGACATGATAGGCTTTCCTGAAGAGATGAGTTTTCAGGGATCGCCTGAAGGTAGCAAGAGTAGGGGATAGCCAGACAGGTGGAGGTAGCGAGTTCCAGAGGATGGGAGAGGCTCTGGAGAAATCCTGGAGACGAGCATAAGAGGAAGAGATGAGAGAGCTTGAGAGTAGGAGGTCTTGAGAAGAACGGAGAGGACAATTTGGGTGATATTTGGAGACAAGGTTGGTGATGTAGCTCGGGTAAGAGTTGTGAATGGCTTTGTATGTTGTGGTTAGTATTTTGAATTTTATTTGCTGGTTGATAGGGAGCCAGTGTAGGGATTGGAGGAGAGGGTTGGTGGTCAGTGTAGGGATTGGAGGAGAGGGTTGGCAGACATTGAGCAGTTGGTAAGGTGGATAAGTCTGGCAGCAGCATTCATGATAGACTGAAGAGGGGATAGCCTATGGAGAGGCAGGCCAATGAGAAGGGAGTTGCAATAGTCAAGGCGAGAGATAACAAGGGAGTGAATGAGGAGTTTGGTGGTTTCATTTGTTAAAAAGGGGTATATTTTAGAGATGTTACGGAGGTAATTCTACAAACTTTTGACAACGATTGGACTGAGGCTGAAATGACAGGATTACACCTAGTACCCTGGCGTGAGGGGAGGGACTGATAGTTGCATTGTTGGTTTTGATGGAAAAGTCATGGAGGGGGGCACGAGCGGGAGGGGGGAGTATTAATAGCTCCGTTTTAGAGAGATTTCGTTTAAGGAAATGGTGCGACATCCATGCTGATATGTCAGTTAATAAGTTAGTAATGCGAGAGGACATTGAAGGAGTGAGGTGAGGAGTAGACAGATAGATTTGGGTGTCATCGGCGTATAAGTAGGATTGGAAGCCTTGGGCGGTCATCAAGTGACCAAGGGAGGAGGTTTAGATAGAGAAGAGAAGGGGTCCAAGAACAGAGCCTTGGGGGACCCCCACAGAAAGGGGCAATGGAGAGGAGGAGACAGAGTTGTAGGTGACACTGAAGGAGCGCTGTGATAGATAGGCAGAGAACCAGGATAGAGCAGAATCTCAGAGGCGAAGGGAATGTAGTTCATTGAGAAGATCATTGCTAATCATTGCATTTTCATGTCTCCAAGGTCCAAGGCTTCAGTTTTGTAAGCATTACATGTTATCTTGTGCTGTACATTTATATGATATATTAGAGATATGATTGAATATATTGGTGGGCATGTGTCAAAGGATGAGGAGGTGTTGCTGTGCTAGGGGTAGGATTTGTACTATTTGTACTATTTTCATGATAGCTGTAAGTTCTACTGATAATAATGCAAAACCGCCATAATATTTCAATATTTTTTTTTAATGTAATTTGCATAATTTCCAGTTCCCCCACACCCAAATCATCTACAGTGCGTCCGGAAAGTATTCACAGCGCTTCACTTTTTCCACATTTTGTTATGTTACAGCCTTATTCCAAAATGGATTCAATTCATTTTTTTCTTCGAAATTCTACAAACAATACCCCATAATAACAACATGAAAGAAGTTTGTTTGAAATCTTTGCAAATGTATTAAACATAAAAAAATGAAAATGGATAAGTAAAAATCAATACTAAATTGATTAAACCGCGCTCCTTCCCTAATAAAGTGCAAACATGCAAAAGTGGTTTCAACTGAGCACCAATATGATAATATGTGTATAAAAAGTCCAAACACAAAATTAGTTCAGTAGTGCAAATAGTGAATATTCAAACAATGTATCAAAGTCTTCAATGAATTAAAATCTTCAGATATTGTGCACAATCTTCAAATCCCTGCTTAACAGTAGGTAAATTTGACTGAAAAATCTTCCACCACCATCACCTGTCACACATCCTACTCACCAGACTTCCATGACCCCTATTACAGATAGTCATAAAGCACATATGGGTATATTCAGCAGGAGTTGTGCACGATCCCAATGTTGAGCCCAGCGTTTAACCGACCTCCAGGACACACACACCAAAATGAATCCAGATCGTTTGAGCACGTTCCCAGGAACAAAACGATTTGAAGGGAGTTGTCCAATGGTTAGTGGGAAAAAAATAAAAAGAAAGGGCTTCCATAGTGAAGTACCGTATTTATCGGCGTATAACACGCACTTTTTTCCCCTTAAAATCAGGGGAAAGTCGCAGGTGCGTGTTATACGCCGATGCCCTGCGATCCGGAGCTGTCAAAACGTTAAAATCGCCGACCGCGATTTGAAAATGGCGCCGCCGGCGCCGAAATACACAGAGCCGGTCCTCGGCTCTTTCCGGCGGCTCTCGTTTACTTTCAGCTCCACTCGTAGTCCCGAGCGGAGCTATCCGAAAATACTCGGATAGCTCCGCTCGGGACTACGAGTGGAACCGAAAGTAAACGAGAGCCGCCGGAAAGACCCGAGGACCGGCTCTGTGTATTTCGGCGCCGTCGGCGCCATTTTCAAATCGCGGTCGGCGATTTTGAAGCAGGGACAGGCTGCACTGGGGAAGGCTGCACTGGGGAAGGCTGCACTGGGGAAGGCTGCACTGGGGAAGGCTGCACTGTCAAGGCTGCACTGGGGAAGGCTGCACTGACATGGCTGCACTGAGAAGGCTGCACTGGGGAAGGCTGCACTGACAAGGCTGCACTGACAAGGCTGCACTGACATGGCTGCACTGACATGGCTGCACTGACATGGCTGCACTGACAAGGCTGCACTGGGGAAGGCTGCACTGGGGCAAGGCTGCACTGGGATAAGGCTGCAATGGACACTGGGGAAGGCTGCACTGACAAGGCTGCACTGACAAGGCTGCACTGACATGACTGCACTGGGGCAAGGCTGCACTGAGAAGGCTGCAATGATGGGCATTTAAATGTAAGTTTTTTTCCCTTCAACTTCCCTCCTAAAAGTTTTTTTTCCTTAAAATTCTCTCCTAAATTGGGGTGCGTGTTATACGCCGGTGCGTGTTATACGCCGATAAATACGGTATGTCACAGTTTTATTCCAAAATAAAATTGGAATAAAACTGTGACATACTTCACTATGGAAGCCCTTTCTTTTTAATTAAGTGTTCTTGCATAGCAAGACCACTTACTGTTATCTCACATATATATTATTCTTATTATTATAGCCAAATTTACCACCCTAACTCCTCCCACAGTTTTTACACTACATAGACAAGTAATATACCGAAACGTGCGGATTGTTCCCGAATGGTGTGCTATTACTTTGTGGAACGTTTCGCCGAATGGTTCACGAAATATCGTCGTTTTAGCGGCGAAATTGGTCCCATAGGAATGAATGGGGAAACTAGAGTGGGAGATGACAAAAGCTGGAAAATCAGAACATGATTTCTAAACTGCCGCCACTCCCTCATTTTCAAGCCCACCTACACAAATCTTATATCAAAACGTTCAGCTATCCCTGCTGCCACTAAACATGTCCACGGCTAAGCCATAGTCCTGATAGTTTTCACAATATGACCATTTGTTTGTAACTCACGCCGTCCATTGACATTCATTGAAACTACACTCTAGCCCCCTCCAAATTTGAAGGGCAATTTCTAAACTGCGACTGTGCCTTCATTTTTAATATTTCAGAGACATACTATACATCAAAATCTAGGTCTGGGTCTTGTGATTCTCACAATATAAAGATCTTCGCTGTAGGATGTATAGTTTTTAAAATACGGCCATTTGTTTAGAGGTCATTTCAGGAAATTTTAGCCATTAATCAGAGTGTACTGTTAGTGTTTGTTTTGTTGCCATGGTTACCAAAGCTTCTGTTATACACAGGGGGGAGGTGGCTGGAGCATCTCAGCTGATTACAGAGCCCGGGGGAGGGGACAGACACACCATGTACTGATTTATAATAGAGGAATATGATGGGGCAGATTTGATGGGGTAATTCTGATGGGGCAGTTTTGATGAAGCAGTATTTGGGAAGCATAAACAGGGCATGAGCGTTGCTAGGAAACAGTGGTTGTAAACACAAGATGCTGAGACACTCCAAATGCATGTGACTTCATCTGCTAGACTTGATAATGCTTGTAGACTCCTCCCACAGTTTTCACACTACAGAGACAAATAATATACCGAAACGAGCGGATTGTTCCCGATTGGTGTGTTATTACTTTGTGGAATGTTTTGCCGAATGGTCCACGAAATGACGTTTTTGCGGCGAAATTGGTCCCATAGGAATGAATGGCGAAATGTTCAAAACTAGAGTGGGAAGTGACAAAAGCTGACAACCCCATGATCAGCCAAAACATTATGACCACCCCATGATCAGCCAAAACATTATGACCGCCCCATGTAAAAAAAAAAAATATTTTTGAAAAAAAAAAAAAATTTTTGAAAAAAGTAAAAAAATAATTTTTGAAAAAAAAAAATCATTTTTGAAAAAAAAAAAAAATATTTTTGAAAAAAAAAAATATTTTTGAAAAAAAAAAAATTTTTTTTGAAAAAAAAAAATATTTTTGAAAAAAAAAATTATTTTTGAAAAAAAAAATTATTTTTGAAAAAAAAATTACTTTAAAAAAAATAATAATTTCGAAAAAAAAATTATTTTTGAAATAAAAAAATTCATTTTTGAAAAAAAAAATTACCTTTGAAAAAAAAAATTACTTTTGAAAAAAAAAAACATTTTTGAAGAAAAAAAAATCATTTTTGATTAAAAAAAATTCATTTTTGAAAAAAAAAATTACTTTTGAAAAAAATGTTCAGCTCTTTCAGCGAATGATGGAACTTTTTTACTACTATTTATACTTTTTAAAATATTAAGCTTTTTAACACTTTTCACAGTTACTCAAGCCACTCCACCCCACCCAGTTACTCCGCCCACTCCAGTTGTAGAGGCAAGAACACTTTCACAATTTCCCCAGAAATTGTACCTTTTCTAGTTCTTTTTAATTTTTTCCCACTAACCATTGTGTAAGTATCGTGTAAGTGTATCGTGTAAGTGTGGAAACACTTGTGACGCTACATGGCCATATTAAGACAATGAAATGAATCTACTATGGTCATGTGGCCATATTAGGTCGATGATATCACAAGCATCCCTGCAAATTTGTGTATGTGCAGCTGCAAGGTGTATAATGCCCTAGCTGCAGTTAACTGGATAGAAGGGGTTTTTAGACTAGGCAACGGGGGGGTCCAGAGGTAGAGATAGTCAGCAATGAACATATTCCAGAGGGTAGTATCGGAGGCATTAGTGGTAGGTTGACTAAAGCACATAAACCCTAGGTAAGTATAGTAACAAGTCCTATTTGTAATCTCGGAACACCCACTAAAAAGACAGTATGCGACTGGTCTAAACTATGTGGCATATTCACTAATTTCAGGATCCTGGCAGACAATATGGGTGAACTAGAGATACTGTTGAACGAGGAGGATTTAGATTGAGGTGGAATCCTTATGGGTAGAGCTCCAAAGGGATGAAGCTAAGGAGAAAATAATACTGGGAGTATGCTATAGGCCCCCTAACCTGAGGGAAGAGGGGGAGACGGACCTCCTATCACAATTTGGATTAGCAGCAAGGATGGGAAGTGTTATCATAATGGGGGATTTTAATTATCCAAACATAGACTTGGCGGAGGGAATCACGCATTCATTTAAGGCTCGCCAGTTCCAAAATGTCTTGCAGGACAATTTCATGGGTCAGATGGTAGGCACACCAACTAGAAACAAGGCGTTACTGGATCTACTGATTACCAACAATACAGACCTGATCACGAATGTGGAAATACGGGGCAATTTAGGAAACAGCGATCACAGGTCAATTGGCTTCAGTATAAATCACACAAATAGGAAACACAAGGGGAACACAAAGACACTGAATTTCAAAAGAGCCAACTTCTCTAAACTACGAACCATGCTAGAAGATATAAATTGAGATAAAATCCTAGAAACAAAGAACACGAAGGAGAGATGGGTTTGCTTTGAGACCATATTTATTAAGGGCATTAGCCAATGCATCCCATTGGGAAATAAATTTAAAAGAGCAAACGAAAGTCCTGGATGGCTTAACTCCAATGTAAAAATGCATATAAAAGCAAAGGATAAGGCCTTCAAAAATACAAGGCTGAGGGATCATCATCAGCATTCAGAATTTACAAAGAATGCAACAAGATATGTAAGGGTGCAATAAGGACGGCTAAGATAGAACACGAAAGACACATAGCAGAGGAGAGCAAAAAAAATCCCAAGAAATTCTATAAGTATATAAACAGTAAAAAAGGGAGGACAGACCGTATTGGCCCCATAAAGAATGGGGAAGGATATCTGGTTACAAAGGATGGAGAGATGACAAAGGTATTGAATTTATTCTTCTTCTCAGTCTTCACAAGGGAATTGGGGGGCTTCAGTAACCAAAACTGCAGTGTTTGTCCTCATGACACATTACAGGAAGCACCTCCATGGCTAACAGAGGACAGAATTAGAAATAGACTTAGGAAACTTAACATTAATAAATCACCGGGACCAGATGGCTTGCACCCGAGGGTACTTAGGGAACACAGTCAAGTAGTTGCCAGACCATTGGTCCTCATTTTTACTGACAGTCTACTGACCGGAATGGTACCAGCTGATTGGAGAAAAGCCAATGTAGCACCAATTTTTTAAAAAGGGCCAAAATACATCCCTGGGAATTTCAGACCAGTTAGCCTAACATCAATAGTATGCATGCTCTTGGAGGGGATGATAAGGGACTATATACAAGATTTTAGTAATGAAAATGGTATCATTAGCAGTGTTCAGCATGGATTCATGAAGAATCGTTCCTGCCAAATCAATCTATTAGCGTTCTCTGAGGAGGTGAGCTACCATCTAGATAAAGAAAGGCTGTAGACGTGGTATATCTGGACTTTGCAAAAGCATTTGACACAGTTCCCCATAAACGTTTACTGTACAAAATAAGGTCCATTGGCATGGACCATAGGGTGAGTGCATGAATTGAAAACTGGCTACAAGGGCGAGTTCAGAGGGTGGTGATAAATGGGGAATACTCAGAATGGTCAGGGGTGGGAAGTGGG
The DNA here is from genome assembly GCA_037953035.1 of Aquarana catesbeiana. Taxonomy (NCBI): domain Eukaryota; kingdom Metazoa; phylum Chordata; class Amphibia; order Anura; family Ranidae; genus Aquarana; species Aquarana catesbeiana. Next base: position 333,756 of record JBBHAA010001626.1, on the reverse strand, counting down.
GTCCCTCATGGTTCTGTGCTGGGACCAATCCTGTTTAATTTGTTCATAAACGACCTGGAGGATGGGGCAAACAGTTCAATCTCTGTACTTGCGAACGATATTAAGCCAAGCAGGGCAATAACTTCTCCGCAGGATGTGGAAACCTTGCAATAAGATCTGAACAAATTAATGGGGTGGGCAACTACATGGCAAATGAGGTTCAATGTAGAAAAATTTAAAATAATGCAATTGGGTGGCAAAAATATGAATGCAATCTACTCACTAGAGTGTGAACCTTTGGGGGAATCTAGGATGGAAAAGGACCTGGGGGTCCTAGTAGATGATAGGCTCAGCAATGGCACAGTAATGGTCCTCAGGAAGGATGTACTGGAAATGGAGCGAGTACAAAGAAGGGCAACAAAGCTAATAAAGGGTCTGGAGGATATTAGTTATAAAGAAAGGTTGCGAGCACTGAACTTATTCTCTCTGGAGAAGAGACGCTTAAGAGGGGATATGATTTTAATTTACAAATACCATACCGGTGACCCCACAATAGGGATAAAACTTTTTCGCGGAAGGGAGTTTAATAAGACACGTGGCCACTCACTAAAATTAGAAGAAAAGAGGTTTAACCTTAAACTGCATAGAGGGTTCTTTACTGTAAGAGCGGCAAGGATGTAGAATTCCCTTCCACAGGCGGTGGTTTCAGCGGGGGGCATCAATAGTTTAAAAAAACTATTAGATAAGCACCTGAACGACCGCAACATACAGGGATATAGAATGTAATACTGACATATAATCACACACATAGGCTGGACTTGATGGACTTGTGTCTTTTGTCAACCTCACCTACTATGTAACTATGTAACACTATATGATCTGAGTGCCAGCTTCATTGTGGGTTTGTTCTGAACCCAAGTTCAAACCAAACCCGAGCTACTTCCTACTCATCAATATTGGTGATCTTGCTGGCCGCAATTGATTGGGTGTCAGTGTGCAGTAGTGATAGCTTCATGCTGGATTCAACCCAGGCTTGGTCGAAACCCAAGCTTATCTTTTGTGGTGAAACATCTGTTAACCTGGAGTGGGCAATCTCGGCACTGCAACTGTGGTGAAACTACAAATCCCATTGTGCCTCTGGAAGTCATACCTGTGGCTGTCAGAGGCTTGCAATGCTGCATGGGACTTGTAGTTCCACAACAGCTGGAGTGCCTCAGTTGCCTACCCCTGTGTTAACCCATATTCAAAGAGCACCAGCAATCTTCAATGTGACTCTTGCAGCACACAAACATTGAGAACGTCTTGCTTGGTTCTTTCATAGAAAGTCAAAGGTTGGCATACAATTGCATGTTATAAATCAGTGGTCTCTAAACTGTGGCCTGAGGGCTGGATGTGACCCTTTGCATGCCTTTATGTGGCCCTTGGGGCACTTTTCCTTTCATTGATTCAAGCCGTTATTTCCTCTTACTGACATCAATGATGAGGCACCATTCTTTCCACCAAGAGTGGAGCATAATTTCTCTCATTGATGACAATGGTAGGGCTCTATTCTTTCTACTGGCACCCATGATGGGCCATACTTTCTTCCACTGATATAAATGTTGGAACACTATTCCTCCCACTGATATCAAAGATGGACCACTAATACCAACAGAGGGACACACGATTCCTGCAATTGACACCAATGATGGGGCACTGTTCCTGTCACCGACACCAATTATGGGGCACTATTTCTGCCACTGTGACCAATGATGGGGCACTATTCCCACTGACACTATTGATGGGGCTCTACCTCTCCCACTGCCACCAACGATGGGGCACTATTCCTCCCACTAATACCAATGATGGGCCATTATTTCTTCCACTGATAAAAACGGAGAGGCAATATTCCTTTTACTGATATCAAAGATAGGGTACTATTCCTGCTGCTAATGACCACAAGCACTATGAGCACTATGTAATTTTTTTACTCTCACTGATCACCAAGCCCAAGGCATTTTCTACACTCTCTGGCCCTGCTAAAGTCTGAAGGATAGTAAACTGGCCCTTTGTTTAAAAAGTTTGGAGACCCCTGTTCTAAATCATACTGAAAAATCTATGTGTTTGGTAAGAACACTTCCAGCACTTGGAAGAGCTCGTATTTACCTCTTCATTTAAAGGAAATGTTCGATGGGAGATTGTTGTCGGAAATTCCGACCGTGTGTAGGCTCCATCGGGCATTTTTCGTCGGAATTTCCAACAAACAAAATTTGAGATCTGGATCTAAAATTTTCCGACAACAAAATCCGTTGTCGGAAATTCCGATCGTGTGTACACAATTCCCACGCACAAAATTCCATGCATGCTCGGAATCAAGCAGAAGAGCCGTATTGGCTATTGAACTTCATTTTTCTCGGCTTGTCGTACGTGTTGTACGTCACCGCGTTCTTGACAAGTTTAAGCCAACATCCGAAGGAAAAAAAAAACATGGATTTTGTTGTCGGAATGTGCGATCGTGTGTACGCGGCATTAGAGTGGACAGCGATTTAGAAAGACTTTTAGTTTTTTTTTTTTATAGCTTTTATAGCTTTCGTCCGTGTTAGGGGAGTTTAAGCCCGGTACACACTACATTATTTTTTTTTTTCTTTCAACCCAGCGGGGGTACGTGGGTTCAACCCCCTCTGTCTGTCCTGGCGATCATTATTAATAAAAGTGAAAGAAAATCCCAACCAGGAATAGAGAGCTTCCAATGGGAACACTAGTTCTGGTGACTACCAGGGATTTCTCTCATTTTGGAGGGATTTCATCTCACATCCTGTTAAGGCAATATGTCAGGAAGTGAACGACATAGATGACAAAAAAAAAACCACAACAGGAGTATAACCTCTACTAAGGTCTACTTTAATCCATGTATGACCTGATAATCCTCCAACTGTTCCAAAAGGTCCTTGCATCAGCTACCATCTGTTGGGCTGAATATGGCCACCATTAGAGAAGAAAGACATTTTGAATTACAGATTGTTGACAGCTGTCCAAACACAGCTTCATAATTGTGACACATAAAAATGCTTATTGTTGTAGCACTGAAGCATTCTAGGTTCTTGCATTTTACGAGATGGGCATTTTACAGTTTCTTTACTAGGATAATGCAACAGCAATATTGGTTGTTAACTCAATTTCTAAATGTAGCACCCTCTAGTGTACAAAGAATACTAGAAATGTTTTTAGCTGACTCACAGTAGCTTAAGTGAGTCTGGATAAATGCTGTGGGTTCAGATGTAGGTCAGGCTGGAGGGTTCTACATGTCAGGCTTCTGGTACCTCCCCTTTGTTCTAGAAACTACCAGAAAGTTCTGGAAGCTAGTGGGCAGAGATCTGCATATTTATGAGAATCTGACCAATCCCTTGGCAGGAGGCCAGGGACAGTGGTTGGATGGGCTGATATATATATAATATAGAAGCAAGGGTTGTTGCTGGGTATAATAGGGCGTACACTCGGTCGGACTTTGTTCGGACATTCCGACAACAAAATCCTAGGATTTTTTCTGACGGATGTTGGCTCAAACTTGTCTTGCATACACACGGTCACACAAAGTTGTCGGAAAATCCGATCATTCAGAACGCGGTGACGTAAAACACGTACGTAGGGACTATAAACGGGGCAGTAGCCAATAGCTTTCATCTCTTTATTTATTCTGAGCGTGCGTGGCACTTTGTGCGTCGGATTTGTGTACACACGATCGGAATTTCCGACAACAGATTTTGTTGTCGGAAAATTTTATCTCCTCCTCTCCAACTTTGTGTGTCGGAAAATCCGATGGAAAATGTGTGATGGAGCCCACACACGGTCGGAATTTCCGACAACAAGCTCCGATCGGACATTTTCCATCGGAAAATCCGACCGTGTGTATGGGGCATTAGAGTTGTTGAGGTTGTTGCAGTGTTGAGTTTGAAGTTGTGAGGCCTGTGAGGGGACCTCGGGGCTCTGCCTTTGGGCTGGAGCTGAGAAGAGAGGAAGAGAAGCCGCAGAGGGATCTCCACTAGCCTATGGGGACGGTAGGAAAGGTAACCTGCTCAGCAAGCAAAGATCTGTTCAGCAGGAGGCCTGAACAGCAGTCTATGCAAGCAGCAGGATTCAAGGGACAGTGTGAGTACCATTACCTATCACCCCCAGGGCCAATAAGGGAGAAGGCTGCCAGATGCAATATCCAGCATGCTTTCATGGGACTGTGTCACAGCTAACCTAAATCCCTTGCTCTGGGACATTTCTCAAGACAGCCAGATGGGCTGGTATTTTCTACCAAGGGGACACAGTGCCCCAGCAAACAGTTGGAACTTTGCTAATCCCTACTAAGGGGACACAGAGCTCCTGCAAACAATTGGGGCCTTGCTATTTCTACCAAGGGGGCATAGAGCTTCTGCCAGAAGATATTTGCTACTGATCCATTAAGGACTGACATTATTCCAAAGGGAGTACAGTCTAGGATCCGATTTTGCTGCAAGTGTACATGGAGAAGTTGTCCTCCCAGTTCTTGCTGAATTCAGCTTTGGGCATCCCATAACTCCTCACCCCTATCCAAGTTATTTTCCCTCAAAAACACATAAAAAGCAAGCTCAAGGACTGGTTTCTGTGTCTGAATGCAAGTTGTAAAATGCGTGTTGTCTGGCTGTGCAGGAAAAGGGGGCAGCTCTCTAGGGGGCAGCGCTACATAAAGTAAAAACATTTAAAATTCACTACTGAGAACGAGTATGTGTTCACAGGTGCTCTGACCCATGATATACACATATTTGTCCCAGGCCAGTGTCTCGTCAGGTTGTAAAAAAAAAGGGTTAGGAAGACAGCTCTGAAGTTTGTACCAAAAAGTAACGCATTTAAAATTCACTACTGAAAAACAAGCATGTGTTCATGGGTGTTCTGACCCTTGATATACACATATTGGTTCCAGGCCAGCGTCTTACCAGGTAGTGCAGAGATATTTAGGATGACAGCCGTGGACTTTGCACCAAAGAGCAACCAATTTAAAATTCACTACTGAGAACGAGCATGTGTTAATCAGATGCCCTGACTCTAGATATACACGTACTTGTTCCAGGCCAGTGTTTCACCAGGCTGTGAAGAAAGAAATTGGATGACATTCCTGCAGTTTGTACCAAGAGCAACCCATTTAAATTTCACTGCTGAGAAAGCATGTGTTCATCTGGTGCCCTGACCGTTGAAATACATATTGTCACGTACCTGGTTAAAGGCTGAAGTAACAAGAGGGCTTCTCTAAAAGTTGCCACCTCATCCCTTTAAACCCGAACACCTTTGAATTACAGAGGTTCTGAGGCTAATTAAATGCAGATAAGGCACCAAGTGAGTTTAATTACCACCTTAATCAGCCACAGAACCTGTGTAATTAATATGTGTTCGGGTTTAAAGGGATGAGGTGGCAACCATAGCTTCCCTCATGGCTTTGGTCTGAACACCTCTGAAAGTAGTGACAGGGAGTGAAAGCCAAAGAGTACAGTTCGCTGGTGGCTAATCCTGGAGGTGGTCAGCAGGGTTGCTCTCTAATCGGGAGTTTGGCGCCTCAGGGGGGACCATGGGGAAACACTGTAGAAGAGCAGGCAGGATCCAGCAGTTGGCAAAATTTTGAAACCTGCTTTAGGAAGGAATGATGCAGGATAGTATCAGCATAAAAGGACAGAAGGGTTGCAGTGTCGAGGTCAAGATCCAAGCTGAGGCCATACACAGGTGAGCAATAGGATGTAGATGAGAGAGTCGGGGTCTGGAGGCAAGCCAAGGTCATACACGGGTGGTCAGTTAGGTTGGAGATAACAGAGTGGTCAGGATCCAAAGTCAGGGTCAGTAGAGATGAGCTGAAGTCACAACCAGGAATCAGACAAAGGGAAATCCAGTGCCAGACCAAGTCGGAAACAGGAAGTCAGGATAAGCACAAGGTCAGGATACACGGAAGCAGGGATCATGGACTAGCTGAAGGTCATCCAGAAACCACCTGTCACTACTCTTTCCTTTAAATAGGGTGTTTGGCACCAGTTCTGGAATTGGATGTGTGCGTACATGTGCCTACACCCGCAGATGTCCATGCAACGCGCCTGCGTGCGTTTTTGCGCAAACAAGCGTGCCCACACAGGATGCTGGCGGAAGTTCCTGTCCTGTGCATTGGCGCTCGTGCGCCTCTGTTCCAGATGACATCCTGACACACGTACTTGTTCTGGACAAAATGTCTCAGCGGGTTGGGAAGAAGGGGTTTGGATGACAGCCCTGGAATGTACCTTCAAAAACAAGTCATAAATTGCTATTGCCTCATCTTTATCCTGACAGGTTCCTTTTCACGATAGAATTACTTTAAGCTTTGAAACTTTGAAACATTATCAGAAAAATTGAAAAGTCAACTTCAAGATGCTTTTAAAGAGAATTCACCTTAATTGTTACAATTTGTGCACCATTTGTTCTGATGACTAATAGCAAGTGCATGCTGTACACCAGCCGTTTTCTGTGTCCTTACATAAAGAGCAAGGATTAAGTTCTACTTTGAAAATGCATTTTCAGTTTGGGGCTAGATGGAGCATGCTAAGCAATGCGAACACGTTGCCTGAATAACAGGTCAGCAGCAGTAAAGACTTTGTTTTAAATCACATTAAACAAAAGTTAGGGCATTAGCAGTGTACTAGAATCCTTTCTTAAAGACCTTCGTGCTCAGAACATCGTTTTAAAAGGCTTAGATTTTGGTATTTCACACTAGTTATAAAGTCAGCTGAAGTATAAAGAAGAATTAAAAGCTCAATCTTTCTTTTAAAGAGAATTGAATGACCTGTGAAACCGTAAGGGCGGTCTGAGAAATGGGTTGGCCGTGAATCATTCAGACTCTCATTATGCCATAAACCTCTGCTACATTAAAGTAGAACATATAACTATACAATGTTGCAAAACATCACCCATGTAATCAGTGCCGGGACAAGGTCATCTAGAGCCCAGGGCAAACATGTCAAATTGCGCCCCCCCCAAGATGTATAAGCATTATGTGTCAGCAACCCCCCCCCCCCCCCCTCAATAAAAATCAAGCACTAATCTGCATGTTTATCCTCTAAACATAAATTCCCCCTCCTCCCAATAAAAGTTCGCCCCCCTGCTGAAATTCCCTTCCCAGTGCAAATCTTTGCCCCCCCCCAGCTCAAATACTCTCATTCCCGATATGCCCACAGCATAAATACACCCCCCAAACAAAAAACATACCCCCCTTCTTTATAAATATCCTCTACCCCTCAAATTTCTCATCTGATCACAAATCCTCTCCTCCCACTCCAAATTCCCCCTCCCAGCACAAATTCTCCCCAATCCCCGATCTTAGCACAAATCCCCCCCAAATTTCCCTTCCTGGCACAAAGACCCCCAATCATCCCTGCTAGCACTAATCCCCCCCCCCAAAAAAAATTTCCCCTCCTAGCACAAATTTTCTTCCCCCTACTGTATTAACTTTTCTAGCACAAACCCCCAAAATCCCCCCCCCCCCCATAGCCGAAATACTCCCCAATCACCCATCTTAGCAAAAATCCCCCCAAATGTCCCCTCCTAGTACAAATACCCCAATGGCACCAATCCCTCCCCCTCCAAAAAATGCTCCCCTCTTAGCACAAATCCCCTTTCTCCTAATGTATTACTTTTTCTCACACAAACCCCCGAAATCCCCCCTCCCAGTACAAATTCTCCCCAATCCCCCATCTTAGCACAAATCCCCATAGAAAGTACAGGCTGGCAACTCGACAGCTTCTCCATAGAAAATATTTATTTGAGCATTACAGCAATATCATCATCCAAAAATGTTGATGCGTTTCGGCCTTAGGCCTTCATCAAAATTAGCACAACCCCCCCCCAATTTCCCCTCTTAGCACAAAGACCCTCAATCATCCCTGCTAGCATTAATCCCCCCCACCAAAAAAAAATTCCCTTCCTAGCACAAATCCCCTTTTCCTGTACTGTATTACTGTATTACCTTTTCAACCGTAAAGCGCTGCGTAAACTGTTGGCGCTATATAAATCCTGTATAATAATAATAATAATAATAACCCCGAAAATTCCCCCTCCTAGCACAAATCTCCTTCCCCCTACCGTGTTACCTTTTCTAGCATGAACCCTCCCAAACTGTCATTTGAAGTAAAACACATAGCCAAGTATTATTCTCCACAATTTTTTTATTGTGCATTACAAAAAAGAAAACAAATAAAATTAGACATGCTATCTGCCAATAGAACTTAACCAAAAAGTGCATTATATGCATCCAAAAATATAGAAAATGTAACAAATCAAATCATTATTCAACCAAAAAAATAATGTCAAAGCAATAACTCCAAGGCCAATAATAAATAACACGTTATCTCCTCTGATTCCGCAACATGGCTGGTTGACGAACGGCCGTTCAGAAACGGACTGAAAAGCACAAAATGAAAAGTGCGAAATGAAAAGTTCTAATCAACACTCACCAAACTTCTACTAACACGAAATTAGCAGAAGGAGCCCAAAGGGTGGCGCTAAAGAGCTGAAACACAAGGTATTACCTCACTATGTTCGTATTTGTTGGTCGACAATTCCTTGCCATTTGTATGCAAGACAAGTTTGGGCCAACGCCCTTCGGACAAAAGTCCACGGTTTTGTTGGCCAACAATCCGATCGTGTGTACGAGGCTTTAGAGTCAGTGAACAGTCCAGCAGCTTTGTTTTTGTAATTCATTTAGGGGTTAATAAATTTGGATGGGGATGAGGAAATTATGGGATGCCCACTTGACTTCTCAGCAAACTCTTCAGGGACACAACTATATACAGTCTCTATACGCTCCTCTTCTCCCTCCTGCACAAACTTGCAGATCTCAGAAGTGTCACCCTAAGGAAAGTTAGTAGCAAAGGCCCATTGCAGGCAGGGACCGCGGGCCCCTATACTTGGAAAGGTCTCGTTGACACTACCAGCACAATTCACAAACTTCCTTCCGTGGTCACTGGTCCCAGCACCACCTCTTCAGGCTCTGCCAGCCCTCCTGGCTGCAGCTGGACCTTTCACTATCCCTCCTGGCTACTTCTTCACAGTCCTTCCAGACTGACACTCCCAGCCATCTCAGGCTGTCACTCACCAGTCCTCCCAGACTGTCTCCCAGTCCTCCAAGGCTTCCACTCAGGAGATCTCCCAGACGTGGGTACCTGCTCCGGCTATCCTCTCCTTGCTTCCGAACCTCCTGGAAGGATGTCCTCTGTGTCTTGTAGATGGTCTCTCTAGCAACCGAGCCCCAGGCCCCAAGGTCATGCTCCCCCAGACTAGGGCGCTCCCTCAAAGGCCTCAGACAGTCTTCTCATCACTCCATCTCCAATCTTCCACCCGACACTCACTGTCCCCTGCTGGCATGACCCAGAGTATTTAAGAGGTTCCCACCCTCTGCCAGCTCTCATGCTGGGGCCCTCCTCACTATTCCAGGCAGTTCCTCCTAACTTCCCATCCATTCTTCTGGAAGCTTCTCCAAGGTTCCAGCAAATAGGGGGAGGTACCAGAGGTGCTTCCTGATGAGTCATCCAGCCTCCCTGAGTTACTCACCCAGATTCAACCCAGAGCATTAACCACTTACCGACTGCTGCACGCCGATATACGTCGGCACAATGGCAGCGGTGGGCAAATGGCCAGACCTGTACGTCCCCTGTAAATGGAGGGGCTAGCGGGCGCGCGCCTGCCGCGTACAGCGTCCCCGTGCCTGCAGGACCCACAGACTCTATGTCCGCCGGTCTTCCGGCAATTGTGTCATGGAGCCGCAGAACAGGGAAGTGCCTATGTAAACAAGGCATTTCCCCGTTCTGCCTTGTGACATGGCAGAGATCACTGCTCCCTGTCATCGGGGGGCAGTGATTGCTGTCGTGTGAGTGGAAGTCCCTCCCCTCACAGTTAGAATCACTCCCTAGGACACACACACTTAACCCCTTCATTGCCCCCTAGTGGTTAACCCCTTCCCTGCCAGTGACATTTACACAGTAATCAGTGCATTTTTATAGCACTGATCGCTGTATAAATGATAATGGTCCCAAAATGGTGTCAAAAGTGTCCGATGTGTCCACCATAATGTCCCGATAAAAATCGCAGATCGCCACAATTACTAATAAAAAAAAAATAATAATAAAAATACCATAAAACTATCCCCTATTTAGTAGATGCTATGAGTTTTGCGCAAACCAATCAATATACGCTTATTGCAATTTTATTTTTTTACCAAAAATATGTAGAAGAATATATATCGGCCTAAACTGAGAAAACAATTAGTTTTCTATATATTTTTGGGGGATATTTATTATAGCAAAAAGTAAAAAATATTAAGTTTTTTTCAAAATTGTAGCTCTTTTTTTGTTTATAGCGTAAAAAGTAAAAACTGCAGAGGTGATTAAATACCACCAAAAGAAAGCTCTATTTGTGGGAAAAAAAGGACGGCAATTTTGTTTGGGTGCAACATCGCACGACCGCACAATTGTCAGTTAAAGCGACGCAGTGCCGAATCTCAAAAATTGCTCTGGTCAGGAGGGGGGTAAAAACCTTCCGGGGCTAAAGCGGTTAAAGCACATTTGTTGTAGCTGCAATAAATATTTGAGTAGTTTATTTTATGGTGTCTTAGAAGAGGGAAGTGAAGCCTTCATCAACCTACATGTAATATCCCGCCCCTATTGTGTCTAGCTGGTTAGTGGGAATGGAGGAGGAGGAGGAGGGAGGGAGGGAGTGGGCTGTCATTTACCACTGTGTATACACCCACATGTTTGACCCTATAATCACGTGGGTTGTTCAGATGTGATAGGGAGGAAATAGTCAGCATAGAAACTCTCTGAGAACTGAGCATGTGCAGAGTTGCCACCACAGCTGCAAAATCCCTAGCTGAATTGGGGACATGGACAGAAGGGGGAGAAAGAGAACAGCAGGATCAACCAGGTTTTTTGCAGAATACAGAAAATGAATCCCATAATGACGGAGATCCGGGCTGCTCTGTGCAAAACCGCTGCAAGTAAGTATAACGCGTTTGTTATTTATTTATTTTTTAAAATTTTTCCTTTAATCTTACTTTAAGTGGCACCGATTTGAACGGGTGCCATTGAAAAGAATGGGGTCTGACTTACCATGCAACTTTGATATCCAAAGTCGCATGACAAATCGCACAAGTGTGAAATTCTCAGCCAATGAGGAGGGAAAGTCCCTGTGCACATTGCTGGATTGAGATGGGGCTCAGGTAAGTATTAGGGGGGCTGTAGGGGGGGGGGGGGCGGCAGCACACAGAAGGTTTTTTACCTTCATGCATAGAACCACTTTAACCACTTCAGCTCTGGAAGATTTACCCCCCCCCCTTCATGACCGGGTCATTTTTTTGCGATACGGCACTACGTTAATTTAACTGACAATTGCACGGTCGTGCGACTCTGTACCCAAATACATTTTATGTCCTTTTTCCCACAAATAGCACTTTCTTTTGGTGGTATTTAATCACCTCTGCGTTTTTTGGGTTTTTTTTTTTTTTGCGCTATAAACAAAAAAAAGACTGACAATTTTGAGAAAAAACTGTATTTTTTACTTTCTGCTATAAAACATATCCAATAAAAAAAAATAAAAAAATTTTATTTCTTCATCAGTTTAGGTCAATATGTATTGTGCTACATATTTTAGGTAAAAAAAAATCCCAATAAGCGTATATTGATTAGTTTGCGCAAAAGTTATAGCGTCTACAAACTATGGTATAGATTAATGGAATTTTAATTTTTTCAAAATGTTTTACTAGTAATGGCGGCGATCAGCGATTTTTAGCGGTACTGCGACATTGCGGCGGACAAATCTAAACCTAAGTGACGCTTTTTGGGGACCAGTGACACTAATGCAGTAATCAGTGCTAAAAATATGCATGGTCACTGTACTAATGACACTGGCTGGGAAGGGGTTAACATCAGGGGCGATCAAAGGGTTAAATGTGTGCCTAGGGAGTGCTTGCTAACTGTGGGGGAGGTGCTCTGTGCTGTGAGAAGACAGAGACAGAAGACAGAAACACAAGATTTCTGTCTCCCCTACTAGCAGACCGTCGTTCTGCCTCTCTCGTGAACGTTTGGTGGGTCCCGGTGGACATCGGGTCCGCTGGACCCGCTGATTGGCTCCAATCACAGAGGGAGTGGGCCGTGTGCGCCGCAGACCCAGGAGATCTAAATGACGTACCTGTATGTGATTTCGCACACAGGGGCCGCCGCAGTACATATACTCAGATCCATTGAGTGTAAAGTCAGATCAAAGTCGCACCGAAGGTCACATCAACATCGCACTGGAAATTGTGCAACTTTGTAGACGCACTAATGTGAATGGAGCCTTAACCATAACTCCCAACTGTCCCTGATTTCGAGGGACTGTCCCTGATTTGGAGCAATGTCCCTCTTTCCCCCTCATTTTGGTCTGATCCATATAGCTGTATATTAAATGCACTTTTTATATTTCAAAAAGTGTTTCCCAGTGCTAAACATTTCTTCCAAATTCTAAATTGCTGCATCTGTACATTTTAAAAGCCAATATAAAGGAATAGTAGTGGTAAAAAAAAGCCCTTGTGGATTTAATTAACCTTTTTAGGGGGGTTAATTCTCCTTTAAGGGGGTGTGGCAGGGGGCGTGTCCTATGCCTACATAGGTTTGCTGGTAGGTGTCCCTCATTCCCATCTCAAAATGTTGGGAGGTGTGATTTAACCTTTAGAGATAATTTCTCAATGATCACATTTTTGTCCCGGTCTTTGTTCCATGCTGGACGTTTTATGGCTGTGAGATTGTTTACAACATTTTAGGTACAAGAGCCCCGGGTAAAATAGACGCTTGCTCGCAGAGAACGCACATTGAGCCTTGCGGTACGCACCTGGTAATTTTGATATTTATGTCTGTCTGCAGAAGACTTGTTTGCAGACATTCTTATGTGACTTAATTTATACTTGTGAAGGTTTTGAAAGCAGACCTCCATAAAAAGCTTCAGCTTTGAAAGTGATCATTAGTAAAGGACGTAGAAAAGCACGTAACTTCCATCACATGGCTGTTGCTTGAAAAGAAGAAAAAAATCAGAACGGAATGCTTGTTTTTCATCAATTGTAAGAAATTCTTTAGACAGACATGCAGGGGCGTTGCTAGCTAGGTCTACAAAAGATCTGGGGCTAGAGCCCATAGCAGCGAAGTAAAGAAAGTCATACGCTTGAGCGGGAATACACATATATATAATATGCATGTGTGTGTGTATCTATCTATCTATCTATCTATCTATCTATCTATCTATCTATCTATCTATCTATCTATCTATCTAGATAGATATATAAAATATCGTTACATATCTGAGTGCAAATCCCATGGTTTGTATATATATATATATATATATATATATATATATATATATATGAAACAATATTTACACAATATATCTCACTTCAGATTTTTACATTTCTACTTGAGATTTGTACCTGCATATATGACTGAGGAATTTAGAAACCCAACTGTTGGCCAATGGCCACCTTTACCATATGTAAGAGAGCCCTCCCACTTATATCAGGGTCCCCAGATAGCCCCCCCACCTACATCAGGGTCCCCAGAGAGCCCCCCACACTTACATCAGAGTCCCCAGAGAGCCCCCTCTTACATCAGAGTCCCCAGAGAGCCCCCCACACTTACATCAGAGTCCCCAGAGAGCCCCCTCTTAAATCAGGGTCCCCAGATAGCCCCCCCACTTACATCAGGGTCCCCAGAGAGCCCCCCACACTTACATCAGAGTCCCCAGAGAGCCCCCTCTTACATCAGGGTCCCCAGATAGCCCCCCCACTTACATCAGGGTCCCCAGAGAGCCCCCCACACTTGCATCAGAGTCCCCAGAGAGCCCCCTCTTACATCAGAGTCCCCAGAGAGCCCCCCACACTTACATCAGAGTCCCCAGAGAGCCCCCTCTTACATCAGGGTCCCCAGATAGCCCCCCCACTTACATCAGGGTCCCCAGAGAGCCCCCCACACTTACATCAGAGTCCCCAGAGAGCCCCCTCTTACATCAGGGTCCCCAGATAGCCCCCCCACTTACATCAGGGTCCCCAGAGAGCCCCCCACACTTACATCAGAGTCCCCAGAGAGCCCCCTCTTACATCAGGGTCCCCAGATAGCCCCCCCACTTACATCAGGGTCCCCAGAGAGCCTCCCCCTTACATCAGGGTCCCCAGAGAGCCCCCCCACTTTAATCAGGGTCCACATAGAGCCTCCCCCTTACATCAGGGTCCCTAGAGAGCCTCCTTACTTACATCAGGGTCCCCAGAGAGCTCCTCCTTACATCACGGTCCCCAAAGAGCCCATTCCTTACATCAGGGTCCCCAAAGAGCCCATTCCTTACATCAGAGTCCCCAGAGAGCCCCCCACACTTACATCAGAGTCCCCAGAGAGCCCCCTCTTACATCAGGGTCCCCAGGGAGCCCCCCACTTAAATCAGGGTCCCAAGAGAGCCTCTCCCTTACATCAGGGTCCCCAGAGAGCCCCCCACTTACATCAGGGTCCACATAGAGCCTTCCCCTTACATCAGGGTCCCTAGAGAGCCCCCCTACTTACATCAGGGTCCCCAGAGAGCTCCTCCTTACATCAGGGTCCCCAAAGAGCCCATTCCTTACATCAGGGCCCCAGAGAAATCCTAACTTAGATCAGGGTCCCCAGGGAGCCCCCCCACTTACATTAGGGTCCTAAGAGAGCCTCCCCCTTACATCAAGGTTCCCAGAGAGCCCCCACTTACATCGGGGTCCCCTGAGAGCCCCCACTAACATCAGGGTCCCCTGAGAGACCCCACTTACATCAGGGTCCACAGAGAGCCTCCCCTTACATCAGGGTCCCTAGAGAGCCTCCCTACTTACACCAGGGTCCCCAGAGAGCCCCTGCTTACATCAGGGTCCCCAAAGAGCCCATTCCTTACATCAGGGTCCTCAGAGAAATCCTTCCTTACATCAGGGTCCCCAGGGAGCCCCCTCCCCTTACATCTGGGTCCCCAGAGAGCCCCTTCTTTACATCATGGTCCCTAGAGAGCCTCCCTTTACATCAGGGTCCCGCGAAAGCCCCCCCACTTACATCAGGGTCCAGAGAGAGCCCCTCACTTACATCAGGGTCTCAAGAGAGCTTCCCCCTCACATTAGGGTTCCAAGAGAGCCCCCACTTACATTGGGGTCCCCTGAGAGACCCCCCACTTACATCAGGGTCCCCTGAGAGTCCCCCCACTTACATCAGGGTCCACAGAGAGCCTCCCCCTTACATAAGGATCCCCAGAGAGCCCCCAACTTACATCAGGGTCCACAGAGAGCCTCCCCCTTACATCAGGGTCCCTAGAGAGCCTCCCTACTTACATCAGGGTCCCCAGAGCCACCCTCATTACATCAGGGTCCCCAAAGAGCCCATTCCTTACATCAGGGTCCCCAGAGACTTTGATGTAAGGTGGGGACTCTAATGGAGACCCTGATTTAAGGAGGGACTCTGATGTGGACCCTGATGTAAGGAGGGACGCTGATGTGGACCCTGATATAAGTGGGGGCTTGTGATGGGGACCCTGATATAAGGGGGGGCTCTAGTGAGGACACTGATGTAAGTGGTGACTGTGATGGGGACACTGATGTAAGGGGCAGGCTGGTGAATAACCTGATGTACGAGGGGATATTGATGGGAACCCTCATCTAAGGGGGGACCCTGATGTAAGGGAGACTCTGATGGGGACCCTGATGTAAGTGGAGGACTGTGATGTGGACCCTAATGTATGGGGGGGACTCTGATGGGGACCCTGATGTAAATGGAGGACTGTGATGGGGACACTGATATAAAGGGGACACTGATGTAAGGGGGGGGGGGGGGCTCTAGTGAGGACACTGATGTAATTGGGCACTGTGATGGAGACATTGATATGAGGGGGGCTTGGATGGGGACACTGATGTATGGGGGAACTTTGACGTGGACTTTGTCGTAAGAGGTGGGGACTCTAATGGGGACCCCGATTTAAATGGTGGTCCAAGATATCACCAGCATACCCTGATCAGATAAATAAACAGGACACTTTAATGTCACCAACAGAAAGCAGCGACATTTGAAGGCTAATAAGTGCCTCTTTCTCTGCCACCAGTGACTGTCACTGCTGCCTTAAATATTATTTGTTTGTTTATAAAAACTGATTTGTTTTTATTTTTTTTCTGGCCTGCAAATATTTTTAAAATATGTATTTATTTTATTATTTATTTATTACAGGTACTTATATAGCGCCGTCAATTTACGCAGCGCTTTACACATATATTGCACATTCACATCAGTCCACGCCTTGAGCCTGGGTTCACATATATTACGTTCAGTCATGTTCCCCTCAGCTTGCAAAAGCTTCTGCAGAAAAGGTGACTGTTTTGGAGGATGACCCCCCCCCCCCCCCCTCAACTCCTAACTACATTGTTCTCCAATGCCTTTCCGGGAACCAGCCAGAACCGCAAAGCCAGTTTCTTAGGCCTCATGCACACTGGACGTTATAATAACATTATAAAAACGCCAGTAGGTTTTCAGTGAGTTTTTCAACTTTTTTCAACGTTTTTGCAATAGCGTTTTTTAACGTTTATTAGCGTTTTTCCGCATTAGCGTTTTTTTTTTTTGAAGAAATTTTTGTTTTATTTTAAATTTTTTTTTCAATGGATCAAAAAACGCAAAAAAATGCTGGTGAGCGACGTTTTTGAGCGTTTATCAGCGTTAATCAGCGTTTTTACAGCTGAAAAACATCTCTGAGAACCCACTGGTTTTGTTTTTGTTTTTTTTTTACTGCTCAAAAACGCCACTGCCCAAAACTGCTGATAACAGCCTATTGCCCCGTACACACGGTCGGATTTTCCGACAGAAAATGTGTGATAGGACCTTGTTGTCGGAAAATCCAACCGTGTGTGGGCTCCATCACACATTTTCCATCGGAATTTCCGACACACAAAGTTTAAGAGCTTGCTATAAAATTTTCCGACACAAATCCAACGCACAAAGTGCCACGCATGCTCAGAATAAATTAAGAGACGAAAGCTATTGGCTACTGCCCCGTTTATAGTCCCGAAGTACGTGTTTTACGTCACCGCGTTCAGAATGATCGGATTTTCCGACAACTTTGTGTGAACGTGTGTATGCAAGACAAGTTTGAGCCAACATCCGTCTGAAAAAATCCATGGATTTTGTTGTCGGAATGTCCGATCAATGTCCGATCGTGTGTACAGGGCATTAGTGTGCACGGACACATAGGATAACATGATGGGGAGTTTAATGACTGTAGGAAAAAAAAACGTCTACAGCCAAAAACAGCTGCTGTAAAAACGTCAAAACACGTCCAGGGTGCACGAGGCCTTACAATGGAAAATTTGGGACCCAATCTATCTAATAAGCTGTGTCTTGAAAAAAAATGAGTATATTATCCCTGGACTGTCCCCATTCCCACAACATCAAACTTATAACCCTCTGAACTTCTGATGGGCAGACTATGCAAAAAACCTGCACTGGCCCACTTACCCCCAATTGTCCTGTTGAAAAGAATATTTTGTGCAGCAGGCACAGTGCTGTGAAAAATTAATTGCCCCCTAAACTTCATAAGGCCAGGCAGCTTTGGACAGCTTTTTTCCCTTAATAAATTAAATCATCAATCAAACTGCATTTTGGATTTACTCGGGTTATCTTTGTGTAATATAAAAATTTGTTTGATGATCTGAGTCCTTTAAGTGTGACAAGTATGCAAAAAAAAAAAAAAATCAGGAAAGGGCAAATACTTTTTTAGACAGCACTGTATGTACTCTAGGCGGGGCCTAACCATTGTACCCAAGAACTGGGAGGAGTCAACATGTAGATACTGAAAGCGGAGTTGCAATCGTTTTTCAGTTTATTAAAAGTCAGCAGCTACTAAAAGTGTACCTGCTGACTTCTAATAAACACTCACCTGTCCCACGGTCCAGCGATGTGGCCGCCCGAACCCTCGCTTCTCTCCCCCTCCTCTGCGTCGGCGTCACAAGTGTGGGCACCCAGCTGTGAGAGCTTGCGGCTTCACAGCCGGGCGCGACTCGCGCTGCGCTGTCCCAAATGGCCGAGCAATCTTCTGGGACCTGTGACGTGTCCGCTTATAGGTAAATGTAGTGGGTTACTTGTTCATACATAGTCAGATTTGGCCTCTGTTCCAGTTTGGCTGTGTTGCATGTAGTTTCACACTGTGTCTGTGGGTGTCATTGTCACCATGGGTCGGTGTTGGAAAGGCAACATGTTGAAGTGTATGAGTGCTCCTCTGTCCCAGAGATAACTCGGTGGGGGTGGTCCTCCGAGTTGCATTCTGGGAGAGGGTATTTATGGACCAGACGCCATGTTTTAGGGTTCATCTTTCGTTTCACCTGCTGGCCCTCCTGGCCGACAGGTATGTGTTAGGAGTACTACCTTGTGGTCCTCCGACGGTGAGGCCCACGTCGCTGCAGCGTGTGGGTGGGCCCACAAGCCTGTCTGGGGCCTACCACAGCGGCAGAGGAATGGTCCTGTGCTGTCTGTCCAGAGTAAAGAAGCTGGACAACTGAGAAGATCCCAGGGGAGGACCCGTCATGGAAGGATCATGCAGAGTGCTGGTCTGGAGAGGGGCCTGGTGACTCAGTTGGAGGACGTATCCTAAAGTAATCCTACCGCATAGTACTGCCGGGTCGGCTTAAAGGTTCTAGTGCTGTGTTTGCTGTTCATCGTAAACCATTACATCCTGTGGCAGAGGATCGTACGGGTTTTGTTCCAATCAAGTCTGTGGCAGAGACTTTTGTTCGTGCTGCGTACTGGCTGCTAGGTTAGTGAGAGAGGCCTATCCAGGCGGGCAAAGATTCAACTCTAAAAAGAGAGTACATTCATCTACAAGCTTTAAATTCCTAATACTACACTAAGAAAAGGTATTTGAACTTCCCTGCAACTCTTCTTCTACCTCTTTCCTGCTACTTCCTTTAATTTACGTTTATTAAAGCATTGGAAAAGATACTCAAGTGTCCGGTGCCTACATTGTCTGGTATTAAACTCAACGGGACCCTAGACCCGGTTCTGGTGAAATAGAGGTAACGAAGGTGACGGTAACAGCCCGCTTTAAACCAGCAGCTCCACCATGAGTTATTGCTACATTTATTATTATTATTTAAGGTACTTATATAGCGCCGTTAATTTATGCAGCACTTTACACATACATTGTACATTCACATTCGTCCCTACCCTGAAGGAGCTTACAATCTAAGGTCCCGAACTCACATTCATATACTGGGGCCAATTTGGACAGAAGCCAATTAACCTACCAGCATGTCTTTGGAGTATCTTTGTTCACTTTCAGGAAACCTCATCTGGTAGCTCCGGGTCACTTTGCTGTGGGGGTACCTAATGTCAAGAGGAATAAATAATTCACAACTCTCCCCGAACACAAACTACTTTCATATTTTATTCTCACAGCTGCACTGCCTGTATTGTTAATTCCTTTTGCGTACATTGTGAGACATATAATGTGAAGGATATTGTCAAATAGAGGATTAATCAAGGGGCATCTAAGGATTTGCAATCCATAGACTGAGAGCCAAGCCTCTACTGCTATCATCCCGTCTGCTGGCTCTCAGCAGTAACACAGATAAAATCTTCATAATACTTCATATGTATTTCTCATAAAGCGATATGTACAAGATGTAGTCTGTCCCATCTGTGTATTAATTATACAAAACACTGTCATTATGATGGCTATAGGAAGTATAAGTCACTTTGCCTTATTTTCCCATTAGTGACCAACCAGCTCCGTCTATAAAAATAAAAAAATGTCTGTTTGTGGGTTCATGTGTTTTGTCATCCCTGCAGTTTATCAACAATATTCTTTTTTTCCCCAGTCTACTTTTATTTTCTAACAAATTCACTGATGCAACCAAGGACCATAAAATAAAACACTATGAACTTTATTATCTATCTTTTCCCATTGTCCTTGTACAAGCTTTGGTCATATTGGTCATGTCCACTGTGTCTTATAAGAATTATTATTATTATTATTATTATAAATGTATACGTTATAAAAACTATAAGAATTATATTTATGTTTCTTAATACAGTCTGTAGAAAAATCCTGCTATATGTTCAGCACTTTGTATGTATATTAATATTTCTTATATAATAATAATAATAATAATAATTATTATTATTATTATTATTATTATTATTATTATTTTTACAAGTTATAAACTGTATTACCTATGTTTTCCCATTGTACTTGTACAAGCTTTGGTCATATTAGTCATGTCCACTGTGTCTTATAAGAATTATTATTATTATTATTATTATTATAAATGTATACGTTATAAGAACTATAAGAATTATATTTATATGTTTCTTAATAGAGTCTGTAGAAGAATGCCTCTATATGTTCAGCAATTTGTATGTCTATTAATATTTATATTATATAATAAATAATAATAATCATAATAATCATAATAATAATAATAATAATAATAATAATAATAATAATTATTATTATTATTATTATTATTATTATATTTATAAGTTATAAACTTTATTACCTATGTTTTCCCATTGTACTTGTACAAGCTTTGGTCATATCGGTCATATCCACTGTGTCTTATAAGAATTATAATTATTATTACTATTATTATAAATGTATACGTTATAATAACTATAATAATTATATTTATATGTTTCTTAATACAGTCTGCAGAAGAATGCCTCTATATGTTAAGCAGTTTGTATGTTTATTATTATTATTATTATTATTATTATTATTTATATTGTATAATAATAATAATAATTATTATTATTATTATTGTTATTATTATCATTATATTTCTAAGTTATAAACTTTATTACCTATGTTTTCCCATTGTACTTGTACAAGCTTTGGTCATATTGGTCATATCCACTGTGTCTTATAAGAATTATTATTATTATTATAAATGTATAAGTTATAAAAACTATAAAAATTATATTTATATGTGTCTGACTACAATCTGCAGAATAATGCCTCTATATGTTCAGCACTCTATATGTATATAATTATAAGTAATATTTATATTATTATTACTATTATTATTAATATTATAATTGTTATAAATTATAAAAGTTATAAGAACTATTATTGATTATTTTGATATGTTTCTTAAAGAGGAGGTCCAGTACCCCCCCCATGAAAAATTAAAAGTCAGCAACTACAAATACTGCAGCTGCTGACTTTTAATATTATGGACAAAAAACAGCCAAGGAAAAATCCAAGCTCTACTTACCGACCAGTTTGCGACCAACCAAATCAACCTGTCTAACAGAATGCGTTAAAAACAGGGGTTTAGACTGCACACATTTGCAAATACATGCGTAACCTACATGCCCCGGCAAGGCACCCTGTTACCTGTAGTTCCTACCTCTAACTTAAAATAGGCTCCACAGTGGAAGCACATGCATTCTGATTGGCTAGATGAAGGGTAGATGGGCTGGTGGGAGCCCACCCCTCCTTAATATATGGACACTTCCTGTCCAGGGAGCCCACAATGTCGGCACCCCAGCCATCCTTCACATCGGCTCTTGGCTGCGGCCGCTGCCATTCCTGGTAAGGGAACCCAGCAGTGAAGAATTTTGGCTTCACAACTGGTTCCCTACTGTGCATGCGCGAGGAGGGGGTCGAAATTCCGCGGCCCCGTCTCTCAGAAGTAGGGAACAGTATCTGTCAAAAACAGGTACCCGTTCCCCCTGAAAGGTGCCAAATGTATATCTATTATTATTATCATTATTTATATTATATAATAATAATATTAATTATTATTATTATTATTATTATTATTATTATTATTATTAGTTATAAACTTTATACCTATGTTTTCCCATAGTACTTGTACAAGCTTTGGTCATATCCACTGTATCTAAGAATTATTATCATTATTATTCTAAATGTAATAGTTATAAGAACATATAAATTATATTTATATGTTTCCTAATACAGTCTACAGAAGAATGCCTCTATGTGTTCAGCACCCTGTATGTCTATTATTATTATTTATATTATTATTATTTATTTTATATAACAATAATAATAATAATAATAATAATAATAATTATTATTATTATTATAAATGTATAAGTTATAAGAACTTATAAATTATATTAAATGTTTCTTAATACAGTCTACAGAACAATGCCTCTATATGTTCAGCACTTTGTATGTCTATTATTATTATTTATATTATTATTATTTATTTTATATAATAATATTAATATTAATAATTATTATTAATATTATTATAAAGGTATACATTATAAGAGCTTACAAATTATATTTATATCTTTCTTAATACAGTCTACAGAAGAATGCCTCTTTATGTTCAGCACTCTGTATGTCTATTATTATTATTATTGTTATTATTATTATTTATATCATTAGTTATTTTATATAATAATAATATTATTATTAATAATAATAATAATAATAGTAATAATAATAATAATAATAATAATAATAATAATAATAATAATAATTATTATTATAAAGGTATATGTTATAAGAACTTATAAATTATATTTATGTGTTTCTAAATACAGTCTACAGAAGAATGTCTCTATATGTTCAGCACTCTGTATGTCTATTATTATTATTATTATTATTATTATTATTATTATTTATTTATTTTATATAATAATAATAATAATAATAATAATAATAATAAAAATAATAATAATTAATATTATTATTTTATTATATTTATCAGTTATAAGAAACTTAAAAATTATATTTATACATTTTTTAATACAGAAGAATGCCTCTATATGCTCAGCAATCTGTATGTCTACAGTTGCCCTGGCTAAAAGCAAAAGACATCCCCTTTATTACAGTGGAGAGGGAATTATTCTTTTTAGAATCAGGCAATATAATTGAATCTATAAATTGTTAAAAAAGCACATAGGGGTTTATTTATATAAAAAAATGCATAGCAATTTGCCAAGTAAAAGGGCATGTGCAGAACATATGTTCTGTTGGAATGGGGCAAAAAAAACCAACACATTTTATTAGGTTATTTCCTGTACTGTTTGACATTTGGCAACTAGATGATGCTCAGTAACAAAAGCATTTCCTATGATACTTAGTGCCATCTAGTGGCCAAATGCAGTATTTTCAGTTTTAAATCAATAAAAAGCATTCAACCTAGAGAGAAAATAGCCTAATAACTTTAGTTCGAACAAATATACATGCATTTTCTTTCACTTTGTTTTTATTAATACCGTGTTTCCCCGAAAATAAAACCTACCCCGAAAATAAGACCTAGCGTTATTTTCCAGGAGGGCTGCAATATAAGCCCTACCCCGAAAATAAGCCCTAGTTTAAAATGCTTGTAAAATACTATAACCCACTCTATTACAGTTGTATATAATGTACAATGTGTGTGTTTCTGTAATATAATTGTGCTAAATACCTTCGGTGCAGCGCCGCTCGGCGCTCAGCTCAGCTAACCTCCCGCTGCTCTCCTCCTCTACTCCCAGCTGTCAGCGAGGGATCTCACCCCCCCCCCCCTCTGCAGTGCTCGGATCGGGAAAGAGATCTCCAGTGGGTCACAGAAGTGCCAAGCGGCTCTATAAGGCCCCTTTCACACTGGGGCGGTTTGCAGGCGCTATTTTTAGCGCAATAGCGACCCGAAACAGCGCCTGCAAACTGACCTTGAGGGCTTTCACACTGGAGCGGTGCGCTAGCAGGACGGGAAAAAAAGTTCTGCTCCTTCACCGCTCCTGCCCATTGAAATCATTGGGACAGCACGGCTATACCGCCGGCAAAGCGCCTCTGTAGAGGCGCTTTGCGGTGCTTTTTAACCCTTTCTCGGCAGCTAACGGGGGTAAATCCGCCCCGCTAGGGGCCGAATACCGACAATAGCGGCGCTTTACCGCCGACGCCGCCCCCGCCCCAGTGTGAAAGGGGCCTTGCAAAGATATTTAGCACCCCGAAAATAAGCCCGGGTCTTATATAAATGTTGGCAAGAAAAAACACAGTAGGGCTTATTTTCGCGTAGGGCTTGTTATGTAATGTGCCATCTGGCTACAGTAGATGCTCATGTGGCACATAGATTAGTCCTGTCAATATAAAAATGTGCTCCTAACGACAACTCGTTATGTGTATAAAAGACACCTGTCCACAGAATCTCTTTCTTCCATTCAAACTTCACCATCATGGACAAAATCCAGGGTCATGGGATGTTAAGGACAAGACTGTAGACCTGCACAAGGCTGGAATGGGCTGAAAGACCATCAGAAAGAAGCGTGGTGAGAAGGAGACAACTGTTGGAGTGATTATTCACAAATGGAAGAAATACAAAATAACCATAAATCACCCTCAGTCTGGAGCTCCATGCAAGATTTCACCTCATTGGGTAAGGACGATCATGAGAAAAGTGAGGGATCAACCCAGAACTACGGAGCTTCTCTGATCGGCTCCCTTGGGGGGATGCCCGTTTCCCACACTCCCGCTCTATTGCCGCAGATTCCTATGTGAATCACGCATGAGCAGTGAGCCGATCAAAGAAGCGCTCCTACTGGTGGAGCCCAGTCACCCTGTACCCCAGTGATCTCGCTACGCACAATGAGTCCGGGGAGGCCTGGGTGTTGCAGGATGGTGGTGGGAATGAGCAACCAG
Source organism: Aquarana catesbeiana (assembly GCA_037953035.1). Taxonomy (NCBI): domain Eukaryota; kingdom Metazoa; phylum Chordata; class Amphibia; order Anura; family Ranidae; genus Aquarana; species Aquarana catesbeiana. The sequence goes on along the minus strand of JBBHAA010001626.1, from coordinate 309,120 downwards.
GGAAAAAGACAACCTCCGAGCTGAACCCATTTATACTCAGCCCCACTGAGCCAATACTTTGTAGAACCGCCTTTCGCTGCAATTACAGCTGCAAGTCTTTTTGGGGATGTCTCTATCAGCTTTGCACATCTAGAAAGTGACATTTTGCCCATTCTTCTTTGCAAAATAACTCAAGCTCTGTCCGATTGGATGGAGAGCGTCTGTGAACAGTGCTTTTCAAGTCTTGCCACGGATTCTCAATTGGATTTAGGTCTGGACTTTGACTGGGCCATTCTAACACATGAATATGCTTTGATCGAAACCATTCCATCGTAGCTCTGGCTGTATGTTTAGGGTCGTTGTCCTGCTGGAAGGTGAACCTCCGCCCCAGTCTCAAGCCTTTTGCAGACTGTAACAGGTTTTCTTCTAAGATTGCCCTGTATTTGGCTCCATCCATCTTCCCATCAACTCTGACCAGCTTCCCTGTCCCTGCTGAAGAAAAGCATCCCCACCACATGATGCTGCCACCACTATGTTTCACGGTGGGGATGGTGTGTTCAGGGTGATGTGCAGTGTTAGTTTTCCACCACACATAGCATTTTTCTTTTAGGCCAAAAAGTTCAATTTTGGTCTCATCTGACCAGAGCACCTTCTTCCACATGTTTGTTGTGTTCCCCACATGGCTTCCCGCAAACTGCAAACAGGACTTCTTATGACTTTCTTTCAACAATGGCTTTCTTCTTGACACTCTTCCATAAAGGCCAGATTTGTAGAGTGCACAACTAATAGTTATCTTGAGGACAGATTCTCACCTGAGCTGTGGATCTCTGCAGCTCCTCCAGAGTTACCATGGGCCTTTTGACTGCTTCTCTGATGAATGCTCTCCTTGCCCGGCCTGTTCGTTTAGGTGGACGGCCATGTCTTGGTAGGTTTGCAGTTGTGTCATACTCTTTCCATTTTCGGATGATGGATTGAACAGAGCTCCGTGAGATGTTCAAAGCTTGCTATAACTTTTTTATAACCTAACCCTGCTTTAAACTTCTCCACAACTTTATCCCTGACCTGTCTGGTGTGTTCCTTGGCCTTCATGATGCTGTTTGTTCACTAAGGTTCTCTAACAAACCTCTGAGGGCTTCACAGAATAGCTGTATTTATACTGAGAATACATATACAGCTTCCTGGGCACAGGTGAGGCTGCATTCCTGGGCACTGGTGAGGCTGTATTCCTAGGCACAGGTGAGGCTGCATTCCTGTGCACTGGTGAGGCTGCATTCCTGGGCACTGGTGAGGCTGTATTCCTGGGCACTGGTGAGGCTGCATTCCTGGGCACTGGTGAGGCTGTATTCCTGGGCACTGGTGAGGCTGTATTCCTAGGCACAGGTGAGGCTGCAGTAGACTCTGTTTACTAATTAAGTGACTTCTGAAGGCAATTGGTTCCACTAGATTTTAGTTAGAGGTATCAGATTAAAGGAGGCTGAATACAAATGCACACCACACTTTTCACATATTTATTTGTAAAAAAAAATGGAAAACCATTTATCATTTTCCTTCCACTTTACAATTATGTGCCACTTTGTGTTGGTCTATCACATAAAATTCCAATAAAATACATTTACGTTTTTGATTGTAACATGACAAAATGTGGAAAATTTGAAGCTGTATGAATACTTTTTCAAGGCACTGTATACAGGAGGAACTTGTGAATGATCGCAAGGCAATTGGGACCACAGTGACCAATCAAACCATTGGTAACATAATATGCTGCCATGGATTGAAATCCTGCAGCACATAGATATTGCGCTAGTCAAAAGGAAACTCTCATGGATTATGTTGAATGGAAAAAATGAGTGTCTTACGGGATAAACAATCAATTTTTGACAAAATATGGTCCCTTTGGTTTGCTTATTTACAGGTTCCGAATGAATGAAACTGACTTTCTGGATGATCAATAGAGGATCCCCGGATAGACTTACCTTTTCTTTCTCCTCTTCTCATTTCTTCTATGACTCTTCTGATTCATACTAGCCTTGGCACTATGCTCCAATAACTTTTTTTCCTTTTGTTAATTTTTAGTTGCTCATGTTTGCACTCGGGGCTAGGAGTCCCTAACGTGGGACCATCATGTTGCTGGGCAATGGATGATCTTCTGGAAGCTGTGGTCACTGGCGGAGGGCTTCCTAGATTTTTGGGCCTTTTCACAGTGACTACGCTTTAGTCAAATCATGATCTCAGGATCCTTATATATCTTATTTTTTCATACCCTGATCATCTGGATAATTGTCTGAATGTCTACCTCCTAATGTTTATGATGTTATTGATGTCTCATACTTAGTCTATAACTCAATGCAAGCTCTCTGTTTATATGTGCTTATGCCCATGTACCCACTCGTGGCCTTGTGGAAGACCTAACCCGATTGCCAAGTTCTTCTTTTGTCCCCCCACCCTCCCCATTTATGCCCCGATTTTGTTACATGCACAGAGCAAGCGAGGACTGTTCTCCACTCTGTTAAGTAATCATTCACTTCTTGTTTTCCTTAAAATATTAATAAAAACGATTGAAACAGAAATCTTGCAGTGCCTGCAAGGCCCCCCTTCCTCGGAGACATGAGAATGAATAATTGTTTCTTATTTCCATGGAAATGGGATAAAGGGAAGCTTGTCTCAATTTATCTAAATTTAGTTGCTCCAAAATGAAGAATAAAATGTGAAAGAATGAAGCTGTCAGGTTGTAGATGCGGCACCTGATTATTGAGTCAAAGGCACGGTTTATTGTTTTAGAGCAGGGGTAGGCAACCCCCGGCACTGGTGCCGCAAGTGGCAAGCAAAGCCTCTTTAGCCGGCACTCGGCTCCCTCCCCATCAGCAGAGCAGCGCAGGGAAGTGTCAGTGAGACACTAATGCATTCCAATTTCAGAATTCCCGTCCCTGCACTGAGGGGGAGGCACTGTGCCCTTACACATTGTAGAAGATGGGAAACATTGCTTGGTTCTTTAACTTTGCTGCAGCTGCGATCCTCAGCTTTTGTGATGGGGAAGAGATTGGGTTCAGTTCTGCTTGGGGGGGGGGGGCAGTCCTTGTTTCCAGGAGGAGGAGGACTGTCATTGGCCACTGCTAAAGCCAATCAGAGACCTGCTAGCCCACCATCTGGAGGAAGATGACTCGCTTGGTTGCCACTACCAATTTCAGAAAGAAGGGATTTCACTGTGATTGAGAAAACCACAATCAGGTGACAGTTTGTGGAATTACTGTTGAGCTTCTGGGAACTTTGTTGAAATCATTCCTGAACCATTGCATCACTTACTACTGAACCCCTGTTTCCCTTTAAGTCACAGCCAATATTCATTCACTTCTTGTTTTCCTTAAAATATAAAATAAAAACGATTGAAACAGAAATCTTGCAGGGCCTGCAAGGCCCCCCTCCTCAAGGAGGCACATGTGCAGGTCGCCTGAAGTTTGCCAATGAACATCTAAATGATTCAGAGAAGGATTGGGAGAAAGTGATGTGGTCAGATGAGACCAAAATTGAGCTCTTTGGCATCAACTCGATTTGTGTTTGGAGGAAGAAAAATGCTGACGATGACCCTAAGAACACCATCCCTACAGTCAAGCATGGAGGTAGAAACATTATGCTTTGGGGCTGTTACGCTCCCAAAGATACAGGCCGACTTCGCCGCATTGAGGGGCCAATGGATGGGGCCATGTATTGTAAAATCTTGGAAGAGAACCTTCTTCCCTCAGCCAGAACACTGAAGATGGGTCATGGGTGGGTCTTCCAGCATGACAATGACCCAAAATATACCGCCAAGGCATCAAGGAAGTGGCTCAAGAAGAAGGACATTAAGGTCATGGAGTGGCCTAGCCAGTCTCCAAACCTTAATCCTATAGAAAATTCATGGAAGGAGCTGAAACTTCGAGTTGCCAAGAGACAGCCAAGAAACCTTAAGGATTTAGACAAGATCTGTAAAGAAGAGTGGACCAAAATTCCTCCTGAGATGTGTGCAAACCTGGTCATCAACTACAAGAAACGTCTAACCTCTGTGCTTCCCAACAAGGGTTTCTCCACCAAGTACTAAGTCACGTTTTGCTTGGGGATCAAATACTTATTTTACTCACTGAACTGCAACTTAATTTATAACCTTTGCATTGTGTTTTTTCTGGATATTTGGTTGATATTCTGTCTCTGTTATTTAAAATACACCTATGATAAAACTTATAGACCCTTCCTTTCTTTGTAAGTGGGCAAACGTACAAAATCTGCAGGGGATCAAATAATTATTTTCCCCACAGCAGTAATTGAAGAGCTGTTATTATTTCAAATCATTCTCCCTCACTCATCGCAAATCAAAATATTTCCCATCGAAGAGGATCTGTTGACAAAAATGGATAAACTGTTTCAGATTGTACTGAACTGAGACAGGAGAATGAATAATTGTTTCTTATTTCCATGGAAATGGGATAAAGGGAAGCTTGTCTCAATTTATCTAAATTTAGTTGTTCCAAAATGAAGAATAAAATGTGAAAGAATGAAGCTGTGGGGTTGTAGATTCGTCACCTGATTATTGAGTCGAAGGCACAGTTTATTATTTTAGAGCAGGGGTAGGCAACCCCCGGCACGCAAAGCCTCTTTAGCCGGAACTCGGCTTCCTCCCCATCAGCAGAGCAGCGCAGGGAAGTGTCGGTGAGACACGAATGCATTCCAATTTCAGAATTCCCCACACTGCACCTGCACTGAGGGGGAGGCACTGCACCCCCACACATTATAAAAGATGGGAAACATTGTTTGGTTCTCTAACTTTGCTGTAGCTGCGATCGTCAGCTTTTGTGATGGGTCAGAGATTGGGTGCAGTTCTGCTATGGGGGGGGGGTGATCCCTGTTTCCAGGAGGAGGAGGACTGTCATTGGCCATTGCTAAAGCCAATCACAGTCCTGCTAGCACTGCCCACCATCTGGAGGAAGATGACTCGCTTGGTTGCCACTACCAATCTCAGAAAGAAGGGATTTCACTGTGATTGAGAAAACCCCAATCAGGTGACAGTTTGTGGAATTACTGTTGAGCTTCCGGGAACTTTGTTGAAATTATTCCTCAACCTTTGCGTCACTTACTACTAAACCTTGGCACTCTGTGTCTCTTTAAGCCACAGCCAGTATTCAGCCCAATGTAAATCACACCCAACTTTTCCTGTAGCGCAGAGCGCCGCACTTTTCCTCAGCTGCGGGGGCCCAACTTATGATCCTCCACACAGGCCCACTGCTTTCAGAAAATACCCCTAACCTGAGATCATCATTGCGCATTCCAGATGCTTGTATGTGACATCAGATACATCACATACATCCCATACATCACATACATCCCATACATCACATACATCCCACACATCACATACATCCCATACATCACATACATCCCATACATCACACACATCCCATACATCACATACATCACACACATCACATACATCCCATACATCACATACATCCCATACATCCCATACATCACATACATCACATACATCACATACAAGCACGTGGGCTGGATGCGAGAGGTGGATCAGCAGAATGAGTGTGCCAGGATAGGTAGATGTGTCTCATCTCTGCTTCCTTTCACCACTCTGCATATCACACATATCATAGATGAGAAGAGGGTACAGCAGTGGGGAAAATGAGCAGGAGGGGTTCAGAGGTGGGACAGAAGAGCAGGAAGGTATGGCAATGGTGCAGATGTGCAGGGAGATACAGTGGTGGAAGAGATGAGAAGAGGGTTCAACAGTGGGACAGAAGAGCAGGGGGTACAGTGATGGGGCAGATGGCCAGGGGGTTACAGTGGTGGGACAGATGAGCAGGGGGTTCAGTGTTGGGTCAGATGAGAAGGGGGTTTAGTGGTGGGACAGAAAAGCAGGGGGGTAGAGCAGTGGGGCAAATGTGAAAGGAGGTGTATTGGCGGGACAGATGAGCAGGGGGTTACAGTGGTGGGACAGGAGAGCAGGGGGAACAGAGGTGAGACAGATGTGCAGGAGGTACTATGGTGGGGCAGATGATAAAGCGGGTTACAGTGGTGGGGCAGATGAGAAAGCGGGTTACAGTGGTGGGGTAGATGAAAAAACATGTAAAAGTGGTGTTGCAGATGAGCAGATGGGTTCAGTATTAGGGCAGATGAGAAGGTTATTCAGTAGTGAGACAGAAGAGCATAGGGATACGGCGTGGAGCAGATGTGCATGGAGGTACAGTGGTGGGGCAGATGAGAAAAGGGGTACATTGATGGGGCAGATGAGCAGGGGGGTTACAGTGGTGGGACAGAAGAGCAAGGGGGTACAGTGGTGGGGCAGATGGGCAGGGGTTTACAGTTTTGAGAAAGATGAGCAGGGGGGGGTTCAGTGTTGGGACAGATTAGAAGGGGGTTTAGCAGTGGGGCAGATGTAAAAAGAGGTGCATTGGTGAGATAGATGAGCAGGGGGTTACAGTGGTTGGGCAGAAGAGCAGGGGGTACAGAGGTGGGGCAGATGTACAGGGGGTACACTGGCGGGGCAGAGGAGAAAAGAGTGGGAACGGTGGGACAGATAAGTAGGGGGTTACAGCATTGGGGCAGAGGAGCAGGGGGGGTACAGAGGTGGGGCAGAAGAGCAGGGGGAACAGAGGTGGGGCAGATGTGCAGGAGATACAGTGGTGGGGTAGATGAGCAGATAAGTTCAGTGTTAGGACAGATGAAAAGATGGTTCAGCGCTGAGACTGAAGAGCATGGGGATACGTCGGTGGAGCAGATGTGCAGGGAGGTACAGTGGTGGGGAAAATGTGCATGGGGTTACAGTGGTAGGGCAGATGAGAAAGGGGGTACATTGGTGGGGCAGATGAGCAGGGGGGTTACATTAGTGGGGCAGATGAGAAAGGGGTTACGTTGGTGGGCAGATGACAAAGGGGGGTACAGTGGTGGGGCAGATGTGCAGGGGGTTATAGTGGTGGGACAGAAGAGCAGGGTGGTACAGTGGTGGGGCAGATGAGCAGGGGGTTACAGTGGTGGGGCAGATGTGCAGGGGGATACAGTGGTGGGGCAGATGAGAAAGGGGGTGCATTGGTGGGGCAGATGAGCAGGGGGTACCGTTGTGTAACAGATTTGTAGGGGGGACAGTGATCTGAGGCAGGAAGGTGCAGGAATTGGGGCTGATCTGAGGCGTGAGAGTGCACAATGTTAATTTCTCACTATTACTTAACCACCGGGACATAGACGGCTACAGAGTGGCTCGATAACTCTAGGAGGGTGTACATTGATGTCCTCCCAGAATTGCGCTATCCGCGCGCCCCCTGGGGCGCACATCCGGGAGTGTCCATGACCGCCAGGTCCAGAGGACCCGGCAAATAACGGATCAGAGTAAATGGCCGCTGACAGCGGCTGTTTACCACATGATTGCACTGTCAAATACCCGATGCAGCGTCATCCATCCATCCATGCTCAGCCATCCATACTCAGCAATACTCATCCATCCATCCATGCTCAGCCATCCCATCCAACCCCAGCCATACCCAGCCATACTCAGCCGTACCCAGCCATACTCAGCCATACTCAGTGATACCCAGCCATACTCAGCCATAACCAGCCATACTCAGCCATACCCAGCCATACTCAGCCATACCCAGCCATACCCAGCCATACCCAGCCATACCCAGCCATACTTAGCCATACTCAGCCATACCCAGCCATACTCAGCAATACCCAGCCGTACCCAGCCGTACTCAGCAATACCCAGCCATTCCCAGCCATACTCAGCCATACTCAGCCATCCACATTAATGGCTCAACCATGCTCAGCCATCCCCATCCATGGCTCATCCATCCCCATCCAGCGAAACCCAGCCATACTCAGCAATACCCAGCCATACTCAGCCATACTCAGCCATAATCAGCCATACCCAGCCATACCCAGCCGTACTTAGCCATACCCAGCCGTACTCAGCAATACCCAGCGATACTCAGCCATACTCAGCCATACCCAGCCATACTCAGCCATACCCAGCCATACTCAGCCATACCCAGCCGTATTTAGCCGTACCCAGCCGTACTCAGCAATACCCAGCCATACTCAGCCATACTCAGCCATACCCAGCTGTACTCAGCCATACCCAGCCGTATTTAGCCGTACCCAGCCATACTCAGCAATAACCAGCCGTACTCAGCTGTACCCAGCCATACTCAGCCATACTCAGTGATACCCAGCCATACTCAGCCATACTCAGCGATAACCAGCCATACTCAGCAATAACCAGCCATACTCAGCCATACCCAGCCATACTCAGCCATACTCAGCCATACCGAGCCATACCCAGCCGTATTTAGCCGTACCCAGCCGTACTCAGCAATACCCAGCCATACTCAGCCATACTCAGCCATACCCAGCTGTACTCACCCCTACCCAGCCGTACCCAGCCATACCCAGCCATCCACATTAATGGCTCAACCATGCTCATCCATCCCCATCCACGGCTCATCCATCCCCATTCATGCCCATCCAGGCCACATCAGTTATCATCCATGCCACTACAGTGCCTCACAAAAGTGGTAGTCAAATTAGATTTGAGAAATGTATGCCCCTAGAACGCCTGATGGTGCTCCCTGCATGTTGGGCCTCTGTATGTGGCCAGGCTGTAAAAAAGTCTCCCGCATGTGGTATCACCATACTCAGGAGGAGTAAGAGAATCAATTTGGGGGGTGTAATTTTTGGTATGTATATGCTATGTGTTAGAAATATTGTATAAATGGACAACTTTGTGTAAAAAAAATGTGTTTTCATTTTCTTTCCGCATTTTCTAAAAACTTGTAGAAAAAAATTACATGTTCAAAAGACTCATTATGCCTCATAGATTGTACGTTGGGGTGTTTTCTTTCCAAAATGGGGTCATTTTTGGGGTGTTTCCATTGTTCTGGTGCTCCAGGGCCTTCAAAAGTGCAAGAGGTAGTCAGGAATTTAGATGTGTAATTTATGCTCCTAGAACACCTGAAGGTGCTCCCTGCACGTTGGACCTCTCTATGTGGCCAAGCTGTGTAAAAGTCTCACACATGTGGTATCACCATACTCGGGAGGAGTAGCACAATGTGTTTTGGGGTGTAATTTGTGGTATGCATATGCTGTGTGTGAGAAAAAACCTGCTAATATGACAATTTAGTGGGGGAAAAAAAAGAAAAAAAATCTTTAATTTGCAAAGAATTGTGGGAAAAAATTATAACTTCAAAAGACTCACCATGCCTCTTACTAAATACATTGGAATGTCTACTTTCCAAAAAGGGGTCATTTGGGAGGTATTTGCAATTTCCTGTCTTGTTAGGGTCTCAAGAAATAGAGATTAGAAACTAGCCGTCAGTACTTCAGGTGTGATCAATTTTCAGAGATTGGCACCATAGCTCGTGGACTTTCACAAAGACCAAATAATACACATCAATTTGGGTTATTTTTATCAAAGATATGTAGCAGTATAAATTTTGGCTAAAATTTTTGAAGAAAAATTACTAATTTTCTAAAATTTTATAAGAGAAACAAAGAAAAATCCATTTTTTTTTTTTTTACAGAATGTTCAGTCTTTTTTCTTTTATAGCGCAAAAAATAAATAACCCAGCAAAAGAAAGCTCTATTTGTGTGAAAAAAGGACAAAAATTTCATATGGGTACAGTGTTGCATGACTGAGTAATTGTCATTCAAAATGTGAGAGCACCAAAAGCTGAAAATTGGTCTGGTTAGGAAGGGGGTTCAAGTGTCCAGTGGTCAAGTGGTTAAGTAGTTTACAACGTTTACTTTATAAAAAAAAATCCTTTTTGTGATTGAGAGTGTGAAGTTTTGTGTTTTAAAATCGGCACGCTCAATTTCTTTGAAAACATTTTTCGGCATACTGTGCTCCAAAGGTTGCCTACCCCCTGTTTTAGAGTTTTTATCTAAAACGAAGTTGAATAAATATCCACTTTTCTGTCTGGAGAGATAGATCAAGAAATTCTTTAAACAATAAGGATCATTGATATTGATAAAATTATGTGAAGGGTAATAATTGGCAACTCAACTAGCCAAGCTTGATTAACTGGCAATAACTTCAGCCGAAAGCTTTCCGTAGCTGCTGGACCTTTGTAGCGGTTAGGAGTTATTTTGATTCAGAGTCATAGGTGTGTGCACAGGGTAAGCTGGGTGTGCCTGGTCACCCCCTAATCACCTTTGTGCTGTGCCGATTCCCCCTTCTTTTTGGCGTCCCCTGTCTCTCCCCTGCAGTGCTGTCAGCTTCCCTCCTCTTCCACTGGCTGCTGCAGGGGATGTTTCAGGATGGATGAATGAACACAGTGAGTGATCAATACCGATTGCTCCTGTGTTCATTCTTAACTGAAGCCTAGTATACTATGTTTTTTTAGGCTTTAGTTTGTGAATGAACAGGAAGTCGCTCAGCAAAGAGCACTTCCCATTCGTTCACTGTCCAGTGCAGTTGAGGCTGCAAAGAAAGGGACCGGGGAAGCTCTGTCCTTAGTCCCTTTCTCTCTGTTTAGACCCTTGATAGATATGTGCACTACCGAAAAATGTGTTTATTTTCATTTTATGCCGTGTACACACTGGCGGACATTTCGGCATCAAAGGTCCGACGGTCTTTCCGACGGACTTTCGACGGACTTTTGATGGACTTCCGACGGACTTTCGAACGAACGGACTTGCCTACACACGATCACACCAAAGTCCGACAGGTTCGTACGTGATGACGTACGACCGGACTAAAATAAGGAAGTTTTAGCCAGTAGCCAATAGCTGCCCTAGCGTCGGTTTTCGTCCGTCGGACTAGCATACAGACGAGCGGATTTTTCGACCGGACTCGAGTCCGTCGGAAATATTTGAAACATTTCAAATCTAAAGTCCGTCTGATTTTCGCCCGAAAAAGTCCGCTGACGATGACAACTGTACTTTTATCTTCTCCATCAGCTTATCCCCCACAGTTATTACCTTTTGTATCACTTGACCCTCCTTCTAGATTGTAAGCTCTAATGAGCAGAGCCCTCTGATTCCTCCTGTATACAGGGGCGGACTGACAACTCATCTGGCCCCCAGGCAATAGGAGATTATGGGGCCCCCAGACAATAGATTATGGAGCCACACAGTATACACACACACACACACACACACACACATACAGTATACACACACAGACACACAATATACACACACAGAATACACATACACACACTGAAAAGGTACCGGAGAGGCAGGGCAGCTATAATCTTGGGATTTTTTAAAAAACACAGATATTTACATACTGTCCCTGGTTTTATTGAGGCTGACAACCCTGATGGGGCCCCTTAGTGGCATGGGGCCCTCAGGCAGTGCCCGAGTGCCCGAGTCTACTCCTGCCTGTACGGAATTGTATTGTAACTGTACTGTCTGCCCTCATGTTGTAAAGCGCTGCGTAAACTGTTGGCGCTATATAAATCCTGTATAATAATAACAAATAGCATTTTCAATACAGTTAAAGTGTTACTAAACCCAGGAGCCTGCATTCACTATATCTGGTCTCCCACAGTACATGGAAAGGCAATAGTTTTAGTAAATATAAATGGCTAAATACCTTTTCTTATCAGTAGTATATAGCAGTCTTGTGACTTCTATCAGTGTCCAGCAGAGCACTGGTTAAAGCTTGTAGGAGGAGTTTTAATTCTCCCCTCATTGTCTTATAAGGCTGCAGGATCCCTGACCCTCTGTCTGGACAGTGCTGATTGGCCCTGTGCTGATCTCATACACCATCCCCAGAAAAAAAAAAAACTCTCTAGAAATACACACCAAACTGAGCATGTGCAGAATGCCCCCAAGGCTCTGTACTATCAGCAGATGGATTGGGGACAGTGAAAAGAAGGGTAGGATCAAAGACAGGATCAAATGGTCTTTTTACACAATGCAGAGGATTAACCCCTTAGGTTCCTTAGTGAGTTTAACAAGCATGTTTTACTACATACACTATAATGTCAAAAGTATTGGGACGCCTGCCTTTACATGCACATCATTATTATTATTATTATACACGATTATACACATGGGGGACAGCACAATTACAGTACAGTTCAATACAGAAGGGAGAGGAGGGCCCTGCTCATAGAGCTTACATTCTAAAGGGAGGGGGTGGTGGTACAAAAGGTAATAGATGCAGGGAATGATTTGATGGGGGTGGCTCGGGGACAGTTGTTAGGTGGGTGTGGGATAGGCTTCCCTGAATAAGTGAGTTTTTAGGGATCTCCTAAAGGTGGACAGGTTAGGGGCTGATTGGCTATACCAGTCCGTAGGGTTCAATATTGAGTTGGCCCACCCTTTGCAACTATAACAGCTTCAACTCTTCTGGGAAGGCCGTGTCTATGGGAATGTTTGACCATTCCTCCAAAAGCGCGTTTGGGAGGTCAGGCACTGATGTTGGACGAGAAGGCCCTTCCTCGCAGTCTCCGCTCTAATTCATCCCAAAGGTGTTCTATCGGGTTAAGGTCAGGACCAGTCAAGTTCCTCCACCCCAAACTCGCTCATCCATGCCTTTATGGACCTTGCTTTGTGTACTGGTCCAAATCATTTGGTGGAGGGTGTATTATGGTGTGGGTTTGTTTTTCAGGGGTTGGGCGTGGCCCCTTAGTTCCAGTGAAGGGAACTCTTCAGGCGTCAGCATAACAAGACATTTTGGACAATTTCATGCTCCCAACTTTGTGGGAACAGTTTGGGGATGGCCCCTTCCTGTTCCAACATGACTGCGCACCAGTGCACAAAGCAAGGTCCATAAAGACATGGATGAGCCCGTTTGGGGTGGAGGAACTTGACTGGCCTGCACAGAGTCCTGACCTCAACACCTTTGGGATGAACTAGAGCGGAGACTGCGAGCCAGGCCTTCTCGTCCAGTGTCATGGCATTCATGAAATAAAGACAAAAAAAATACAGGTTTTAAATAAGAGAACACTAATATATGCATGCATAGTTAGAAGGGATGCGGAATTAGAGCAGAGACTGTGACCCAGGCCTACTCGTCCAACATCAGTGCCTGACCTCGCTTCTGGAAGAATGGTCAAACATTCCCATAGACACACTCCTAAACCTTGTGGACAGCCTTTCCAGAAGAGCTGAAGCTGTTATAGCTGCAAAGGGTGGGCCAACTCAATATTGGACCCTACGGACTAAGACTGGGATGTCATTAAAGTTCATGTGTGTGTAAAGGCAGGCGTCACAATACTTTTGACAAAATAGTGTATACAGACTGATTTTACTGTTGTGGGTTTAGTAAAACTTTTAATTCCCGATTTAACCATTGACTGTAGGGTTTCGCCTGCTGCTCTGTGTTTTTGTTAAACAGGATGGTGAGGACACGTTCAGATTTTACTTGTGTAGCTTCATCCTTAGTTCTGGCTATTGATACTATATATGCTTTATCGGTGTTAAAATAATGGCAATTAGTAGAGATAAAGTCTAGCTTGAGGCGAAAGCGTGTTCTGCACATCTGGAACTTGTCAGTATAACAACTTGTTTTTTTTTTTTTTTTCTTTTGCTTTGTTTGTAGTACCAGATCTGAAAATAACCGACTCAATAATGATGATGGGGAAAAGGTAATTAGTTTTGATCTCTGTTCTGCAGGTGGCCTTCCCTTACGCGTTCTGACATCAAACCCTCCCAGCATTTTTTTTTCGAGAACAGAATTTTTGTTTATTTCACGAGAACTGTCAACATTCCTGAGATCTATTCTTCTCATATTGCAAGCCTAATGGCCGGATGTGCAGAGCTGGCTGAATGGAAACTATTGTGGCATGCACTAATTACACACGGTTCTCGTGGAAAATAAATATTACTTAGCATCTCCTCTGACCCCTTCTATTAGCCCGTCTGGCTAAAAGAGAGAGGTGGAGAAGGATAGAACTTTACCTACCAGGAACTGAAGGAAAGCTTATTGAAAGAAAGATCAAACATTCAATGGACCAATTAAAAAAACAACTAGTCACCCGGACATTCACATGCTTCAAAAAGGATCTTCAGTTAGATTTACTCACTTGGTCCTCTTTGGTGGTAAATGAATATCACAGCTGGTGCTAAAGAGTTATAGTCACTAGTTCTTATTTTTTTGTTGCAGGAAGTACTTGGGGACAAAAGCTACCCAAGTGGTGTCAAAACAATATCCAAACCGAAGAACAAAAATGTAGTATATCACATACTATTCCTTGGATGGGTTGGTTGCATTCCTTTTTATTTTTCAGGCTAAGAACATATAGCCCATAGCTCCCAACTGTCCCTGATTTCGAGGGACTGTCCCTGATTTCGAGGGACTGTCCCTGATTTGGAGCAATGTCCCTCTGTCCCTCTTTCCCCCTTATTTGTCCCTCATTTTGGTCTGATCTATATAGTTGTATATAAAATGCATTTTTTATCTTTCAGTGTTTCCCAGTGCTACACCTTTCATCCAAATTCTAAATTGCTGCATTTGTACATTTTAAAAGCCAATATAAAGGAATAGTAGTGGTAAAAAAAAAAGCCCTTGTGGATTTACTGAACTTTTTTTTTTGGTTAATTCTCCTTTAAGGGGGTGTGACAGGGGGGCGTGTCCTATGCCTACATACATTTGCTAGTAGGTGTCCCTCATTCCCTTCTCAAAATGTTATAGCCCTCTTTGGGTGGGTTAGGAGAAATGGCCCTCCCCAAACAGGATCCTGCACTAATCATGCAGGCTGGGCCTGCCGATGAGGGGGGGGGGGGGCACCGGCCCTCCTGTAGGGGGCCCTAGCACACAGGGGGTGCGAACAGCAGGAGGAATCAGTCCAGCAGGGTGGAGTTGCAATTACAGAAGGATGCCCTGAGCGGCTCTCTGCGGCAGCAGCTGAAAGCCGGTTTCTCCCCCTTCCCTCCGGCTTTTAGCTGCTGCAAGGAGAGACACAGACACATAGGGGTTGATTTACTAAAGGCAAATAGACCGTGCACTTTGCAAAGTGCACTTGTGCCCTGCAAGTGCAGTTGCTCCAGAGCTTAGTAAATGAGATAAAGCTTCACTTTGCAAAGAATATCAAATCACATGCAAGAAAAATAATACAAAAAAAAAACAGCATTTTTGCTTGCACATGATTGGATGATGGAAGTCAGCAGAGCTCCTGCTCATTTACTAAGCTCTGGAGCAACTGAGCTTGCAGAGTGCAACTGCAATTTGCAACGTGTACAGTCTATTTACCTTTAGTAAATCAACAGCAGAGCACATAGGTGTGCGCAGCCTATTGCAATAGGGTGTACACCCCAAAGCTCAAACATATATGTGTGTGCATGTGTATATATACGGAAGGTGTCAGTAGAGCAATGAATTGTGTCATAAGGGCAGATATTGGTGGTGTCAGTAGGGCAGTTACAATATTATTTTAATAATTTTTTTACAATTTTTTAGGAGAAAAAAATTGCTATTTTTTTTTTATTTGGTAAAATATCAGGGGACTAAACATTGGAAATATGCACCACACGGGGTGATTAGGGTGTGCCCAGGCACACCTGGCACACCCTGTGCGCATGCCTATGCCAGAGCATCATTTCTGTAACTGCTTGCCCGGCACCAATTCCTCTCCCTGTTCTGCCTGCTTCTTTTTTTTTTTAAATATTTATTTGGTTTTCCAAGTAACAAAATAAGAGAAGCAAATACATGATATGGAGCCCCAGAAGGCCCAAGGTCAAAGACCTGAGTTACAATGCAGGCATTTGTCATACATAGGGACCCAAACAGGGTTAAAGGAGGGGAGAGTGAGGAGGGGGGGGGGGGGGGGGAAGGGATGTGGGAGGGAAGGGAAGTTTACCTGTATGTAATAAACTGGCATAGTGTTATATCTTCAAAGAAATACAGTGAACAATAACAGATAGTACATATAACAATACAGTGTGGTACCCTCAGGAGTGGAAGCCTAACATAGTGTAATCCAGTGAAAGACTTAAAGAGGAGTTCCAGTAAAAAAAAAAAAAAAAAAATTAAAAGTCAGCAGCTACAAATACTGCAGCTGCTGACTTTTAATTGGACACTTACCTGTCCCTGGGTCCAGCGATGCGGGGGATCGAAACCCCGCTTGTCTCCCCCTCTGTTCAGCGGCGCCGGCATTGCAACTGTAGGCGCCGGGCTGTGGCTTCACAGCCTGGCACCCACTGCGCATGCGCAAGCGGCGTCGAGCGCCGTTATTGGCCGCTCAGTCACCTGGGACCTGTAATGGGTCCCAGATGATTGACAGGAGGGAGGGAGCAGAGCTGAGCCCTTCCTGTGCCGAGGGGGAAGTGATGTCACCAGCCCAGGCACTGGAAGAGGCAGACTACGAGGGACCCCCTAGCAACAGGCATTTAGAGGTGAGTAAAAAAAAAAAAAAAATCCAAATTTTTTTTGTATTTTTTTTTTTTTTTTAGGATTTTTCATGTAGTTTTTTTTTTTTTTTTTGGGTGGAACCCCACTTTAAGGAGTTACGGGCAGCAGGATTATAAATCAAAGCTAACTATGAATAGCATTTATTATAGCATTTATTATATATATATTATAACTATAATAGCATTAATTAAAAAAAATAAAAATAAATAAATAATACATTTAAAAAAAATGGTTTACCTTTAAAAAAAATATATTTTTAAATTGTAAAAAAAATAATTTTGACAAATGTTAAAAAAAAATAAATACATTTCAAAATGAGGACTTGAGGCTGTGTTTTTACAGATGCTTCATCCCCATAGCATAACATAGGCTGCCTGCCCACAGTCTGAGATAGAGAGTTTAGGGAGTAATGGGTGTGGCACTGCTGTTCTAATTATGTTATATGTATATTTTAAATGATAAAATACCTTCAAAGAAAGTGGCTAGTGCTCCGTGATTTTAAATTGCAACGTGATATCTACAAAATGTTATTAAAAAATATAAAAACACGCACTAGTGTTGCCAAAACTTAATCAGTGACAAATAATATATCGCCTTTACACATTCAATTGGTTATTTTTGTAAAGTGACAGGTGCTCTTCTAGACCAAAAAAAAGTAAAAATGACAATACAGATGATCAGCTTGTGATATGTGCAAAAAAGTCCTTGAATGAGTAATCAGTCCGTATATGGTTGGAAAATAAAGTGACAGGTGCTCTTTAATCGTGCTTCTCACAAATCCATGCTGGTGCTTCACTTTGTGCTCCCCCTCAAGCTGCTGCACTCACCAGAGAGCTTTCCTCTCAAGGGGGAATCTCTCATTCACAGCTTATACTGCTGTATAAGGCTCGATTCACATCTATGCATGTTGCTTTTGAGCGTTTTTGGAGTTTTTTTTGTGATGCTTGCCACGTTTTTGAGCAGCGTTTTTGCCGCATTTTGCGTTTTTTTTTTTTTTTTTACAGTTTTTTTTTATACTGTATACAGTATAAAAAAAAAAAAAAACGCCAAAAAAAAAGAAACGCATCAAAAACGCTGCAAAAACTATGTAAAAACGCTGCACTTGCGTTTTGGATGCGGGTCCATTGAATTCTATTACATGCAAAACGTTGCATTTTGCATGAAAAAAAGTCGCTGACCCTTTCCAAAAACGCAGAGGTACAAAAAGGCATTGATGTGAACATGTTCCATAGGAACCCATGTTAAAAAATTCCCATGCATTTCTGCAAAATGCATCAAAAAACGCGCTAGTGTGAATGGAGCCTTACAGAACCCTGATCCACACATATACAGGTGCATCTCAAAAAATTTGAATATCATCAAAAAGTTCATTTATTTCAGTAATTCAAATCAAAAAGTGAAACTCATATATTTTATATAGATTCATTACACACAGAGTGATATATTTCAAGCATTTCTTTCTTTTAATTTGGATGATTATGGCTTACAGCTAGTGAAAACCAAAAATGCAGTATCTCCGAAAATTGTGAATAAGTTCAATATTGTAGACTCATGTGGGGTTATTTACGGAAGGCAAATCTAGTTTGCACTACAAGTCCATCTACAAGTGCACTTGAAATTGCACTGAAAGTGCACTTGGAAGTGCAGTCGCTGTAAAACTGAGGGGTAGATCTGAAATGAGGGGAAGCTCTGCTGATTTTATCATCTTGTGCAAGCTAAAATGGTGTTTTTTATTTTCCTTACATGTCTCCCTCGGATCTACGGCGACTGCACTTCCAAGTGCACTTGTTGTGCAAAGTGGATTTGCCTTTCGTAGATAACCCCCATGGTGTCACACTCTGATTGGATTTTCCCGACGGAAATTGTGTGATGACAGGCTGTTGGTGGAAAATCCGACCGTTTGTACGCTCCATCGGACAATTGTTGTCGGATTTTCCGCAGACAAATGTTGGATGGCAGGTTTTAATATTTTCTGCGGACAAATGTTTGTTGTCGGATTTTCCGAGCGTGTGTACACAAGTCCATCAGACAAAAGTCCAAAGTACAAAACACGCATGCTCGGAAGCGAGGATGAGCCAGAAGCGGTCAGTCTTGTAAACTAGCGTTCGTAATGGAGAATTAACATTCGTGATGTGGCAAATTATGAAATCTAGAAATGCAGCGCACAATTCTCTTCTTCTTTAATGGGATAATAATGAAGCTACTTTGCTGGTGATACTGATGGAGTTATTGCGAACACATTTTCAAAAGCTTTTTTTTCTAGTGATATCAAGAATAATATTATTATGTTTTTTTTTTTTTTTTTTTTGGTGCAAGTTACCACAACACCATTATCCTGTAGTTTTTAAGATCAAAGATACAACTATGTTGGTGTCCCTTGTCAATTTTACATTGTATTTTTTTTAAATGTAACCGCCGACTCCCAAACTGTCATTTGAAGTAAAACACATAGCCAAGTATTATTCTCCACATTTTTTTTATTGTGCATTAAAAAAAGAAAACAAATAAAATTAGACATGCTATCTGCCAATAGAACTTAACCAAAAAGTTCATTCTATGCATCCAAAAATATAGAAAATATACCAAATCAAATCATTATTATTCAACCAAAAAATAAAATAAAAGCCTCATGCATGTGTCCTGCTTCTTAATATAGGGGGTCAACAATGCCAAGAGTTGGTGAAAGCAGGGGTCCATCATCCGGGGATAATTCCGAAAATCATCCGTATTATTCTCCTGGAGCTCCCGCAGCAAAGGCATATGACATAATTGGTCACGATTAATAAAGAAACCAATTTTTGGTCAAAGAAATCCTCCTCCTCCTGTTCCTGGACTTGGGTCAAAGCAATAACTCCAAGGCCAATAATAAATAACACGTTATCTGCTCCGATTCCGCAACATGGCTGGTTGACGATTGGCTGTTCAGAAATGAACTGAAAAGCACGAAATGAAAAGCGTGAAATGAAAAGCGCGAATCAACTCTCACCAAACTTCTTCTAACACGAAATTAGCAGAACGAGCACAAAGGGTGGCGCCTGACAATTGAACTTCTTCTTTTTCGGCTCATAGTACATCTAGTACGTCACTACGTTCGTGTTTGTTGGCCGACATTTGTGTACCGTTTGTATGCAAGACAAAATCCAGGGGCACGCCTTCGGACAAAAGTCTGATGTTTTGTCTGCGGAAAATCCGATCGTGTGTATGAGTCTCAAAATAGACCATTGCTAAAGAAGCTGGTTGTTCACAGAGTGCTGTATCCAAGCATATTAATGGAAGGTTGAGTGGAAGGAAAAGGTGTGGTAGAAAAGGGTGCACAAGCAACAGGGTTAAATGCAGCCTTGAGAGGATTGTGAAGCAAAGGCCATTCAAGAATTTGGGGGAGATTCACACGGAGTGGACTACGGCTGATGTCAGTCTTTCAAGAGCCACCACACACAGATGTATCCAGGACATGGACTACAACCGTCGCATTCCTTGTGTCAAGCCACTGCTGAACCAGAGACAATGTCAGAAGTGTCCTACCTGGGCTAAGAAGGAAAAGGACTGGACTGTTGCTCAGCGGTCCAAAGTCCCCTTTTCAGATGAAAGTAAATTTTGCATTTCATTTGGAAATCAAGGTCCCAGAGTCTGGAGGAAGAGTGGAGAGGCACCGAATCCAAGTTGCATGAGGTCCAGTGTGAAGTTTCCACAGTCATTGATGATTTGGGGAGTCATGTCATCTGCTGGTGTTGGTCCATTGTGTTTTATCCAGTACAAAGTCAGAGTAGCCCTCTACCAGGAAATTCTAGAGCACTTCACACTTCCCTCTGCTGACCAGCTTTATGGAGATGCTAATTTCATTTTCCAGCAGGACTTGGCACCTGCCCACACTGCCAAAAGTACCAATACCTGGTTTAATGATCATGGTGTCACTGTGCTTGATTGGCCAGCAAACTCGCCTGACCTAAACCCCATAGAGAATCTGTGGGGTATTGTCAAGAGGAAGATGAGAGACACCAGACCCAACAATGCAGATGAGCTGAAGGCCACTATCAAAGCAACTTGGGCTTCCATAACACCTCAGCAGTGCCACAGGCTGATCACCTCCATGCCGCGCCGCATTGATGCAGTAATTCATGCAAAAGAAGCCCCGACCAAGTACTGAGTGCATACTATACTGTACATGGACATACTTTTCAGTAAGCCAACATTTCTGTATTAAAAATCCTTTTATTGGTCTTATGTAATATTCTGATTTTCTAAGATACTGCATTTTGGGTTTTTACTAGCTGTAAGCCATAACCATCAAAATAAAAGAAAGAAATGCTTGAAATCT
The DNA here is from genome assembly GCA_037953035.1 of Aquarana catesbeiana. Classification (NCBI taxonomy): domain Eukaryota; kingdom Metazoa; phylum Chordata; class Amphibia; order Anura; family Ranidae; genus Aquarana; species Aquarana catesbeiana. Next base: position 288,496 of record JBBHAA010001626.1, on the reverse strand, counting down.
ATCACTCTGTGTGTAATAAATCTGTATAATATAAGATGTTTCACTTTTTTAATTGAATTACTGAAATAAATTAACTTTTTGATGATATTCAAATTTTTTGAGACGCACCTGTATGTCTTTTTCTCTCCTTCCTCCTTTAACTACTAGCCGACCAGCGCACGACGATGTACGTCAGCACAATGGCACGGCTGGGCAAATGGGCGTACAGGTACAGGTCCCCTTTAAATCGCACGTGATCGTGCCCGCAGGTCCTGCGGACTTGATGTCCTCCGGGGGGCCCACGATCGTGTCACCGAGTGGAAGAACGGGGAGATGCCTTTGTGAACATCTGCCTAGTGACATGACAGAGATCTACTGCTCCCTATCATCGCGAGCAGTGATCGCTGTCATGTCAGTGGTAGCCCATCCCCCCACAGTTAGAATACCTCCCTAGGACACACTTAACACCTTGATCGCCCCCTAGTGTTCAACCCCTTCCCTGCCAGTGTCATTTACACAGTAATCAGTGCATTTTTATAGCACTGATCGCTGTATAAATGACAATGATCCCAAAATAGTGTCAAAAGTGTCTGATGTGTCCGCCATAATGTCGCAGTCATGATAAAAAAAAAAAAATCGCAGATCACCGCCATTACTAATAAAAAAAAAAATTTATAAAAAAAAATGCCATAAATCTATCCCCTATTTTGTAGACGCTATAACTTTTGCGCAAATCAATATACGCTTATTATGTTTCAAAGCCAACAACTCAGGGACAGGAAGTGCATACTTAATTTATTTACTGGCATGTACAAATTCAGACAGTAGAGGGCAGCAGATTCCTGCAAAGATTTTCAGCAAGTACAGAAAATACCTATAGATCTTGCCAAAAATGCAATGTCCTTGTCATTGTAATGTATTCGAATATTCATAAATTCGAAAATTCAAAATTCCAAAATCCGAAAATTTGAAAATCGGAAATAATAATAACTTAACTATTAATAACGATTAAATTATAGGTATTGGACTTTTCTTTCAAATTTGGCTGTTAGTGAACGTAACGAATACGAATTTATCCAAAGTTACGAATTATCCAAAGTAACGAATGCCGTATCTAAACGAATGGAACGTAACAAATTAATAATAATTAACAATAATAATAATATTAACAATAAAAACATTTTATTATTATTATTTATTGTTAAATCGTTCCGTTCCATTCGTCTATACGGCATTCGTTATTTCGGATAATTTGTAACTTCGGATAAATTCGTATTTGTTACGTTCACTAACAGCCAAATTTGAAAGGAAATTCCAATACCTATAATTTATTAGTTAGTTATTCTTTCTAATTTTCGGATTTTCTTTCGTATTTTCAGAATAAGAAAAAGAAAATGTGCAGAGCTAGTCATCCTACAAAGCTAAATGTACATTCTTTCTGTGCACATGCCAGCAAAATTTAGGGTTATTAGGCTATTTTCTATCCAAGGCAGATGTTCTTCGTTCATAAGAAAAATATGAATAAGGAAAATACCGCAATATGGCCAATAGATGGATCTGTTTATTGTGGTGATGTTTTCCAGAGATCGTCAAATAATAATGCGGTATTTTCCTGATTCACTCTTTTCTTATGAATGAAGAACATCCGACCTGGAGCCTAGAAACAATCGATTTTTTTTTTTTTAACGTATATGCAGTTTTGCAGAACAAATGATCTGCAATTTTTTTTACTGTCCTGATAGGAAATGAGGAGATTAACCCTTCCCATGGGGTAAAGATTGATGTAAAAATCTGACAGGAGTTCCATTCCTCCAAACAGTATGTATGATGAAGCTGATGATCATAGGAAATAAACATATATTTACTATGGTTGTCAATCGATTTTTCGAACACACACATATATATATATATATATATATATATATATATATATATATATATATATATATATATATATATGTATATACAGTGGGGACTGAAAGTATTCAGACCCCCTAAAATTTTTCACTCTTTGTTATATTGCAGCCATTTGCTAAAATCATTTAGGTTCATTTTTTTTCCTCATTAATGTACACACAGCACCCCATATTGACAGAAAAACACAGAATTGTTGACATTTTTGCAGATTTATTAAAAAAGAAAAACTGAAATATCACATCGTCCTAAGTATTCAGACCCTTTGTTCAGTATTTAGTAGAAGCCCCCTTTTGATCTAATACAGCCATGAGTCTTTTTGGGAAAGATGCAACAAGTTTTTCACACCTGGATTTGGGGATCCTCTGCCATTCCTCCTTGCAGATCCTCTCCAGTTCTGTCAGGTTGGATGGTAAACGTTGGTGGACGGACATTTTTAGGTCTCTCCGGAGATGCTCAATTGGGTTTAAGTCAGGGCTCTGGCTGGGCCATTCAAGAACAGTCACGGAGTTGTTGTGAAGCCACTCCTTCGTTATTTTAGCTGTGTGCTTAGGGTCATTGTCTTGTTGGAAGGTAAACCTTCGGCCCAGTCTGAGGTCCTGAGCACTCTGGAGAAGGTTTTCGTCCAGCATATCCCTGTACTTGGCCACATTCATCTTTCCCTCGATTGCAACCAGTCGTCCTGTCCCTGCAGCTGAAAAACACCCCCACAGCATGATGCTGCCACCACCATGCTTCACTGTTGGGACTGTATTGGACAGGTGATGAGCAGTGCCTGCTTTTCTCCACACATACCGCTTAGAATTAAGGCCAAAAAGTTCTATCTTGGTCTCATCAGACCAAAGAATCTTATTTCTCACCAACTTGGAGTCCTTCAGGTGTTTTTTTAGCAAACTCCATGCGGCTTTCATGTGTCTTGGCGTCGGGCCACTCTGCCATAAAGCCCCGACTGGTGGAGGGCTGCAGTGATGGTTGACTTTCTACAACTTTCTCCCATCTCCCGACTGCATCTCTGGAGCTCAGCCACAGTGATCTTTGGGTTCTTCTTTACCTCTCTCACCAAGGCTCTTCTCCCCCGATAGCTCAGTTTGGCCGGACGGCCAGCTCTAGGAAGAGTTCTGGTCGTCCCAAACGTCTTCCATTTAAGGATTATGGAAACCACTGTGCTCTTAGGAACCTTAAGTGCAGCAGATATTTTTTGTAACCTTGGCCAAATCTGTGCCTTGCCACAATTCTGTCTCTGAGCTCTTCAGGCAGTTCCTTTGACCTCATGATTCTCATTTGCTCTGACATGCACTGTGAGCTGTAAGGTCTTATATAGACAGGTGTGTGGCTTTCCTAACCAAGTCCAATCAGTATAATCAAACACAGCTGGACTCAAATGAAGGTGTAGAACCATCTCAAGGATGATCAGAAGAAATGGACAGCACCTGAGTTAAATATATGAGTGTCACAGCAAAGGGTCTGAATACTTAGGACCATGTGATATTTCAGTTTTTCTTTTTTAATAAATCTGCAAAAATGTCAACAATTCTGTGTTTTTCTGTCAATATGAGGTGCTGTGTGTACATTAATGAGGAAAAAAATGAACTTAAATGATTTTAGCAAATGGCTCCAATATAACAAAGAGTGAAAAATTTAAGGGGGTCTGAATACTTTCCGTCCCCACTGTATATATATATATATATATATATATTTGTTTTGCAAAACAAATGATCTGCAATTTTTTTTACTGTCCTGATGGGAAATGAGGGGATTGACTCAGTCTATACAATAAATAAATAAAATATACTGTATATTTACTATGGTCGTCAGCTCCATCTAGTGGCCACATTGCAGTATTTACCTGATTCACACTATACTTATGAATGAAGGACATCCGACCTGGAGAGAAACTAGCCTAAAAACAATCGATTTTTCAAACATAGATGCAGTTTTGCAGAACAAATGATCTGAAATTTTTTTTACTGATGGGAAATGAGGGGATTAACCCTTCCCATTGGGTAAAGATTGATGTAAAAATCAAATAGGAGTTCCATTGCTCTATACCAGGGAACTCAAACTGGCAGCCCCTCCAGCTACAAATCCCATGAGCCATTGCAAGGTTGACAGTTACAAGCATGACTCCCACAGGCAGAGGCATTATGGGACTTGTAGTTCCGCAACAGCTGGAAGGCCACCAGTTTAAGATCCTGTCTCTATACAATACATATGAGCTGATGATCATAGGAAATAAATATACTGTATATTCACTATGGTCCTTAGCTCAGTCTAGTGGCCATATTGCGGTATTTACCTGATTCACACTATACTTATGAATGAAGAACATCCGACCTGGAGAGAAAATAGCTTAGTAACATTTTGATTTTGCCGGCATTCACACACAACTGTAGGTGCAGTTTTGCAGGATGAATAGCTCTGCAATTTTTTTTTTTAATAAATACATCCCTTAGTGCAGGGGTAGGCAACCTGCAGCCTACCAGCTGTTGCAGAACTACAAGTCCCATCATGCCTCTGGGAGTAATTGTAACTGCCAGAATTGCAATGCCTCATGAGAAATGTATTCCACAGGGGAGGGGGGTGGATGTGGAACAATTATAACCCTACATAGGTACCATCCCAGAAAGATACAAAAATCAATAAGAAAAGTAGGGTGAAGTGGGACTTTGTATGTACCCCTATAGGGTTTAATTGAAGGTATATACCACAGAGTAAAAATAGTTAAACTTTATTTTCCATATATCAATGGTCAAATAAGAACATTTTACAATTATAACAGGTTAAAATCACAGTTACTGTTATTTAGTCCAGGACGTGCTGATCCTGACAGAAGGGATCAAAACAGATGGCCTACGCGTTTCGCAGGGAACTCCGCTTCGTCAGGGCCTTAAAGTAGCACGAATTTGGTACAAATATTATAATAACCTTTGAATGAAATATTGACAAGGTTATAGGTAAATATTAATAAATGCTTAAATCATTATAAGAGCATAGAATTTAGAGAATATATGAGGCATTCACAATTGCCCGAACAACATTACAGTGTAATATAGCATAAAACTTGACAAATTAAAGTTGCATTCTATTTATATGTGTCAAGAAACCAAAAACAAAGCAAAGGAACAAATAGATCAATTAATGCCTATAGCTCAAAGTTATATTAATGTATTGTTCTTTCACCTGTATTATGTCGATAATACAGTTGGTCCAATGAGGAAGGAGCCTGGTGAGCCTTGTGGGGATGATCTCCGCGTCCTCACCGGGAAAGCAGCGCAGACTCCTATGTAATGGTCATCATAATATTGATGTTCAGTGGCGGCTGGTGCTCAAAATTTTTGGGGGGGCGCAAACAAACTTAAAAATACTGAACCCCCGATCAATTGCAGCCTCACTGTGCCCATCAAATGCAGTCATTGTGCCCATCATATGCAGCCACATGTGCCATCATATGCAGCCACTTGTGCCCATCATATGCAGCCATGTGTGCCCATCATATGCAACCATTGTGCCCATCAAACGCAGCCACTGTGCCCATCAAATGCAGCCACTTGTGCCCATCATATGCAGCCACTTGTGCCCATCATATGCAGCCACTTGTGCCCATCATATGCAGTCACTTGTGCCCATCATATGCAGCCACGTGTGCCCATCATATGCAGTCACTTGTGCCCATCATATGCAGCCATGTGTGCCCATCATATGAAGCCACTGTGCCCATCATATGCAGCCACTTGTGCCCATCATACGCAGCCACTGTGCCCATCAACCCCAACCCCCCCGCACGCGGTTCTGACAGCGGGTCTGACGCCCTGCCTCCTGATTGGCGGGGAGGAAGGTTAGTGTGAAAATAGCGAAAATGAATGTGCTATTGTCACACAATTGGGTGGGATCAGGGTGCACTCTCTGCGCCCCCCGAGTCCACCCTATTTTGAAGCCTATTAGAGCCTCTGGCTCTAATCAGGTGTTTCAAAAAGTAACACCCCCTCCCACCCCCGCCATAGGAATCCATGCGTCTGGCGTCCTGAAAGGGGCCGGGCGCATGGATGGGGGGGGTAATAACAGTTTAGCACCCACAAAAAAAAGAGAAGAGAAGAAAAAAGAAAAAGTAAGCATAAAAAGGGAAGGGAAAAGGAGAAGCAGAGAAAGAAAACGAAAAAATAAATAAATAAATGAAGGAAGAAATAGAAAAATGGTGTATGTATATACATAGAGATAACCTCGGCCCTCCAGCTGTTGCCAAACTACAAGTCCCATCATGCCTCTGGGAGTAATTGTAACTGCCGGCCTTGCAATGCCTCATGGGAAATGTAGTTCCACAACAGCTGGAGGGCCAAAAGTTGCCTACCCCTGCCTTAGGGTCTTATGAACATAGGGGGGGCAGGTGGATGTGCAGGTGTCATCCGACCAACCACCATCACCTGTCTCTGTGTGAACAAACAGGAACGCTGGACTCGGGTGGACATTTGTGTTTATGTCTAACAGAGAGGCATGAGGAGAAGCACGCAGACAGTTTTGGTGCCAACTAGAGCGAAGGAATAGTAAACCGGGCAAGCCTGAACTAATTTGTCCGACTGCCAATTTTCTAGAGAAGTGTCAATAACTGCTGGAAATGGTAATTATCATCTCATGTGCATAGATCATTTTTTGCTTTAAAGTGTAACGCCAATCTGTTGAGAAAAAAAACATTCCCCTCTGGGTGATTTGTGTGCAGTACAAAGATTTTAACAAACTTTGTTGCAGATTCCTACCTGTTTCTGCTCTGAAGGAATAGCTGTTTGTTTGACCGTGTCTTTTGATTACTGGTTCTGAATAGGAGGGTCTGGTTCATTATAATCACCCGGTGCACTCTAAGGCCCCATTCACACCTCAGCATCTAGTAGCTTAACCCCTAGCCGACCAGCCGGCGTCATTATACCGCGGCAGGTTGGCTCGTTCCCGCAAATCGCCGCAGTTGTACGTCGGCTCCTTTTAAGAGCCGTAGTAGGCGCGTGCGCCCGCTGCGCGATGGGGGTGGGGCCCGATGTCTGCCGGCCACCCGCGATCGCAGCAAAGGGAGCCATAACAAGGATCTGTCAATGTAAACACACAGATCCCCCTTCTGACAGGGTAGGAGAGACAGATCTGCTGTTCCTAGTGATTAGGAACAGCGATCTCTCTCCTCCTCCAGTCAGTCCCCTCCCCCCACAGTTAGAAACACCTCCCTAGGGAACATTTAACCCCTGGATCGCCCCCTAGTGTTAACTCCTTCCCTTCCAGTGTCATTTATACAGTAATAAGTGCACTTTTATAGCACTGATCGCTGTATAAATGTCAATGGTCCCAAAAAAGCGTCAAAAGTGTCCGATCTGTCTGACGTAGTCCCGCTAAAAATCGCTGATCGCCGCCATTGCTAGTAAAAAAAAAAAAATAATAATTTTTTTTTTTTTTGTAGCTCGAATCGGGCAGATTTGAGCGTTTTTGGCACATTTTTATTCCCATAGAAATGAATGAATAGGTGTCATTGGCGTGTTTTTGTGCGCATTTGCTTGCATGTTTTTATGCGAGATTCTCTGCTCAAATGAAATTTTTAAAAAAATAAATAAATAGTAATAATATATTAATAAATACATGTATAACACGGATAACTAAAAATCATCAATAATAAATTAAATTAAATAAATAAATAATACGTAATAATACATAAATAAATAGTAATTAACCCATGGGTGCTCAACCTGTGTCCCTCCAGCTGTTGTGGAACTACAAGTCCCGTGATGCATTGTAAGGCTGACAGTTACAAGCATGACTCTAAAAGACAGAGGCGTGATGGGACTTGTAGTTTTGCAACAGCTGGAGGGCCAGAGGTTGAGCACCCTTGAATTAACCCCTACCCTTAAAAATATATTATATAAAATGATTATTAATAATAATAATAATAATAATAATAATATTAGTAATAATAAAATAATAATGCCCCATACACACGGTCGGAATTTCCGACAGAGCTTATCATCGTATATTCCGACCGTGTGTATGCCCCATCGGACTTTTCACGTCGAAAATTCAGACGAACTTAGATAGAGAGCATGTTCTATATTTTTCCGATGGAACAAATTCCTATCGGGAAAACCGCTCGTCTGTATGCTGTTCCGACGTACCAAAAATGACGCATGCTCTGAAGCAAGTACAAGATGTCGTACGTGTTGTCCCGTCGTACGTGTTGTACGTCATTGCGTTCTTGACGGTCGGAATTTGGTGTGACCGTGTGTATACAAGGCAGCTTGAGCGGAATTCTGTCGGAAAGACCTTCAGAGTTTATTCTGACGGCAAAACCTTTCGTGTGTACAGGGCATAAGAAATAAACACCAAAACCCGAACACAAAATAAATACATTATTATTATTATTATTATTATTATTATCAGTAATACAAATTTATTATTATTACTATTGTTATTATTAATAATAAAATAAATAATAATTTATTTATTTTGTGTTAGGGTGTTTAATTATTTATTAGCTTAGTTTATTATTATTATTTTTTTTTTAAGGGTTAGGGGTTAATTATTTATTTTTATTACATAGTATTCATTTATTACTTTTATTTATGATTACTTTTATTTATTTGTGTATTTATTTTACATTTATTTATTTAATAATGTATTATTATTATTAATATTATTATTATTATTATTAGTAGTAGTAGTAGTAGTAGTAGCAGTAGTAGTATTAACACCCTAATCCTAACAAAAATGTATAAATAAATAATAAATAACCATTACACCTATCCCAACCTTAATAGGAAGTAAACACTGCCTCTTTTTTTTGTGACCTGCAAAGTAAAGGCATAATGTGCATACTAGCACATTATGTGAAACTTACCTGCAAACGAAGCCCTTGTCGTCCCCGCTGGAGGCCGCATCCATCTTCGCCCGTCTTCCTTTTCCGGGTCAGCGGTCTCCGGCTGCGTGACTGGCTGAAGCTGCGTGACATCACTCCTGCGCATGCGGGCGGGAGCCACTGGTCACGGCACAAGGCTCTGAAGAAACGGCATGGGTGGCCATTCCCTCAGAGCGCAGGCCCCGATGACGTCATCGGCGCAGTGTACAGTAAATATCTCCTAAACGGTGCAAGTTTAGGAGCTATCTACAGTACCTATAGCTGAGCCTTATTATAGGCTTAACTATAGGTACAAACATTAGAGGGAAGTTTACTTCCTCTTTACCTCTAATCCCTTACCCTAACAAAAATAATAATAATAATAAATTATTAATAATAATAATAATAATAATAATAATAATAATAATAAAACAAAAAAATTTTATAAATGCTGATGGAAAAGCTAAAAAAGCTGAAAAACCTAGCAACAGATGATAGTTTTCTCTGTTGGCTAATAAAAAAACGCCAAAGCTCAAAAACGCTGTATAAAACCATGTAAATCGTGCATAAAAACGAGCGAGAAAAAACTCCGGTCAAATGCTCAAAGACAATACACTCAGGTGTGAAAGCAGATTTAGTGTTCTAATAAGGAAAGTTGCAGTGTCTGCATCCCTTTATAAGTGATTAACCCTTGAGTAATATCTCACCAACACTGAATTTCCTATTGCAGATGATGCCTAAAATCTGACTTGTATCAGTGAGCACAAGCAGGAATTGACATTCATGCTGCATACCAGCATTGAATACCTCCGAGTTGTATTACTAAACACTTCAATACTGGCCACTTTCCCCCTTCCTGCCCAGGCCAATTTTCAGCTTTCAGCGCTGTCACTTTTTAAATGACAATTGCGCGGTCATGCTACACTGTACACAAACACATTTTTTATCATTTTGTTCCCACAAATAGAGCTTTCTTTTGGTGGTATTTTTGGTGGTAAAAACCTCTGCGGTTTTTATTTTTTTGCACTATAAACAAAAAAAAGACAGAAAATTTTGAAAAAAAACAAAAACGTTTTTCTTTGTTTCTGTTATAAAATTGTGTAAATAAGTAAGTTTTCTCCTTCACCAATGCACACTGATGAGGCTGCACTGACGGGCACTGATGAGGTGGCACCAATGAGGTGACACTGATGAGGTGGCACTGATGGGCACTAATATGCAGCACTGATGGGCACTAATATGCAGCACTGATGGGCACTGATAGGCAGCACTGATGGGCACTCATAGGTGGCACTGATGGGCACTGAAAGGCTGCACTGATGGGTACTTATAGGTGGCACTGATAGGCACTGATAGATGACACTGATAGGCATCACTTATAAGGAGGCACTGGCAGGCATTACTGATGGGCACTGATTGGTATAATTTATGGGCACTGATTGGCATCCCTTGTGGTCCTGGGTGGGCATCCTGGGGGGGGGGGGGGCTGCACTGATAATAAATCAGTCCATAGAGGAAAAGCCGATACACGGCTTTTCCTGTTTACGCTGTGATCAGCCGTGATTGGACACAGCTGATCGCGTGTTAAAGAGCCTCCGTCAGACGTTCTATACCTAGATCGGAGTTGTGGTGTGTCAGACTGACACACCGCACCACCGATCGCCGCGCTGCGCGCCCCCGGCTTATCCTGCTGGACGCCATAGGACGTTCAGTAGGGATAACTGAACCACTTGGCGCATGTCATATTGCTATGTGGCAGGCAGGAAGTGGTTAACCGCCAGTGCACGACAATATACGTCGGCAGAATGGCACGGGTGCGCAAAAGGGCATACCCGTACATCCCTTCGTCATCCCGGGTTAGCCAACTATCCATGGTGCTTAGGTTGTCCACACTGTCCCCAGACCAGGACAACTGACGTGTTTCCTTCTTCAGAGAAATCCTTCCTCATGCCGATCAAATGCTGGTTTTTCTAGCCTCTTGGACAGGCTTGTGTACACAGAGGCCAATTGTCGGCTGGTTTCTGTTGAACCGGTTAATATTTGGCTTGTGTGTACCTGACTTAACGTGGTAGTAAACTAATATTTTTTAACTTGTACCTACAGGTAAGCCTATAATAAGGCTTACCTGTAGCTACAGTGAATATCGCCTAATCTTGCGGTGTTTAGGAGATATTCACACTTGATGCAGCTGGTGTAGCCACCGGCGCATGCCATGCCCGACCTTCAGAGTTCCGTGCCGTAGCCTAGGGCTCCCACGCCCATGCACTGAAGTGACGCCATCGCAGACCCGGCCGCTCATACAGCCGGAGCCCACGAAACCCGGAAGGAAGACCGGGGAAGACGGAAGCCCTGTCAGCCATGACAGCACGCCGCTGGAGGGCTTTGTTCTAAGGTATTTCATAATGTGCTAGTATGCACTGCATACTAGCACATTATGCCATTGCCTTGCATGTGATTTTTTTTTTTGAAAGCCACAGTTTACTACTGCTTTAACCACCTCGCGCCCGCGCTATAGACGAAACACGGCTACGGCTCACATTGCTGGGAGTGCGTCTATGGACGTCCTCCTGTGACCATACTTCCCTTCCTTCCTTCGGACACAGCTGATCACAGATCAGGGCAAAGAGCCAATCACAGCAGCTCTTTACCATGTGATCAGCTGTGTCCAGTCACAGCGGATCACAGTGTAAACAGGATTTGCCGGTTATCGGCAGTCCTCTCCTCACTCTGACAGCTAGTGAGGAGAGGAGAGACGATAACCAGCATTCCACACAGGGGACATCTATGATAATTAGGGCACCGATTATCAGTCTCCTAATTATCAGTGCAGCCCCAACAGTGCCCACAAGTGCTTCCATTCAGTGCTGCCAATTAGTGCTGCCGGTCAGTGCCCATCGGTGCTGCTGGTTACTGCTGCCGGTCAGTGCCCATCAGTGTTGCCTATGAGTGTCGCCTATCAGTGCCCATCAGTGGCACATATCAGTGTCCATCAGTGGCACATATCAGTGTCCATCAGTGCAACTTATCCGTGTTCATCAGTGCAGCCTCATTAGTGCCCATCAGTGCAGGATATCAGTGCCCATCAGTGATGCCTATGAGAGCCACCTATCAGTGCCCATCAGTGGCACATATCAGTGCACCCTCATCAGTGTCCATCAGTGCAACTTATCAGTGTCCATCAGTGCAGCCTCATTAGTGCTCATCAGTGTTGCCTCAGTGCCCATCAATGCAACCTATCAGTGTCAATCAGTGCAGCCTCATCAGTGAAGGAGAAAAATTTCTTATCTCAAGAACTGTATAATATAAACTAAGAAAAACTTTTTTTTTCAAAGTGTTCTGTCTTTTTTTTATTTGTTTAGCAAAAAATTAAAATGTGATTAAATACCACAAAAAGAAACATCTATCTGTCTCCAAAAAATTATAAAAATGTCCTTTGGGCGCAGTGTTGCATGACCGCCCAATTGTCATTCAAAGTGCGACAGCGCTGAAAGCTGAAACATGACCTGGGCAGGAAGGGGGTGAAAGTGCCTGGTAGGCGAGTGATTAAGAAGGAAAAGGACAGGTTCGGGTGCTTGACAATGAGGCAACAAAATGCAGTAGAAAAAAAAATAAATTACAGGGCCATTAAGTGCGCGGATTTAGTTTAGCGTCACTGTAAATGGCCACTTTGGCCAATCTAAACAACCTGCTGGCTCGGCCACTTTTTAGCAGGACCCTGAAGTTCTCGTGTGCTGTGCATTCTTTTGCTAGGAATGTAGATTTGTTTCTGGCCCTCGGGTGGAGATCTGCTCAGCGAAGTGCGCTCACATATGACAACACCCAGAAATAATCATTTCTTGTACCAACTTGGCCCGGTGGGCACCTTGGCAGGCGGGGATCACAGGTGTTCCATCCCTATACAATGTGCCGCACGGTGTTATTCTTGGCCTGGCTTTCGAATGTCAAATCACTGCAATGAGTTGAGTCGGTACAAATGTGTTTCGTAGAATGAGTTTCATTTGTTTTTACTTTTAAACTTTATTAAACCCAGGCATTTTAACCCTTCCGTTGTTGGATTGGATGTACCGCAAGCGGATCCATTCAAATCACCATAACCTGGAGGTATCTTAACTCCATCTAGCTCCATCCTGTTCCCGAACGAATGTTATTTCCAGGGAAATCCGCGTGCCGTTCAGATCTCGGCATCTACCTCTATCTTTCCCAATCTCTTTCCTTCCATGCCAGGAACCCAGCCCAGGTCTTTTTTCCAACCCTCGCTTCCTCATATGTCATGGGAAAAGTATGCGGCTCTCTAAGAGGTGGTTCGGAGTTTTCGTTCTGCCGGGAGCTGGGAAGGCTATGTTAGGACAGACCCACATTTAGGATACAGGGGGGGGGGGGGGGGAGCGAAACTGAGTCCCTTCTCTGGTTCACACGAGTGATTCATATTCGAAATCCCTTCTTCCGGATGGACACGGGTCTTTTTTTTTTTTATACGGAAATAACTCCTATTAAAACAAAATGTTTTGTAATCCCAACCGTGACACAAGGATAATCACTACCCTTTTAGCTGGGAAAATTATTCTGCTGGATCTAATATAAGGATGGAGCGCACCTTTTTTACGCACCTGATGGCACCCGGTACAGGCTGGGGTCCTAGAAAGAGCCGAGAATAGGATAATATTGTCCACATGATTGCTATTTATTGTTAGGAGTGCTCACTGAACACAGCGAGTATTTATTACTGTTAGGGATGAGCTTCGGGTTTGGGTTGAGTACAGATTTCCAGCAAACTCAACCCATTTGTGCACACAGAGAACTGATGTGGCTGTTTGCAATCGACTACCAATAATGTACTTTTATATTGTAAAGCGCTGCGTAAACTGTTGGCGCTATATAAATCCTGAATAATAATAATAATAATACTTCCTGGCTTCCGAACTTAGGTCAAATGTATAATAACCAATAATAGGGGCTTCCTTATTGGCCATTGCACAACGTGCTCCCCGCAGAGGGACTGGGCTCTCACCAAGAGCTCCATGTTCCATACTAACTAAAGCCCAGTTTCCAGTCACCTGATTGCTGTGATAGCCTGTGATTGGCTATCATGGTGATCAATCACTATATAGACAGCCCCCGTGTATGCTTTCTCTTCTGAAAGGGGAGAAAGATACATTGTTTCTTTCCTTGCTGGAGGAGAAATACATAAATATCTTCTATTCTGAAAGGAGAGAAAGATACATTGTTTCTTTCCTTGCTGGAAAAGAAGTACATAAATATCTTCTTTTACAAAGGTTTTAGAATATATGGATATAATGGTTGGACAGTTTCCAGAAACAGACACATTTCTCATAATCCCTGGTAATTGTAAAAAGTGAGGAAAGAGACAGGGCTCTCTCAGAAAATAGTGGGATTTTGTTTGGAGATAGTGTGTTTCATAGGCGTGCGCACAGGGTGTGCCAGGTGTGCCTGGGCACACCCTAATCACCCCGTGTGGTGCATATTTCCAATGTTTAGTCCCCTGATATTTCACCAAATAAAAAAAATATCAATTTTTTTCTCCTAAAAAATTGTAAAAAAATAACCGTCCTACTGACACCACCAATATCTGCCCTTATGACACCATTCACTGCTCTACTGACACCTTCCCTATATATACACATGCACACACATATATGTTTGAGATTTGGGGTGTACACCCTATTGCAATAGGCTGCGCACACCTATGGTGTGTCTGTTATTAAGGTGAGCACCAAAAACAACAATAAATTAAGAAAATATAAGTTTGTCAAAGGGTATCAGAATAAAAACAACACAGACATAATACATATTGTAGACCGTGAGTTAGTACTTGATGTATGAAATCAGATGCGTGAGTATGCAGGAGTGGCCAACATATTTCCCAAAATGCTTCACCGGGGCACCGCATACATCTATGATTTCATCTAGGTTATATAAGACATAAGACATGTCATTAATATAATAGCAAACATACAGTTATCAATACATTTACAGAGGTAAAAAGAGATTTTTTTTATATACATTGTATTTCATATAATGACAACATAAGCTACAAATTCTCACCTGACCTATGAAGAATGAACGATTTGAGCGCAACATTATGCAGTCATCCACCCATCAGGAAGTACACTACTGGAGCTAAGTCCCAATGGAAGTCAGATCCAAACGGGATAGCCGGTGGGAAGATTGGATCGTAATAATTGCCAAAATTAAGATAATGACGCAATCTAAAAATTAAATTGAATTGCAAAAGTAATAATGGTATTAAATTATAATACACTTAAAAGGGATAGCACCAAAATTCATAGTTAGAGCATATTATTAATATTAGTCTAAACAGGGAGAGACTATAGTAAAGGATAAAAATAGTAATAAGGGTTTAGTTAGTTATTATACATATTATTTTATTTATTGTATCTTGTTCTTTTTCTTTTGTATTATTTGTTATTTAAAATGATCAAGCTTCTAAATCGAAGGTAGGAGGGAAAATAAGGTAAAGTCCTCAGAAAGAAAGAGACAATTATTATTAATCAATCTGCGAAAAATATCCTGGTGAGTAGTAAAGGTGGTAATGATTTTTGTGGTTGAATTGGTTTCCCGAACCTTAGATTGAAAGATAAGTGATTCCCGTGTGTTTAGTTTAGCCCTCTGGCTTTTTTAAGGACTTTTTTTACTATACCCCCTGGTTTATAGTCACCACCTTTACTGCTCTCCAGGATATTTTTCGTAGACTGATTAATAATAATTGCCACTTTCTTTCTGAGGACCCCATTATTTCCAAATATGTGGCTAACACACCACAGATTGTGTACAGGAGATCCCGATCAATTAGGGACAGTCTGATACACAGTCACCTTCCCCCTGCCGCTCCCATTCTTGAAGCGACGGGAGGAAGGGGGACATTCAAATGTGGCCAATGTGATCAGTGTCTGTGGATTAGGGAAGGTGTGGGATGCCCTCTACCACAAGGTGGATTCCACAAACTAAAGGGGTACGCTGACTGTAGTACTATTGGTATTGTCTATCTAGCCATGTGCCAGTGAGGTGCTATTTTACATTGGCAAGACCAAGCGTCCATTTGCCAAGCGTATACAAGACCACTTGTACTATCTAGATGCAGGATTATTAAACACCCCAATATGTAAACATGTGGGGCTTAACCATAGCTATAATCCATCATACATTTCATTTTTTGCACTAGAAGTCATCCCAGAGTCAGAAAGGGGAGGGGACTCCAAAAAGAAGCAAGATGGATTTTTAATCAGAGAGCCACCTACCCACCAGGGTTAAACACGGCATTGTCATTTAAACCTTTCCTTTAAATTATGTTATATTTGCATCTATATTCCTGAACTATATGTGGTAACAGCTCGTAGCCTCCCTTGCATTGCTACTCAGCCTTCCCTTTTTCACGTCTATGTCTATTAGATGCTCCTTCTATTTTATTATATTCTTTTATTTTTATTTTTTTTGTAGTTTTTGTTTTATTTTTGCTTTACTCTGTTTGGTTTTGATTTGCTTTGTACCCAACATCTTCATTATGTGCACATCGCTGGCGTTACCCCTGCTCGTATGTAGGGCAGTATACCCTATGCTGACACGACCATTTGAAGCTGAGGTGCACCTTATAGATATTTATTATCATGTATAACTTCTTGTTACTTATATTCCATAGGAAAAGAAAGAATTTTTGTATACTAAAGATCGTTTTCTTTATTTGTTTGTTTATTCCAATAGATGTGGCATTTATTTATGGATGATACCTGCGTTTCATCTCAGCGTTCACCCATCTCACACCCTGGGGCTGCTTGCTATTGGTGGGAAGATTTGCGTGTCCCTGTTAATGAGGTGGGACTTCCCCTATTTCTCCCCCTCACTTCCTGTTCACACCACCAATGTGTGACTGGTGGCGCCAGCGCACCATGACCGCTTGTCGGGGCTGGTACGCATGTGCGCTTACAGGGACGCCCAGGCCAGAAGTGATGTCAGGGGTCATTTCTGACCCTTCACTTCCGGTGGGATCGTGGGCATTTAAGTTGGCAGCGTCGGCTTTATGTCGACACACGCATCTTGTTGTCAGTGGTGTAGCGTGCTACACACCATTGCTGTGCCTCCGCTATCCAGGGACTCGCTATGACTATCTACTCTATCAGGTAAGGGCTTATTTTAGAAGTCTTTCAGGCTTATTGGTTATTGTTTGGAAGTTTGGAGGCTGTCTTAGGTCATATTTTCTTTTTCTCTATAGTCAGTTTTACACAGTGGTGATATGGCATCTGACTATGTATCCCATCACTGTTATACCTGACCCTGGGGTAAGCGCTATAGTAGATGTAGTCTCAGGGTTTATATCCTATGTATTACTTTACCTTATTTTCCCTCCTACCTTCAATGTAGAAGCTTTATCAATTTAAATAACAAATAATAAAAAAGAAAAAGAGCAAGATACAATAAATAAAATAAAATAATATGTATAATAACTAACTAAACCCTTATTACTATTTGTATCCTTTACTGTAGTCTCTCCCTGTTTAGACTAATACTAATAATATGCTCTAACTATGAATTTTGGTGCTATCACTCTTTTTGGTGGATTATAATTTAATACCATTATTACTTTTGCAATTCAGTTTAATTTTTAGATTGTGTCATTATCTTAATTTTGGCAATTATTACTATCCAATCTTCCCACTGGCTATCCCATTTGGATCTGACTTCCATTGGGACTTAGCCCCAGTAGTGTACTTCCTGATGGGTGGATGACTGCATAACGTTACGCTCAAATCGTTCATTCTTCATAGGTCAGGTGAGCATTTGTAGCTTATGTTGTCTTTATATGAAATACAATGTATATTAAAAAAATCTCTTTTTACCTCTGTTAATGTATTGATAACGGTATGTTTGATATTATATTAATGACATGTCTTATGTCTTATATAACCTAGATGAAATCATAGATGTATGCGGTGCCCTGATGAAGCATTTTGCGAAACATGTTGGCCACCCCTGCATACGCAAGCATCTGATTTCATACATCAAGTACTAACTCACGGTCTACAATATGTATTATGGCTGTGTTGTTTTTAATCTGATACCCTTTAATAAACTTATATTTTTTTTAATTGATTGTTGTTGTTGGTGCTCACCTTAATAACAGACACTCTATCTCCAAACAAAATCCCACTATTTTCTGAGAGAGCCCTGTCTCTTCCCTCACTTTTTACTTGATTTGATTGTAGCCGTATTACTGTTCGGACCTCGAAGAAGGGGACATACCCCGAAAGCTTGTCCTGAAAAATTGTATGTTAGTGCAAATAAAAAAAGTATCACGGACAGTACTCACTTTTTACAAAGGTTTTATTGGCATGTAATCCAACATATCACAACAGTTTTTAGGTGGTTACATTGCGTGATAGGCTAACAAAGAGACAAGGCAGAAAATACATAATGGTATAAAGAGGCATGAGTAAAAGAAACATACAGGTAACAAACTTAATGTCCCATGAAATTTAACAGAAAGATGGAAGACCAAAATTTGCCTTCCGAAGTGTCCCTGGGAGGATAGGGTGTCTATAATCAAAATGTCCACCTATATAGCCTGGACATATGCCAACGAAGTTTTGTGGTCAAGAGCTTCCCTATCAGGCAGGATACATTGTTAAAAGTTGATATAAATGAAAAGCAACGCGGAGAAGGACCGGCAGAGGGAGAAGACGTCGCCAGAAGAGGGAGAAGAGCCAGAGCTGCCTTAATAAAATACTTTTAAAACCTGTGTAGTGTGTTTATTTTTGACACTTATTTTTAGGTGAATGGGTAGGGGTACCATGTACGCCATACTTATTCACCTAGGGTGGGGGGCGGGATCTGGGGGCTTTTTGTTAATTCCATATTCTGATATTCCCTGCCCGCAGATCCCGACAACCACCAGGCAAGGGTTTCGGGAAGAGTCCCTTGTCCTCATCAATATGGGGGCAAGGTGCTGTGGGGTGGGGGGCGCAGGGCCCACCCTGCCCCGAAGCACCCACCCCCCCATGTTGAAGGCATGTGGCCTGGTATGGTCCAGGAGAGGGGGGGGCGCTCCCTCCCCCTTTCCTGACCTTCTGGGCTACGTGCTTGGATAAAGGTCTGGTATGGATCTTGAGGGGCCCCCACAGCATTTTTTTTGGCATGGGGGGTTCCCCTTAAGATCCATACCAGACCGAAGGGTCTGGTATCGTCTTGGGGGGCAACCTCCAGCCAAATTTTTTTTTACATTTTGGCAGGGTTCCCTTTGAAGATTCTCAGCACACAAGTCGCACCGTAAGGCAGATCATCTTGATCCAACTTCTGGTGCGACTTCTATTCAAATCAATGGGCTCCCATAGGGAACCACTGATTTTGAATAGAGACAGCGAAACGCTAGACGAGGCTTAACACTGTTAACACCTTTTACCGGCATCTGGCGCTTTTAGAGATCTAGTGCTGGAGCCTCAGAACGTGCTAGTCCATGTTTTTTTTTGGAGCTTAACCTCCCTGGCGGTATTCCCGAGTCTGGCTCGGGTTGGATTTTTTATACCAAAAGTGGTATCCCCGAGCCAGACTCGGGCTTGCATCGCAGGATCCAGGAAGAGCATACTTACCTTGTCCCCTGGATCCTGCGATGTCTCCCCGCTGTGATCGGCGAGCCGCTGTGTCTCGCTCGATTCACAGTGCCGAGCTCCGTTCCCTGCGAGCGTTGCGACGCACGGGGACGGAGTTCGGCGGTAAATTCAAAAGTGAAACACACATAATACATACAGTATACTGTAATCTTACAGATTACAGTACTGTATCAAATAATTACACATCCCCTTTGTCCCTAGTGGTCTGCCCAGTGTCCTGCATGCAGTTTTATATATATAAAACTGTTCTTTCTGCCAGGAAACTGGAGATTGTCCATAGCAACCAAAACTGTCTCTTTACATCAAAAGTGGTTTTAGAGCAGCTAGAAAACAGCGATAATAAATTAGAAACACTTGCAGAATTGAGCGATAGTGATTTGTGGGGAGATCCGTCATCAAACACTAAAAGTAACGAAAGCTAAAATTCTGCAACTGAGCAAATTTCAGTGTTTTTGATTTGATTACATTATTATATAATTTTTATTATTATTATATTATTATTTGTTATAATTATTTATAGTTATTTATTATATTATAATTTTTTATTTAGTTTTTCAAACTTTATCATACCCGGGATGTCTACTAGACTCTTGTTTGGACAGATTTAAGTGAACTATTCCTAAGAATTACAAGCCTACAATATAAAACGCCAAATTTCTGTGCAAAATAATTGTACCGCTTTCAGCACCTAAAATCAGAAATAATCATACCGCCAGGGAGGTTAAAAACACCAATGCCTGTTACAGCTCCTAAACGCCTTGGTGGGCATGAGGCCATAGGCTAACATGGAGAGGAGTTTTTAAGCTGTGAAAAATGCTCCTAAATGCGGCTGTAAAAACGTCCGTGGGCATGAGGCCTAATAGAGATATGGATTGAATGCATAAAAGATAGCAAAGAGAAGAGAACATAAATATCTTCTATTCTGAATGGGGAGAAAGATACATTGTTTCTTTCCTTGCTAGAGGAGAAAAATATAAATAAACAAAAGTGTGTGTAAAAAAAAAAAAAAAAAAATTAAAGTGGCTGTAAACCCAATGTCATCCTTTCTAAACTACTGCTATAGGGGTTATCTATAAGGATATAAATGCCTCCTGCATGTATCTTTACCTGTCAAATGTCTCCCCTCTGTCTGTTATGAGACCCGAAAAACTGCAGATTCTGTGGGCGGGTCTGTTGTCTGGAGCTCGGTGGGTGGAGTCGTGATGTCAGTAGACTCCCCGCCCACCTCTACACTCCCCGCCCACCTCTACACTCCCCTTGTCAATATTAATTTTCTCCTTTGTATTTCTAACTGAACTTCTGCTATGATCTCTAACATCCAGTGAAAAGACAGGAAAGTAACTTCAATCATGCTGAGTTGTGGAACCGCCAATCCTTGCAGAGCTGCTGAAGAAAGGAGTGGGAGGGAATTAAAAAATAATGCATGTCTTAGGCTAGTGCACGAGATATGTAAATCACCTGTCACTCACAGCAAAGGGGAGGATTTGACAAAGTTTTTCTCAGTTTGTCAAGATTTATCTCACTGAACAATAAAAGAGGATTGCTCAGAGATGGATTAACTCTGTGTGGCAAGACTGGGCTCAAATGATAGCAAATCTTATACTCTACAGTATGATAAAAAAAAAAAAAAATCGGGTTTACATCCACTTTAAGTAAATAAAAGAAAAAAAATCACTAGATCTTTTTTACCTTTTTTTCTTTTATTATCAGAATAGTTCAATATCAGCATAGTAACCCTTTACCACTCTGGGGAGGTGATCGGGATTTTATTTATTTTTTTACACTGTGATTGCTTGTTACTGTGATGATCGCCAACGCTGTAACAACAATTGTTTGAACTGTCACGAATAGCTTTCATTCAGGATTAACTGTTTACTATTGTGATGCTGCGATTGGCTCAAAGTTATCACATGGTACAGGGTGCTGTGATTGGCCCAGGTGCCATGTGATCACTTGTGACCAATCACAGGTCACACACACACAGTAGCATATCTCCCAACTTTTTGAGATGGGAACGAAGGACACCTATTAGCAAAAGTATATAGTCAAAGTACACGCCCCCCCTACCACGCCCCCTTAAAGCGGTAGTAATCTCCAGCACGCAAATCATCCACAACCATAAGGCAGCTACTTTATTGTTTTTTTAAACACACCGCAATCCAAATTATCCCTCTGGTGTGTTTCTTACTTCTTTTCCAGTGTTTTTTTTTTTCCCATGTATTCCAGCAAAGCCGGCACCATCTTAGCTCTTGTCTGCTATTTCCAACCAGCAGAGAATCCCCCCCCCTTTAAAATAATCACATTTTGTTGATTTGCTTCAGCCTGCAATGAAGACAGACACAGTTTTTGTTTTATCCAGCTGTATTTACGCAGTGCAACACGTGAAAGATATAACACCAACATGTCAGAAAAAAATATATGAACAGCGATCTGTCATCTCCCCTGCACAGTCCCCTCCCCCCTTCAGTTAGAACACACACTAGGACACACTTAACACCTTCCCTGCCCCCTAGTGGTTATCCCCATTCACTGCCAGTGATATTTTTACAGTAATGAATGCAATTTTATAGCACTGATCTCTGTAAAAATGCCAATGGTCCCAAAAATGTGTCAAAATTGTCCGATGTGTCCACCATAATGTCGCAGTCCCGATAAAAATCGCAGATCACCGCCATTACTAGTGAAAAAAATTAATAATAAAAAAAACAAAAAACTATTCCCCTATTTTGTAGACGCTATAACTTTTGTGCAAACCAATCGATATAAGCTTATTGTGATTTTTTTTTACCAAAAATATGTAGAAGAATACATATCGGCCTAAACTCAGGAAGAAAAATGTTTCCGCCATAATGTTGCAGTCACGATAAAAATCGCAGATCACCGCCATTACTAATAAAAAAAAATTAATAATTAAAATGCCATAAATCCATCCCCTATTTTGTAGGCGCTATAACTTTTGCGCAAACCAATCAGTATACGCTTATTGTGATTTTTTTTACCAAAAATATGTAGAAGAATACATATCGGCCTAAACTGAGGAAGAAAAAATTTTGTTTATATATTTTTTTGGGGATATTTATTATAGCAAAAAGTAAAAAATATTGCGTTTTTTTCAAAATTGTCGCCCTTTTTTTGTTTATAGCGCAAAGAATAAAAAACGCAGAGGTGATCAAATTCCACCATAAGAAAGCTCTATTTGTGAGAAAAAAAGGACGCCAATTTTGTTTGGGTGCAACGTCGCACGACCGCGCAATTTTCAGTTAAAGCGACGCAGTGCCGAATCGCAAAAAGTGCTCTGGTCAGGATGGGGGTAAAATCTTCCGGGGCTGAAGCAGTTAATTAACCTTTTTTTTTTTTTTTTTTTTTGGTTAATTCTCCTTTAAGCGGGTGTGGCAGGGGGCGTGTCCTATGCCTGCATTCGTTTGCTAGTAGATGTCCCTCATTCCCATCTCAAAATGATGGGAGATTTGGTGTTGGTGGTGTATGCACTATTGCAGGGGTCTCCTAACTATAGCCCTCCAGTTGTTCAGGAACTACAATTCCCATCATGCCTAGGCATGTCTGTGAATGTCAGAGTGCTCATGGGACGTGTAGTAGCTGGAGGGCCATAGTTTGGACATCCCTGCTCTATTGGAAGATTATCCATCAGAACACAGAAGATTTGTTCCACATGGTGTGGTGACTACTGCGCATGTTTATGGGCATTCCTTTTTTATTTATTTTTTTGCAACTTTGTGTTAGTTTGATTGTGTTAGCGCCATATTCTTCCTATTTTATTTAGATCCTGATCTGTGTCACAGTTCAGCGGTAAAGCTGATCTGCTACTTGTGGTTCTCTTAACTGCTTGCTGACCACCCGCTGCATTTGTACCGCGACAGGTTGGCACGGCTGCACGAATCGCCATCTTTGTACGTCGGCTCTTTAAAAGGCTTTAGCATGTGCGCGCTGCATCTCCAGAGCGATGCGCGTGGCCGGCGCCCTCAATGTCCGCCGGCAACCCGGGATCGCTCCACAGAGAGCCAGAACGGGGATCTGTCAATGTAAACAGACAGATCCCCATTCTGACAGGGATGTAGAGAGAGATCTGCTGTTCCTAGTGATCAGGAACAGCGATCTCTCTCTACTCCCAGGCAGCCCATCCCCCATACAGCTAGAAACACCTCCCTAGGACACCCTTAACCCCTTGATCGCCCCCTAGTGTTAAGCCCTTCCCTGCCAGTGTCATTTATACAGTAATCAGTCGCTATTTTTAGCTCTGATCGCTGTATAAGTGCTGGTTCATATTGGTGCGATTTGACATGTGATTTGACATGTCAAATTGCATGTCAAATCGGCGGCAATTGCCAGCTATGGCACCGTCCTAATCGGTGCGACTCCGATCTGATTTAAAAAAGTAGTCTCTGTACTACTTTTTGCGATTTTGGGGTGCTGATTTCCATTGACATCTGAGCAGAAACCCGCACAGATGTCTCTGAAATCTGGACTGACATGTGGGAATAAAATGGTGAAAGTTCAGCTGAACTCGCACCATTTCATTCCCGAGCTCAGTATGAACCTAGGCTACATGTCAGTGGTCCCAAAAAAGTGTCAAAAGTGTCCGATCTGTCCGCTGCAATGTCACAGTCCAGCTAAAATTCATTGCCACAACCAGGCCTGTACTGGCCATTGGGACTACAGGGAGTTTCCCGGTGGGCCGATGGCTCAGTGGGCTGGTTTCAGTGACAGCCTGTCAAAGTAATGGCTTTCTTGGTTCACCCTCAACTTCACACAGTGATGTGAGAAAGATGAGAAAAATACAGAGGAGAATAAGTGAAATAGTAAAAGAGGTTAGTGAGGACTCCTTATGTTATGCTACTTATGTTTTTTTGCACAATTGCGTATAGTTTATATACTGTTTTTGTGCTTGTTTGCACAAATAAAGTGGGCCGGTCTGGATGAAGTCCAGGGCCAAATTTTTATCCCAGTCCAGCCCTGGCCACAACTAGTAAAAAAAAAAAAAAAAATTATAATAAAAATGCCATAAATCTATCCCCTATTTTGTAGACACTATTGCCCTGTACACGCAGTCTGATTTTCCTATGGAAAATGTGTGATGGAGCCCACACACGATCGGAATTTCCGACAACAAGGTCCTATCACACATTTTCCATAGGAATTTCCGACACACAAAGTTTGAGAGCAGGCTATAAAATTTTCCGACAACAAAATCCGTTGTCGGAATTTCCGATCGTGTGTACACAAATCCGATGCACAAAGTGCCACGCATGCTCAGAATAAATGAAGAGACGAAAGCTATTGGCTACTGCCCCGTTTATAGTCCCGACGTACGTGTTTTACATCACCGCGTTCAGAACGGTCGGATTTTCCGACAACTTTGTGTGACCGTGTGTATGCAAGACAAGTTTGAGCCAACATCCGTCGGAAAAAATCCATGGATTTTGTTGTCGGAATGTCCGATCAATGTCCGACCGTGTGTACAGGGCATAAATCTTTTACGCAAACCAATCAATATACACTTATTGCAATTTATTTAATTTTTTTTTACCGAAAATATGTAGAAGAATATATATTGGAGGAAGACATTTTTTTCTTTTAAATTTTTTTTGGGATATTTATTATAGCGTAAAAGTAAAAAATATTGCTTTTTTTTTTAAATTATCTGTCTTTTTATTGTATACAGCTAAAAAATAAAAGCCGCAGAGGTGATCAAATACCACCAAAAGAAAGCTCTATTTGTGGGAAAAAAAGGACGTCAATTTTGTTTGGGTAAAACGTCGCACAACCCCACAATTGTCAGTTAAAGTAACGCTGTGCCGTATCGCAAAAAATGGCCTGGTCATTAAGGGGGAAAATCCTTTCGGTCCTTAGGTGGTTAACATGTGGTCTCTCCTTCCTTACTACATCATGCCTTCTCCCAGGACCAGGAGATATAGGAACTGCTGGGTGCTGGATAAGTCCCCATCCAGTCTGTCAGCCAAGCTCACTATTTAGCTGTGCTTAGACAAACACCTGTTCCCTGGTCATAAGGTTAATTTCCTAGCCCAACGTTATTTCCTGCATTCCTGTTTCTCCATTTACCGACTTCGGCTTGTATCTGACTACGCTTGTTCACTGCCCTCCCTGACCTTTTGCCTTTCCCTGTTTATGATGTTGCCTGTCAACTGTGCACCACATTCCAGTTCTATTCCTGTTTATGAAGGTATGGATGTGTCTGACGGCTGCAACCCGGTGCACCCACCAGTAAATTCCCACGGGGTGCCCTAGGGAAGATCCGGTGAGTGCTTAGACTCTGCACCTCTTTCCTTTTCCAACCTGTAAATATTACAGAGGGTGCCTTTCAATATTTTCAGTGACAATCTTGTTCTATTCCTGGTCAGCTGTCCAAACCATAGATATACAAATATGGCATTCAAACCATAGAAATACAAATATGGCATTCAAATCATAGAAATACAAATATGGTGTTCAAACCATAGAATTACAAATATGGCATTCAAACCATAGAAATACAAATATGGCATTCAAACCATAGAAATACAAATATGGCGTTCAAATCATAGAAATACAAATATGGCGTTCAAACCATAGAAATACAAATATGGTGTTCAAACCATAGAAATACAAATATGGTGTTCAAACCATAGAAATACAAATATGGCGTTCAAATCATAGAAATACAAATATGGTGTTCAAACCATAGAATTACAAATATGGCGTTCAAACCATAGAAATACAAATATGGCGTTCAAACCATAGAAATACAAATATGGCGTTCAAATCATAGAAATACAAATATGGTGTTCAAACCATAGAATTACAAATATGGCGTTCAAACCATAGAAATACAAATATGGCGTTCAAACCATAGAAATACAAATATGGCTTTCAAACCATAGAAATATAAATATGGTGTGCAAACCATAGAAATACAAATATGGCATTCAAAGCATAGAAATACAAATATGGCGCTCAAACCATAGGAATAGAGAATGAACTGCTAGACCAAAACCAAAAAAAAGTCCAAGATCATTTTAACTGTTGGTAAAAAAAAAAAGTCACATAAAACAGCCAACGTGTTTTGGAAGCTGTTTTTATATGACTTTTTGTTACCAATAATAAAAAATGGTCTTGGACTCTTTTTATTTGGTTTTGGTTTGGTGCTCCTTTCTGTATTTCTATTGCCGCGTACACACGACCGGACTTTACGACATACATTGTCCTGAAGACTTTGACGGACCTTACGACGGACTTTCCGAATGAACGGACTTGCCTACACACGATCAACCAAAGTCCGACGGACTCGTACGTGATGACGTACGACCGGACTAAAACAAGGAAGTTCATAGCCAGTAGCCAATAGCTGCCCTAGCCTCGGTTTTTGTCCGTCGGACTAGCATACAGACGAGCAGACTTTTCGACCGAACTCGAGTCCGTCAAAAAGATTTGAAACATGTTTCATTTCTAGGTCCGTCAAACTTTTGGGGAAAAAAAGTCCGCTGGAGCCCACACACGATCGAATTGTCCGAAGGACTCCGGTTCGCCGGACCAAGTATGCCGTAAAGTCCGGTCGTGTGTACGCGGCATAAGGCTTACTGTTGGGTGAACATTACTGCTTTGTGAGAGCTGACTTGCCGGAGCTATTGAGCTTGTTTGAAGTTTTCCTTCATTTGACTGGGCATGTGCAATTCGTGTTACAAATTGAAAATCAGATGACTTATATAGTTATTCTAAGATTTAAATGTATCCGAATTTTTGAATCGCAATTGTAACTAATTTCAACAAATCCGAAATAACTTAGAACGAAATGAAATAATGTAATGAAATCAAGAATTTGAATAAATAAAAAATACATTTGAATTAAAAAATTAATTTGAAAAATTCTAAAAATGAATTTAAAAAATTTGAAAATGAATTAGAATTCAAAAATAAATTTGAATTTGAAATGAAAACATATTGCAATAAGTACAATAAGATATACAAGTCAAATAAGATGATGCTAAAATAAGAAAGCAATAGAATAGAAAAAAATAGAATAGATTAGTAGAACGAATATAGCCGAAATTTGAATTGATTAGAAAACAACGAATATACTAACCGAATCCGAGTGTACGAAACAAATCCAGAAAACAAATCATTCTAACATAATAGATTTGATGAAACTTAAATGAACGAATCTGAATCTAAACTAAATGAATGTTTCCGTCATGCATATCTCTAAATATGAATACATTTGCAAATCTAAAAGTCCCCAGCTTCTCTTTGAGTATGTTGTTCTGAAGTATCTCCACAGGTGTCAAAGGGCCACAACTTGGTACACCCATCAGCAGTGGCGGCTGGTGCTCCATTTTTTTTTGGGGGGGGGGGGTGGCAAACTAAACGCCTAACCCCCCCACCTGCTTGCTTGCTCACCCGCCAGTCCCGCACTTACCCAATCCAGGTCGCGGGTGGCTTCTGCGGTTTCCCCAGCCCTCCCAGCCAATCTGGTTGGTTCTCCTTTCATCCAATCCGGTCTTAGGACCCGCTTCACGTCCTGATTGGCCGGGAGGAGAAGCAGGAAGACAATGGCAAATCTTGATTCACTAATGTCACAAGTGGATGGGCTCGGGGCGCAGTGCTCTTTGCCCTGAGCCCAACCTATTTGAAGCCAATTAGAGCTCAAAGAAATCTATGCGTCAGGTGCCCCTCATGGAGATTAGGGGACGGTGCCCCTTTTGGACCGGCCACCAGTAAACTCATTGCGGGGTGATCTGGTGAAAATCTGGTGAGTGCTTAGACTCTGCTCCTTGTTTCTTTTAACCACTTTAAGACCGGGCCTCTTTTTTAGATTTGTTGTTTACAAATTAAAAACAGTTTTTTTTGCTAGAAAATTACTTAGAACCCCCAAACATTATACATTTTTTTTCTAACATCCTAGAGAATAAAATGGCGCAGCGGTCTTAGAAGCGCACTTTTTAAAAAAAAATACACTTTTTTGAATTAAAAAAATAAGACAGCAGTGAAGTTAGCCCATTTTTTTTTATAATGTGAAAGATAATGTTACGCTGAGTAAATTGATACCCAACATGTCACGCTTCAAAATTACGCCCGTTCGTGGAATGGCAACAAACTTTTACCCTTAAAATCTCCATAGGCGACATTTAAAAAATTCTACCGGTTGCATGTTTTGCGTTACAGTGGAAGTCTAGAGCTAGAATTATTGCTCTTGCTCTACCGATCACTGTGATACCACACATGTGGGGTTTGAACACTGTTTTCATATGCGAGCGCTACTCACGTATGTGTTTGCTTCTGAAGGCGAGCTCGGCGGGACGGGGCGCGTTTTAAATTTTATTTTTTTCCTTATTTATTTTACCTTTTACTTTTTATTTTTACACTTTTTAAAAAAAAAATGTGTCACATTTATTCCTATTACAAGGAATGTAAACATCCCTTGTAATAGAAAAAAAGCATGACAGGACCTCTTAAATATGAGTTCTGGTCTCAAAAAGACCTCAGATCTCATATTTACACTAAAATGCAATAAAAAAAAAAAACGTCGCTTCCGCCCTGCAGTGTCATGGAGATGGGTGGGG
This sequence comes from Aquarana catesbeiana, assembly GCA_037953035.1. Classification (NCBI taxonomy): domain Eukaryota; kingdom Metazoa; phylum Chordata; class Amphibia; order Anura; family Ranidae; genus Aquarana; species Aquarana catesbeiana. Next base: position 259,538 of record JBBHAA010001626.1, on the reverse strand, counting down.
GCCATCTTCCCCTCACTCGTCTCCATGTCAGCCCAGGGGACAGACGCGATCGCCTCCGCCGCTGCCGACGGCTCCGGTAAGCGCCGGAGGGCACCGGATTACGGCGGGAGGGGGGCCGAATCCGCCACAGAGACCACTTTTATCAGTTCCCCCGCAGAATCCTCAGGCCGAACACGGGGATACCGGGGTTATGCAGCCAAAGTAGGGACGTACATCGGCGTGCGGCAGTCCGGAAGTGGTTAAGGGTCACATCCTCTCCATTGTGTAGTTACCACAGAGTGTCCACTATCCATTTTTTCCATGACAATCTGGTTCCCCCTTGAGAGACCTATTTGACATACCTTTTTTTATTCTCATATACATATATATATAAGGTGAAATTCTTTGCAGCCATCATCTCTGCCAGTCTTGTGTCAAATTATGTTTTTCTTTGTTTTTTCTTTGTATTTTTTGCTGCAAGGCAATGGACTGTTGCTACTTTGTAGCAGTTTCCATTTCTGCCGACTTCCCAGTCATTGTATTGCTTTCTTGAATGCAATGAAATCATCCATATTTGAATTTTTGTTGATCCACTGTACAAAATTATTTTTTCCCATTGAATATTGGATAAATACTTTTTTATTTGATGGTTTCAATAAGACACATCTCTTCAATGAACTGCTTAAGGGGTTGTTTACTTACTTAATTCCTGTGTTCAGTGTGCAATTTTGCATGTGCATCTACATGCGTTTGCTGTGTGTTTTTGTCATGTTTGCAGTGCATTTTTTTGTTTCTTTTAAGCATTAGTTATGATCTCTTTACTGAGTTGCATTTGTTCATCATCACAGACCATATTCCAAACATATCCAGTCACCTGTATTCAATTTTCTAAGAGCTCTCAGCAGGTAGCCAGCAGGAATTTGGATAGAATGAAATCAAGGAGCGGACTGTAGCTGTCCTCCTGACTAGTGATGTTGGGTTCAGGCTTGAGTTCGGTCCGAACCCTGATGTCGCTATGATTTCTAGGCCAATGAGCTGTGGATGGGAGGTAAGGATGCTCATGACATCATTGACCTATTATTGACACATGGCCATATTAGGTCAATGACATTGACCTAAAATAGCCAAGTGGGTATATTAGGTCAATGACGTCACGCCACGTGTATGAGTGCAGCTGCAGGGAGGAAAATCTCCCACCCACAGCTCACTGACTTTGCAATCACAGCTAACTTCCAGGCTTGAACCAAACCCATGAACCATAACCAAGCTTATCCCATTTCTTGCAGTAGGTAAGAAGCTGTTATAAGACCTACTTATTAAGCTTTCTCACCAAACGTGCCATGAGATGGAGGAGTTATGGTTGCTTATTGTATTACTAGGTCTAGTGGCTTTTATCTATGTACAGTATATAGGCACATACAGTAGGAAGCTTATGTCTAGGCATTGGCAAACTTTCCACCAAACCTCCCTCTTCCCCCTAGATCAGGGGGTCTCCAAACTTTCAAAATAAATGGCCAGTTTACTGCCCTTCAAACTTTAGGCGGGCCGGACTGTAGCCAGTGAGAGTGGATGATGCCTTGGCATTGGTGGGAGTAAACAATACCTTAGGCTTGGGGGGTCAGTGGGAGTAAAAAGAAATTACAAACTTACATCATTGGTGACAGTGGGAAGAATAGTGCCCCATCGTTGGTGTCATTGGGAAAATTAGTTCCCCATCTCTCGTGTCAGTGGGAGGAATAGTTACATAGTTAGTCAGGTTGAAAAAAGACACAAGTCCATCAAAAAGAAAAAAAGCAGTGCGCCACCCTGGACCGCCGAGCCGCACAAGCCGCGCTACATCCCTCTGGGAAGCATCCCACCTACCTGATCCGGACCGGGTGCCGCTGGGGATCATCCCGGGATGTCCGGACCCTCAGCAAAACGCGACCTCGGGCCGCAATTCAATACGGTGGCGGAGGTCGGGTGTACCAAGATGGCCACCGGCACTGAACTTAAACAGCCTCATGCAGCCTCACAGGCCAAGGCGCCGGAGCACAGGCAAGTCCTTACACCAGCGACACTGACTTACGCCCAGGCGGCCCAAGGCACCCCTGTCATGCCCCAGACAGTCCCTCATGGCCTCCACCAGCCCCAGGCCTCCTCCCCGGCTTCCACGGAGTCCTTGATTGGCAGGCACATGGAGGAGTTTGCACTGTCTCCGTCAGGGCCTTCACAACTTTACCTTCCAGCCTGCCCGTCCCCGGGCTTTTCAATCAGGGAAATCATCACACTTCAGGAAGACCTTTTTGCTAAATTCTCTACCCTGCTAGAGAGAGGCTTAGCCAACACAGCAATCCAAATCACTAACTCTATTAAATCAGATCTCACAAGTTTGGGAGCTAGAATAGAGGCCATGGAGGACAAAATAGAAAGTACAGTCTCCAGAACCAACCAAAATGCAGCGCATATGCAAACCCTCCAGGAACAGCTTGATACGGCCCTCTCTAGGATCGACGACCTTGAAAATAAGTCCAGGAGGTATCATTTTAGAATAAGAGGCCTCCCTGAATCTTTCACAGACATCTCCCTCACAGTACGGGACATTATCTCCGAGCTAGACAGAGCGCATAGGGCCCTGAGACCCCCCAGGAAAGATGGTACCCCCAGGGATATCATTGTTAAACCGCACTTTTTTGCTGTCAAAGAGGAAGTCATGCGCCAATCACGCCTGAAACCCAAACTTCAGCACCAGGGCCACCAGATGCAGATATTTGCAGACTTATCTCCTTCCACCATTCAAAGAAGAAGAGCCCTCAAACCACTCCTTACGGTCCTAGCTCAACGGGACGTTAAGTACCGATGGACCTTTCCCTTTGCGGTGAAGTTTACGATGCAAGGGAAAACTCACTCCTTTTCCAACCTTCCAGAGGGTGAAAAGCTGTTTTTGTCCCTGAAATTGATCTCTCAGGAAGCACCCATGGACTTCTCCACGTCGTCCTCGGGGTCATCTAAACGTCCCCCCCCTGCCAGTTCGGTCTCCCCTCTTTGGAACAAGGGTCCCTCTAAGAAGAGCAAGGACGGAAGACCACCATAAGATGTCGTCTGGACCCCCTCTCTCCAATGCCCGCTTATGGGCACCTCCTTTTGGGACAGGAGTCCCTTCTGTTGATGGAGCTGGAGCTCCAAACCTAAATTTTGGTTCGGTTTGATCTCTGTTTTCTTGAACCTTACTGTCCCACGTGGTTCCGCTGCCACCAGTTATCACTATCCAAAGCGGAGTAACTGTAATAGCTTAATGATCACATACACTTCAGACATTTCGGAGGCATGTTTCCGGTTTCCTCCACCTTCCAGCTGAGGATTCGAATCCAATTGGAACTGTTACCCCCGGGAAGCGAAGGTTCCTCCCCCTCCAGAACTGCTCAATGGCGACTGAATCAGATGGGTCCAAATCTCTAGGCAGATTCCTACTAATAATTTTCCAGGGATCCCTTCATCCCCCCTCCTTTAGTTGGGGCCTGATGGCCTTTTTACCTTCCTCCCCCTGGCCTGTCTGACCCCCTGTCGGGGGGGGGGTCGAGTTGGATAGGGGGACGCCTTCTGTGGGTGGCTGGGACTAGAGTTAATAATTTCATGTATTGTTTTCATGCAAATGCTCCGTTTTGTGTAACTTGTGGAATGCACCGAAGTTGAGAATATATTAGTTGTGTAAAGTTTATGTTTCAATCACATTTTGTTGCAAGGGTCCGGGTTGGCCCCCTTGCGCCTCCACCCATTCCTTGGAAACCGATTGTGTTTCTCTGGCGTGGGTTATCGGTCACCCTTAAAGGGCGACCGACGAATAAGAGTTGGGGATTGGCGGATCTACCCTCCGCCAATCACCACGGGTCTGGTTAGAAGACCCATGTCTTTGCTTTCATGTCTGTTTTACTTACCCCCCCTTCATTTCCCCTTTTCTTTCTTCTTTTCTCTTCAACCCTATCAGCGGAAGATGACTCCGCTCAGTCCCCAAACCGATAATGATCTTCTCAACACCCACCACCAACTAATCGAAGGGAGAAGCCGCCGAAGGGTAAGTGGCTGCCAGTGTGATGGTGTCCTCCCCCTCTGTTCACATGGCTGAAAACATAACGAAGGGAGTAGATCTCAGGGTGGCTTCTCATTATGTTCAGGGCCTGAATTCCCCTAGGAAAAGGAGGATGGCTTTTGATCACTACAAATCCCTTAAATTAGATGTAGTGCTCCTGCAGGAGACGCACTTTCCGATTCGATACAACCCCAAGTTCCTCCACTCCCACTACCCATCCTTTTTCACTGCAAATGCACCGAATAAGACAAAAGGGGTTGCAATACTTTTCTCTAAAAAGAGCAAATTCTCCCACATCTCTGATTTTAGGGACCCAGAGGGAAGGTTTATTCTTGTAAAGGGTACTATAGAAGGAATATTGTATTCCATAATCTCCTACTACGCTCCTAATAAGGGACAAGCCACTTTTTTCCAGAACCTCTTTACAACTCTAAACCCCCTGCTGGAGGACAAGGTCATTTTTGGGGGTGACTCCAATGTGGCTGTTGACCAGGGACTAGATAAAACGAAACCCCCTAAAGACCAGCTCACGCTCCCCACGAAAATGAGCCGCAGAATAGTTAAAATCCTTCACTCCAATGGCCTGGTGGACATTTGGAGGGAACTGAACCCCCAGAGTAGAGACTTTACACACTTCTCCGCCCCCTCCACTTATCTTATGCCAGGATCGATCACATACTTATCCCAACAAACCTTATCACCCTGTCTAATAAGGCAACTATAATGGACACAGCATGGTTGGACCACTCTTTAGTCCTCCTTACCCTGAGAAACACGCTTTCTGGGAAACGGGGCTCATATTGGCGTCTTAACGAATCACTTCTTAGCGACCCAATACATACCAAAGTAATAGCTGACGCCATCAAAGAGTATTTCCGTTTAAATGATGTTGACAACATATCCCCGGAGACCCTCTGGGCAGCCCATAAGGCTACCATCAGAGGTGAATTCATCCGTATAGCGACCCAGGTTAAGAAGGAGCGTCTGATTGACATCCAAAAGTTGGAAACATCCTTTGTAGCCTTAAAAGCAGAACACAAGAAACAACCTTCCAAGGTCTTAACAGACCGAGGAGACGCAATTAGACTTGAGCTCAATCTAGCCTTAACAGCAAAAGCTGAGAAACACATCCGCTGGAACGGGGCCAAATATTATTACGAAAAAGACAAAATAGGCCCGATGTTAGCCGCCAAGCTAACCCCCAAGTACCACTCTAGTACTTTCCCCAAACTTCGCATTTCAGGTCAGCCCCCAACAGCCAACCCTAACAAAATTATGACTGCCTTCCACAAATTTTATTCCAAGCTCTACAACTCAACCCTAACAGATAGAGGCCCCATGACCTCTTCTTTCCTCCAGAACCTCCAAATGCCCTCTATTTCCCCGGAACATAAAGACTTAATGGACGAAGCCTTCTCAGTTGACGAGATTAGGGAGGTTATCAAAGGTCTCAAGACTGGTTCAGCTCCAGGTCCGGATGGTCTTTCAGTCCCCTACTACAAGAAATTCGGAGAAATCTTGGCCCCTCACATGACTAAATTCTTTAACTCCAAAAGATCAGGTTCCCCTCTAGATCCCCACCTGAACACTGCTTTCATATCGGTAATCCCCAAGCCCAACAAAAACCATGAGGAAGTTGAAAATTACAGACCCATTTCCCTTATTAATAACCACCTGAAAATCTTAACGAAAATTCTCGCCAACCGTCTAGCCACTTTTATTAAAGGTTATGTCCACAAGGACCAGGTGGGTTCTATTCCGGGAGTAGGGGCAAGAGGGAATGATCCTTTCACTGGACTTACATAAGGCCTTCGATTCAATCGAATGGCCTTATCTATTCACCCTACTGGAGAGGTGGGGATTTGGGCCCGGATTTCTGGGGGTCCTCAGCTCCCTTTATTCTTCCCTGAAGGCCAGTACTCCAACCCCCTTAATATAGCGAGAGGCGCCAGACAGGGCTGCCCTCTATCCCCTCTAATCTTTGCCATGGCAATTGAAACATTAGCAATAGCAATACGTTCTAACCCCAATATCCATGGTGTGTCCTGCAGGAATCAAGTCCACAAATGTGGTCTATTTGCGGACGATATGCTCCTATTCCTCACATCTCCGATCACCTTTCTCCCAAACCTTTGCAAACTCCTGAAGGAGTTCTCAGTGATATCAGGGTTACAGGTGAACTACGCTAAGTCATATGCCCTTAACATCTCCCTCAAGACGGAAATAGTAGCTTCACTTCAAAGCTCCTTCGACTTTAAGTGGAGTGATTCCTTCATTGATTACCTAGGGATCAAACTCACAGCAAAAACGTAACAGTTATACTCGGCTAACTTCCCACCCACGTATCGTAAGCTCGAAACTGACTTGGGAAATTGGACCAAAGGGGAGGTTTCCTGGCTAGGTAGAATACACACAATAAAAATGACACTGCTCCCAGGACTCCTCTACCTCTTCAGGGCCCTTCCAATCAGCATTAAAAAGGATCACTTGACTGCATTCCAAAGAAAAATCAACAAATTCATATGGGCAGGGAGAGGTCATAGAATCCAGCAAAGTACCCTTTTCCTATCCAGATCTCAGGGGGGTTTAGGGCTCCCCCAGTTATTCTGGTATTTTCAAGCTGCCAGGCTGGCCCAACTCTCCTCGGTCTACTCCAGGGCAGAGAAACCAGACTGGATTCAAATAGAAAGGCAGGCGGCTCCATCATACACCCTAGACTTCCTACTCTGGGTCCCCCCAAAGAGCCGCCCCCCTATCCTATCCCGTATTCTCTCTCATTCAATGAAAATATGGGACAATTTGAGAACCAACCCTGCATTAAACTCGACGCCCGCCCTCTAGCACATATCTTCAATAACTTAGATTTCTCGCCGGGCCTAAATATCAAAGCCTTTAAATGGTGGCTCAACAAGGGGTTGTTTCGAATCGGACACTACTTCACTTCCAGAGGCCCCATTTCCCTGGAATTTTGTGTCAATCACCTCGACATCCCGAATTCAGAACGTTTCAGATTTCACCAAATAAGCCACTTCCTTCACCATATTTGGGTGGGGAAACCCTTGCCTCATAGATTCACACCGTACAAACTATGGTGTGGGCAGTCCACAGAACAGAGGGGCGGAATCTCCATCATATATCAGTCACTGGCACACCAATCCACTAAGGCTCCGTATATGATCGCTTGGGAGAGCGACTTATCCCTCATCTGGGACATAGAAAGCTGGAGAACCTCCTTTAATAGATCCTTCAAGGGCATTAAAAATGTCTCCCTAATTGAATCTAGCCTCAAGGTCACCTTACCCCGGTCAGACTTTCCAAAATGTTTCCCTCAGCTGACCCACGGTGTTTCCGAGGGTGTCAACTCTCAGGTACCTTAGCCCACATTTGGTGGGAATGTTCGAGTTTAAGGCCCTATTGGAGCAAGATTTTCTCCCTGATCCAAAAAGTCACAAAAATTCAGATCCCAAAGACCCCAGCCATTGCCCTTCTTAATGCAAATTTACCCAAAATACCGAAACAGAAGCGTAAATTAATACATTTCATTCTCCTGGGTGCCAAGCTGACCATTGCCAAAGCTTGGAAACAATCCAAGGTATCCTTCAAGGCTGCCACACGTAAAATATCCTGGATTATGTCCCAAGAGAAACTCTCCAGCATTCTCCTCAACACCAAAATGCAATTTAAAGCTACCTGGGAACCATAGGCCCATTATATGGGTATTCCCCTTATTCCAGGTGTCCAACCGCCAAGTTCTTAGGTCCGCAGGAGGACGCGCGGTGCTCTCCCGCTGATAGGCTCTTTTCTCTTTTACTCTTCCCCTCTCTCTTCCACCCCCTCTTCTTCTCCCCCCCTCTTTCCATCTCCCCTCCTCCTAACCCTCATAGGTACTCGGAGTGACCCTCTGACATTTGAGTATCATGTCCTTCTCTGGGAGGACGGTCCCTTTAGGGCTTACAATCAGGATTTAGCAATCCTAATGTTTACGCTAAAATCCAGGCCTGACTGGTGATGTTTTGATACTGGGGGCTGGTAGAGATTCGGCCGGGCACAGCATGATCCCTTTCGGGGTGCTGGCTGAACCCCTCCTTGACCCCTTTTTGTCCTCAGGCCGGGCATATAGTCTACAGTTGAATGAGTGATATTAGCTTCTACATGCCATTTTCTTCCGGTAGACGATTACTTGATTCCTACTCTATGTCTCTTTGTCAGGCAAAGGAAGAGGCAGACTACGAGGGACCACCTAGCAACAGACATTTAGAGGTAAGTAAAAAAAAAAAATATCCAAATGTTTTTTTGTTTTTTTTTTTTAGAATTTTTCAGGTATTTTTGTTTTTTTGGGTGGAACCCCACTTTAAGTGAAGTTCCCAAAACATGGTACATTGGGGGGTACTTGAGGACTGAGGTTGAGAACCACTGCTCTAGATCATGTATGATCTATGCAGATCAGGAGGGTCTGATAAAATTCAAAGTTCTGTGTTTTTTCTGTGAGCTGTCCTATTTATTACAACACCATGTTGATGGTACAATTGGAAAGATATTTTAAAAACTGAGTTAAAGAGGGAGTCCCGCGAAAAAAATAAATTTAAAAGTCAGCAGCTACAAATACTGCAGCTGCTGACTTTTAAAATAAGGACACTCACCTATCCCAGGGTCCAGCGATGTCGGCACCCGAGACCGAATCGTCCCTCGGTCCTTGGGTGCTGCCGCCGCCATTTTCTGTAAGGGAATCAGGAAGTGAAGCCCTACTGCGCATGCGCGAGTCACGCTGCGCTACCTAACTGGTCCCCGCTGTCTCTGGGACCCGTGTGTGTCCCAGCAGACAGCGCGGTGGGAACGGGAAGAGGCATAGACTCCCGTGGGAGTCTATGCCGGAAGTGGGTGCAAATACCTGTCTTAGACAGGTATCTGCACCCCCCTCCCCCCTGAAAGGTGCCAAATGTGACACCGGAGGGGGGTAGGGTTCCGAAAAGCGGAGGTTCAATTTTTGTGTGAACCTCCGCTTTAAGGTATCTTTTAAAATGCTCTTTTTTTCTAATGTAATACCTTAAAAAGAATGTAATAATAGGATAAATACATAAAACAGGGAAAAAAAAAAAAAAGAAAAAGCCCCTTTTCTTTTTTTTTGTTGCTAAACCAAAACTAGCTAAGAGATGGAGGGGTTACGTAGGAGCTAATTATTTTTAATAAAAGTAATTGGGTGTTAACTAGAAAAATGTTTTACTTGGATTTCACTATACAGGTTTGCTGCAGCTGCTTTTAGGGTAAGGTCACCGATCACACACACGGCCCCAGAAGTGGAACTTTTTGCCGGTTTTACAGCATTACACCGAGTGATCGATGCATGGGATAATTGCAGTGATATTCAAGTAGGAGCTGGTTTGATTTCTTCTGCTCACAGTTGAAAACCTCCATCTATCAGTGAGTCCTGATAAGGGCACACATATGGATATGTCCACAGCTGGTGAAAAATTCATTAAAGACAATGGGTACAATTCACTATGCGATATTTTACCGCATCCCAGTATGCAGTAAAATAACACACAACGTTACGAAAATAAAACTGTGCAATTCACGAAAAAACTCTCCTTAAAATCCTACAGTTTGCCTTAACCACTTCAGCCCTGGAAGGATTTACCCCCTTCCTGACCAGAGCATTTTTTGCGATTCTGTACTGCGTCGCTTTAGCGGTCGTGCGATGTTGTACCCAAACAAAATTGACATCCTTTTTTTCGCACAAATACAGCTTTCTTTTGGTGGTATTTGATCACCTCTGCGTTTTTTTTTTTTTTTGCGCTATAAACAAAAAAAGAGCGACAATTAAAAAAAAAAAAAAAATAGCAATTTTTTTAAAACTTTTTGCTATAATAAATATCCCCCAAAAATATATAAATAAAACAGATTTCTTCCACAGATTAGGACAATATGTATTCTTCTACATATTTTTGGTAAAAGCGTATATTGATTGGTTTGCGCAAAAATTATAGCGTCTACAAAATAGGGCATAGATTTATGGCATTTTTATTATTCTTTTTTTTTTTTTTGCTAGTAATGGTGGCGATCTGCAATTTTTATCAGGACTTCGACATTATGGTGGACACATCGGACACTTTTGACACTATTTTGGGGCCATTGTCATTTATACAGCGATCAGAGCTACAAATAGCCACTGATTACTGTATAAATGACACTGGCAGGGAAGGGGTTAAACACTAGGGGGCGATCAAGGGGTTAAGTGTGTCCTAGGGAGTGATTCTAACTGTGGAGGAGATGGGCTCACTACAACATGACAGAGATCACTGTTCCTGATGTTCATGTTGCTCATGTTCATGTTGCTAGGTAGAACAGGGAAATGCCTTGTTTACATCTCCCCGTTCTGCCTCTCCTCGCCGCAATTGCGGGCCGCCAGCGAACATCAAGTTCTCAAGACCCGCCGGCACGCTCCCGTGGCGCGCACGCACCCGATAGGCGTTAAATTCAAAGGGACGTACAGGTACGCCCATTTGTCTGCCTGTGCCATTATGCCGATGTATATGTGTGTGCGGTGTTCGGCAAGTGGTTAAATACCACATGAAACCGTGCGGTTAATTATCGCAAGCATCTGATATGATCAGGGCCGTCTTTAATATTGATTGGACCCTGGGCAAAACTTTTCTTGGGCCCCCCCCCCATGCAGTTTTGCTCTTCACCTGCTCTGAGACATACAATAAATAGCAGCTAGATTCAGTTTATTGAATCAGATCAGGCGGCTATTGCGATTGGTTGCCAGAGGTTACAGTGTATCATTGCCACTCACTGACTGGTTGCTAGAGGTTACAGCACACATTACGGCTCACTGATTAATTGCTAGAGGTTACAGCACATGATTTCTGCTTGTTGATTAGTTGCTAGAGATTACTGTGGATATGACCTCAGGGGGGCATGATATACATATCAATGCTGCCGGACGCTGCTATTTACATACGAATGCCGGTAATTTACATGTAAACACAGGGTCTGCAGGTGAGTCATTTGTACACAATAGGGCAGCAGAGCTGGGCAGCATTAGTACCAGCACTTCACACTGAGATATTGGGACACAGCACAGGACTAAAACCTCAAGGGACAAGGGAATTTAAACCAGGATAGTTGGCAAGTATGAGGCAGCTGCTTTGGGCCCCACAACAATGACAGGGCCCAGGGCAGCTGACCCTTTTGCCCTGCCTTAAAAACAGCCCAGGATATGATGCTTTTCCAAAATAGTGTAAGGCAACCAGCAACTTAGTTATGGCTGGTATGGCATGGCTTCTTTGTGTTGAGGGCTCAAGGTACCTATGAGTTGGTTATAAAGCTCCATGATAAGTGGCTTGGATAACCTGAACTTCTGCAGGGTATCAGCATCCGTGAATTGATCCAGCAGTGTGCGCTCCTTAAAGCTTCTTTCCTTTAACCACTCCAGAAGATTTACCCCTCTTCACAACCAGGCCCTTTTTTGTGATACGGCACTGCATTATTTTAACTGACAATTGCGCGGCCCTGCGATGCTGTACCCAAATAAAATCAATGTTCTTTTTTCCCCCACAAATAGAGCTTTCCTTTGGCGGTATTTGATCACTTCTGCGGTTTTTATTTTTTGTGCTATAAAAAAAAAAAGGCAGACAATTTTGAAAAAAAAAATATATATTTTTTTTACTTTCTGCTATAAAACATATCCAATAAGAAAATATAAAAAATCTAATTTCTTCATCAGTTTAGGTCAACATGTATTCTGCTACATATTTTTGGTAAAAAATCCCAGTAAGCGTATATTGATTGGTTTGTGCAAAAGTTGTAGCGTCTACAAACAATGGGATATATTTATGGAATTTTTATTTATTTATTTTTACTAGTAATGGTGGCGATCAGGGACTTATAGCGTGACTGCAATATTGCAGCTGATAAATCTGACACTAACTGACATTTTTCTTGGAACCAGTGACAGTAATACAGTGATCAGTGCTAAAAATATGCACTGTCACTGTACTGATGACACTGGCTGGGGTTAAAATCGGGGGTGATCAAAGGGTTAAATGTGTGCCTAGGGAGTGCTTGCTAACTGTGTGGGGGGTGCTTGTATTGTGGGAAGGCAGAGATCCATGTTTCTGCTTAGCAGAAACACAAGATCACTGCCTTCCCTTTTCACAGAACGGCAATCTGCATTTTTTACATAGGCAGATCTCCATTTTGCCTGTGCCTTGAACAATCGGCGGTTCCCGGTGGACATCGCATCCGCCGGACCCACTGATTGGCTTCCGCTGTGTCCAATCACAGCGGGAGCGGTTCGCTGACTGTGGTTTTACAGTTGACAAAGTGTCTAGGAGGGAATATTTGGCTAATAAGGAGAATGGGGTTTCTTTCAGTGTACATGTATTTGCAATAATTGCAGGTACCACACATATATGTACATTTATATTTGCATGGGCTCTGTCCGGGCTTCCCCTTTATACTCGCTGGTAATCAGTTTGTCTCTAATGGATGTTGCCCTTTTGAATGTGAATAGGGCGCGATCTGGGACAAATTGCCCAAGTGTTGAGTCTGAGGACAGCATATGCCAGTATTTATTGACAATGTTGTTAACTTTGGCTTGTTGATTTGTATATCTTGTGATGATGCGTAAAGGGTTGTTATCATTTTTAGGCTTCTGTGTGTATATGAGTTTTTTCCTACCGTGTAATAGTACTCGTTGATAGGCTCTCTGGAGGGAGGCATGAGAATAGCCTCTCTGCAAAAGCCTGTCGCAAAGTTGTTGGGCCTGTAGTTTAAAATTTTCACCATCAGAACAATTACGCCTTGTTTGTAGATACTGGCTGTAAGGTATGGACTTTACCAATGTTTGGGGGTGAAAGCTTGCCTGCCGTGGGTTTCCTGTAGAGATTACTGCTCGGTTGCCCTCAATATCCCTATAGACCTCAACGTCTAAGAAGGCTATACGCTCCCTCTCACAGGTCATAATGAAATTTAAGTTGAACACGTTTTTGTTCATTCTACTCAGGCAGTGCTGCTGCTTTTCAGTAGGACCATCTCAGATGATGAAAACATCGTTGAAGCATCGGTACCAAGCCAACATATGGTCTGTATATATCGACAATGATTAATCAGCAAAAAACATCTTTTCCCACTCCCCCAGATACAGGTTGGCGTAGGATGGGGCACAGGAAGTCCCCATTGCCACACCCTGTATCTGGAGGTAGTAGGAACCATGAAAGGTAAAGATGTCTTCTACAATAAATTCTAGGAGAGAGAGGATGAACTCGTTGTAGGCCGAGTTCTTCCGGCACCTATAACATGTTTAACTGCCGCAAGACCTTTGGAATGAGGGATTGAGCTATACAAGGCATCAATCGTGACAAGTATAGCATGTTCCGGAATATGCAAGCTATCTAAGATTTGTAGGAAGTGGATAGTATCCTTTACATGAGATGGTAGGGAGGTGACGTAGGGTCTAAGAAATTCATCCACAACTTTACTGGCATTATCACTGATGGCGCCTCTCCCTGAGATTATAGGTCTGCCTGGAGGGTTAACTGCTACTTTATGAACTTTGGGGAGTGCATAAAATGTTGGTATTATGGGAAAATGTATTCTGATAAAGTCCCATGTGTTTTTTTTGATGGTTCCATTCAGATATGCTGAATCAACCAATGAATAATAGTCTCTGTTGTATTTTGCTACTATATCTGATGTAATTCGCCGATACCAGTCCCGATATTTTAGGATCTTATTACACATCGCTGTGTATTTTTCATTGTCAAATATGACAATGTTACCTCCTTTATCGACCAGATTTATAGTTATGAGATTGTTGTAAGAGAGTTGTTCTAGGGCTTGGGTTTCTTTCACATTTAAGTTATTTTTACAATTTTGTATTTGAAGTTTTTCCAGATTATTGTTGATCAATCTAAAAAATGCTGCTGCATTGGGATTGGTACTTGGGGCTGGGCATAGATCTGACTTCTTTTTAAGTTGTGACTTTATAGGATTGTTGTCAGTAGGTACTGGTTCCTCAATTGTTCTTAATAGTTGTGAAAGATCAATCCGGTCAATCAAATCGGTTGTATCGCTCTCTTCTAATAAGGAAATTAGTTGGTCAAGAGCCCTATGTTCCTGTGGGGTGTGGTCAATGTTGGTATGTTGTTTTTGGTAAAGACTGAGAATTAATTTCCGAATGAAAAGTTGGAGGTCTTTATAAATTTCAAATTTGTTAAGATCGCGTTTCGCACTTAACAGTGCTTAGTCATAGCTCAAATGCATTATGCTTTCATTTTAAGGGTGCTCTATGTTGCCTCAAGAGGAACTACTTAAAGTGATTTTATAGCCTTGTTTTTTTCCTAGATTTTTGTTTTAAAAATAACAAACATGTTATACTTACCTGTTCTATTGCAGTGGATTTGCACACAGCAGCCCAGGTCCTCTTCTTCTTGCTCCTGGCCCCTCTCTCTTGTTCAGTGCCCCCACAGCAAGCAGCTTGCAATGGGGGCACCTGAGCTGAGTCACAGCTCCCTGTGTCCATTCAGACAGGGAGCCCCAACCTAGCCCTGCCCTTCCCCTTTTCACTCCAATGGCGCTGCTGCTGTGTCTCAGCCAATCAGGAGGGAGAATTTCGGACGGCTGAGACACTCGTGGTCATCGCTGGATAGAGATGGGGCTGAGGTAAGTATTAGGGAGGCTGCTGCACACAGAAGGCTTTTTATCTTAATGCATAGAATGTATTAAGATAAAAAAAAACCTTCTGACTTTACAACCCTTTAAATGTTACGTTTCAAACTTTCCATTTCTGTTATTAAGCACAAAAGAAGATCACAAACACACACATAGAAATGGAATGTATTTTCTTTATAAACAGACCTTTAATAAAGCAGGTCATACATGGTCGAATTTTGAACGAATTTTCTTTTCAAAATCAGAAAGTTCATTTTTTTTCGTGATCCGATGATGCCACCATTGATTTTTGAAATTTGGCCTACCAAGCCTTCAATTTCACCTCATGTTGCTACAGAAAAGAATTTTCGTGGCCGTGAATCTTCTTTTCTCTCCATAAATTTTCTTTTCTTATTACATTTCTCGCACGATTCTCCCATCATTGATTAGAAAATCGTTTGTTTTTCTAAAAATTTCCAACATGTCCGATTCTTCAAATTTGATTGGCGCACAAAAATCGGCCCTTGCTGCAGGTCACTAATGGTGCGAAATTCGTACGAGAAATTCTTAGATACGATTTTCAAAAGAAAATTCTTTCCAAATTCGAACCGTGTATGGACGGCATAAGACTTGTTTACTTAGTGGTGAATTGCGTTGTCTGTGTGAAGTGTTTTGAAAGGGAAGATCACTAAAAAAAATAAAAACATAAAATAAAAAAAGGACAGCAAAGGTGTTGCATTATTCCCATAAAATCTTATTGAAAAACAGAACATTTTAGGCAACATTTTCCCACATTTTGTCACCCAGGCTGTGCACACCGGTGTTGGCTGAGTTTAAAAAACACACTTTCTTTTGAACGCAGATCTGCTTACAGAATGTTACCCTTCAACATGAGCGTCACTCGGAATATCCCATCCTGTAAATAAAACTGACCATTCTCCACTCAAAAACAACAGATGGCTGTGGGTTGGGGTTGATACTGCATGGTTTTGCGTCATTCATTTCTTTCCCGGATACACATTAAAAAAGTGGGATGGGACTGCATTGGGCAGCTAGTCCAGCGCAGTCCCATGCTAACCTCACCGCAAGACAAGGCAAAAATAGCTTGTCTCCGGTGTGGCTGGATAACACCACTGTGTTGCGGTGGTGTGTGTCGAAACAAAAGTACTGCATGCAGCCTCACTGGCTATTCTAGGGGCCCAGGAGAACTGGAACCCTCCCTGGAGAGAAAAGAACACCTCCCAAAAGGCCTCCCAAACATTTATCACTTCCCCAGCCACCTTCTGGATGCCTCCTTCTAGTGATTGACGGAAGAATGATAAATATTCTTGCTGGTCATACGACTCTCCCTGCCCTATATTTTGAAAGCTTCTTCTAGAAGCAGGTGGGAGAAATCAAACACCTAGCCTGGAAACCCTGACCAGGCAAAACAATGAATTGCTGCTCAACTGGCTGCAGTGAAGCCAAAAAAACAGAGCTTTTTTTCAGCTGGAACTTGGTGGGACTCAGTTCCACCACCTCTGGCTCAGGCCCTCTGTTTCCTGCCTACTACTATCACTTGTAGACACAAGTCCGACTCCTGGGTTTACAAGTGACAGCTTGTCTCTCACCAGCTCCCACAGATCTGATCTCCTGAGTGCCTCCCACTGAGTCCAGGATGTGGACAAGGGAGGTGCAGGTGCCTGGGGTGCAGTGCAGATCCCGACATCCCTACTGGAGGATCTCCCTGCAAGTGAGAGAGCCAAAGCCACCTACAGTGTGCAAAAAGTACAAGAGCCAGTTGGATGCCTAAGCTTAATACAGCAACAAAAGTAAGACATGTGGACAATGGTGGAGCTTTTAAGAGGGAGGGAGAACATGGGGGGGGGATTGTATGGAGAGGTCAAAGCTAAAGAAGGGTGAAAGTTAGATGTGGATGGGGATGCAGAGGTGAGCGGCTGTGGAAGAAGGCTGAACTCTGTACTCTCTATGTAGCTCACCCCCGAACTCTGCACTCTGTGTGTACCCTCACACCCCAACACTGCAATCTGTATGTAATGCACTCCTGGTGTTTAATGCCCCTTAAGATCCTCCCACTGTTAGTGCAATTTGACCACACTATTAACCCACTATGTGATGAGGCCCGGAGGGTGTGTGTGTGTGAGGGGGTTTTGGGGGGGTTGTGGTTGAGTTCCCATTTTCTGAGGAAAAAAAGCCCTGCAAAAAACTAAATTTAGCCTAGCAGGCTAACTAAAGAGGGTAGCTACACATTCAATGTGAATAAGCCTTAAAGTGCAGGTTTATATTTACAACATCTGCTGCCTGTAATATATGTGTTATGTATACTTTATTTACCTGTAATATTTATGTTACCAGAACACTTCATATTCCTGATATGTGCCTGCTGTACCATGTACTAGTATTAGAAGGTATCCTGTTCTCTTTGTGTTGCTTCCTTTGTGTGAAATTCCTGGTGTTCCTGCCAGTCCCTCTGCTTTCCTACTATAAACTGACCATGTAGGCAGAAGGTGGCTTACTGGTGGCCTTACCTATGTTTAGTTAGCTCGGCTGCCCAGCTAAGTGAAGACGGGACATCTGCAAGAGTTCTCGGAGACCTGTGGTACAACAATGGATGCTGACTCCCTGGGCTATCCCAAGAACATGGACTTCCCCGCACAAGCCTTTCCAAGAATAGACTATTCCTGATAGTTAGGTGTAGTTAGGTCAAGAAAGTTTATGCATGTTACACATGTTTAACTGAACTCTCAGTAAAGTTGTTTCAACTGCAATAAACCTGGTCTGAAGTTATTTAAGGGGTGCATGTTGGATCTTGGCATACTCCTAAAGAACCTGGGTCTGTAAAGCACTATGGGGTATGTGTAACGCCACTACAAAAGATTAACTTGCAAGGCAAAGAAGAGGAGGTAGTGGCCATGGGTAACCGCTAAGAAGAACAGCAACCAGAGGTTTGTCATGGAACCTGCTTAGGTGATGGATCCTCCGGGGGTTGGTGGCCTGACTCCCTCTCTAGCTGTCCATCTCCTCTGGTCACTGGGAGCAGACTAGTGTCACGGAGATCTAGGGCCTGATCACGGGAAAGAAAGAGTTAATGAGCAGGCATTGGGCTTGTTATGTGCTCGGCAGGACTCCATTCTGTTAATGGGAGTGAAGTAACAGAGGTATGCTGAACTGGTGGAGTGGGCAACGGCCCTGCTTGCCACTCCGAATGCAACACATATATCTACTCAAGTGTGTAGTTATTTGGGACAAAACATCTTAAGGAGGAACTCTGCTTATTAGTACTGTGTACAAGTGGCTCCTCTCTTGAGTCGGGGACTGCCTTAATGTTTGACTCCTCACATGACCGCAGCCTCCACCCTGTCCCAGGCATTGGTGAGCATGCCTTCGGGCGAGGTGTTACCCCATGTGCATGGGGTGCAGCCAGACCCGGCCCACAACTACGCCAGGAAACGGAAGCACATCCATCCCAGTGTGGTCAGTGTGACGGACCCATCGCACACTCCGCTTGAGTGCTTCTGTCAGTATACCGCTTCCTTCAGTCTGAACATAGATATCAGATATTATAGCCGCCTATTGCAACCAAGAATTAAGCAGGACTTGTTTGGCTGCAAAGTTGGAACTTATTTTTTGTTTACCAAAGATTTTTATTTTTGTTGAAAAAGAAAAAGACAAACATTCAAATTACAAGTCATAGTCACGTACATAACAATTGTAATCCATTATAGGATAATCTGGTGATAATCATATACCAAATATAATTGATTACAGGTTGCATGAATAACATTAACAAACACGTATGACTGCCCTATCTGGTACCCGAAACTACCATTCTTGTATTAGGGGAATATCCTAAGGGCATCACATGCTTAAAACACTAATGCCCCGTACACACGTCGGACATTGATCGGACATTCCGACAACAAAATCCTAGGATTTTTTCCGACGGATGTTGGCTCAAACTTGTCTTGCATACACACGGTCACACAAAGTTGTCGGAAAATCCGATCATTCTGAACGCGGTGACGTAAAACACGTACGTCGGGACTATAAAGAGGGCAGTAGCCAATAGCTTTCATCTCTTTATTTATTCTGAGCATGCGTGGCACTTTGTGTGTCGGATTTGTGTACACACGATCGGAAATTCCGACAACGGATTTTGTTGTCGGAAAATTTTATAGCCTGCTCTCAAACTTTGTGTGTCGGAAAATCCGATGGAAAAAGTCAGATGGAGCCCACACATGGTCAGAATTTCCGACAACACGCTCCAATCGCACATTTTCCGTCAGAAAATCCGTCCGTGTGTACGGGGCATAAGAAGAGAAAAGGAAAGAGAGAAAAGGGAAAACAAAAAGGAGGAAAAAGTAAATGAGGGGGGGAGGGGGCTCTGACATAATGACTGTGAGGTACCATGCATAAGTATATCTACAATCCTTGGACCTTAAAGGACAAAGGATGACCAGGGGGCCCACTTTCTTTCAAAAACTGGCATAGTGTCCATCAAAGTGTGGTGGACTCTTTCCATTAGACGGATCGCCTCCATGCGTCATAGACCCTGGTCCCAGGGAATTGCTGGCAATCTCCAGTGGCTATTGCCCAAAGTGCTGCACTGAAGAGCGTATGGGCGAGTTTCTGAGCCGGGGGGGGGGGGTGGCCTCTGGAAGGTCAGCGAAAAGAAGGCCCATCTGGCAAGTTATATTATAGTGAGTTCCTGTCATTTAGGCTACTTTGTTGGCTATATTTAGCCATAGAAAGCTGAAACTTTTATTGCACAAACTTACACAGAATATAGACCTGACAGGAGGACATCCCTCTCCTGATCATATTACCCTAACAATACAAACTGCACACAGGAATATAACTACAACAGCCATTATATACTATAAACATTACGTTAATTACACAATTAGCCATCTGGGTGACTCAGTGCCCACCAAGACTATTCAGATATCTCTTTACACGTCAGACTTCCCTGGCCCCTACAATACTGAATACAGTGTACTGTACAATACACATTATTACAAATATAAAAACAACCCACAGTGGATTGCTAGCAGACAGACAATGGGTGAGTTAACCACTTGCCGACCGCCGCACGACTATATACGTCGACAGAGCGGCACGGGCAGGCAAAAGGACGTATATGTACGTCCTTGCCTGCCCGCGGGTGGGGGGTCCGATCGGACCCCCCCCCGGTGCCAGCGGCGGTCGGCAAATCTCCCCCGGCGATCGGAGGTGAGGGGGAGGCCATCCATTCGTGGCCCCCCCCTCGCGATCGCTCTCAGCCAATGGGATCATTTCCCTGCCTCTGTATTGTACACAGAGGCAGAGGAAATGATGTCATCTCTCCTCGGCTCGGTATTTTCCGTTCCGGGCCGAGGAGAGAAGACTGCAATGTAAGTGCACCAACACACACACACACAGTAGAACATGCCAGGCACACAAAACACCCCGATCCCCCCCCCGATCGCCCCCCGATCCCCCCCCAATCACCCCCCCCCCCCTGTCACAAACTGACACCAGCAGGTTTTTTTTTTTTTTTTTTTTTTTTTTTCTGATTACTGTATTGGTGTCAGTTTGTGACATTTACAGTGTTAGGACAGTTAGTATTACCCCCCTGTAGGTCTAGGGTACCCCCCTAACCCCCCCTAATAAAGTTTTAACCCCTTGATCACCCCCCGTCACCAGTGTCGCTAAGCGATCATTTTTCTGATCGCTGTATTAGTGTCACTGGTGACGCTAGTTAGTGAGGTAAATATTTAGGTTCGCCGTCAGCGTTTTATAGCGACAGGGACCCCCATATACTACCTAATAAATGTTTTAACCCCTTGATTGCCCCCTAGTTAACCCTTTCACCACTGATCACTGTATAACTGTTACGGGTGACGCTGGTTAGTTTGTTTATTTTTTATAGTGTCAGGGCACCCGCCGAATAAAGATTTAGCCCCCTGATCGCCCGGCGGTGATATGCGTCGCCCCAGGCAGCGTCAGATTAGCGCCAGTAACGCTAACACCCACGCACGCAGCATACGCCTCCCTTAGTGGTATAGTATCTGTACGGATCAATATCTGATCTGATCAGATCTATACTAGCGTCCCCAGCAGTTTAGGGTTCCCAAAAACACAGTGTTAGCAGGATCAGCCCAGATACCTGCTAGCACCTGCGTTTTGCCCCTCCGCCCGGCTCGGCCCAGCCCACCCAAGTGCAGTATCGATCGATCACTGTCACTTACAAAACACTAAACGCATAACTGCAGCGTTCGCAGAGTCAGGCCTGATCCCTGTGATCGCTAACAGTTTTTTTGGTAGCGTTTTGGTGAAATGGCAAGCACCAGCCCCAGGCAGCGTCAGGTTAGTGCCAGTAGCGCTAACACCCACGCACGCACCGTACACCTCCCTTAGTGGTATAGTATCTGAACGCATCAATATCTGATCCGATCAGATCTATACTAGCGTCCCCAACAGTTTAGGATTCCCAAAAACGCAGTGTTAGCGGGATCAGCCCAGATACCTGCTAGCACCTGCGTTTTGCCCCTCCGCCCGGCCCAGCCCAGCCCACCCAAGTGCAGTATCGATCGATCACTGTCACTTACAAAACACTAAACGCATAACTGCAGCGTTCGCAGAGTCAGGCCTGATCCCTGCGATCGCTAACAGTTTTTTTGGTAGCGTTTTGGTGAACTGGCAAGCACCAGCCCCAGGCAGCGTCAGGTTAGTGCCAGTAGCGCTAACACCCACGCACGCACCGTACACCTCCCTTAGTGGTATAGTATCTGAACGGATCAATATCTGATCTGATCCGATCAGATCTATACTGGCATCCCCAGCAGTTTAGGGTTCCCAAAAACGCAGTGTTAGTGGGATCAGCCCAGATACCTGCTAGCACCTGCGTTTTGCCCCTCCGCCCGGCCCAGCCCAGCCCACCCAAGTGCAGTATCGATCGATCACTGTCACTTACAAAACACTAAACGCATAACTGCAGCGTTCGCAGAGTCAGGCCTGATCCCTGCGATCGTTAACAGTTTTTTTGGTAGCGTTTTGGTGAACTGGCAAGCGCCAGCGGCCTAGTACACCCCGGTCATAGTCAAACCAGCACTGCAGTAACACTTGGTGACGTGGCGAGTCCCATAAGTGCAGTTCAAGCTGGTGAGGTGGCAAGCACAAGTAGTGTCCCGCTGCCACAAAGAAGACAAACACAGGCCCGTCGTGCCCATAATGCCCTTCTTGCTGCATTCGCCAATCCTAATTGGGAACCCACCGCTTCTGCAGCGCCCGTACTTCCCCCATTCACATCCCCAACCAAATGCAGTCGGCTGCATGAGAGGCATTTTCTTTATGTCCTCCCCCTAGTACCCCTACCCAACGAACCCCCCCAAAAAAGATGTCGTGTCTGCAGTAAGCACGGATATAGGCGTGACACCCGCTATTATTGTCCCTCCTGTCCTGACAATCCTGGTCTTTGCATTGGTGAATGTTTTGAATGCTACCATTCACTAGCTGAGTATTAGCGTAGGGTACAGCATTGCACAGACTAGGACACACTTTCACAGGGTCTCCCAAGATGCCATCGCATTTTGAGAGACCCGAACCTGGAACCGGTTACAGTTATAAAAGTTACAGTTACAAAAAAAGTGTAAAAAAAAAAAAAAAAAACACAAACAAAAATATAAAATAAAAAGTAATAGTTGTCGTTTTATTGTTCTCTCTCTATTCTCTCTCTCTCTATTCTCTCTATTGTTCTGCTCTTTTTTACTGTATTCTATTCTGCAATGTTTTATTGTTATTATGTTTTATCATGTTTACTTTTCAGGTCTGCAATTTTTTATACTTTACCATTTACTGTGCTTTATTGTTAGCCATATTTTTGTCTTCAGGTACAGCATTCACGACTTTGAGTGGTTATACCAAAATGATGCTTGCAGGTTTAGGTATCATCTTGGTATCATTCTTTTCAGCCAGCGGTCGGCTTTCATGTAAAAGCAATCCTAGCGGCTAATTAGCCTCTAGACTGCTTTTACAAGCAGTGGGAGAGAATGCCCCCCCCCCCCCCATCGTCTTCCGTGTTTTTCTCTGGCTCTCCTGTCTCAACAGGGAACCTGAGAATGCAGCCGGTGATTCAGCCAGCTGACCATAGAGCTGATCAGAGACCAGAGTGGCTCCAAACATCTCTATGGCCTAAGAAACCGGAAGCTACGAGCATTTTATGACTTAGATTTCGCCGGATGTAAATAGCGCCATTGGGAAATTGGGGAAGCATTTTATCACACCGATCTTGGTGTGGTCAGATGCTTTGAGGGCAGAGGAGAAATCTAGGGTCTAATAGACCCCAATTTTTTCAAAAAAGAGTACCTGTCACTACCTATTGCTATCATAGGGGATATTTACATTCCCTGAGATAACAGTAAAAATGATTAAAAAAAAAAAAAATGAAAGGAACAGTTTTAAAATAAGATAAAAAAGCAAAAAAATAATAAAGAAAAAAAAAAAAAAAAAAAAAAAAGCACCCCTGTCCCCCCTGCTCTCGCGCTAAGGCGAACGCAAGCGTCGGTCTGGCGTCAAATGTAAACAGCAATTGCACCATGCATGTGAGGTATCACCGCGACGGTTAGATCGAGGGCAGTAATTTTAGCAGTAGACCTCCTCTGTAAATCTAAAGTGGTAACCTGTAAAGGCTTTTAAAGGCTTTTAAAAATGTATTTATTTTGTTGCCACTGCACGTTTGTGCGCAATTGTAAAGCATGTCATGTTTGGTATCCATGTACTCGGCCTAAGATCATCTTTTTTATTTCATCAAACATTTGGGCAATATAGTGTGTTTTAGTGCATTAAAATGTAAAAAAGTGTGTTTTTTCCCCAAAAAATGCGTTTGAAAAATCGCTGCGCAAATACTGTGTGAAAAAAAAAAATTAAACACCCACCATTTTAATCTGTAGGGCATTTGCTTTAAAAAAATATATAATGTGTGGGGGTTCAAAGTAATTTTCTTGCAAAAAAAAATAATTTTTTCATGTAATCAAAAAGTGTCAGAAAGGGCATTGTCTTCAAGTGGTTAGAAGAGTGGGTGATGTGTGACATAAGCTTCTAAATGTTGTGCATAAAATGCCAGGACAGTTCAAACCCCCCCCAAATGACCCCATTTTGGAAAGTAGACACCCCAAGCTATTTGCTGAGAGGCATGTCGAGTCCATGGAATATTTTATATTGTGACACAAGTTGCGGGAAAGAGACAAATTTTTTTTTTTTTTTTTTTTTTTTGCACAAAGTTGTCACTAAATTATATATTGCTCAAACATGCCATGGGAATATGTGAAATTACACCCCAAAATACATTCTGCTGCTTCTCCTGAGTACGGGGATACCACATGTGTGAGACTTTTTGGGAGCCTAGCCGCGTATGGGACCCCGAAAACCAAGCACCGCCTTCAGGCTTTCTAAGGGCGTAAATTTTTGATTTCACTCTTCACTGCCTATCACAGTCTCGGAGGCCATGGAATGCCCAGGTGGCACAAACCCCCCCCAAATGACCCCATTTTGGAAAGTAGACACCCAAAGCTATTTGCTGAGCGGTATAGTGAGTATTTTGCAGACCTCACTTTTTGTCACAAAGTTTTGAAAATTAAAAAAAGAAAAAAAAAATTTTTTTTTTTGTCTTTCTTCATTTTCAAAAACAAATGAGAGCTGCAAAATACTCACCATGCCTCTCAGCAAATAGCTTGGGGTGTCTACTTTCCAAAATGGGGTCATTTGGGGGGGGTTTGTGCCACCTGGGCATTCCATGACCTCCGAAACTGTGATAGGCAGTGAAGAGTGAAATCAAAAATGTACACCCTTAGAAATCCTGAAGGCGGTGATTGGTTTTCGGGGTCCCGTACGCGGCTAGGCTCCTAAAAAGTCCCACACATGTGGTATCCCCATACTCAGGAGAAGCAGCAGAATGTATTTTGGGGTGCAATTCCACATATGCCCATGACCTGTGTGAGCAATATATCATTTAGTGACAACTTTGTGCAAAAAAAAAAAAAAAAAAAAAAAAAATTGTCACTTTCCCGCAACTTGTGTCAAAATATAAAATATTCCATGGACTCAACATGCCTCTCAGCAAATAGCTTGGGGTGTCTACTTTCCAAAATGGGGTCATTTGGGGGGGGTTTGTGCCATCTGGGCATTTTATGGCCTTCAAAACTGTGATAGGTAGTGAGGAGTAAAATCAAAAATGTACGCCCTTAGAAATCCTGAAGGCGGTGATTGGTTTTCGGGGCCCCGTATGCGGCTAGGCTCCCAAAAAGTCCCACACATGTGGTATCCCCATACTCAGGAGAAGCAGCTAAATGTATTTTGGGGTGCAATTCCACATATGCCCATGGCCTGTGTGAGCAATATATCATTTAGTGACAACTTTTTGTAATTTTTTTTTTTTTTTTTTTTTTTTGTCATTATTCAATCACTTGGGACAAAAAAAATGAATATTCAATGGGCTCAACATGCCTATCAGCAATTTCCTTGGGGTGTCTACTTTCCAAAATGGGGTCATTTGTGGGGGTTTTGTACTGCCCTGCCATTTTAGCACCTCAAGAAACGACATAGGCAGTCATAAATTAAAGGCTGTGTAAATTCCAGAAAATGTACCCTAGATTGTAGGCGCTATAACTTTTGCGCAAACCAATAAATATACACTTATTGACATTTTTTTTACCAAAGACATGTGGCCAAATACATTTTGGCCTAAATGTATGACTAAAATTGAGTTTATTGGATTTTTTTTAGAACAAAAAGTAGAAAATATCATTTTTTTTCAAAATTTTCGGTCTTTTTCCGTGTATAGCGCAAAAAATAAAAACGGCAGAGGTGATCAAATACCATCAAAAGAAAGCTCTATTTGTGGGAAGAAAAGGACGCAAATTTCGTTTGGTTACAGCATTGCATGACCGCGCAATTAGCAGTTAAAGCGACGCAGTGCCAATTTGTAAAAAGTGCTCTGGTCAGGAAGGGGGTAAATCCTTCCGGGGCTGAAGTGGTTAATTAGCACCATTAGCAATACAAACAGTGATTTCCCCCTCCTCAGCCTAGTAGACAACAGGAGACCCAGGGCTTTCCAGATCTCATTCCATCTTTCTTTTCACATACATCTGTCTACTGAGTCCCAAGCTGGCAGAGACCATCATGGGCTCCTTAATAATGTCCTTTTGCATTACATAACAGGACATCTTCCTAAATGCTTGTAGCTCCCTCAAATGCCAGGGCCCATAGTCGGTAGGCAAGAGGCTAGCATTCAGTCCCCTCCAAAAGCCTCTGTCCCGGGTGAGTCTATCACAGTCAGTTTGCTTCTTTGCATTCTACTTGAGAGCAAACCCTGTATGCACTCTAATGGTCAGACCTCTGCTGACACCCCCCCCCCCCTCCCTGCAAAGCTAATCACTGGGAAGATCAGACCGAACGACCCTCCTCCTTCTGACCCCAAAGCACCTTGTCACCATGTTGATGGGGACAAGGGCCCCTTCCCAACAACCCTGGGCGGTGGTTGTGGGGGTCTGTGGACGGAGGGCTTATTAGAATATGGAAGAATATGAATATGGGATCTACTGTGTATATATTTATATATAGCGCCCTGCTCCTGTTGATCAGATACTTGCATGTAAATTTAGGGGTTATCTGTTCTTTATACAGTTCAGATTTAATCTGTGGCTAAATTAGCTTCTGTTCCAGCACTGGCTGTGTTGCATGTAGTTCCACACTGTTGTCTGTAGGTGTCGTTGTCACCACAGGCCGGTGTTGGAAGAGCAACAGGCTGAAGTGTATTGAGTGTTCTTCTTTCTCAGAAGTAACCCAGTGGGGGTGGTCCACCGCTGTGCATTCTGGGAGAGGGTACTTAAGTGGCAGACGTAATTTTTGTGTCTCTCTTACCTCCTGGCCCTCCTGGCCTAAGGTATGTGGTGACTTTTCTCCTGCCTCGAGGCCACACTGGCCTGAGGCTATGTGACTACAAGTAGGCCCTGTTTGGAGCCTACTACCGTAGAGGTGGTCCTTAGGTTGTCTTGCCTGTTAGGAAGAAGCCGAGCCAAGCTGAGGAGATCCAGGGGAGGACCCTTGCTGGAGAGAGCCAGAATGAAGGCTGGTCTCTCGGGAGGGCCTGGTACCTTACTTGGAGGACGCACCTATACTTAACCAATCCACAGACAGTACAGTACTCCCAATTCGGCTTAAAGGTTCTGGTACTGTGTTTTGCTGTTCATCTAATACTAAATCCTGTGGCAGAGGATCGTACAACCAATTTGTTCTTCTCAAGTCTGTGGCAGGGACTTTTCGTCCGCGCGTCATTCCGGGTGCTAGGTCAGTAAAAGAGGCCTATCCGGGTGGGCAAAGATCTGTTGACTAAAGGTGCGTTTGTCTTCAGGATCTCAAATTCCTCAGTGATCTGCATAAGGTATCTGAACCCTCCTGCAACTCCCTTTCTACCTCTTTACTGCTACTTCAATAAAAGTTTTGCAATAAAGCACTGGAAACATAACGAAGTGACTGGTGCATACATTGGTGGGCGTAAGGCCTATTACAGACTCTAAGTCCCATGTCTGGTGGAAATACAGGTAAGAGGGTGACGGCAAAGACCCGATAAAATATCAGCCGCTCCTTCGGGGGTAAGCGCTACATATATATATAATGTTTGTGGGTTCTGAGTAATTCTCTAACAAAAAAATTATTTTTCCATGTAGGAGAGAAATTTTAGAACTGGCCTGTGCTGGAAGTAGTTAAACTTGTCCCTGAACAGCTCCGCATTTTAATTTTAGTATTTAAAATAAAGGTCTTCTAGTACAGGGAATACAGACAATAACAGTTCTGTAATTATTTGTGCAATAACTAATGGAGCAATTTTATTCTGCGAGCCTTTGCAAAGCCTTGGCATTCTTCTAATGATTATCACAATCAAGATGCATGGCAAGAGAAATGGCATTCATGCAAAAGGAACAAATGTCTCAGACTGTGTAAAGGAGACAAAACAATCTCAGTCTGTACCAAGAATGTAAACTCCTTTCCTGGGCAGTCTGGCACCTGGGTAACCTTCAGCGCCATCCTTGACATTGTAAACAGTTAATGTGCAGCCACCATCCGCCTACTGCCTGTGTACGTTCCCATTCATCCATCTGTGCCCGGCATTATTAATACAAGACACTCGGCTAAGAAAGAGATAACGCAACAGCGGAGATATAGATATACAATTACAACTTGTGTCTGCTGCCTTGAGTCATCAAGAATTGGAATGTGTTTCCACATATTACTGAGCTGGCAGGAATGAAGATAGATCATTCACAGATCTGCTAGAGTAAGGAGTCAAAAGAAGGACAAATGTGATGGTATTAAGTGTGACAAGATAACCCTTCAAGCACTGGTGGTATTCCAATATTTATATGGCAGCCATACTTACTGGAAAAGCTTTTTTTGTTCCCTATTGCATATCATATTAGTAGAGATGCATCGATACCATTTTTTTTTTTTTACGAGTACGATACTTTTTTTTTAGTACTCGCCGATACCAAATACCGCAAATACCGATGCCTACCACAACTTTTTTATTTACACTTCAGCTGTCAGCAATGGTACAAAGCATTGAAAAATTATTATTATTTTTTTCATGCTTTTTTCAATGTGAAATGTGTATAGTAAATATATGTTAAAAATATTAACGAACAAAGCAAACAAAAAAAAAAAAAATTTTTTAATTATTAATAATTTATAAAATAGAAGTAAACATCATTTATAATAATTAAGTAAGTAAGTAATAAGTAATAACTATTTAGTAATTAGTAAGTAATAAGTGATTGTTTAACAACAAAAAAAACCAAACCCGTTATACTTACCTCCTCTGTGTAGTGGATTTGCCTAGAGTGGCGTGGATCCTCCTTTTCTTGGGTCCCTCTTCGCTGCTCCTGGCCCCTCCCTCCTGTCGAGAGCCCCCACAGCAAGCAGTTTGCTATGGGGGCACCCGAGTCAAGCTGCAGATCTGTGTGTCCATTCAGACACGGAGCTGATGCTGTGTCTCTTGCCCGTACACTGCTCCGGCGGCCGCCATCACTCCCAGGGGTTACTTTTGGGTATGGCGGCTCCAGCGCTGTGGTTGGCCGGAGCCGCGATGAAGTCACGCGATGAGTGTGCGGTAACAGCACACTGACTGAAGCAACGGCACATACGTGCCGATGCTTCAGTTTGTGTCAGTGCGCATGTGCCTATGACGTCGGCACATGCAAATACAGGGGATATCTCCTAAACCGTGCAGGTTTAGGAGATATCCTTTGTAGCTACAGGTAACCCCCTATTATAGGCTTACCTTAGCACAAAGTGGTCTGTAAGGGTTTACAACCACTTTTAGATCATGTAAAGGCAGGCGTCCCAATACTTTTGACAATATAGTGTATTCAGATTGTAGCCAATACTTTTGTAGTGCAAGTTAGAGAATGTAAGCAAGCATCTAATGCCTCGTACACCCGTAGATGGTTTTTCCGACGGAATTCCGCTCAAGCTTGCCTTGCATACCGTCAAGAACGCGGTGATGTACAACACTACGAAGAGCCGAGAAAATCAAGTTC
The DNA here is from genome assembly GCA_037953035.1 of Aquarana catesbeiana. Classification (NCBI taxonomy): domain Eukaryota; kingdom Metazoa; phylum Chordata; class Amphibia; order Anura; family Ranidae; genus Aquarana; species Aquarana catesbeiana. Next base: position 230,267 of record JBBHAA010001626.1, on the reverse strand, counting down.
AATGCTTCCGAGCATGCGTCCAATTGTTTCCAAGCATGCGTAGGAATTTTGCACGTCGGAATTTGCACAGACTAACGCATTTTTCGCAATACGCAATAGAGAACATGCTCCCAATCTTTTGCTGGCTGGAATTCCGCCAGCAAAAGACCGATGGAGCATACACACGGTCGCATTTTTCCGACAAAAAGCTCTCATCGGAGTTTTGCTGGCGGAATTTCCGATCGTGTGTACGCGGCAGAAGAATTACTTTCTGCCAGGTTTAATACATCATCCTCATTGCTTTTACTGAGCTAGGTCGGGAAAACAGAAGGAATGTGGTCTATTGACATATTAATCAATCTTCCACTTGTGAAAATCTATCTACAACCAAAATATGCCTGGCATGTACACAGAATATCTATCAGGAAACAATGCTTTTCTGCAGTGGGATTAGTGTGAGTTATGGTTAGTAGGGTTACCCTCGTTCTGTTTGGAGCCACCACCCATGAATCAATCAGTCGTTGACCTGATGTTTATATTAGATTATATCAGCAGGTATAATCTGATTTGTGCTGTTTGCCTCAATGAGGAAAAATATAATACAACATAATGTTGGGTCAATTATATTTAAGGTGAAAAAACACCTGGCAGTGACTGTACCCCCCCCCAGCCCCCCGTTTTACTTACCTGAGCCCTGGAACCTGACACACGGGTATGCACTGTCTCTCTGCCCAGGGTTCTCGGCTCTTGATTGGACAGATTGATAGCAGCACAGCCATTGGCTCCCGCTGTTGTCAATCAAATCCAATGATGCGGGGGGCGGGGCCCGAGTCCTGCATTCGGCGGCTACGGATGCCAAATGCTGGACTCGGGAGCGCGCCCGCAAGGTAATTCCCCGGGAGAGCGCTTGTCCTAGGGGGTTATCTGATGTGGGGAGGAGCCGCGAGGGACCCCAGAAGAGGAGGTTTGGGGCCACTCTGTGCAAAACGAGCAGCACAGTGGAAGTATGATATGTTTGTTAATTTAAAAAAAAAAAACGAACCCTTACAATCACTTTAATCTTTGGGAGTATCCACTCCGAGACCCAAGTAGAAATCAGCAAATTGACAATATGCTTACCGCATACAGTTGAGACTTCTGTTTTACCATACTTTCGGAAGCCGGTTTCTCAGCAGAGAATCCGAGTGGGAGCACTGAGAGCACCTCCCCCACGTCGCACGACCGCGCAATTGTCAGTTAAAGCGACGCAGTGCCGAATTGCAAAAAACGCTCTGGTCAGGAAGGGGGTAAAATCTTCTGGGGCTGAAGCGTTTAATAGAACGTGCATTGAGACATATTTTATAATAAAAAGTGTCTTACCAAGAATCCAGCCACCAGTTATTCTGTTAATGTCGAAATCCTGGTAGAGCTGTGACTTGTGTGCATCATGGACAGATCCACAAGTGACGGGCGGGAAGGGGTTAAAGGGGATTTACACTCAGGGGACATAGGACTCAGTGAAAACATAATGAAAAATGGCCAGCACAAAAAAAAAAAAAAAGAAAATCTGAAAAATGTACTGCAATCTCAATGGCAAAACATGCAATGAAAAGCTTCTACCTTCCACTTCACCCTATCTGACACAAAAAAAAGGTTTTGGTTGGAGTCCTACTTTTATTGCATCAATTTGCTACGATCTAGCGACAAGCACTTGTCATATTGGGCCATATGTATAATGCTGTCACCGCTTTTCATTTACAGATTAGTTGCATGATTAATTTTATGTCTTTCATAGATGTAGACTTGAGGTTTAACTACTTCAATACTGGGCACTTACACCCCCTTCCTGCCCAAGCCAATTTTCAGCTTTCAGCGCTGTCGCTGTATAAATAACAATTGTGCGGTCATGCTACACTGTACCCAAACAGAATTTTTATCATTTTGTTCCCACAAATAGAGCTTTATTTTGGTGGTATTTGATCACTTGTGCATTTTTTATTTTTTGCTAAAGAAATAAAAAAAGACCTAAAATTTTGAAAAAAAAAAAGTTTTTCTTTTGTTTCTGTTATAAAATTTTGTAAATAAGTAAGTTTTCTCCTTCACTGATGGGCACTGATAAGGCGGCACTGACAGGCATTGATAAGGCGGCACTGATGAGGTGGCACTGATGGGCACTCATGGGTGGCACTGGTGGGCACTGATAGGCGACACTGATGGGCACTGTAAGGCTGCACTGATGGGTAATTATGGGTGGCACTGCTGGGCACTGCTGGGCACTGATAGGCGGCACTGCTGGGCACTGATACGTGGCACTGATATGTGGCACTGATAGATGGCATTGATAGATAGGCATCACTGATGGCACTGGCAGGCATTGGGGATGGGCACTGATTGGCAGCTGCCTGGGCACTGATTGGCATTTCCCTGGTGGTCTAGGGTGGCATACCTGGTGGTCCAGTGTGGTGGCATCCCTGGTGGTCCTGGCGGCATCCTGGTGGTCCTGGGTGGGCATCCGAGGGACGGCTGCGCTGATAAAAAATCAACACAGTCCCCCCTGTCAGGAGAGCAGCCGATCGGCTCTCCTGTACTCGCGTCTGTCAGACGTGAGTGAGAAAAAGCCGATCAACGACTGTTTAAATCCTGATCAGCTGTGATTGGACGCGGCTGATCATGTGGTAAAGAGCCTCCGTCAGAGGCTCTTTACCGAGATCGGTGCAGCGGTGTGTCAGACTGACACACCGCACCACCGATCGCCGCGATGCGCCAGTGACGTCCACCCAGAGCGAGAGCTGCGCCGCCCAGGCATCATTTTGATGGCTGGCGGGCGGGAAGTGGTTAAGAAAAGGAATTTCAGAATGAACAGGTCCCCCACAAACTGAAGAAGCTGCAGGCAAAGTATGACGATAGTGGAACGCAATTAGGAGCTGGAATCCATTCTGAGAGAGTCTAATGCCCTGTACACACAAGCGGAAATTCTGCCAGCAAAATGAGATGAGAGCTCCGATGTGAGCTTTTGGTCGGAAATTGCTACCGTGTGTATGCTCCATCGGACTTTTGCTGGCGGAATTCCCGCCAGCAAAAGATTGAGAGCAGGTTCTCTATTTTTCGGTTGGAAAAAGATCCTATCCGAAAATGCGATCATCTGTATGCAATTCAGACGCACAAAAAATCACGCATGCTCAGAATCAAGTACGAGACGGAAGTGCTCGGTCTGGTAAAACGAGCGTTTCCTAATGGAGATAGCACATTCATCACGCTGTAAATTTTTGGATCTTTTAATGCAGCACATTCTTTTGTTCTTTATAATGCTAGAAGAATGAATTTGTTTTGCTGCTGATATTCACACACAGTTCTGAAAATCTTTATTATTTCTGGTGATCTCCAGAATAATATTTTTTTGTTTTTAAAGCCAGATTTCCATATTAATGTTTAGAATTATTTTTTATAGTCATCTTTTTTTTTTTAATTTAAGATCTCCTGTTTTTTTGATTATTTTAAAATTATTTTCTAGTGATCTCCATCATTTATTTTTTTGTGTGTCAAGTTTCCACAACAACATTATTATCTTGTATTTTTAAAGCTCAAGAAGGTTGGTTGTTGTCCCTTGTTAATTTGACATTGTATTTTTTAAATGTACCTGCCTACTCACAAACAAACTGTCCTATTTGAAGAAAAACACATTGGCAAGTATTTTCATATACAAAAAATCTCCATTTATTCTGGCTCATAACAAAATAAAGAGGAAGGCAACGCTGGAGAAACTGCTTGAATTTGCGAAGCATTTGTACCCGAGGGCACACATCAACTCTTTGTAAATAAAAATTGGTAGCCTGAGAAGTCCATATAATAGGGAGCACAATCTGGTCCAGGACTCCCAGAGATCAGGAACAGCAGCAGATGATCATATATGTCCCCAGGCTGTGGTACTACAACAGCCTGCATCTTCTGTCAGTCCAGACTGAACCCAGGCTATCACTTTCATGTCTTCCTTGCAGCCTTCCCTCCACACTTCCCTGCAACCTTCCTTGGAGGCTTTGGCTCTGGAGGTGGACTGTGGCAGGAGGAGGAGGAGGATGGGCGAGTACACATAAGTGCATGTTATCACTCATTTGGCCCCTCAACCCCTTCTGAAGGGCCTGAAAAATAATATTCTCACACATGAGGCGTTGGCCCTCCTCCATTTGCTGCAATTTTGCAGCTACATAGCAGCCATAGGCCTCTTCAGCATCGGGGGGTGTTTTCAGGGCCTCATTAGCCTCCTTAATGAGGCCCAGTGCTGCCTGCTCCACGTTACTCCCCTTCCTGGCCCTTTTTGTTGTAAGGCGGAGGGGAGGCACCTGGGATTGGGTGAGACTACTGGGCCTGGCCACCTCCTGGCTGACACTTACCCCCGACTCCTCCTGGCTGCCACATTCCAGAGCCTCGTCCTGTCTGCCACATTCCAGACCCTCGTCTTGGCTGAGGTCTTCCTGTGTATGAAAAAGGGACATAGTTTTAGTTTTCGGTTCATCAATCACACACAATTTTCAGCTCATGACTGTTGCAAATTGAATGTTAATAAATAGAAAAGACTATCATTCTAACCCCAGCATTTTTCATTCTTGTCCCAATCATTTTTGGCCCCTACTGTCTATTGATATGTAAAACACTTTTTGTTAAATCATTCATTTGTTCTTAATAATAACATCTAGTTAACAACACTAATTTTCGGACAATAAACATTTAATTATATATTTTAATAAGAAATACTATACCTGGCTCCAGCTGGGCTCCTCCACTTCTTCCAGGATGGAAGGCCCAGGTTGGTCCTCGGAAGCCTCAGCTGGGGTTGAGGGTAGGGTTGAGGGAAGGCTGGATGGAAGTGTAGAAAGTGATTCCCTGGCTTCAATCTGGTCTTCCAGAAACCGCATCCTGTTGTAGTACCACAGACTGGGTACATACACATCCTTTGCTGCTGCTCCTGATTTCATGGAAGCCTGGACCTTATTAAGCTCCTTCCTATACGTGCTTCTCAAGCTACCAATTTTCTTATCCACAAACTCGATGTCTGCGCCGGGGACCTGCGTCTTCACAAATTGCAGCAGTTTCTCCAGCGATGCCTTCCTAGTTGGTTTATTTCGATATAAAGGGTTTTTAACCTCCCACAAATTTCTCATATCCCTGTATGTGTCTATAAACTGGCCCGTGAATTCACGGTCTTTGAATTGTTTCACATTTGCTGCAAGACAAAACACAAGACAAAAACACTAATATCAGGCTAAACTTTCCTAATCTTATCCCAATATAGGCCTCAATCTCAAATCAGTATAGGGCACTGATGTCCCAAGTTAAATGTTACCTTCGTTAGAACGTTCGGCTCCTCCGGTCCTCCTTCCTACGCACACAGAACGTAGGTACGACACACGCGTGTTAGCTTTATATACATTGTACATGCATTAAACTTCGCCCATGTCGCCCGCCCCTGACGTTCTTTCTAGAATATTCCCTGCCCCTTCTCTTTCGTTGCAGCGGGAGAGGAACATGATGGAGACACAGCAAGTGCGCAAGAGCAATAACAGAAAGCCCGGAGCCAGAAACGCCACGATCCCGCAGGAGATTTAAGGCCTCAAATATGGCCTTTGGAGAGATGGTGGACTTCCTGAAGAGGGCCGACTATGATGGGAAGTAAGGACCTTACCTAAACCCAAATGTAAGAAAGGCCAAGATCATGTCTAAAGTTGTGAGAAGTCTGCACAGGAATTTTGGGGTACGATGATCCAAGGAGCAATTGAGGAAACGCTGGTCAGACCTAAAATTGAGGGAGCAGCTCAGTACAGAAGGATCAAGAAAGTGCTTCTAAAAAGTAAGTAGTTTTTGTGTGTCCCTGTTATTATTATTACTTGCATGCTGCACTGTGTGCTTTTCTTTACTGTTGTACAGTTTTAAATGGCTACTTTCATATTTGTGGGCACAGTAATCGGTCGCAGTAAACATTGTTCGTTTGCCAACTAAATACAATGTTTTTGGCAGATACAGGGTTGACTACATTTGGTCATGCTAATTTGTATTGAGAAGTTTAGGACATTGTTGTCTAGATGTGTTTGAAACTAGAATGAATTGCAAACTTGATTCATTGTAATGTAAGGAGAGGACACTCTGTTTACACATCTGGACTCAGGAGCACTAGTGTGGGACACCAGAATAAACTTTTTAGGGTGTCCCACACAGGTGCTCCAGTAGAAACTAGGGGTGTTTCCATGTGTGAAACTTGTCCAAAAAAGGTAAGTATTCCAGCTTTGGTAAAGGAAAAAATAATGTCTTCAGCTTGGAACTCTGGCAAAACAGACAATTGTACCACACTTCCAAGCAATGTTTCATATTCCCATTTCTGGCCTCAAATATCGGTGTGCTAAGTATACCTTTTGTTTCATTCTCATTGGGGAGAAAAGACTCGGGATGTCTGAGGACACCAGGAACCCTCCCACCTCCTGAAGAAGGGAAACAGAGGACACCACAACCTCAGGATGTGGAGGAAGGAGAGGTGGAAGAAATGGTTGAAATTGTCACCACAACAGGTCAGTGTCTGACACCATAGATTCAGGTAATAGAGGTATGCCTGCATATTTATAATACATGGTGTGTATTTTTTCTTTTAGGTGATGTGCATGTTGTGGAAGAACAATCCACTCATTTCACCAGTGCATGTGCACAAAATACTAATCCAGGAGATAATGGTGTGTAGTCGGGATTTAGACATCATAAAGCAAAAAATGAATGAGGTTGAACAAAAACTGAAGAACACAATTGATGCTTTAGGGAGAATCTAAATTACAACAAAATGCCCCCATTTTATAATGTTTTTGACCGATTTTTGGTCGCATTTTAAAAGTCAAATTTTGAAGATGCACACAGTGTGTCAACATGTGCTATCTACCATCAGGGGATATCAATGTACACGTTTTGTGGGTAGGACATTGCATACAAGACATTTGGTCCATCTTTCTGGAATCCAGTTTTTTTGGATTCTAAGTAATGCACTTCTTCTTTAGTTTGCTTCTTATGCCGCGTACACACAATCTGAATTTTCATCGGAAAAGCCTTGGATGGTTTTTCCAACGGAATTCTGCTCAAGCTTGTCTTGCATTTACACGGTTACACCAAATTCGTCAAGAACGCGGTGACGTACAACACGTACGACGGCACTATCAAAGGGAAGTTCAATAGCCAGTGCACCACCCTTTGGGCTCCTTCTGCTAATCTCGTGTTAGTAGAAGTTTGGTGAGAGATAATTCACGCTTTTCAGCCTCGTGCTTTTCAGATCGTTACTGCTCTTCAGTTTGTGCTTGTGGGTTTGTATCTGGTTTTATAGCGTCTACAAAATAGGGGGTAGGTTTATGGCATTTTTATTTATTTATTTATTTTTTTACTAGTAATGGCAGCGATCTGCGATTTTTATCGGGACATTATGGCGGACACTTCAGACACTTTTGACACTTTTTTAGGACCATTGGCATTTATACAGCGATCAGTGTTATAAAAATGCACTGATTACTGTGTAAATGTCACTGGCAGGGAAGGGGTTAACACTAGGTGGCGATCAAGGGTTTAACTGTGTTCCCTCAGTGTGTTCTAACTGCGGGGGGGAGGGGACTGATTATAGGAGATGAGAAATTGTTGTTCCTAGCTAGTAGTAACTCACAATCTGTCTCTCCTCAGCTCACAGAACAGGGATTTGTGTGTTTACATACACACGTCCCTGTTCTGGCTCTCGTGCCCGCAATCACACGTGGCCGGCGGTCATCGCGACGTATAGCTACGACGGCTCCCAGGATCATGCCGACCTGCGACAGTATAATGGCGGCGGCTGGTCGGCAAGCGGTTAATCACTTTCCGCCCACGATATAGCCGAAAGATGGCTACCAGTGCTGGGAGAAAGCCCATAGATGTCCTCCTGTGATCGCATTGGGCAGCACGCTCTGTGATCGGACTCGGCTGATCGCAGATCGGGATAAAGGGTCAACCACAGTGGCCCCTTATCACGTGATCAGCTGTCAGCCACTGACAGCTGATCACAAAAGTAAACAGAAGCCCGCAATCGGCTTTTTTTCTCCTCACGCTGATAGCATATGGAGAAAAGAAGAAAGCTGGTAACCAGCTTCTGTAACAGGGACATCAGTCCCAACATTGCCCACTAGTGCTGCTAATCAGTGCCCACCAGTGCCACCTATCAGTGCCCATCAGTACTGCTAATTAGTGCTCACTAGTGCTGCCAATCAGTGCCCACCAGTGCCGCCTATCAGTGCTCAACAATGCCACCTATCAGTGGCACCTATCAGAGCCCATCAGTGCCACCTATTAGTGCTGCCTCATCAGGGCCCATCATTCCCCCTTATCAGTGCTGCCTCATCAGGGCCCATCAGTGAAGAAGAAAAATTACCTGCAACATTTTATAACATTTATACACGGATGCCCCAATCAGAATAGATTTATAGATCAGTTGGACCCATTACAGTACACCTATAAATCACTGGTCCACATCAGAGTACACCTACAGATCAGTTGCCCCATCAGAGTACACTTACAGGTCAGTTGCCTCCATCAGAGTACACTTATAGATCAGTTACCTCCATGTACTGAGGGGTCTGTATTGACGGGGGGAGTGGGAGTCAGGGCTGTGGGGGAGGTAACAAGTCAGGACATGGGGGGGTTGCTAACTTGTATTTTTTTCAGCAAGGCTACCAGGGGGCTAATGACAATAACATTAATGAACAATTAACCCAGCTGGGCGGTGTTCTAGTATCTCCCGGGGGGGCCCTGGACTGTATTGCTAATTTTCAGGAAAAGGTGAACTCAGCCTTTAACCCTTTCGCTGCCATTTCCTACTAATATCCGGCAATTGGAACGCACGCCGGCTTGGATATAGGGAGCAACGTGACAGATGCTTGTTGCGGATTGCTGGAAAGACTGAGTGCTGGTTGAAAGGTACTTTTAAATGTTAGTAAGCATGGATGTACAATTTATCATTGATGGCCTTTTCTGATTGCATGATTGAATGAGAGGGGTGGATTACTCTACTGACCAAGGAGTGGAAGAAATTTATAGCATTAACGCTTTAAATTTGTTGGAATCTGGTGATTGAGTTTTGTGGATGGTGGAGGATAACGCACTTTATTTGTGGTGATTAAGCATGCTGAGCATGGAATTGAAGAAAAGAGTTTAGTGGTGCATTGACATATATAAGGAATCACATTTTTGGATTGATGTGCATTTGATGGCAAAACCATTACTATGGTTTTGAGGATATATACACTATTTTGTGTTTTTCTTTGCACCAATTATGTTTGATTTATGGGGCGTACACACGGTCGGACTTTTCGACCGAACTGGTCTGACGGACGTCGACGGACCAAATCCGGCGGACAATCCGATCGTGTGTGGGCTTCACTGGACCTTCAGCGGACTTTTCCAGTTGCAAATCTGACAGACTTTAGATTTGAAACAGGCTTCAAATCTTTACGTCGTAACTCCGCCGGACCCAGAAATCCGCTCGTCTGTATGCTGGTCCGACGGACAAAAACCGAGGCAAGGGCAGCTATTGGCTACTGGCTATCAACTTCCTTATTTTAGTCCGGTGTACGTCATCACGCACGAATCCGTCGGACTTTGGTGTGATCGTGTGTAGGCAAGTCCGTTCGTTAGAAAGTCCATCAAAAGTCTGTCGAAAGTCCGCTGGAAAGTCTGTCGGACCAGTCTGGTACCGTGTGTACGCCCTATAAATCAAACATAATTGGTGCAATTCGTACGCGGCATTAGAGTAAGTTATAGACAACATTGTTGTGGATGCAGCATTTGTTTGGTAGGATTGGGATTTAATTAGGGGAGCACAGATTTTTTCATTTATTGCACACTTATAGTTCTCCAAGATATTTGGAACAACCTACCTGCTGAGTTTAAAAACTGTGTGCAAGTCTACCTAGAAGAATTGATGCTGGTTTGAAGGCCAAAGGTAGTAGCACCAATAATTGATTTGATTTGGATTTCTGTTTTTAACCTTTGCAAAGTACTATATACAGTACGCTGCTCAAAAAAATTAAAGGAACACTTTGAAAACATATCAGATCTCAATGGGGGAAAATCTCATGCTGGATATCTATACTGATATATATTGGGTAATGTGTTAGGAATGTAAGGATGCCACATAATTTGATGGAAATGAAAATGATCAACCTACAGAGGGCTGAATTCAAACACGCCTCTAAATCAAAGTGAAAAAATGATGCAGCAGGGCTAGTCCGTTTTGCTGAGATTCATTGCAGCAACTCAGAATGGTCCTCAGTAGTTTGTATGGCCCCCTCGTGCTTGTATGTATGCCTGATAATGTCGGGGCATGCTCCTAATGGGACGACGAATGGTGTCCTGGGGTATTTCCTCACAGATCTGGACCAGGGCATCACTGAGCTCCTGAACAGACTGAGGTGCAAGTTGGCTGCATGGACCAAAACATAATGTTTCAGAGGTGTTCTATTGGATTTAGGTCAGGCGAGCGTGGGCGCCATTCAATGGTATTAATTTCTTCATCCTCCAGGAACTGGTTGTATACTCTCACCACATGAGTCTGGATTGTCGAGCACCAGGAGGAACCCAGGACCCCCTGCACCAGCGTAGGGTCTGACAGTGGGTCCAAGGATTTCATCCTGATACCTAATGGCAGTCAGGGTGCTATTGTCTAGCCTGTAGAGTTCTGTGTGTCCCTCCATGGATATGCCTCCCCAGACCATCACTGACCCACCACCAAACTGGTAATGCTAAACGATATTACAGGCAGCATAATGTTCTCCACGGCTTCTCCAGACCCTTTCACATCTGTCACATGTGCTCAGGGTGAATCTGCTCTCATCTGTGGAATACACAGGGCGCCAATTCTGGTGTTCAATGGCAAATGCCAATCAAGCTCCATGATGCAGAGCAGTGAGCACAGGGTCCACTAGAAGACGTTGGGCCCTCAGACCACCCTCATGAAGTCTGTTTCTGATTGTTTGGGCAGAGACATTCACACCAATGGCCTGCTGGAGGTCATTTTGTAGGGCTGTGGCAGTGCTCATCCTGTTCCGATCCTGCTGATAAGTTAAGGACCTTCTACGGCCCTGTCCAGCTCTCCTAAAGTAATGGCCTGTCTCCTGAAATCTGCTCCATGCTCTTGAGACTGGGCTGGGAGACACAGCAAACCTTCTGGCAATGGCACATATTGATGTGCTATCCTGGAGGAGTTGGACTGCCTGTGCAACCTCTATAGGGTCCAGGTATTGCCTCCTGCTACGAGTAGTGACACTGACCCTAGCCAACTGCAAAACTAGTGAGAAACAGTCAGAAAATTTGAGTAGGAAAAAAATGTCAGTGGCCTCCACCTGTAAAACCATCCCTATTTTGGAGGTCATCTCATTGTTGCCCATCTAGTGCACCTGTTAATTTCCATACCACCAAAGCAGCTGAAACTGATTAACAACCACCTCTGCTATTTAACTGACCAATATCCCAGGAGTTTAATTGACTTGATGATATACTCTGATTAAAAAGTGTTCCTTTAATTTTTTTGAGCAGTGTATATATATATATATATATATATATATATATATATATATATATATATATATATATATATATATATATACATACATTTAATATATAACAAAGAATTTACGGATTTACATTTACAGAGGGTTTACCTCTCCTGCTCTTTATTCCAACAAGTAAAGAGAGACCCGGAAAAGAGCAAATGGATAGAGGGTCTGCACGACTAGAGGAGGAACAGGTCAGAAAAAGGGTTAAAAAGGTGGGATCAGTGTGGAAGGGGTGCAGGTTTTACCATATTGGTGGCTAAAGAACAGATGGACAGGGTAGTGCTGCAAGGGATGTTCCTGTGAAGGCTGCTGGGTATTTATTCTGTAGAGTTCAGAAAGTTTCCCCACCTACTTGTCCTAGAAATATGTTTCATTGTAAGTCAAGGTGTGTAACCTCTAACACTAACCAACCAACTGAAGCACCATACCCCAGATGAGCCTCCCAGATTTGTTACAATGCAAGTATTCACTGACCCCCCCCCCCCCCCAAAAACCCCATGACCCGAAAAGCTGCTGTGACAAATATATATTTTTTTAATGCCTGCCTTGGGTCCTTGGGAGGCATGAAGACTACTGAAGAGGTGGCATGTAACAGACATTGATGTATACCGCTTGATGCTGTGCACATAATTGGGAATTGTTCAGACGCCAATCCATGCTTATGCTCTGTTTGAAGTGACCGCCACTACGGTTATACCATCCTGGAATTACACAGCTGTAATCGCCATGGTTCCAACCCTATAGAATTACAGTTGACTGTTGCTACCTTTCCCCCATTCTGCTTTATGCACATTGGAGGCCATCGTTGCCTTGGAACCCCTTCTTCAGCCTCCCCATAGCCCAGTTAGACATGACGAACCCATCTGAATTAAATTGTCAATATTAGGACTTGTGTCAGACGAAGAAATCTCTAACACTGAGGAATCTACTGTGATTGTGAAATGTGTAGGAAGACAATTGCTTCTGACTATTGCCTTAATGTTTTTTTTTTGTGGTTGATCAATGGAAAGTTGTTCCATCCTACAGATTGTACAATTCTTAATATTTTGTAATAAAATGATGGATTTTTTATATTATAACGGTCATTTGTCCAAATTAATATGCTGAGAGACCATCCTTGAACACCCACATTTTCCTCACTTTATCTTCTCCAATATTTTTTGGGTTGATGATCCCTCAGTATTAAGCTGTTTCAGCTATTATACATTAGATGTAGTGTCTCTCGCACAAATTATCCTATTTTTTGAGCTTCCTACTGGACCACCATTATAGTGCAGATGTGTTATTACCACTTATTCGCTCTTAGGATGTCTTAACAGCCTTAAGTGCGAAGTTATGAATCTGTAAACCCTAGATGGCCCTGAATATAAAACAATTTACTTTAGATGCAATTGGAAGCAGTTTTACAAGATACATTTTATGAATTATTGTTTCAGACTTCTCTTTCTATCTCTCGCTGTTCTATTTTCCTGTTTTTATTCAATTTTTAAATAAGCCTACGCTGAGATATCTGTTACCAGCCTTGGCTCCGGTTGGATTTAACGAAAAATAGGAGGAAAGGTTGAAATAATGGAACACAAGAAGTTGTAACATGACATATTAACTCTGGTTTCCTCATTTCACCTTATTTGTTACTTAACTTTTCTGTTGAACTGTCTGCGCTGTGCTCAGCACATATGGCGGAATGTCCTGATCAAGTGGCTGTATTTTCCTGTCTTGTGATCTTCAAAGGCTGGGTAAAACTTAAATCAGGATCCTGACATATGGAGAATAGATCCCCAATGGAATATTTGCTCATCCTGACGTGTATCATAGGATGCTAATAAAGACACTAGTATTATAGGAGACATGCTGGTCTTAGGAAACTATTAAACTTTTTAATACTAGGCTAGGGATGAGCCTAACACCCCCCAGTTCGGTTCGCACCAGAACATGGGAACAGACAAAAAATTTGTATGAACAAGCGAACGCGGTTAAACTCTATGGGACACGAACATGAGAAATCAAAAGCACTCATTTTAAAGGCTTATATGCAAGTTATTGCCATAAAGAGTGTATGGGGACCCGGGTCCTGCCTCAGGGGACATGTATCAATGCAAAAAAAAGTTTTAAAAACGGACATTTTTTCAGGAGCAGTGATTTTTAATAATGCTTAAAGTGAAACAATAAAAATGAAATATTCCTTTAAATATCGTGCCTGGGGGTGTCCTTAGTATGCCTGTAAAGTAGTGCATCTTTCCTGTGTTTAGAACAATACCACAGCAAAATTACATTTCTAAAGGAAAAAATGTCATTTAAAACTGCTCGTGGCTGTAATGTATTGTCGGATCCCGGCAATATAGATAAAAATAATTTTTAAAAAACGGCATGCGGACCTGTGTCCTGCCCCAGGGGACATGTATCAATGCAAAAAAAGTTTTAAAAACGAGCGTTTTTTCAGGAGCAGTGATTTTAATAATGCTTAAAGTGAAACAATAAAAATGAAATATTCCTTTAAATATCATGCTTGGGGGTCTCCTTAGTATGCCTGTAAACTAGCACATTTTCCCCAGTGTTTAAACAATAAAACCGCAAAATGACATTTCTAAAGGAAAAAAAGTAATTTAAAACTGCTCGCGGCTGTAATGAATTATCAGATCCCAGCAATATAGATAAAAATCATTGAAAAAAACGGCATGGGTTCCCCCCAAGTCCATTACCAGGCCCTTTGGGTCTGGTATGAATGTTAAGAGGAACCACGCACCAAAATTAAAAAAAAAATGCGTGGGGTCCCCTCAAAATCGGTATGAAATTTAAGAGGAACCCTGCGCCAATTTTTTAAAAAAAATGGCATAGGGGTTCCCCCCAAAAATCAATACCAGACCCTTATCCGAGCATGCAACCTGGCAGGCCGCAGGAAAAGGGGGGGCGAGAGAGTGCCCTCCCCCCCCCCGAATCGTACCAGGCCACATGCCCTCAACATGGGGAGGATGCTTTGGGGTCCCCCCAAAACACTTTTATCGGAATATGGAAGCCCCCTTTAACAAGGGGACCCCAAGATCCCAGCCCCCCATGTGAATGGGTATCATTCACCAAAAAAGTGTCAAAATGTTAAAAATTACAGTAGACAATTTGGGTCAAGTCCTTTATTAAAAAAAAAAAACTGTCCCGCGTTGTCCATCCATCTTCAATAACAGCGCAGATGGACCGAGAAAAAAAAAAACGCAACAACTCCAACTTCATGGGAGGCTCCCGCCGACTGAATCCTCTTCGCGATGACAGCTGTTATATAGCTGAGAGCGGGGCCACCTGGTGACGTAAACGGTTAACCCTGCCCCCTCTGATGTCATGTGATGTCAGAAGGGAGTGGGAGTCACCAGTTTACGTCACCGGGTGGCCCCGCCCTCAACTATATAACAGCTGTCAGCGCAAAGAGGATTCAGTCAGCAGGAGCCTCCCATGGACCAGGGCCTGGTATGGATTTTGGGGGGACCCCTACGCATTTTTTATAAATTTTGGTGCGGGATTCTCCTTAACATTCGGGCCTGGTATGGATTTTGGGGGCCCCCACGCATTTATTTTTTAAATTTTGGTGCAGGGTTCCCCTTATCATTCATACCAGACCCAAAGGGCCTGGTAATGGACTGGGGGGGTCCCATGCCGTTTTTTTAAGTGATTATCTATATTGCTGGGATCCAACAATTTATTACAGCCGCAATCAGTTTTACATGACTTTTTTTCCTTTAGAAATGTAATTTTGCTGTGGTATTGTTCTAAACACGGGAAAACTGCGCTACTTTACAGGCATACGAAGAAGACCCCCCCAGGCACAATATTTGAGGGAATATTTCATTTATATTGTTTCACTTTAAGCATTATTAAAATCACTGCTCCTGAAAAAAATGTCCCCATACACTTTTTATGGCAATAACTTGCATATAAGCCTTTAAAATGAGCACTTTTGTTTTTTTATGTTAGCGTCTCATAGACTTTAACGGTGTTCCGCGGCTTTCAAATTTGCCACGAACACTGCATAATGTTCACTGTCCGGCGAACAGGCGAACACCCGATGTTCACATCAGACTCATCCTTATACTAGGCATACAGTACAAGCTATTTATAGTGTGGGAATCAGCTCAAGCATAGCGCATCCAAGGATACTGTCCACTCGCCAATGTTCATTTAAACGGTTAGTTCATCTTTACCCGAAAACTGCCTTTGCATGTAAGGGGTGCCTGTAGATCAGTGGTCTCCAAACTGCGGTCCAGGGGCAAGATGTGGCCCTTTGCTTGCTTTTATATGGCCCTTGGGGCACTATTTTCATACACTGATACCAACAATGGGACATAATTGCCCCCACTGACACCAATGAAGTTGCAGATTTCTTCCCAATAACACCAACAATGGGGCCCAATGACACCAATGATAGTGCACAACTCCTCCCAATGACACCAACAATGTGGGCACAATTCCCTCCAACAACCACCGATAGGGTAATTGTTTATTCCCACTGACATCAGGACTTTTTCAACTTCCAATGGCCACAGTCCGGCCCCCCTTAAGTCTGAAGGACAGTAAACTGACCCTTTGTTTCGAAAGTTTGGAGACCCCTGCTGTAGATAACAAATATAACAAATTGTGCAGCTTTGACCAACATTGAATAATGGTCTTGATAAAGGTGTAGGCCATTTACTTACCTCCCAAAACCTGGTTTTACTAACCCTCCTGCCTTTATTTTGCTTTGGGTTCCTGAGACACTCTAACTTTTCCTCCACTCTCCAAAAGCCACTATCTAACCTGTAGACCTACTACCACTACACCTTTTATCACTGCTGTGACTGTTAAGGTGATTCTAAAGCCAAAATGCATTACTCTGTTCACCATTGACAGTAACATTCTACAATGTATTACACATCTCCCCAATAACAATAATGACAATAATTTTATCAACACTGTAAGAACTCCCTTTTCCAGCATTTGGCAGGGCAGTGTCTGGCGAGGAATCAAACACAGTAGAGGGGCTATCTTCTGCGCCAACCTCAGTGTACACAAACTTCACTTGCATCCAACACTCCTCTGGCAACTGTTCTGACTGCCAATGTTCATTATATGCATCCAGGTTTTCATCGACCTGTTTGGTAAATCCCTGTGCCGAAGACGCGTAGGGGAGGGGCAGGACGGAGCTACAGACAAGAAGAGGATTACACACCACACCGCACGCCAGACTTTTGTTCCTGTATCCCTGTGTATTACACTATGGATAGGATGGTGCACTGACGCACCCATACCTTGTGAGTACCCTCCTGGAGGGAAATGGTTTTATAATTTAATAAATCTCTGACGGTATTACACTATGGAGTTTCTTTCTTTCCTACATATGTTACCATTGATGATTATCTGAGAGAGGTGCAGATCATTCCCAACAGATCCTATATGAGCCCAGGAGTGGCTCCACTGCGTGTATAGACACTGTTTAATCACTGTGTCACACGCTCAGAGGTGAGCGCATGAGCTATTGGGGGTCACTGGAGGGCACCAAAGCATGCCGTATTTCGCACACCATATAGGAAGAACATGAGGAATGCCTATATATATTTTTTTGGACACTAATGCCTGCACTTTATATACCATATTTTATTGATTATTTTTATTGAATTTTTGGACACTTCAATATTATTAATTTTTTTTTCATCATCACTTGGATTTTTTCACGTTTTGCATGTTGCATGGTGTATTTATATATATTTATTCTAATTTATTTTTTATAAATGAATAGCACTTATTATTATTGAATATTTTTAACGTGATTTATAGATTATTTATATATATATTCATTTATTGGTTTTCACAAATGAATGGCACTGATTATTATTGTATATTTTTAACGTGATTTATATATTTTACGCTACGATATTAGTTTTTGGTGTTATCCATATTTTTATCACGTTATTTATTTTTACCTAGCGCATACACAATTACTTATTTTGATTTTGTCACATACACGATATGAAACGTGGATAGTGTGTGCAGCTGATTGAAGCATTTGGATTCACTTTATAGGCATCAATCCATTTTTGGCTCACAAGATCTTTATGTAATTATTGTTTGGTAAAACCTCATTGTTTTAACACGTTCTTGGGTCAAAGGCACAGATCATGCTCCATTAGCTCCTTCCACGGTCACAGCGGTTAGGGAAAGTGACAACCAAACCCTAAAGTGACTTCATTAGCTAGAAGAGATCAGCGGATGAATATCAGCTGCTCTCCCTCTCTTCTACCCAATCTCTTTGCAGATACACAATCGGCAGTGCTGGGACAAGGTCATCCCCAGTGCTTCCACCTGGCGGATGACAGTGGGCTTGTCAGAATTACACATGTAGCACTACCCCTGTAGGAGTTGCGAAAGTCAGGGTTCCCCACTGCTGCACAGCCAGTCACACAGCATTTCCAGCTTTCATCCGGACACAGAAATCAGTCCTTGGCTTGTTTTTTCGTTTTATTAGGGGATTATAATGATTATTGGGTGGGGTAAAGGATTATGGGATGCCCAGTGTGACAACAGCAAACATCAGGGACACTTTTTTTTACTATTTACAGACTCCTCTTTTTCCCTCCACCTGCACAAACTTTGTTCCTCTTTGCACAGCTTCTGCTGGTTCACTCCTGAAGGAACCGACAGGCTTTTTGTTAGTTCAGCAACAACCCATTACAGGCAGCAACTCTCAGTCCCTTTGTGAAGTAGCACATATGGAGTGAAACAGCATATGACATCTCCTTCAGCTTCCCTGTGGTCACTGATCCCAGTTCCACTGCTTGCAGAAAATGCTAGCTTGCCTGGCTTGCCAGTTGCACCTGGCTGCTTTCCTCTTCCCAGTCCACCTGACTGACACACACATGGAGATTTCCCAGGGCGAGGTTAGATGAAGAGCATTGCTACAGCTGGCAGCCTCCCCCCTTGTCTGTCCCTGCACCGTGCTGATCTACTCATTGTCTCTTCTTGCTCTTTCCAATGCTTCTCTTGGTTGAATTCCTCCAACTGCCTCCTGTGGTGGGAGTCCCTCAAGAGCCTCCAACAGCCTCCCTCAGCACTGCTTCTCCATCTCCACCCAAACCCCCTGCTGGCATGGCTCATGTCTATTTATTGGCTTTTTTAGTTCCCTGCCAGGTCCCTAACCTGGGGATGGGCCAAAGGCCCCTAAATATTCAAGGCAACCCCTCCTAGCCTCCTCCCACTATCTTCTAGAATGTTCTCCAACATTCTAGAAATGTGTGTGTGTGTGTGTGTGTGTGTGGGGGGGGGGGGCACCAGAGAGCAGCCAGGATTCGTGATTCATCTAGCCCTGGCCTCTAATATTCCTGACCCAGATTCAATAACTCTGGTTTATCCCAGAGCCAGGCAATGTTTTTACCTGTACTGCACTTCAAGTAGCACACACTAGAGGGTGCTACACACACATGGGAGTGACAGTGTAAGGGTTAAACAAAATCCCTGAACTAAGGTCAATTTGAGGTGGAAATCCACTTTTCTGGAGAAATGGTACAGCCTGTTGTCATGCTTTTGTCTGCAGAAGTTAAAGTGGATGTAAACCCGAATTTTTTTTTTTTTTTTCATATCATACTGTAGAGTATAAGATTTCCTATCATTTGAGTCCAGTCTTGCCACACAGAGTTAATCCATCTCTGAGCAATCCTCTTTTATTGTTCAGTGAGACAAGTCATGTGGTTACTTTCCTGTCTTTTCACTGGATGTTAGAGATCATAGCAGAAGTTCAGCAGAAGTTCAGTGTTAGAAATACACAGGAGAAAAAGCATATTGACAATGGGAGTGTAGAGGTGGGCGGGGAGTCTACTGACATCACGACTCCACCCACCGAGCTCCAGACAACAGACCCACCCACAGAATATGCAGTTTTTCGGGTCTAATAACAGACAGAGGGGAGACATTTGACAGGTAAAGATACATGCAGGAGGCATGTATATCCTTATAGATAACCACTATGGCAGTAGTTTAAAAAGGATGACATTGGGTTTACATCCACTTTAACCTTGTGCTTGAAATAGGTGGTGTTGAGACAAAGGTCCAGTATGAAACTTTGGCTGGCTTGAGTTCTGCTTGGCTTTCAAGAGTTTTATCTTGTTTCAGATGTTTCCTTACAGTCTTAGTAGCTTTTGCAGCTGGTATACAAGTGAAAAAGGATATGACATCATAGTACACCATTGACCCTTCAGCCACTACCTTCATTCCACAGACCTTGTGGACACACTCTTTAGAGCTGTGAATATAGTGTAATGCCGCATACACACGAGCGGACTTCTCATCAGACTGAACTCCGAAGGACTTTTTCGACTGAGTTTTGACGAAACGGACTTGCTTACACACGATCCCACCAAAGTCCATTAGTTTCGAAGGTGATGACGTATGACCGGACTAGAATAAGGAAGTTCAATAGCCAGTAGCCAATAGCTGCCCTTGCGTCGTTTTTGGTCCATCGGACTAGCATACAGACGAACAGATTTTTCGATAGGGATCGAGTCCGTCGGAAAGATTTTAAACTTGTTCTATTTCTAAGGTCCATCAGATTTTTAGACAGAAAAGGTCCGATGAATCCCACGCACGATCGAATTGTCCGACGGATTCGTTCCGTCAGACCTTTGATGCCGAAAAGTCCGGTCGTGTGTACGCGGCATTACATGTAGCGTCCATGCTCAGAGATATTGCCAATACTGAGCCAAGTGGTCGTCTAAGAATGTTAATCGAATGTGTTCATCATAATGGTAGATTTCCCCTTGTTTAGTAGCAGGATGATAAGGCTCAGATCCCTACTAAGAAATGTAGGATCCCTCATTTCCAGTGGGCTAAATTTTGAAAGAGGTGCTTTGGCACTGGATATGGTGATTTTACAGACTTTCACACTTTCTTTCCTGTTCTTGGACAAACAGCATCTGCTCTAACGCATTCAGTGGTCATTGGAATCGGGGGAATGAGTTATCCACGTGCATATAAAAGCTGGGGTTCCTGACACTCAAAAGAACTGAACAAGCAGCTTGATTAACCTTCAAAACGTCTTGAACATTATGGAACAAGTCTAGTTGAATATGACCAACCATTACTATCTATACCATGACCAAGATAAATGAGAATTTTCAAGGACAGACTGATCTTGTAATAAAAGTAAAGGCAAACCCCCGCAGGACAAGTTTGCCAATTGTACATTTGTCCTTTAACCTGTTCCCCCAGGACCTTGAGTTCTGCCCACCAGGACAAGTACTTACCTTCCTCCTCGATTCGGTGGCATTCACTATGTGCCTGAACCACACAGGCTTTCCAGCAAAAGCATGCCTGCCGCTCCTTTGCGCAGTGTGCATGTGTATCATGGCCCCAGTCATACCTTTGGATAAGTTGTACTCATGGTGGCCTTCAACAGGCGCTGGCCTTGCCATAGAAATGAATTGGGCCACAATGGGCATGCGCATTAAGAAGAGAATGTTTTTGCTGCACAGTGTAGATCACCAGATTGAGGAGGAAGTAAGTATTAATCCTGGTGGGCAGCACTCAGAGGGGTGGGGGAAATTATTAAAGGGCAGTCGTGCCAAAGGTGCAGTTTTATTTTAAGCTTAGCACTCAGTCTGGAGGTTTCAGAATGTTTATTGCAACGGCTTATCTCGGTATCTAATAAAAGTATAGTTATCATACCAGTGGAAATGGTACATTTTTTAGGATATTGCTTATGCCCAATTAACGTTTCTAGATTCTCCCTATAACACAGCAAATCTGCACTTTTTGAATTCACTTTTATAATGTACACAGGATGTTTTACAAGCTCCCCTGAACGATTTAGGGGACATGCCGCAATTAGCCGTGTTTGCGTTTAGAAGCGCTTAAAAAAAAAAAAATATATATATATATTTTTTTTGCAAATAGTACAAAACATGGCTAAAAGTGAGTTACCGCGTTTACACGTGTTTACAAGCTGTTACAGGCATTTGGCGTTTCAAATGCCTCTGAACATCCGTCCTGAACGCAATTTGTTGCTTTCCAAAAAATGCTTCTAAACTCAACTCCCTAGAAACAACTGTAAAACGACGCTGTGTACATGTACCGATATGATAGAGTTCATGGAAAGCTGAAAAAAACACCCAACTGCTCTTAAACGTCTGTTTACCATCAGCAGTGTACATGAAGCCTAAGGGAATACTCCAAAAAAGTTTTTAGACTGTACTGGCAAAAAACAAAAGAAAACACTTCTTATTATAGGTGTTTATATAGTGTTGACAATTTAAACTTTACATTTGTTGTATATTTACATTAGTTCCTTCTCTCAAAGTGCCTACAGTTTAAGGTCCCTACATAGCATGCATGCATATACATTCTTGGGTCAACTTAGGCAAGAATTAACCTTCCATCATGTCTTTGGAGTGTGGGAGGAAACCAGAGAACCCAGAGGAAACCCTTGAAAAAATAGGGCTAACATGCCAGTAGTATCATAGTTGGGATTTGAACTTATGATCCCTGTGCTGCATGGCAAAGGTGGTAACCACTGAGCCACTATTCAAAAACACTGGACAGAAACCCCTTACAGAGGACCCTCACCTGAAGAAGAACAGTGTGATGTGACTCTCTTCCTTCATCACCTCCCTCCAGCCCAGGTTTTCTCAATCAGGGGTTCTTTGGAATCCTAGGGTTCCTTCAGAGGTTGCTAGGATTTCCTTAAGCAATGACCAATTTTTGCCTCTCAAATAAATTCCCATTGACTCCATTGATCTTTTCAGCAGGAATTCTTCCAATGTCCACAAGGTTAAGGAGCATTCTTTCTACTGACCATCACACTAATGTATCATGAGTTGTAGATATAGTCATTTTAGCAGAGGGTCCCCTGAGAGCAGAAAGTTATATGAAGGGTTCCTCTGTGTTGAAAAGGTTAAGAAAGTCTGTTTCAGCCTGTTACAAAGTCTCAGTCTCACTTGTACTGGCTCCTGTAGAGGATGATGTACCCTTGGCCTGCTCACAGTCTCCTGGGATCTACATCATACACCCCAGAAGGTTACAGGCCCATCTCACTGCAGCCCATTTTCTTGCACATACACGAGGGGGGGGGGGGGGTCCAACAGTGAGTGATCAGCTGGCTGTCTTCAAGTGCGAGATGGTGGCACGGAAGATCAGAAGCCCAACGAGGAATCAAGTGTTAAGAAGAGGTTTAAGCTCAAATGTGAGCGTAATACACAACAAGATAACTTAAGGCACACCAGCCTAGTGCCTTAACCACAACACCATTTATTGAATATAAAAAAAATCAATGATTATAATCACAAACCGACATAGTTACAAGCTCACCAAAAATGTTACAGGAAGAAACACAAGCATAGGGAGAAAATTCAAACACCATGCAGGTAGTGTTGTGGTTGGGATTTGAACCAATGCCCATAGTCAATGATCCAGAAGGTGTATGTCTATATGGAAAAAATGTTTTGAGAGGTAGGTGTTAAAGAGGATAGGTGGAGTCTTAATCAAGAGAGAGTTTGTAGAACCTGTAGAACCAGGTTTGTCTGAACTGTTAATCCTGATCCTTCAATGAGGATGTAAGGTGAAAAAGAAATGTTGGAATCATTGTGGAGGGCCAGTCTGGTCAGTTTGTTAATAATCTGGGTAACTGAGAAGTGGGTTCTGGGGGACCAGGAAATGTGAAGTAGTGTCCCTTCATCTTCTTGGCATCTACAACAGACACTGGGAACCGTTGGAAATGTGCAAGGTCGCAGGTGTACTGTTCCAAGGGGTTTGGAATTAATAGTTGGTCTCCTGATACCTGTTGGTATTGGATGCCACATGGGATAACTATAGAACATTTTTGCCATGGTAAAGGAAAGGTCTCATTCTTATTCCCATCTTCGAATATAAGGCTGGAAAGAATCTGGGTCTTGGTCAAGAAGAATAGTCAGCAAGCTTAGGATTCGGAGAGGGCTCCTCTATATGTGGCAACATCTTTGCATAGGTTTTCAAATCTTGTCAACTGGCTCGTAAAAGAGGATGGAGTTAAGAGGGAGGTCATGAACTGTAAAAGTTTATTTTTTACTAGCGTGTAATTTTCTTTTGTCTTACAGATATGTTTATTGAAACTTGTTACAGCTATGGATCTTCTGCCCATGAATCTTCAGCAAGCAGACTGTTATACCTACTTACAAGTAACCATGGACTGGCCAAATGCAGCAGATCTGTTATTGAGACAAGTAAACAATCCGCCAATGATCTTTCATATTTCATATTTTACCAGTTCAGTTCTTGTGTGGTGTATACACAGGGCCGCTAATAGAAAGCATGGGGCCCCGTGCAGCCTACCTGGCGGGGCCCCTTTTGCAGCCCACCCCCAATTCCACCCAGCCCCTCCCCCAGCCCCTAGCCACGAATTCCGACTTCCTCCTCTGCCTCTGGACTCTGTCAGCTGCCTGACGCCGCCCGCTCCACTCTCCGTCTCTCATGGGCCGACTACTGACTGAGTGGGGAGCTGAGAGGAGGAAGATCACTCCGCCAGGGAAGGAAACAATCAACCGCAGCGGCAGGTTGACGGCTGATACTTTAAGCAAAGTAGTGGGCGCGGGATGCAGTGCGCATGCGCCCAAAACTGAGAAAAAAGTCCCTCCACTCCCACATCAGAGAAAAGAGGCCCGGAAGATCATAGCAATAAGCTAAGTTGGAGCGGCTGAGCAGGGGGTGTAATTCAGAAAGCTGTTTTTTTTTAATTTTTGTTTTTCTTTATTCTGTGCTGTCTGTGAGGCTGCCCAGGCCCCCTTTGCTGAGCTGAGGACGCCGGGCCCGGTACAACAAGGCCGGTTGTACTAGCCTATCAGCTGCCCTGCGTATACAGTATAGGGACCATTGCCCTTTCCATGATGACATGGCTAGACTATGGCACCCAAAACCCAGTAAAAAAAACAGGTTTGTTTTCCAACCCCCCCCCCCCCAAAAAAAAAAAATTGAGCACCAGTCGCCACTGTCTGGGTGTTCTGGTAGATCATAAGCTTAAGAATAGCATATAATGCCAAGCTGTGGTTTACAAAGTGAGCAAAATCCTTTCTTGTATTAAGAGAGCTATGGACTCCAGAGAGAGAGATATCATTCTGCCCCCTGTACAAATCATTAGTAAGACCTCATCTGGAATATGCAGCTCAGATTTGGGCACCTGTTCACAAAAAGGATATCGGGGAACTGGAGAAAGTGCAGAGAAGGGCAACCAAACTGATAAGAGGAATGGAGGAGCTCAGCTATGAGGAAAGATTAGAGGAACTGAATTTATTCTCTCTTGAGAAGAGGAGATTACCATGTACAAATATATAAGTTGTCCATATAGTGAACTTGGTTCCTCGTCTGGAGGAAAATAGATTTCATCTCCAAATACGGAAATGCTTCTTCACAGTAATGCCCTGTACACACGATAGGATTTTCTGATGGAAAATGTGTGATAGGACCTTGTTGTTGGACATTCCGACAACAAATCCGTGTGTGGGCTCCATCACATATTTTCCATAGGAATTTCCGACACACAAAGTTTGAGAGCGTGCTATAAAATTTTCCGACAACAAAATCCGTTGTCGGAAATTCCGATCGTGTGTACACAAATCCAACACACAAAGTGCCACGCATGCTCATAATAAATTAAGAAACGAAAGCTATTGGCTACTGCCCCGTTTATAGTCCCGATGTACATGTTTTACATCACCACGTTCAGAACGATCGGATTTTCCGACAACTTTGTGTGACCGTGTGCATGCAAGACAAGTTCGAGCCAACATCCGTCGGAAAAAATCCATGGATTTTGTTGTCGGAATGTCCGATCAAGACAAGAAACAGGAAGTGGGCCGTATAAGGAATTTACTGGCAGAAAAAAAATGTTTTACTATTCAAAGTTAAAACAACAAGGGCAGAAAGATGAAAAAATGACTGAAGGTCCGCTTTAAGGTTAGGATTTAGGGTTAGGGGTCAATATAGGGGTTGGGTTTAGGGTTAGGGGTTAATATTAATGTTAGTTTTAGGATTAAGGGTTAATATTAGGGTTAGGGGTTAATATTAAGGTTAGGGGTCAATATAGAGGTTGGGATTAGGGTTAGGGGTTAGGATTAAGGGTTAATATTAGGGTTAGGTTTAGGACTAGGGGTTAATATTAGGGTTGGGGTTAGCAAAAAAAAGCTCCAGAATGTTTTGGAGCTTCAGGCTTTGGCTTCAGGTGACTTGGAGTGTAGATGTCAACCAACTCCATATAGAATAATAGATTTGTTTCTCCTTCAGCATTTTGGAGCTTCAAGGTACAAAATGCTGAGGTGTGATTGGGGCCTCATCCTTCAGACAGGCGCTACTTCCATTGGTGTACGTTTTTTTTCTGGTAACCTGCTAGGTACACACTTGAAGGGTAGCCTTATATGCTGTGAGTAGCCTAACCTTAGCCCATGAGCTCTCTGAATGTTTTGGTCCTTTCACTACTTTGTATGAACTCACGTCAAAGTCCCAGCACCACTTGGATGCTTTTTTTTTCATTGGACCCAATACCCAACGGTCGGATTCCTTGGAAATGTTGTATGTAAATATTGTGTGTGTGATACAGAATATCCTTTCACAGTTGATCAGCTTCTATTTTTTGCTTTCTATTTAATCCCACGTCTTTGGCAGCCCCATCTATAAAGTATTTTTCTCAGAGCTGTTGTATTTAATCCCCAGAACATGACTTCTCATCAACTTGCTCCCGTTCTCCTGAAGGTTTTATAATCACTAACTAGCCGGTGTGCCCTCCCTTTCTGCCCACGGTGATCCTTTACAACAACATCAGGGTCTGCCCTTTGCTACAGTTACGTTTTCCAGTCTGGAAATTTCAGTCACCTTGAATGACTTGGGAAAGTCTCCAAGATCAGAGGTTATTAATGAAAAAAAAAAAGCTGTTTTCATTCTTCTAACACCAAGAAGTTAACCACTACAGTCAACACCGTGATAACTCCGTAAGTCACAGCCACATGGCCAATCACGAGATCATAATCCTTTAGGATCAATCTTCTTTTCTTTTTTTTTTTTGAGAAATAAATGGATTTCTTTATTGAACATGTACAGGATTATGACTAACATTGGGATTTTTATTGAAGAGTTGTAAAATACTAAATATAACAAGGGCAAAACAAAACCTTAAAAGTAGGGTTGCACCGATACCACTTTTTTAAGACCGAGTACAAGTACCGATACTTTTTTTCAAGTACTCGCCGATACCGATTACCGATACTTTTTTTAATGTCAAGTGACAGTTTTAAAGCACAATACAGACTAACGATATCTTATTTATAATTATGAAGAACTGTAACTGGCAGTGGCACTGATGAGGAGGCCGTAATATGCAGCAGTGCTGATGAGCACTGATAAGGTGGCACTGACTGATGGGCACTGATTTGCAGCACTGATAGGTGGCACGTACTGATGGGCACTGATTTGCAGCACTTATGGCTGGCACTGACTGATGGGCACTGATTTGCGGCACTTATGGGCACTGATAGGTGGCACCGATATGTGGCACTGACTGATGGGTACTAATTTGCAGCACTGATAGTTGGCACGTACTGATGGGCACTGATTTGCAGCACTAATGGCTGGCATTTACTGATGGGCACTGATATGTGGCACTGATGGCTGGCACTTATGATTGGCACTTATGGGCACTGATAGGTGGCACTGGTATGTGGCACTGATTTGCAGCACTGACTGATGAACACTCATATGCGGCACTGATTGCTGGCACTTACTGATGGGCACTGATATGCGGCACTGATGTCTGGCTCTTATGGGTGGCACTTATAGGCACTAATAGGTGGCATGATATAATAAAATTTACTATAAGTGATCACAGAGTGAGTACAAGAGCCCATCTTGATACACCCTGCACTCAGCCTCAGTAAGCCTAGTCAGAATGCAGCAGCGGACATCTTGTTACACCCAGCCCATAGAGTTAGTGAACTCTATGGGCTGGGTGTAACAAAATGTCTGCTGCCGCCTTGTGACTGCAGGCTACTGAGGCCGAATTCAGGGTGTACCAAGATGGGCGTTGCCGTGTACAGCCTCTGACGGAGACTCAGCCGTCACTTCCATTAACGATTCTGACGGCCCGGTCACCGATGCACACGGCTGCATACGGCTGCGACCCACACCCCTGCCCACAGGCTTACCTTCCTCCGCCACACCTCCAAACTCTGACTGTGCCGAGCTCAGCCTTCTTCCACCCACTCTGCCCGACCACTGACTTCCGGTATCAGGTGAAGCATCGGGAGCATTTGCCCAAGTACAAGTACTCAGGCAAATACTCGGTATCGGCGCCGAGTCAGTCATATAGTCAGCAAATCAGTGCCACATATACTAGTATCGGTATCAGTGCAACCCTACTTAAAAGTCTACAAGTCTTGCAATGGTAGTAACTTCTAATTCACTAAGTGCCGGTGACCTGAAAGTCGGCACGACTTTGCTAGGCAACTTTGAGGCAACTTCAAGGCAACTTCAAAGGAACTTCAGGGAATTCCTGGGTAATCTTCCTGTAATGTCAGATCCAAATCACATCAATTAGGATAAGGATCCGACTTGGAGGCAACTTCCATTGAAATCTATGGGTACAAGTCGGCTAGAAGTCGCCTTGAAGTAGTACAGGAACCTTTTCTGAAGTCGGAGCGACTTCAGTAAGTGTACATTAAGACGGCTCTCATTCACTTCAATGGAATTTCTTATGTCCAGCGACTTAGGGCAACTTGAGGTCTGACAAGTCGGATCCCAAGTTGCTGTAGTGTGAACTGGCACTAAATGAATAGTATTTCCACTATAAATACATCTCATAAATATTATAACATCTCTGATTTTAAATCACATGATAAAGGGTTTGTTCACACTGGTGGGGTAAAAATAGGTGGTTAACCAGTTCTTGCCCTATAGCAAAATGACGACCGGGCAGGACTTTCGTCAATCTGGGTGGACATCATATGACAGTTGTCACAGATCACATGACAGTTGTACACAATGAATGGCTTCCTTTCACGCCATCCATTGTGTACAATTGTGTTGCTATCTGTAATTGGTCAATGTGATCACATGGTTCAGACAGGGACAATCATAGCCCATCTGTACCATATGATTAGCTTTGGCCAATCACAGCTAATCACAACAAAACAAACTGAATGAATCAGTTTCGTTAAGGAAAATGCTTGCTTATAGCAATGTAATACACTGCTATAAGCAATCATAATGTGTAAAAAAAACAAAACAAAAAAAAAAAACTGGTCACTTCTCCATAGTACAATGTTACTATGGTAACATTATGTTGCTCTGGTCACAGTGTGTTAGAAAAAAAAATCGTAAAGAGAAAAAGAAGAAAAATTTCATTAAAAAAAATATGTTAAAACAATTATATTTTTTTTCTTTTTTGTACTGTCACCAGTCAGTGTCCCTGATCACCACCACACAAGTTATATGATGACACTGTACTGGTCACAGTATATGAAAAAAATTGTGAATTTTTTTTTTTATTTCTACCTTTTCCAAAAAATGATGACAAAAAAAATTACAACGTCAAAAAGCTCCCCATGCCTCTTACTAAATACCTTGAACGGTCTGCTTTCTAAAAAAGGATCATATGGAGGGTATTTGTACTGTCCTGTCATTTTTGGCCCTCAAGAAATGAGATTGGCCGTCAGTACATCAGGATTTATAAATTTATATATATATATATATATATATATATATATATATATATAGTTTGTGGGCTCTATAACTTTCCTACAGACTAAATAATATACACTAATTTGGGTTATTTTCACCAAAGAAATGGAGCAAAATACATTTTACCCTACATTTATGAAGAAAAATTAATTATTTGCAAAATGTTATAACAGAAACAAAGAAAAACATGTTTTTTCAAAATTTTCGGTCTTTTTTTGCTAATTTAGCAAAAGATTAAAAAACCCAGTTGTGATTAAATACCACCAAAAGAAAGCTCTAGTTGTGTGAACAAAATGATAAAAATGTAGTGTTGCATGACCGCGCAATTGTCATTCAAAGTGTGACAGCGCTGAAAGCTGAACATTGGCCTGGGCAGGAAGGGTGTAAAGGTGCCCGGTATTAAAGTGGTTAAAGTGTGTTTTTTGGCCCATCAATTGCCCCGCATATAAGCGGGGCCCAGGCTGCCTCATGCGTGGCTGTAGAGAGCAGCCCGGGCACCTTGCAAGTAGTAACGACTTCCAGGGCACACATACTGTACTTCTCAGCCCAAATTGTACTCCTCTGTGTGAGGATGGTGGCCGGACCCCTCCACCCTCCTGGGTGTGCCTGTTCAACCCCCTCACTCCCATGGGTGTCCACACACTGGATACCCCCCTCATTCCTTCCCGGGCTCGACAGCCAGGTTTACACAGACAATGTCTACTTTGATGCTCCCTAGACTTGGCTGTGGATCACATTCCTTGTACAAACATTCACAGAGGCCAAAGTTGACCAATAAACTTCTTTACTGTATAAAGTTGAGTGGCAGCATAACAGATCCAACTTCAATAATCCATAGCTGTTCTCAAGGACAGAGGCAGTGTATAACCACCTAACTAGGAGATGCTTGCTCCTCAGCTTTGGCTGGAGTGATTAGCCTGACTTTCCCTCTACTGTCTTCCATCCTTCCTTCCCCCTGAAGGGGGGAACCAAGGAGGGGACCAAGTTCTTAATGCCTCTTCTTCAGCTTGGATGTAGCAGAGCTTTAACCTTAAGTGCCCAGAAAAGGGCACTTCCAGAGAGCCCCGCTCTCCCCCTTACTCGCAGTAGTAAATAGATAGGAAGCAGGGGCGGCCTGTCCATTAAGGGTGCATGGGCGCCGCCCCCCTATCCATGCATCCGGCCCCTTGCAGGATGCCGGATGCATGGATTCCAGTGGCATGGGTGTTTTTTTTTAAGTACCTGATTAGAGCCAGAGGCTCTAATAGGCTTCAAAATAGGGTGGGCTCGGGGCGCAAAGAATGCGAACCAAGCCCACCCAGGTGTGTTACAGTAGCGAATGAATATTAGCTATTGTAAGACTGATCCTCCTCCTGGCCAATCAGGAAGCGAGTCTTGAGACCTGTCAGCCAATTGGCTGAAAGGACAGGCGATCCTATTGGATACCTAGGAGGAGGGGAGGAGCCGCACGACGGAAGCCGCGGTGATGGAGGAGAGGACACATGAGCCGCTGCCCCCCACCTGCCACCTACATGGGGTAAGTGCCGGACCGACCAGCAGACAGCAAGTGGGGGGGGAGGTGCCGCCGGCTGCTCTGGGTGGAGGGGGGGTTGTTTGCTGCCACCACCCCCCCCCCCAAAAAAAAAAACAAAACACCAACCTCCACTGATAGGAAGGTATATTATATTTACTTGTTTTAAAGGGGGTTTTTTTTGTTTTGTTTTTTACACTTCTTCAGTTGCTTCCTGGTTTTTGACCTAGGCCAAAATTATATCGTACATCTCAGGAGTCTTTATGGGAGGAGGGGCTTTCTTAGCTAAGCACACCATCCTGCCTGTATGCCTGTGCTAAGGGCAGATGGATTCCAGGAAGTAAACACTACATTAATTATTTGCCCTTACTCAAGATGGCTGCGGCTAGAAATGCTAGGTGGGTGTTTTTCAAAGTGATTTCTCAACAAAATAAAGCATGGAGAGATGGATGGATGGGTGGGGGAGTTTGCTTTAAATATTAAAAATGAATTAAATAGCGTTTTTCAGTTTGTGGTGCTCAGATACAGTTAAAGTGGAGTTCCACCCACTTTTACAACTCTTCAGCATCCCTCCCTAAACTGTGCGCTGTAAACGAATTGGATATTTAAATTTTTTTTTTCTCAGCACCTACTGTATATCTGCTGTATTCATTTTTCACTTCCTCCTCCCTGGCCGCGGCCCATCGCATCATTTCCTGTTTGCACTGCCTTCTGGGAAGGGGTGGCAACTTCCTCTGACACTGCCGTTGCTATGGAAACCTGACCTGAAACCTATTACACTGCTTGTGCTGCACTGAGCATGTGCGAGATCTGCAAGGATGAGATCCAGGAAGAAATACAGTCTGGCTTCAGATGCCCACACTTAAGATGGCCACGGACTGCTGCAAGTTTATAAAATAACAAACTACTGCTATAAACTAACAAAACAGACCTTAGTTTACAGACTAGCTTTACTAGAATACATTAAGCTTGTGTATTATAGGGGTAGTTTTATGTAAAAACTATAATTTCGGCCGGAACACCACTTTAAGCTCCACTTTAACCGCTTGCCGTCTACCTCATAGCAGTTTTGAGTGTGAAGAGTCAGTTGGTGTCAGAATGTCCACCACAATATCGCAGTCCTGCTATAAGTCGCTGATCGCTGCCATTATAAGTATGAAAAACAAATAAGTAAAAATTCCAGAGATATATCCCGTGGTTTGTAGACCCTATAACGTTCGCATAAACCAATCAATATACGCTTATTTTAATTTTCTTTTTTTTACCAAAAACATGTAGCAGAATACATATTGTCCTAAATTTATGAAGAAATTCAATTTTTAAAAACATTTTGTTGGATATTTTTTTAAAGCAGAAATTTAAATTTTTTTTTTCAAAATTGTCAGTCATTTTTTGTTTATAGCGCAAGAAATCAAAAACTGCAGTGGTGATCAAATACCACCAAAAGAAAGCTCTATTTGTGGAAAAAAAATGACATGAATTTTATTTGGGTACATGACCGCGCAATTTTCAGTTAAAGTAAAGCAGTGCCGTATCACAAAAAATGGCCTGGTTATGAAGGGGGGTTAAATCTTCCGGAGGTCAAGTGGTTAAAGTAACATTTTTTTTTAGCTTTATTGATCTAATGATGATCATTCGTTTCATCCACACAAGAATCCTTTGGCTTGGCAGAAATCCGTGAACTAAGTTTACACATCCTGCAGGTCACATTCTTGCAGCTGTTGTGGCTGCATCTGTCATAGTGGGGCTACCCCTCCGGTATCTCACTATCACATAACATCAACAGAGCGAACGGAAGAAATGCCAATTCTCTGATAGAAATACATGCCTACAAGAAGTATAAGATGCTTAAAATAGCATAATGCTTAATACGTCGGTTAACGTTTCTCTTTATAGAATTTAAATTGTAAGAGGTTCTGCAATAGATCAATACCATCCATTTGAAAAAATACAAGAGATTGCATCGAAAAAAAAAATGTGTGTTAAATAGAGAAATAAAAGGCAGTGTAGAAAAAAGGATATAATATATCTTGAGCCCCTATATGTAACAGTATTTCCTTTTCTCCATCCAACTGCAGATTTCTTGTGCCCCCAGCTAAGCTGTCTCTGGAAACAGTTACATGGTCATGTTGCTCACTTGTTCTTACAGCGGTGTGACTGACGGTTACATCTATCAGCAGCGATTTTTGAGAGGCAGCTGAGTACATGAATCACAAAGCTGTAAAAGTGATAGTGGTGTTTATAACAGCTGCAGCATGAAGACAGTTGTAACAAGAACATTTGGACCTGGTTTCAGGTCACAGGGAAATAGGAATTTTTTATTATTATTTTTTTTTTTATATGTAAATGTCGTAGACTTTCGTATCCAGTGCAATTTTTTAATTTTTCCTGTGCATGTTAAAATAAAAATTGTTATTATTATTCTTCAGGATTTATACAGCACCAGTTTTAGTTGTAACAAGAACATTTGGACCTGGTTTCAGGTGACAGGGAAAGATGGATTTTTTTAAATTATTTTTTTATATGTAAATGTCGCAGACTTTGTGTCTAGTGCAATTTTTTTTATTTTTCCTGTGCATGTTAAAATAAAAATTATTATTATTCAGGATTTATACAGCACCAATTATAGCTGTAACAAGAACATTTGAACCTGGTTTCAGGTCACAGGGAAATAGGGAATTTTTAATTATTTTTTTATATGTAAATGTCGCAGACTTCGTGTCCAGTGCAATTTTTACATTTTTTTTGTGCATGTTAAAATAAAAATTATTATTATTATTCAGGATTTATATAGCACCAATTATAGTTGTAACAAGAACATTTAAACCTGGTTTCAGGGTCACAGGAAAATAGGGAATTTTTTGCACTCCTCTATATATAGAACACCTACTTATAACTCTGGGCTTACTGCGGACGAGTGTGAGTGTATTAGGATGGCCACGATGCAACGTGACTTCAGTTGCATATTCTGATGGGTAGAGGCTTTCTGATAGAACACCTGCCTGCTCG
Source organism: Aquarana catesbeiana (assembly GCA_037953035.1). NCBI lineage: Eukaryota > Metazoa > Chordata > Amphibia > Anura > Ranidae > Aquarana > Aquarana catesbeiana. The sequence continues at coordinate 196,496 of JBBHAA010001626.1, read as the reverse complement.
CTCAGTCACATGCCAGCCCGCTCAGCAAGCCTGTCCACCTGCCGGCCTGCTCACTCACTCACCGGCCTGCCCGTCCGCTCGCTCACCTGCCGGCCTGCTCAGTCACCCGCCAGCTCACCCGTTCACTATTCTCTTTGGGGGAGCAATTGTCCCGTTGCCTCCCCCCGTTCTCCATTGGATTTAGGTCTGGACTTTGATTGGGCCATTCTAACACATGAATATGCTTTGATCTAAACCATTCCATTGTAGCTCTGGCTGTATGTTTAGGGTCGTTGCCCTGCTGGAAGGTGAATCTCCGCCCCAGTCTCAAGTCTCTTGCAGACTCTAACGGATTATCTTCTAAGATTTCCCTGTATTTGGCTCCATTCATCTTCCCATCAACTCTGATCAGCTTTCCTGTCCCTGCTGAAGAAAAGCATCCCCACAACATGATGCTGCCACCACCATATTTCACAGTGGGGATGGTGTGTTCAGGGTGATGTGCAGTGTTAGTTTTCTGCCACACATAGCGTTTTGCTTTTAGCTCAAAAAGTTCAATGTTGGTCTCATCTGACCAGAGCACCTTCTTCCACATGTTTGCTGTTTCTCCCACATGGCTTCTCACAAACTGCAAACAGGACTTCTTATGGCTTTCTTCTTGTCACTCTTCCATAAAGGCCAGATTTGTGGAGTGAACAAATAATAGTTGTCCTGTGGACAGATTCTCCCACCTGAGCTGTGGATCTCTGCAGCTCCTCCAGAGTTACCATGGGCCTCTTGGCTGCTTCTCTGATGAATGTTCTCCTTGCCCGGCCTGTCAGCTTAGGTGGACGGCCATGTCTTGGTAGGTTTGCAGTTGTGCCATACTCTTTCCATTTTCAGATGATGGATTGAACAGTGCTCCATGAGATGTTCAAAGCTTGGGATAATTTTTATAACCTAACCCTGCTTTATACTTCTCCACAACTTTATCTCTGACCTGTCTGGTGTGTTCCTTGGCCTTCATGATGCTGGTTGTTCACTAAGGTTCTCTAACAAACCTCTGAGGGCTTCACAGAACAGCTGTATTTATGCTGAGATTAAATTACACACAGGTGGACTCTATTTACTAATTAGGTGTCTTCTGAAGGCAATTGGTTCCACTAGATTTTAGTTAGGGGTATCAGAGTGAAGGGGACTGAATACAAATGCACGCCACACTTTTCAGATATTTATTTGTAAACAATTTTGAAAACCATTTATCATTCTCCTTCCACTTCACAATTATGTGCCATTTTGTGTTGGTCTATCACATAAAATTTCAATAAAATACATTTATGCTTTTGGGTGTAACATGACAAAATGTGCAAAATTTCAAGGAGTATTAATACTTTTTCAAGGCACTGTAATATAATATAATAGATATATTAAGAAGATTCACAGTCCAAGGACTACGGCTATGGAACGCTCTACCTACTCACATTCGCATGGAAGAAAACCATCAGGCCTTCAGAAAGAAACTCAAGACCTACCTCTTCTAAGAAGCTGGACAACATGGGACGGATCCAGCGCCTTGAGGCGATTCAGTTCGCATTTGCAGCGCTATACAAATCATTCATTCATTCATTCATATATAATAATAAAATATAATATAAGGCCCAATTATTTGGTAAAATACAAAAGATGGGGTTCAGAGGAGTCAAAAACTCCTGTTTATCAAATCTAATTTTCTTTTCAGGAAAAATATACTAAACTGCACATAAATAATATAATATAATGTAATAGAGATATAAGTTCAGAGGAATCAAAAAAGGAGACAGTACAATTACAATACAATTAAATGCAAGAGGGTTAAAAGGGCCCTGTTGATAAGAGCTTACAATCTAGAAGGGTGGAATTTTTTTTTATTTTTGCTAGAAAATTTCTCAAACCCCAAACAAGCAAATATTTTCTGAAACCCTGTAGAATCAAATGGTAATAGTTGTAATGTTTATGTTGCATTATATTTTTGTAAATGTTTATTAGATCTAATTTTTTTTTTCAGAAAAAAAAACCAAAATGTTCATAAAAAATATAATGTAATAGATATATAATAATAAAATAGAATATAATGTTTAATTATTTGGGTAAAATATAAAAGATGGGGTTCAGAGGAGTCAAAAAACTCCTGTTTATCAAATTTTTTCAGAAACATATACTAAAATGTACATAAATAATATAATATAATATAATGCAATATATATAAAAATATATAATAATAATAATATAATACCCAATCAGTTTGTAAAATATAAAAGATGGAGTTTAGAGGAGTCAAAAAACTCTCTACAGATCAGGAAACATGAAACCTTTCGGTCTTCATTTATATCATAATCGTTTGTTTGCCTGTGCAGTTGGTGCATTCTAGAATAAAAGTGATAAAATATGCGGCGCTTACTGAAAATAAAATATACTAAATATATGTAAAACAACCAACTATAACAGGAGATTTATAGCAGAAAATCCTAGTAATAATTGTATCTTAAAAGTAATCTTCCATTACATTGTGTAACCAAAGGTTATAAAAAACCATTGTTACATCAAATAAATTAATCACAATTAAACCCACTTCCAGACTGGCTAATAATAAAGCGTGGCAAAGGATAAACTGTAGTACATATCCAAGAGAAGGAAAGAAATTCTTCCAATAATAAGTGAAATAAAATAAATATAATTACTAAAAATCAATCGGTTCAAACAGGGCACAATAATAAAGTGCATAAAACCAATGTGCGACTAAATAGGTGCAGCATAAAAATACACAAAATGACAATAAAAATAATAATTTATACACTAAAAAACAGTTGTGTATAATAAGTGCACATAAGCAATCAGTGCAGCATCAATATAACATTATTGAGTGTAAAACATTTTCTGACATGCAACACAATACAATACCTTTGTGGTATCTGTGCATTACTGCAAGTTTAATGTCCTATATTTGATTGTGTTACTGCAAGTTTAACGCCATATAGTTCTGAGCCTTACAGCAAGTTTAACGCCATATAGTTCTGTGCGCTACTGCAAGTTTAACTTCATATATTTCATTGCACAATAAATGCAATTATTGCTGAAGCAGCTTCTATACACAGTACAGATGTGCCACTTTACAGATGGACTAAGGGGACCCACCAGGCACTATATTGAAAATAATTTTTCATTTTTATACTTTCACTTTAAGCATCAGTAAATCACTGCTCATTTAAAAATTACGTATTTTTCAAACTTTTTTTCATTGATACATGTCCCTTAGGGCAGTACCCGGACCCCCATAACAATTGTATGCCCAATTACTTGCATATAAGCCTTCAAAATGTGTAATTTTGATTTTTCACGTTCGGGTCTCATAGACTTCAATGGGGTTCGTTATCCGGTTCCGAACGTTCCCAATGTTCGAAAGTTCTGGTGCGAACCAAATAGGGGATTGCTCGGCCCATCCCTAATGTAGAGTCATGAGTGCCAAGAACATGCAACAAATCTGGACCTCGATGAGAGAATGTGCACATTTTAGGTATAGTTATTTTTTTAAACCTTACAGAACTGAAATCAATAACCAACCAATCAATAACAATTAAAATAATAATTTCCACCCTATATGGTGCAGGCCAATGTTAGGCTGGTCATAGACAGTTTAAATCTCCTGCTGAACCGGCCGGGATTCGAACCGTGTATGGGCAGGCTGAATGTACCAACTTGGGTACAATCAGCCTGATGGATTTTACTTGTGATTATCGCTAGCGGCTGCTACCATCACTAACAATAATCACTGTCCTCTTGCGGCAGGGGGCGGCTTCTCTCGCCCCCCCCACCGGGATAATACGATGTCTGGAGGGGGAGGATGGGGGAATCGTGCAAATATTTGAATTTGCATAGTCTATGGCCAGCCTTAAACACCAAATCCACCCTTAAACCATTTTCTTCAGAACAGCACAATTTTAAAAGTAGAATTACATTTTGATTTGACACCGGATAAGTCAGTTGGATTAGAATATATCAGATGAAATGATTTTCCTCTTCAATATTTCAAAACAGGGGTGATAGATGAGCAGCAGAGTGTTCTGAAAGTAAATAGAACATGGAATATTTTCAACCTGAACAAGGTCTTTCATTTGTAGAAATGTGCACATTTGTTAAAATTAAGGAGGCTGTTTAGTTTCTCATAAAATAAATATATAGATATATATCTATATATAGATATATATCTATATATATAGATATATTCATAGATATATCTAGATATATCTATAGATATATCTAGATATATCTATATAGATATATCTAGATATATCTATATCTATATATATTTTTTTAAACTTCAGGCAGAACTTTACCCAGAAGGGTTTGTAAACCCCCCCACTGCTATATTTGGCAGTTTTTGGGGGAAAGGTTTTGACAGGTACCTGCTCCCACTTCCGGTCAGATCGCCGCAGCAATCTGAGCTGGAAGTTCGCCCCCCCCTCCTTCCCCTGCAGCCTTTTGGGACACACCACAGGTCCCAAAAGACTACGGGACTTGCACATGAGCAGTAGGAAACTGACTGTGAAGCAGCAAGGCTGCTGGTGAGGACAGCGTTGGAGGTACGTGTCTTTATATTAAAAGTCAGCAGCTACAGAATTTGTAGCTGCTGACTTTTATTTATTTATTTATTTATTTATTTATTTATTTATATTTTTTTTTTGGGGGGGGGGGGGCTACAGCTCCTCTTTAAGTAAAAATTGAAATAACAATAAAAATCTGACAAAAATATCCATATTATGCCTATTCATATATTCACATATTCAATAAAAATATTTATTTATAATTAACTTTTTGGGTTTTCATTTTAAAAGTATTTTTTTTAAATAATAGCCCAGGCCGGGTAAGAACAATACAAAAAGAATCTTGCTGCAATACTCACCTCTTCCAGTGATGCCATCACCTCTTTGCCATCCAAGACCAATTCTCTTCTGGGTGGAATAATGCCCACTGCCATTCAATCTTAATCTTTCTGTGAGTGCAGAGTCTCATGGACTCAGCCTTTTCCTGCATTTGCAATTATGCAGATAACTTGAGGGGAGGACTGTAGAGGCAGGTATGCAATTGGCCTTTAATTAAGTTCACAGATGAGCAGGTATTTTTCTCTTTAATAATTAAAGTAATTAATCTAACTTGTATGTATATGTATAGTGGGCATTACTTTATTAACTTGCATAGGTCTTTCAAATTTCACAGGTTGGCATAGTAACCCTTCTTTTATAGTAATTCTTCGTATTCTTCTTTTTCATCGCAGGTAAATATTAAATTCCAAACCGAAGCAGCATGCCGTCATTGAGTTCTTGATGAAGGAGCGGTGGAGACTGTCCGAAATCCACAGAAGGCTACAAAATGTTTACGGAGATGACACTGATGACAATGTCTTCTCATTGGTGACTTTTGTCAATGGCGTCATCTTCATAAAAATTCTGTAAACTTCTGTGGATGTCAGACAGCTTGTACCCCTCCTTCATCAAGAACTCAATGACTGCATGTTGCTTCCTCTTGGAATCAATTATTTACAGTACCTGCAAAAAAAAAAAAAAAAGAATAATTACTATACAGGAAGAGTTACTCTACCAACATGTGAAATTTGAATGAGCTATGTAAGTTAATAAAAAAGTTATGGCTACTTTTGTATTACTTTCTGTATGGCCCTTACATATACATATACACTATATTACCAAAAATATTGGGACGCCTGCCTTTACACGCACATGAACTTTAATGGCATCCCAGTCTTAGTCTGAAGGGTTCAATATGTGCAGGCCAGTCAAGTTTCTTACACCCCAAACTCGCTCATCCATGTCTTGGACCTTGTTTTGTGCACTGGTCCAAATCATTTGGTCAAGGGGGGATTATGATGTGGGGTTGTTTTTCAGGGGTTGGGCTTGGCCCCTTAGTTCCAGTGAAGGGAACTCTTAAGGCATCAGCATACCAAGACATTTTGGACAATTTCATGCTCCTTTGTGGGAACAGTTTGGGGATGGCCCCTTCCTGTTCCAACATGACTGAGCACCAGTGCACAAAGCAAGGTCCATAAAGACACAGATGAGTGAGTTTGGGGTGGAGGAACTTGACTGGCCTGCACAATGCTGACCTCAACCCGAAAGAACACCTTTGGGATGAATTAGAGCGAAAACTGCGAGTCAGTCCTTCTCGTCCACATCAGTGCCTGACCTCACAAATGCGCTTCTGGAAGAATGATCAAACATTCTCATAGACACACTCCTAAACCTTGTGGACAACCTTCCCAGAAGAGTTGAAGCTGTTATAGCTGCAAAGGGTGGGCCAACTCAATATTGAACCCTACGGACTATGAGTGGGATGCCAGTAAAGTTAATGTGCGTAGAAGGGCAGGTGTCCCAATACTTTTGGTAATATAGTGTATATACAGTATGTGTGTATATTTATATATATATATATATATATATATATATATATATACAGTGGGGACGGAAAGTATTCAAACCCCCTTAAATTTTTCACTCTTTGTTATATTGCAGCCATTTGCTAAAATCATTTAAGTTCATTTTTTTCTTCATTAATGTACACACAGCACCCCATATTGACAGAAAAACACAGAATTGTTGCCATTTTTGCAGATTTATTAAAAAAGAAAAACTGAAATATCACATGGTGCTAAGTATTCAGACACTTTGCTGTGACCATAGGTGTGCGCAGCCTATTGCATTAGGATGTGCACCCCAAAGCTCAAACACATGCCTTTCTCTGCAGCCTCAGCTGCACTGGACAGTGAATGAATAGGAAGTTCTCTTTGCTGAGCGGCTTCCTGTTCATTCACAAACTGAAGCATAGTAAACACCATTTACTATGCCTCAGTTATGAATGAACACAGTGAGTGAGTGTGTTCACTGTGTTCATTTAGAAAAAGAGGCGGCTGGTAAATGACACATTTAGTTGCTCCTTCTTTCACTCTACATCCTGAAACATCCCCTGCAGAAGCTGGGGGGAGAGGAGGGAATCGAGCAGCACTGCGGGGAATGGGAGCCAACATGGGGGAAGCTCGGGCAGTAGGGGGAATCGGCAATTCACGTTGTGATTAGGGTGTGCCCAGGCACACCTGGCACACCCCTGTGCACACCTATGGCTGTCACACTCATATATTTAACTCAGGTGCTGTCCATTTCTTCTGATCATCCTTAAGATGGTTCTACACCTTCATTTGAGTCCAGCTGTGTTTGATTATACTGATTGGACTTGATTAGGAAAGCCACACACCTGTCTATATAAGACCTTACAGCTCACAGTGCATGTCAGAGCAAATGAGAATCATGAGGTCAAAGGAACTGCCTGAAGAGATCAGAACAGAGACAGAATTGTGGCAAGGCACAGATCTGGCCAAGGTTACACTGCACTTAAGGTTCCTAAGAGCACAGTGGCCTCCATAATCCTTAAATAGAAGATGTTTGGGACGACCAGAACCCTTCCTAGAGCTGGCCGCCCGGCCAAACTGAGCTATCGGGGGAGAAGAGCCTTGGTGAGAGAGGTAAAGAAGAACCCAAAGATCACTGTGGCTGAGCTCCAGAGATGCAGTCAGGAGATGGGAGAAAGTTGTAGAAAGTCAACCATCACTGCAGCCCTCCACCAGTCGGGGCTTTATGGCAGAGTGGCCCGACGGAAGCCTCTCCTCAGTGCAAGACACATGAAAGCCCGCATGGAGTTTGCTAAAAAAACACCTGAAGGACTCCAAGATGGTGAGAAATAAGATTCTCTGGTCTGATGAGACCAAGATAGAACTTTTTGGCCTTAATTCTAAGCGGTATGTGTGGAGAAATCCCAAAAAAGTCCCAACAGTGAAGCATGGTGGTGGCAGCATCATGCTGTGGGGGTGTTTTTCAGCTGCAGGGACAGGACGACTGGTTGCAATCGAGGGAAAGATGAACGCGGCCAAGTACAGGGATATCCTGAATGAAAACCTTCTCCAGAGTGCTCAGGACCTCAGACTGGGTCAAAGGTTTACCTTCCAACAAGACAATGACCCTAAGCACACAGCTAAAATAACGAAGGAGTGGCTTCACAACAACTCCGTGACTGTTCTTGAATGGCCCAGCCAGAGCCCTGACTTAAACCCAATTGAGCATCTCTGGAGAGACCTAAAAATGTCTGTCCACCAACATTTACCATCCAACCTAACAGAACTGGAGATGATCTGCAAGGAGGAATGGCAGAGGATCCCCAAATCCAGGTGTGAAAAACTTGTTGCATCTTTCCCAAAAAGACTCATGGCTGTATTAGATCAAAAAGGGGCTTCTACTAAATACTGAGCAAAGGGTCTGAATACTTAGGACCATGTGATATTTCAGTTTTTCTTTTTTATAAAATCTGCAAAAATGGCAACAATTCTGTGTTTTTCTGTCAATATGGGGTGCTGTGTGTACATTAATGAGGAAATAAATGAACTTAAATGATTTTAGCAAATGGCTGCAATATAACAAAGAGTAAAAAATGTAAGGGGGTCTGCATACTTTCCGTCCCCACTGTGTATATAGTATATATATATATATATATATATATATATATATATACACACATCATCTGTGCTCATTCAACCATTTGCCGACCGTACTATAGGAGAATGATGGCTACAACGAGGTCGTCCAGTTCTGGGAGGGAGTCTATTGACATCCTTCATGAACTGCGCCCCTGGTCACCAATCGGGCGCGTTCTGTGATCACAGATTGAGGTAAAGAGCCAATCACAGCGGCCCTTTACCATGTGATCAGCTGTGTCCAATCACAGCTGATCCCATGTAAACAAATGCTGGTTATTGCATTTCCTTTCCTCAGCGCTGTCACTGTGTGGTGAAAGGAAAGCTGATAACCAGGTATCCTGTGACAGTGCCCATTTACACTGATCATCAGTACCCTGATGATCAGTGCAGCTCCATAAGTGCCAATCAGTGTCCATCAGTGCAACATATCAGTCCCCATCAGTGCAGCCTCATCAGTGCCCATCAGTGCTGCCTTATCAGTGCCCATCGGTTCCTATCAATGCAGCCTCATCAGTGCCCATCAGAGCAGTCTATCAGCAGTCTATCAGTTCCATCAGGGCAGCAAATCAGTGCTACCTTATCAGTGCAGCCTCATCAGTGCCCATCAATGCAGCCTCATCAGTGCCCATCAGTGCAGTCTATCAGTGCCATCAGGGCAGCAAATCAGTGCTGCCTCGTCAGTGCAGCCTCATCAGTGCCCATCAATGCAGCCTCATCAGTGCCCATCAGAGCAGTCTATTGGCGCCCTCAGTGCAGTCTATCAGTGCCATCAGTGCAGTCTCAACAGTACACACCAGTGAAGAAGAAAAATTACTTATTTGCAAAATTTTATAACAGAAATAAAGAAAGGGGGCTTTTTCTTTTTTTCAAAATGTTTTATCTTCTTTTCTTTGATTAGCAAAAAAACCTCAAAAAACTCAGCGGTGATTAAATACCACCAAAAGAAAGCGCTATCTGTCTCAAAAAAATTATAAAAATTACATATGGGTACAGTGTTGCATGACCATGCAATTGCCATGCAAAGTGCGACAGCGCTGAAAGCCGAAAATTGGTCTGGGCAGAAAGGGGGTGAAAGTGGCCAGTAGGCAAGTGGTTAAGTACATTCTGTAAAATTATGTAATAAGCGCAAGCTCCTTTAGTGAGGGTTTCATATAGGTTGGAAATATTTCAGAATGCGTGGTCCATGAACTCATATTCCATGCAGGTTTGCCAAACCTGTGGTACCTATTCCTGAAAGGATTTTCCACTTCATTTTTGTGGTATTGCACCAGAAGTTTGCCTCTCAGCAGAAGAAAAAATAGCGTGGCAAATTCTATCTAATGCTAATCTTAACTACAGAAACAGTCAGTCCAACAGATTCCAGATAGTTACAGGGAACTTTTGACATCTTATTTTATCCACAAACTGAAAAGTTTTCAGGCATTTGGGTTTTTATTTTTTCTAGAGGAAACTAAAATGTAATATTCTTTTGTAATGTTTTCTGTGCTTTTGGTACCTGTTTGCTGCTTCAAATTGTATATCTAACATTTAAAGCAAACCTGTCACAGGGTTAGATACACACCAAACACAGTATTTTGCAAAAAAAAACAGCCAATTTGCAGAAACTTTAGCATAGCTCCTGATGCTGATCCTTTTTGACACCTTGGATGGGTAAATAACGGACCCCCCACTGGTCACTGTGGTTCCTTCTGCTGACTCCTGGACACATATTGATGTAAGGCTCTTCTGAAGGAACCAAAGCAGCCACCAGGGGACATGCTTTTCCACACAGTGGGCAAGGGGCAAGGATCGGTACCAGCAGCTCTACTACTTTCTGTAAACTAGACAATGGACAGGTGAACATGAAGCTGTTTTCATCACAGTGTACTTCTTTTTGGTATTTTTCTAAACCCCTGACAGGTTTGCTTTAATGTAGCACCCTCTAGTGTGTAGCTAGTGTAGGTAAATTAATTTTGTGACTCATGGTAGTTGTGTAAGTCTGTAGATGGGTCGGGTTACTGTACAGTAGGTCAGGCTGGAGGGCTTTACATTGCAGGTCTTTGGTATCTCCCCCTGGTTCCAGTAGCTTGGAGAAGCTTCTGGAAGTTAGTGGTCAGAGGCCAGAAGGTCCTGATCTGCATCCTTGAGGGAATCTGGCCAACCCTAGGCAGAAGGCCCTGGCAGGGTGGCTGGACCAGTCCTTAAATATTTTGGAGCCTGGCCAGCAGGGGAGTCAGGTGGAAGATGGAGTGCTGAGGTTGCTGCCGTGGGGCCTGGGAGGGGAGTACGGGGCTGGGGGGCTCTGCCTCCAGGCTGGAGCTGAGGAAACAAAGGAGAAGAAGCTTAATAGACGGATCTCCATTACCTTTGGGTTTTGTGCAGAAGACATCCTGGCTGGCATGGGAAGATCTGATCAGTTGGAGGTCTGAACAGAAGTCTTGCCCATTGCAGCAGAAAGCAAGGGACAGTGTGAGTACCTCAGCACACCCAGGGGCATAAAAAGGGGGAAGTTCCTGGTTCGTGGAGAACTTTTCCAAGGCGGCAGCTCAATTTCTATTGGCAGCCACCTGGCCGGCTCCGCCTCTTGTTTGTTCTCCTCGGCAAGTGACCTGTTTCACAAGAGCTGGTCTACTGTAATGGCGGCGGAGACTCTGCTGCTGGGGCACCTGATGTAAGGGGGGCTCCACTAAGGGACACCTGATGTAAGGGGGACACCGCTGGGGGACACCTAATGTAAGGAGGGCTCCACTGGGGGACACCTGATGTAAGGAGGGGCTCCACTGGGGGACACCTGATGTAAGGGGGTGCACCACTGGGGGACACCTGATGTAAGGAAGGGCTCCACTGGGGGACACCTGATGTAAGGAGGACACCGCTGGGGGAGACCTGATGTAAGGAGTGGCTCCAATGGGGACACCTGATGTAAGGGGGACACCGCTGGGAAACACTTGATGTAAGGGGGACACCTGAAGTAAGGGGGACACCTGATGTAAAGGGGACACCGCCGGGGGACACCTGATGTAAGGAGGGTCTCCATCCACTGGGGACACCTGATGTAAGGGGGACACCGCTGGGAAACACTTGATGTAAGGGGGACACCTGAAGTAAGGGGGACACCCGATGTAAAGGGGACACCGCTGGGGGGCACATGATGTAAGCGGGACACTGCTTGGGGACACCTGATGTAAGGAGGGTCTCCACTGGGGACACCTGATGTAATTAGGGGCTCCACTGGGGAACACATGATGTAAGGGGGACACCACTGGGGACACCTGATGTAAGGAGGGGCTCCAATGGGGACACCTGATGTAAGGGGGACACTGCTGGGTGACACCTGATGTAAGGAGGGGCTCCACTGGGGGACACCTGATGTAAGGGGGTGCACCACTGGGGGACACCTGATGTAAGGAAGGGCTCCACTGGGGGACACCTGATGTAAGGAGGACACCGCTGGGGGAGACCTGATGTAAGGAGTGGCTCCAATGGGGACACCTGATGTAAGGGGGACACCGCTGGGAAACACTTGATGTAAGGGGGACACCTGAAGTAAGGGGGACACCTGATGTAAAGGGGACACCACTGGGGGGCACATGATGTAAGCGGGACACCGCTGGGGGACACCTGATGTAAGGAGGGTCTCCATCCACTGGGGACACCTGATGTAAGGGGGACACCGCTGGGAAACACTTGATGTAAGGGGGACACCTGAAGTAAGGGGGACACCCGATGTAAAGGGGACACCGCTGGGGGGCACATGATGTAAGCGGGACACTGCTTGGGGACACCTGATGTAAGGAGGGTCTCCACTGGGGACACCTGATGTAATTAGGGGCTCCACTGGGGAACACATGATGTAAGGGGGACACCACTGGGGACACCTGATGTAAGGAGGGGCTCCAATGGGGACACCTGATGTAAGGGGGACACTGCTGGGTGACACCTGATGTAAGGGGGACACCGCTGGGAAACACTGGATGTAAGGGGGACACCGCTGAGGGACACCTGATGTAAGGGGGACACTGCTGGGGCACACCGCTGGGCGACATCTGATGTATGGAGGGGCTACACTGGGGGGACACCTGATGTAAGGGGGATACCGCTGGGCACACCTGATGTAAGGGGGACTCCGCTGGGGGACACCTTATTTAAATGTTGAAAACCATTTATCATTTTCCTTCCACTTTACAATTATGTGCCACTTTGTGTCTATCACATAAAATCCCAATAAAATACATTTTTGTTACATGAAAAAATACGGAAAATTTCAAGGCGTATGAATACTTTGTCAAGGCACTGTATAATGATTATACTATTCAATAGCTGGTTGAAGCTCCAGAACGTGTTGGTTTGTCAACTCTGAATTTATAGCTCAGCCAAATTTCATGATGAACTTTAACTGAATTAACAGGAATCCAGGATTTTTCTAAAAAATTGGATTAAGTATTTTAATTAATACTTAAACTGAATAGCACATCTCACAATGTGACAGCATCCAAAGTCCTAGCAAGAGAGTAGTTGACCTTAATAAACAAATTTAAAGCAGTATCCAAAGACAATGGTTTAAAAAAACGCAGCTTCTAGAGGAGTTTAGTGTTTTGCCAGTAGAAGCAGCTAATGTTATCCTATGTGTACATGCACATCAGGACATTTAGAGGCATATTTTAACCACTTCAATACTGGGCATTTTCACCCCCTTCCTGCCCAGGTAAGTTCCGCGAGTTACCGCGTTTAACCGCGTTTGGCATTTGAAATGCCTCTAAACACAGCTTCTGAACGCATTTTTTTGGGTTCCAAAAAAAGCCTCTAAACACAACTGCCTAGAAACGACCAGAAACGAACCTGTGTCCATGTACAGATAAGATAACAGAGGAGGGTTCAGGAGCAGTTGAAAAAAATGCCCAACTGCTCCTAAACGTCCGTTAACCAGCAGCAGTGAACATGAGGCCTAAATACAAAACGGTGCTTGCCGTGGAAAATTGGCCATGCGGGATACGGAACCTCCCTAATCCTCTGTAGATAGGTGCTCCATCCTACAGATAGAAGACCTTCATTATAATACTGTGATATCTGTATCATTGATTATGTTTTGGAGGAGCTCGTTGATATTTTTATGCATACCATTGGGGTTGTTTCTGGATTTCTGCATGTTCGTTCTTCTTAAATAAAGAATTAAAAGACTTTAAAGGGGTAATTTGGGGGGTATTTGTATTGTCTTGGCATGTTAGGGCCTCAACAAATGAGATCATCAGTACATCAGGTGTACATCAGTACTGTACATCAGGTGTGATCAATTTTCAATGATTGGTACCATATAATGGCCCGTACACACGATCTGAAAATTGGACGACAGATCGTTCTTCTTATTTTTTTGCATGCTAGTCGAATATTGCAAATGGAAAGGTTACTAAAGTTATGAAAATTCCTGTACGACAGAATAGAGAATCAGAAGTGATGTAATGTGTTATAGTGTATTTGTATTGTAGACAACTGTACCAATTAAATGAAAATGATACGATCTGGTATCATACGGGAACAATTTTCGTGCTTGTCTGATCAGATAATGTCGGATGATCAATTAATAATGCCGGACTGTGTGTATGGGCCATAACATTAACACAGACCAAATAATATACACTGGTTTGGGTTATTTTTACCAAAGAAATGTAGCAGTATAAATTTTGTCAACATTTTGATCAAAATTTATTAAGAAAAATTACTTATTTTCAAAATGTTATAGCAGAAAGTAAGAAAAGCACATTTTTGTTTCAAAACTTTCGGTCTTTTTTCATTCAGAGCGCAAAAAATAAAAAAACCCAGGGGTGATTAAATACCACCAAAAGAAAGCTCTATTTGTGTGAAAAAAATGATAAAAATATCACATAGGTACAGTGTAGCGTGACCGCGCAATTGTCATTCATATGCGATAACGCTGAAAGCTGAAAATTGGCCTGGGCAGGAAGGGGGTGAAAGTGTTCAGTATTGTGGTGGTTAAAGGTGAATTATAAAAAAAAAAAAAAAAAAAGATTAGTTAAGCCCACGAGTGATATTTTTCTTACCACTAATAACATTTTTTTCCTCAGTTTAGGCCGACATGTATTCTTCTACATATTTTTGGTAAAAAAAAAAAAAAAATCGCAATAAGCGTATATTGATTGGTTTGCGCAAAATTTATAGCGTCTACAAAATAGGGGATAGTTTTACGGCATTTTTATTTTTATTTTTTATTAGTAATGGCGGCTATCTGCGATTTTTATCGGGACTGCGACCTTATGGCGGACAGATCGGACGCTTTTGATACTATTTTGGGATCATTGTCATTTATACAGCGATCAGTGCTATAAAAATGCATTGATTACTGTGTAAATGACACTGCCAGTGAAGGGGTTAACCACTAGGGGGTGGTGAAAGAGTTAGGTGTGTCCTAGGGAGTGATTCTAACTGTGCGGGGGGCTGGGCTACAAGTGACACGACATCGATCACTGCTCTCGATAACAGGGAGCGGTGATCTCTGTCCTGTCACTAGGCAGAACGGGAAAAATGCTTTGTTTACAAAAGCATCTCCCCATTCTACCTCTCTGTGACACGATCGCGGGCACCCAGGGGACATCGAGTCCGCGGTCACGGAGACCGCGGCGGGTTCACGCGCACGCCCGCAACACCGGTGCCTAGAGGGGACGTACCTGTATGCCCTTTTGCCTACCAGTGCCATTCTGCCGACGTATATCGGCGTGCGCTGGTCGGCAAGCGGTTAATTTAAAAGTGCAGCAATTTAGATATTGGATGAAAGATTTACCACTGTGTAACACTTTTTGAAAGATAAAAAGTGCATTTTATATACAACTACTTTATATAGATCCGACCAAAATGAGGGACAAACGAGGAGGAAAGAGGGACTTTGTTCCAAATCAGGGACAGTTGGGAGTTATGCGTTGTTGTGTTGCGTGTAGGGCGCCCTTCCCATGCTAATTTTTCTGTACCAAAACGTCCAGTAATCTGAGAGTTTGGCTGGAATGTACAGCTGATCAGAGTTCAAGGAAAAGCACAGCTCTGGCATGAATGTATCCACTCTGTATCTTATTAGCAAGCCACGCGCAAGTAACAACTGGCCAATTGTTACTGCTCCCAACTTCCGCCTCCTCCAGCCGAGCCACGATTACTCTTTAATTTGTTAGTGTTATTTATGTAAAGTCCATTGAATTTTACTAGTCCATCGATCACTATAGACCCCACTGGGAGGATGGTGGAGTTCAGCAGTAGCAATGGCTGACTTTGTTGGATGAACCTCCAAGACAAATAAATGATTTGTTACTCAGAAATTTGAATATAAAGAGAAAGGAGTTATTTGTTCAAGCAGCAACATTGGTAATTTGCTTTTGAAAGTATAACTAAAGGCATAACTTTTTTTTAGATTTTAGAGAAGGATTAGACCTAGGGTTGCACCGATACTAGTATTGGTATCGGTGCCGATACCGAGTAAATGCACCAATACCTGAAACCGATAGTTTCAGGCTCGATTCTTTGAGCTGTCAGCGGGTCTCCCCTGTTGACAGCGGAAATGTTAAAAAAGTCCTGTAATTGGAGCTGTCAAAAAAAAATAAAAAAAAGCAGCCAGCAAAGTTTATTAAAGCGGGATTCCGTCCTAAAAAAAAAAAAAATTTTAAAGTCAGCAGCTACTAACACTGTAGCTGCTGACTTTAAATAAGCACACTTACCTGTCCTGGGTGCCCGCGATGTCGGCCGCCCGAGGCCGACCTGTCCCTCGGCTCTCGGGTCCCGGCACCGCCATCCTAGGAAAGGGAAACAGGCAGTGGAGCCTTGCGGCTTCACTGCCAGTTTCCTACTGCGCATACGCGAGCGGTGCGGCGCTCCGTTCTGTGAATGGCCCCGTGGTGTTCTGGGAACACACACAGTTCCCAGAAGACAACGGGGCCGCTCACAGAGGAGAACACGCCACGGAATAGGAAGAGGCAGATTAGGAAGACTGCCTAGCAACAAGGGTTTAGGTAAGTTTAATTTTTTTTTTTTTTTTTTTTCAAATTTTTTTATTTTTTTTTTTTTAGGATTTTTGGTGATTTTTTTAATCATGGTGGCCCTCCACTTTAACAACATTCCTCAGCTGCTAAAATACTAAAATAAAGAGAAACATTGTTTCTTTTTGTATCTTTCTGTTTCTTCATCTGCAGATCAAAGGGATGAACAAATGTTCCTCTGTTTAACCCCATATTAACCCTTAATTTACTCTAATCAGCCTTAATTAACTCCCTATTCTCCTCCATTTAATTATTATTTTCCTGTTTTTTTTTTTTGTTCACGTCTATTTTATAAATGATAAACAATTAAAACTTCTTTTTGTTTGCTTTGTTAGTGAATATTTTTACACATATATATTAACATATATTTACACATTTCACATTGAAAAAGCGCAAAATTAAAAAAAAAAAAAAAAATCTATTTATTTCATTTAAAAAAAAAAAAACTTCTCAATGCTTTGTACCATTGCTGACAGCTGAAGTGAAAACAAAACAGTTGCGGTAGGTATCGTAATTGGTATTGGCAAGTACTAAAAAAAAAAGTATCGGTATTCGTACTCGTTGTAAAAAAAAAAAAAGTTTTGGTGCATCCCTAATTAGAACCCTTGTCAGGTTTTTACAGCTGTCTGTGCCCCAGTTTATACCCCGTACACACGGTCGGATTTTCTGACGGATAATGTGTGATAGGACCTTGTTGTCGGAAATTCCGACCGTGTGTAGGCTCCATCACACATTTTCCATCAGAATTTCCGACACACAAAGTTTGAGAGCAGGTTATAAAATTTTCCGACAACAAAATCCGTTGTCGGAATTTCCGATCGTGTGTACACAAATCCGACGGACAAAGTGCCACGCATGCTCAGAATAAATAAAGAGATGAAAGCTTTTGGCTACTGCCCTGTTTATAGTCCCGACGTACGAGTTTTTACGTCACCGCGTTCAGAATGATCGGATTTTCCGACAACTTTGTGTGACCGTGTGTATGCAAGACAAGTTTGAGCCAACATCCTAGGATTTTGTTGTCGGAATGTCCGATCAATGTCCGACCGTGTGTACGGGGCATTAGAGAGATTCACCCTCTCTGTTTGTCCTGGTGACCATTATCACCAAGAGTGGAAGTGAAAAAAAAAAAATCCAAAATTTTGAGTTGTCACCAGAACAGAGAAATTACTTCTGGTGACAACCAGGGATTTCGTCATTTAGAGAGATTTCTGTTCACTTCCTTTGGCTATGGGACAGAAAGCAAAGGGAAATCTCCCCAATGGGCCACAGATGGCACAAAAAAAAAAAAAAAAAAAAATAGACAGGGGTTATAACTATCTACTCTATCCAAAATGACAAAAAAAAAAGATTTACCTTTAGTTTTACATGAATCTTGTGAAAGGAATCTAAATCAGCAGCTTCAGATAGTGGTGGCGAAGGAAAAGGATGATGGAGTCTGCATATTAAAGTAGTCCTAAACCGTCAATGTTTTTTTTTTTTTTTTTTTTTTTTTTAGCTTAAAGTGATTGTAAAGTCTCGTTTTTTCCTATAAAAATAACAAACATGTTATACTTACCTGCTCTATGCAGTTGGTTTTGCACAGAGCAGCCCCGATCCTCCTCTTCTCGGGTCCCTCTTCCTGGCCCCTCCCTCCCGTCGAGTGCCCCCACAGCAAGCAGCTTGCTATGGGGGCGCCCAAGCAGAATCACAGCTCCCTGTGTCCATTCAGACATGGAGCCCCAACTGACCCCGCCGCCTCTCTCTCCTGATTGGCTAACTGACTCTGATTGACAGCAGCGGGAGCCAATGGAATTCGGAAAACTATTCATAATCGAAAACTTTTCAAAACGATTCGAAAACGAACAAACAAAACGAATTAAACGAATGAAACAAATTTAGCTAAATGAACGTATGTAAATAACGAATCGAAACTAAACAATTTTTTTTGTTATGCACATGTCTACTGGCTCCTGCTCTTTTAGTGCTGCTTTCCTGAACGTCTGATCTTTACAGGAAGGAGTTAACAGTGGACAGTGCAGGCTCCATTCAGTCTTTTGGTTTGGAGAAGGAAGGCGGGAAAGATATGAGGGCTGTGTGCTCTATTGATGCACACAGAGTAGGGAGACGCAACTCTAGTCCCTGCGTACAAGGGTGACTCCATAGGAAGCTGCAAGGAAAAGGAGTCCCTTTGAAACAGGAAACCTGGGGCAGCGGTCATGTTACCAGTTTAAACTGGACAATAGGCAAGGATAAAAGGATAAAGAAGCGGTATACTGAGTACGTGATTAAATAAGCACCTTTAACCACTTGCCGTCCACCCGCCAGCAATGTACTGCAGGCGAGCGGCTGCTGTAGACAAAGCAGCGTACGCATACGTCGCTGCCTAGTTACGGGTTTAGGGCGTGTGCATGTGCCCGCCTGGCACCCGCCGTGATTGTACACAGCGGGAGCCTGTCAGCAAGTCCCGGCCAATAATTCACAGCCAGGACCTGCTGATCGGCTGTATCCAATCACAGCCCAGAGCCCTGTGTTGATAAACAACACAGAGCTCTGTACAGAGGGAGTGAACTGTCAGTTTCTCGTCCCTGCAAAGTAGGAATGAGAAAATGAGAGATGAGAGATCTAGTAGTAAAATCAACACACATTACACACATTACACACATTACACACATTAATTATGGTTAACCTCTTTGTCGGGATTTTTTAGGGCAAATTAGAAAAAAATACATTTTATGTTGTTGTTTAAAAAAAAAAGTTTCTTCATTTTCCGTATTTGTAAAAAAAAACTGTCGACAATATATACACATATCCAAAAATTGTATCCATCCTATTTCATGATAATGTAAAAAAGTTTAATTGCCCTGAAGTGATATTCCCCAACTACTTGCTGTTCCACCATTGATGTGATTGATGTGATGTGACGGACTTTCTGATGGGAAATGTGTGAAGACAGGCTGTTGGCGGAACATCCGACCGTGTGTGCGCTCCATCGGACAATTGTTGTCGGATTTTCCGCGGACAAATGTTGGATGGCAGGTTTTAAAATTTTCCGCGGACAAATGCGTGTTGTCGGATTTTCCGAGCGTGTGTACACAAGTCCGTCGGACAAAAGTCCGAAGTACAAAACACGCATGCTCGGAAGCAAGGGCGAGCCAGAAGCGGTCGGTCTTGTAAACTAGCGTTCGTAATGGAGAATTAACATTCTTGATGTGGCAAATTATAAAATCTCGAAATGCAGCGCACAATTCTCTTCTTCTTTAATGGGATAATAATGAAGCTGCTTTGCTGGTGATTAGGGATGAGCCGAACACCCCCCTGTTCGGTTCGCACCAGAACTTGCGAACAGGCAAAAAATTTGTTCGAACACGCGAACACCGTTAAAGTCTATGGGACACGAACATGAATAATCAAAAGTGCTAATTTTAAAGGCTTATATGCAAGTTATTGTCATAAAAAGTGTTTGGGGACCCGGGTCCTGCCCCAGGGGACATGGGTTAATGCAAAAAAAAGTTTTAAAAACGGCCGTTTTTTCGGGAGCAGTGATTTTAATAATGCTTAAAGTGAAACAATAAAAGTGTAATATCCCTTTAAATTTCGTACCTGGGGGGTGTCTATAGTATGCCTGTAAAGGGGCGCATGTTTCCCGTGTTTAGAACAGTCTGACAGCAAAATGACATTTCAAAGGAAAAAAAGTCATTTAAAACTACTCGCGGCTATTATTGCATTGCCGGTCCGACAATACACATAGAAGTTCATTGATAAAAACGGCATGGGAATTCCCCACAGGGGAACCCCTAACCAAAATTAAAAAAAAAAAATGACGTGGGGGGTCCCCCTAAATTCCATACCAGGCCCTTCAGGTCTGGTATGGATATTAAAATAAAAAAAAAAAACGGCGTGGGGTCCCCCAAAGAATCCATACCAGACCCTTATCCGAGCACGCAACCTGGCAGGCCGCAGGAAAAGAGGGGGGGACAAGAAAGCGCCTCCCCCCTCCTGGACCGTACCAGGCCACATGCCCTCAACATTGGGAGGGTGCTTTGGGGTAGCCCCCAAAACACCTTGTCCCCATGTTGATGAGGACAAGGGCCTCATCCCCACAACCCTGGCCGGTGGTTGTGGGGGTCTGCGGGCAGGGGGCTTATCGGAATCTGGAAGCCCCCTTTAACAAGGGGACCCCAAGATCCCGGCCCTCCCCCCTGTGTGAAATGGTAAGGGGTACCCCTACCATTTCACTAAAAAACTGTCAAAAATGTTAAAAATGACAAGAGACAGTTTTTGACAATTCCTTTATTTAAATGCTTCTTCTTTCTTTTTTCTTCTTTCTTCTATCTTCCTTCATCTTCTTCTTCTTCTGGTTCTTCCTCCGGTGTTCTCGTCCAGCATCTCCTCCACGGCGTCGGCGTCTTCTTTCCTTCTTCTCCTCGGGCCGATCCGCATCCATGATGGCATGGAGGGAGGCTTCCGCTCTTCTCATCATCTTCTTCTCTTTATCTTCTTCTCTTCATCTTCTTGTCTTCATCTTCTTTTCGGGCCGCTCTGCATCCATGATGGTATGGAGGGAGGCTCCCACTGTGTGACGCTTATCCTCTTCTGACGGTTCTTAAATAACGGGGGGGGGGCACCCGGTGACCCCGCCCCCCTCTGACGCACGGGGACATGACGGGACTTCCCTGTGGCATTACCCATGGCGCGGGGTTCCCCTTAATATCCATACCAGACCTGAAGGGCCTGGTATGGAATTTAGGGGGACCCCCCACGTCATTTTTAAAAAAAATTTTGTCCGGGGTTCCCCTTAATAACCATACCAGACCTGAAAGGCCTGGTATGGAATTTAGGGGGACCCCCACGTCATTTTTTTTTTTTAATTTTGGTTCAGGGTTCCCCTGTGGGGAATTCCCATGCCGTTTTTATCAATGAACTTCTATGTGTATTGTTGCACTGGTAATGCATTAATAGCCGCGAGTAGTTTTAAATGACTTTTTTTCCTTTGAAATGTCATTTTGCTGTCAGACTGTTCTAAACACGGGAAACATGCGCCCCTTTACAGGCATACTATAGACACCCCCCAGGAACGAAATTTAAAGGGATATTACACTTTTATTGTTTCACTTTAAGCATTATTAAAATCACTGCTCCTGAAAAAACGGCCGTTTTTAAAACTTTTTTTTTGCATTGATCAATGTCCCCTGGGGCAGGACCCGGGTCCCCAAACACTTTTTATGACAATACCATGAATATAAGCCTTTAAAATGAGCATTTTTGATTTCTCCCATAGACTTTTAAAGGGTGTTCTGCGGCATTCGAATTTGCCGCGAACACCCCAAATTGTTCGATGTTTGGCGAACTTGCGAACAGCCCATGTTCGGGTCGAACATGAGTTCGACTCGAACTCGAAGCTCATCCCTACTGGTGATACTGATGGACTTATTGCAAACAAATTTTCAAAGGCTTTTTTTTTTTCAAGTGATATCAAGAATAATATTATTATGCTTTTTTATTTTTTTTATTTGTTACCACAACACCATTATCCCGTAGTTTTTAAGATCAAAGATACAACTATGTTGGTGTCCTTTGTCAATTTTACATTGTATTTTTTCAAATGTAACTGCCTACTCCCAAACTGTCATTTGAAGTAAAACACATAGCCAAGTATTATTCTACACAATTTTTTTTTATTGTGCATTAAAAAAAGAAAACAAATAAAATTAGACATGTTATCTGCCAATAGAACCTAACCAAAAAGTGCATTCTATGCATCCAAAAATATAGAAAATATACCAAATCAAATCATTATTATTCAACCAAAAAAAAATGTCAAAGCAATAACTCCAAGGACAATAATAACACGTTATCTCCTCCGATTCCACAACATGTCTGGTTGACAAACAGCCGTTCAGAAACAAAATGAAAAGTGTGAAATAAAAAGTGCAAAATGAAAAGCACGAATCAACACTCACCAAACTTCTACTAACACGAAATTAGCAGAAGGAGCCCAAAGGGTGGCGCTAAAGAGCTGAAAAACCACGTAGTACGTCACTACGTTCGTATTTGTTGGCCAACAATTGTGTGGCCGTGTGTATGCAAGACAAGTTTGGGCCAACACCCTTTGGACAAAATTCCACGGTTTTGTTGGTCAACAATCCGATCGTGTGTACGAAGCTGAACAGCAAGTAGTTGGGGAATACCAATTCAGGACAATTAAACTTTTTTACATTATCATTTCAAGGGGTATGAATACTTTTTCAAGGCACTGTATACCATAGTTTGTAGGCGCTATAACTTGAAAACCAATCAATATACACGTATTGGGAATTTTTTTTTTTTTTTTTTTTACCAGAGACATGTAGCAGAGTCCATTTTGGACAAAATTATTTTTATGAATACATTCGATTTTTTCAATTTTTTTTTTCATTGTGTATGTTTTATAGCAGAAAGTAAAAAAATAGAGATTTTTTTTAATTTTCAGATTTTTTTATATTTCGCAAAAAATAAAACCCAATGGTGATCAAATATCCCCAAAAGAAAGCTCTGTTTGTGTAAAAAAAAAAAATGATACAAATTTTATTTGGGTACAGCGTTGTATGACCGCACAATTACCAACTAACAGAGCAAAAAATGCTCTGGTCATGAAGGGGGTAAAACCTTCCGGAGCTAAAGTGGTAAATGCACCTCACATGGGGTGATGCCATCTCTGGGAGTTTTTCAACCAGGCTTCAGGAGGTATGTAGATGGCCAACACCAATAGCAAGGGCATTATTCAGTTTTAGTCAAAGCTGCACAGTTTGTCTTTATCCACAGGCGCCCCTCACCTGCACAGGCAATTTTTTATTGGTAAAGGTGAACTAACCCTTTAACCATTTGCCGACCGCCGCACGCCGATCGGCAGAATGGCATGGATGGGCAAAAGGGCGTACAGGTACGTCCCTTTTAGGTTGCGACAATGCGCACGCACCCGCTGCGTGCTCCGTGAGCGAGCCCGCGGGTCCCGCGGACTCCATGTCCGCCGGGTGCCTGCGATCGTGTCACGGAGTGGTAGAACAGGGAGATGCCTATGTAAACAAGGCATTTCCCCGTTCTGCCTTGTGACATGACAGAGATCACTGCTCCCTGTTATCGGAAGCAGTGATCGCTGTCATGTGAGTGGTAGCCCATCCCCCCCCCCCCCCCACAGTTTGAATCACTCCCTAGGACACACTTAACCCCTTGATCGCCCCCTAGTGTTTAACCCCTTCCCTGCCAGTGTCATTTACACAGTAATCAGTGCATTTTTATAGCACTGATAGCTGTATAAATGACAATGGTCCCAAAATAGTGTCAAAAGTGTCCGATGTGTCCACCATAATGTCTCAGTCACAATAAAAATGACAGATCGCTGCCATTACTAATAATAAAAAAAAAATAATAAAAATGCCATAAAACTATCCCCTATTTTGTAGACGCTATAACTTTTGCGCAAACCAATCAATATA
Source organism: Aquarana catesbeiana (assembly GCA_037953035.1). Taxonomy (NCBI): domain Eukaryota; kingdom Metazoa; phylum Chordata; class Amphibia; order Anura; family Ranidae; genus Aquarana; species Aquarana catesbeiana. The sequence goes on along the minus strand of JBBHAA010001626.1, from coordinate 172,509 downwards.
CGCTGATTGTGATTTCTTTTACCAAAAATTTGTAGAAGAATAAATCGGCCTAAACTGAGGAAAAAAATAGTTTTTTTTCTATATTTTTGGGGATATTTATTATAGCAAAAAGTAAAAAATATTGCTTTTTTTTCAAAATTGTTGCTTTTTTTTGTTTTTAGTGCAAAAAATAAAAACCGCAGAGGTTATCAAATGCCACCAAAAGAAATCTCTATTTGTGGGGAAAAAAGGACGTCAATTTTGTTTGGGTGCAATGTCTCACGACCGCGCAATTGTCAGTTAAAATGACACAGTGCCGAATCGCAAAAATTGCTCTGGTCAGGAAGAGGGTAAATCCTTCCGGGGCTGAAGTGGTTAAGAAGAAATAAGATTTTTTTAAAAAAAGAAAAATGGTACCAGTGAGACGTTCTTTAATTTTTGCAAATTTACAATAGAAAGATTGGAACTGGAATCTGATTTGGAGGTTTTGGGTCTAAATGATTTTCCCAGCTAGTTGGAGAACGATCCTCTGTAGCGGATTGTTTTCAATACAATTTATAAATACAATCTTTTAGCGTGCAGAACAAATTGCAGTCTAAAAAATGTATGCTAATGTTCAAAGTCCAAACATCTGGAAATAGTGACGGGTCACCACGAAATTAAACGAGTCACATAAAAAAGATCCCAAAATATGTTCTTAATAATTTATTCACTGGCAATCATTTTGATAAAAACATTCAAGGATTTGTTAAACATTTATTAAAATGTTGCAAATTTTTCCATGTTTTATGTATGGCCAACCAAATGGTTTATGACTCATGAGGCAGAAAGTAAAAAAATATTGACGATCTTTTTTTGTTTATAGCGCAAAAAAAAAAAAAAGGTGATCAAATACCACCAAAAGAAAGCTCTATTTGTGGGGAAAAAAGGATATCAATTTCATTTGGGCACAGTGTCGCACGACCGCGCAATTGTCAGTTAATTAACGCAGTTCCGTATCTCAAAAAATGGCCTGGTCATTAAGGGGGTAAAACCTTCCGGGGCTGAAATAGTTAACAGACCGAGCTGTCCAGCAAAAGTGGCAGTTGGGACCAACCATTTACCACTGACAGGGGTGCTTACAGTGATCAGTTTTAATCATTTTAAACCCACATCTCAAAATGAAAATAAAAACTGTAGCTATAACGGCTTGAGCCACTTCTCCTTAGGTGGACGTCATAGGACGTCCTGGAGTTTAAGTGGTTAAATCTGAATGATGCCTGCACCTTTTTTTTCTGCCGGCAATTCCCTGTCATGTAAAAACAATCATAGCGGCTCTTCAACTGCTTGATTGTCTTTACAGGCGGCGGCTGGGGGCGGTCGTTTATCATAGAGAATACCGCAGACCAGATGATCCCCAGCAGTCTCTATGACCGTTATTACATCACGTCTGGCCTTGGCATATGTAAACCCTGCCGTTTCCACGGGCGGGAAGCCAAGATCTTTTTTTTTTTTTTTTTTTTTTTTTTTAGTTCAGGCTTTCCAGCCTAGAGGAAAGATGTGGGGACTTATAGACCCCAGATCTCGCTGTAAAGAGGACCTGTCATACCTTTTCCTATTACAAGGGATTTTTGCATTCCTTGTAATAGGTAAAAAAAAGTGATAAAAAAAAAAATAATAATAAAAAATTAAAGAGAAAGTGTCAAAATAAAAATATAAAAGTAAAATAAGCAATAAAAAATAAATAAATAATTTAAAGCGCCCCCTTCCCCGCATGCTCGCACGCAGAAGCAAACGCATATGTACGTATGTAAATGGCGTTAAAGCAAGAGCAATAATTCTAGCCCAAGACCACCTCTGTAACTCTAAACAGGTAACCTGTAAACATTTTTAAAGTGTCGCCTATGGGGATTTTTAAGTACCAAAGTTTGGCGCCAATCCACGAGTGTGCGCAATTTTAAAGCCTTAACATGTTACGTATCTATTTACTTGGCATAACATCATCTTTCACAATATATAAACAAATCAGGCTAACTTTAGAGTTTTTTGGGGTTTTTTTTATTTTTGGGTTTTCTGTCCAAAAAAAAAAAAAAAGGCGTTTGAAAAATTGCTGCACAAATACTGTGCGACATAAAAAGTTGATGGCCATTTTATTCCCTAGGGTCTCTGCTAAAAAAAAAATATATAATGCTTGGGGGTTCTGAGTAATTTTCTAGAAAAAAAATTATGATTTTTATATGTAGGAGAGAAGTGCCAGAATAGGCCCGGTATGGAAGTGGTTCACCCCTTCCCGAACAGCCAACGCAGTTATACTGCGGCAGGTTGGCTCCCCTTGGTGAACTGTTGTAGCTATACATCAGCTCGCCTTTTGACCACTAGGGGGCGCGTGCCCACGGCGTGACGCCAGAGCCAATGCGCGTGCGCGGCGGTCGCGATGACCGCCAGGCACCCGCGATCGCTCCACACAGAGACAGAATGGAGCTCTGTCAATGTAAACAGACAGATCTCCGTGCTGTCAGGGGTGAGGAGAGCGATCTGTTGTTCATACTAAGGCTGGCCATACACCTATAGATTATCTGCAGATTTTCTATGGTTAGATGGAAAAAGTGGGAGATTCCTCCATCCACACAGTTTAGCGAACATGGAGAGATCTGTTGCACATTTTCTATCTAACCATAGAAAATCTGCAGATAATCTATAGGTGTATGGCCAGCTTTAGTATGAACGACGAATTGCTCTCCTCACCCAGGCAGTCCCACCCCCTCACAGTTAGAATCACTCCCTAGGTAACACAGTTAACCCCTTGATTGCCCCCTACTGTTAAACCTTTCTCTGCCAGTGACATTTACACAGTAATCAATGCATTTTTATAGCACTGATCGCTGTATAAATGCCAATGGTCCCAAAAATGTGTCAAAAGTGTCCGATCTGTCAACCACAATGTTGCAGTCCCGCCAATAATAAATAATAATAATAATAATAATAATAATAAAAATGCCATAAATCTTTCCCCTATTTTGTAGACGCTATAACTTTTGTGCAAATAAAACAATATACGCTTATTGCAATTTTTATTACCAAAAATATGTAAAAGAATACATATAAGCCTAAACTGAGGAAACAAAATCTGCTTTTTAAAAAAAAAATGGGGGGGTATTTGTTATAGAAAAAAGTACAAAATATTGTGTTTTTTTCCAAATTGTCACTTTTTTTTTTTTATTTATAGCACAAAAAATAAAAACAAGGGAGGTGATCAAATACCACCAAAAGGAAGCTCTATTTGTGGGAAAAAAAGGACGTCAATTTTGTTTGGGTTCAACGTCACACGACCGCGCAATTGTCAGTTAAATGACGCAGTGCCATATCGCAAAAAAATGGCCTGGTCATTGAGCAGCCAAATCTTCCGGGGCTGAAGTGGTTAAAAGTGTTATTTGGCGTGTGACAGACTCACCCGGGACAGAGGCTATTGGAGGGGACTGAACGCAAGTCTCTTGCCCACCGATTATGGGCCCAAGCATTTGTGGGAATGGTGCTCTCTGTGAGCTGTATGCCTGGGGACCCTGGGGTTGGTGATACTTTGGATTCAGCTTGTCCCCCCAAAACACACAGACTCTGGGAACCCTTTATACGCCATATTAGAATGATAAGACTGAATTATACTGTTGGGACACATCCTGTGAGGAGATGCTGGTGTCATCAACTCCAACTACCTGTGTTTATGTTAATTGAGTGAGCTGATCACATTAGCCACCAGCACTGGCTAGGAGACGAACTGTTGATGACTAGGCTGAGGAGGGGGGAGATTGTTGTTTGTATTGTTAATTGTAATTAGCTCCAGCTATTGTGTTTATACTACTGTGTGAAGCTCGGTGCCCACAAGTCTGTCATCTGGTCTGGGTAAATGTTTTAGTAAATTAGCTCATGTTAATTAGGCTAGCTTTGAGTCAGCCTGCTGTATAAATGTGTGTGAGATCTCAAATAAAGAGTTAGTTCTGATGTACTCCAAGACTGGTGTTGTCTAGTTCTTGGGGGTTCCTATAGCCAGATCCATTGGGCTTGTGTTCCAGAACTTAGGAAGCGGTATACTGACGGAAGCACTCAAGCGGAGTGAGGGACGTTCCGTGACATGGAGTTTGGCTTTAATTTGTTAGTCAAGTCCATCTAAATCTGCTAGTCCATCTAACACTCCTCTCCCCCCAGACTGACAATGGTGCTGTCAAGCTGGTGTCTCTTTGGTTCCTCCATCTAGAGTGGAGACACCCTAAAGCCTCGAACATACGATCGGATTTTCCGACGGGAATTGTGTGATGACAGGCTGTTGGCGGAAAATCCGACCGTGTGTGCGCTCCATTGGACAATTGTTGTCGGATTTTCCGTGGACAAATGTTGGATGGCAGGCTTTAAAATTTTCCGCGGACAAATGTCTGTTGTCGGATTTTCCGAGCGTGTGTACACAAGTCCGTCGGACAAAAGACCAGAGTACAAACACGCATGCTGGGAAGCAAGACGAACCAAAAGCGGTCGGTCTTGTGAACCTGTGTTTCGTAATGGAGAATAAACATTCGTGACGCTGAAAAATTATGAAATCTCTAAATGCAGCGCACAATTCTCTTCTTCTTTAATGGGATAATAATGAAGCTGATTTGCTGGTTATACTGATGAAGTTATTGCAAAGAGTTCTCAAAGGCTTTTTTTTTCTAGTGATATCAAGAATAATATTATTATGCCTTTTTTTTTTTTATTTGGGCAAGTTACCACAACACCATTATCCCGTAGTTTTTAAGATCAAAGATACAACTATGTTGGTGTCCCTTGTTAATTTTACATTGTATTTTTTAAAATGTAACTGCCGACTCCCAAACTTTCATTTGAAGTAAAACACATAGCCAAGTATTATTCTACACAATTTATTTATTGTGCATTAAAAAAACAAAAAAAACAAATAAGATTAGACATGCTATCTGCCAATAGAACTTTACCAAAAATTGCATTCTATGCATCCAAAAATATAGAAAATATACAAAATCAAATCATTATTCAACCAAAAAATAAAAGCCTCGTGCGTGTGTCCTGCTTCTTAATATAGGGGGTCAACAATGCTAAGAGTTGGTGAAAGCAGGGGTCCGTCATCCGAAGGCAATTCCGAAAATCATCCGGATTATTCTCCTGGAGCTCCCGCAGCAAAGGCATATGACATAATTGGTCACGATTAATAAAGCAACCAATTTTTGGTCCAAGAAATCCTACTCCTTCTGTTCCTGGACTGGACTTGGGTCAAAGCAATAACTCCAAGGCCAATAATAAATAACACGTTATCTCCTCAGATTCCGCAACATGGCTGGTTTATGAACGGCCGTTCAGAAACGAATTGAAAAGCGTGAAAAGAAAAGTGTGAAATGAAAAGTGCGAGTCGACACTCACCAAACTTCTACTAACACGAAATTAGCAGAAGGGTGGCGCTAAAGAGCTGAAAAAACATGTAGTACGTTACTATATTCGTGTTTGTTGGGTGACAATTCCCTGCCATTTATATGCAAGACAAGTTCCTGGCCACGAAGCTTAAGACAGGAAGTGTGTTACTGGCCAGATCACCAGGTAAAAAAAGAGAAAAAGCCTAAAAAGGTAAACGAATGCAGCCATCGCATCTAATTATAGTAAACTGCAATATATTACAATTTTGTTTTTGGTTGTAATGGTAATATAGCACAGGATATACAGTGCCTTGGAAAAGTATTCACCCCCCTTGGCATTTTTCGTGTTTTGTTGGCTCACAACCTGTAATTAACATGGATCGTTTGAGGATTTGCATCATTTCATTTATAGAACATGCCCACAACTTAGAAGATGTTTTTTTTTTTTTTTTTTTTATTGTGAAGCAAACAGCAAATAGGACAAAATAAAAAGTCAATGTGCATAACTATTCACCAACCTTGAGTCAATACTTTGTAGAGCCACCTTTTGCGGCTATCACAGCTCCAGGTCGCTTTGGATAAGTCTCTATGATCTTGCCATATCTTACCACTGGGATTTTTGCCCATTCCTCCTTGTAAAACTGCTCCAGCTCCTTCAAGTTGGATGGTTTGCGCTTGTGAACAGCAATCTTTAAGTCTGACCACAGATTTTCTATTGGATTGAGGTCTGGGCTTTGACTAGGCCATTCCAACACATTTACACGTTTCCCCTTAAAACACTTAAGTGTTGCTTTAGCAGTGCGTTTGGGGTCATTGTCTTGCTGGAAGGTGAACCTCCGTCCTAGCCTCAAATCACACATATGGGGTTATTTACGAAAGGCAAATCTACTTTGCACTACAAGTGCAAACTACAAGTGCAAAGTGCACTTGAAATTGCACTGAAAGTGCACTTGGAAGTGCAGTCGCTGTAGATCCGAGGGGGACATACATGGAAAATAAAAAACAGCATTTTAGCTTGCACACAATTGGATAATAAAATCAGCAGAGCCTCCCCTCATTTCCGATCTACCCCTCAGATTTACAGCGACTGCACTTCCAAGTGCACTTTCAGTGCAATTTCAAGTGCACTTTGCACTTGGTGTTTGCACTTGTAATACAAAGTGGATTTGCTTTTCGTAAATAACCCCCTTAGAGTGGTACAGGTTTTTATCAAGAATATCCCTGTGTTTAGCACCATCCATCTTTCCCTCAACTCTGAACAGTTTCCCAATCCCGACTGGTGAAAAATATCCCCATAGCATGATGCTGCCACCACCATGGGGGTTATTTACTAAAGGAAAATCCACTTTGCACTGCAAGTGCACTTGGAAGTAAAGTCGCTGTAGATCCGAGGGGGACATGCAAGGAAAATAAAAAACAGCATTTTAGCTTGCACATGATTGGATGATAAAATCAGCAGAGCTTCCACTCATTTCAGATCTACCCCTTAGATTTAGAGCGACTGCACTTTCAAGTGCACTTGCAGTGCAAAGTGGATGTGCCTTTCGTAAATAACCCCCCATGTTTGGGGATGGTGTTTTTTGGGTGATGTAATGGGTTTGCGCCAGGCATAGCATTTTCTTTGATGGCCAAAAAGTTCAATTTTAGTCTCATCAGACCAGAGCACCTTCCTCCATACATTTTGGGAGTCTCCCACATGCCTTTTCGCAAACTCAAAATGTGCCATTTTGTTTTTTGCTGAAAGTAATGTCTTTCTTCTGGCCATTCTGCCATAAAGCCCAACTCTATGGAGAGTACGGCTTATTGTCGTCCTATGTGCAGATACTCCAGTCTCTGCTGTGGAACTCTGCAGCTCCTCCAGGGTTACCTTAGGTCTCTGTGCTGCCTCTCTGATTAATGCCCTCCTTGCCCGGTAAGTGAGTTTTGGTGTGCGTCCGTCTCTTGGCAGGTTTGCTGTTGTGCCATGTTCTTTCCATTTGGTTACGATAGATTTGATGGTGTTCCTAGGGATCATCAAAGATTTGAATATTTTTTTATAACCTAACCCTGACTTGTACTTCTCAACAACATTGTCCCTTACTTGTTTGGAGAGTTCCTTGGTCTTCATGGCAGTGTTTGGTTAGTGGTGCCTCTTGGGCCTTTGGGGCCTTTCAAAAAGGTGTGTATATGTAATGACAGATCATGTGACACTTAGATTGCACACAGGTGGACATCATTTCACTAATTATGTGACTTCTGAAGGTAATTTGTTGCACCAGAGCTTTTTATGGTAAATCCTTACGCTTGCCCATTTTTTCTGCCTTTAACATATCAACTTTAGGGACAACATGTTCACTTGCTGCCTAATATATCCCACCCACTTTCAGGTGGCAATGTAACGATTCAATTTACTGGTCAGTGATCATCATGTTATGATTGATTGGTGTATTTGAAGGTAAATAAACAAATACATTAATAATTTGGCTTCCCTTCAAGTTTTGCTTTTGTGAATAAATGTCATTATTGGTTTATAAGAAAAGTGACAGAAGAAACGTCCGATAACATTGCTGATGATACCAAATAATGCCGGGAAATAACTTTGGCTCAGCATGTATTGTCATTACTGGAAGACCTAGACAAAATAAAAGGTTGGGCAGTGACATTGGAAGATGAGGCTCAATATTGAGAAATGTAACATCATGCACTTGAGGGCCAAAAATACACATTAGGAGAATCAGTAATGGAAAATGATCTGGGGGTGCTTGTAGAACACTGATTTAGCAATAGCACACATTGCCAAGCCACAGCTAACAAAGCAAGCAGACCACTATCATGCAGTAAAAACGGTGTATATTCCAGAGATAAATAAATAATTCTACCCCTTTACAATACACTGATGCACTCTTATCGTGTGTATGCAGTTCAGTTTTGGTCACCAATCTTCAGGAAAGACATTATTGAATTAGAAAGAGTGAAGGGCAACAAAGTGAATAAGGGGGTGGAGGACCTCAGCTATGTATGATGGAGGACCTCAGCTATGGGGAATGAAGGGCCTCATCTATGGGGAATGAAGGGCCTCATCTATGGGTGATGGAGGACCTCATCTATGGGTGATGGAGGACCTCAGCTATGGGGGATAGAGGATCTCAGCTATGGGGGATGGAGGATCTCAGCTATTGGGGATGGAGGATTTCAGCTATGGGGGATGGAGGAACTCAGCTATGGGGGATTTAGGAACTCAGCTTTGGGGGATGGAGGATCAGCTATGGCAGATGGGGGACCTCAGCTACGAGGGATGGAGGACCTCAGCTATGGGGAATGGAGGACCTCAGCTATGGGGAATGGAGGACCTCAGCTATGGGGAATGGAGGACCTCAGCTATGGGGGATAGAGGATCTCAATACCGAGGGGGATGGAGGACCTTTGCAATGGGGGGAAGAAGAATCTAAACTTTGAGGGATGGAGGACCTCAGCTATAGAGGATTGAGGACCTCAGAAATGGGGAATGAAGGACCTCAGCTTTGGGGGATGGAGGACCTCAGCTATGGGGGATGGAGAACCTCAGTTCCGGGGGGGGAGGGGGGCTGGAGGATCTTAGCTATGGGAGATGAAGGTCCTCAGCTTTGGGGGATGGAGGACCTCAGCAATAGGGGATGAAGGACCTCAGCTTTGGGGGATGAAGGATCTCAGCTATGGGGGATGAAGGACCTAGGTTCTGAGGGATGGTGGATCTCAGCTATGGGGGAAGGAGGACCTCAGCTATGGAGGACTCTAGCTGTGGGGGATGGAGGACCTCAGCTACGGAGAACCTCAGTTCTGGGGGATAGAGGATCTCAGCTATGGGGGAATGAAGGATCTTAGTTATTGGGGATGGAGGACCTCAGCTATGGGGGATGAAGGACATCAGCTTTGGGAGATGAAGGACATCAGCTTTGGGGGATGAAAGATCATCTATGGGGGATAGAGGACCTCTTCTATGGGGGATGGAGGATCTCAGCTGTGGGAGATGAAGGTCCTCAGCTTTGGGAGATGAAGGACCTCAGCAATGGGGTATGAAGGACCTCAACTTTGGGGGATGAAGGATCTCAACTATCGAGGATAGAGGACCTCAGTTCTGGGGGATGGGGATCTCAGCTTTGGAGGATGAAGGTGCTCCCTTTTGGGGGATGAAGGTCCTCAGCTTTGGGGCGTGGAAGATCTCAGCTATGGGTGATGGAGGACCTCAGCTATGGGGGACAGAGGATCTCAGATATTGGGGATGGAGGACCTCAGCTAGGGGGGGGGGGTGGAGGACCTCAACTATCGAGGATAGAGGACCTCAGTTCTGGGGAATGGAGGGTCTCAGCTTTGAGGGATGAAGGTGCTCCCCGTTGGGGGATGAAGGCCCTCAGCTTTGGAGCATGGCAAATCTCAGATATGGGTGATGGAGGACCTCAGCTATGGTGGACAGAGGATCTCAGATATTGGGGATGGAGGAACTCAGCTATGGGGGGTGGAGGACCTCAGTTCTGGAGCATGGAGGATCTCAGCTATTGGGGATGGAGGATATCAACTATGGGGGATGGAGGACCTCAGCTTTGGGGGATGAAGGACATCAGCTTTGGGGGATAAAGGACCTCAGATATGGGGGATGAAGGACCTCAGCTATGGGGGATGGAGGATCTCAGCTATTAGGGATGAGAACCTCAGCTTTGGTCAGTGGAGGACATCAGCTATGGGGGATGTAGGACCTGAAAATGCAGCAAAAATGTGGAACTTCCTCCCCCAGGAAGTGGTACTAGCTGTCAAAAAACTTAAAAAATCTCTACTTCAGGAATGTACAGTAATATGGGAATTGTTAGCAAATAAAAATCACACACATATACACGCATAGATTGAACTGGATAGACCTGTGTCTTTTATCAACCTTATAAATGATGTGACATATGGAAATGAAGCCAAAATAAAATCAATGGATATCGAATGTCCTTAGGAGGATACGGGTTGTGCCTTTAAAGTCCATTAATGTAGCTCATTTTAAATGTGTAAACAAGGGCGGATGAAGGGTGTTGATTCTTGATGGAGATATCCGGCATGACACATAATTATATGTGGGTGTAATTTGCATGCTGTCTCTTACTTTGTTTTATTTAGACTAAGCTTGTCTGTTACTATAGAATTATTGCACATGGTGTATGTGTTTGTGTAGCTGAAAACTTACAATGTCTTTCTTCTTTACAGTATAGGTGTATTTGCACCATTCCATAAATCCACCTAAACTGAATGCATTTTAGTACACCTAAACACGCCCACTTACACAAAGCTAAAAGCATATGTAATAAAGAAAAAATGCCCACACTTACCAATGTAGTGGAAGATCAAAACTAAGCTGCAGTTATAACAAACTTTCAAAAAATATAAGAAAAAATTGCACCACGCTAACAGTTTTGCTTATAAAGCATATGTAAACCCTATAGCAAAAATGCAATATATCCATCATGCCATGCCAATAGGGAGGTGTGTGATTGGCCACAAATTTATTCTGCAGCAGGTCAACAACCTCAAACATACAGCCAATGTCTATAACAGTGATGGTGAACCTTGGCACCCCAAATGTTTTAGAACTACATTTCCCATGATGCTCATGCACTCTGCAGTGTAGTTGAGCATCATGGGAAATGTAGTTCCAAAAACATCTGGGGTGCCAAGGTTCGCCATCACTGGTCTATAAGAACTATCTTCAACGTAAAGAAGAACAAGGAGTCCTGGAATGATGGTTTGGCCCCCACAGAACCCTGATCTCAACATGTGTGTCTGTCTGGGATTACATGAAGAGTCAGAAGGATCTGAGGCAGCCGATATCCACAGAAGATCTGTGTTTAGTTCTCCAAGATGTTTGGAACAACCTACCTCCCGAGTTCCTTCAAAAACTGTGTGCAAGTATACCTAGAAGAATTGATGCTGCTTTGAAAGCAACGGGCAGTCACACCCAATATTGATTTGGATTTCTCTTCTGTTCATTTACTTTCCATTTTGTTAATTGAAAAAAATTAAGGCTTCGTTCTCACTAATGCGACTTGTCATGCGACTTGCGGCATGTGAAGTCGCATGACAAGTCAAAAATCATGTAGTTCTAATTGCAGCGACTCCAAAATAGGTTCCTGCACTACTTTGATGCAGCTTTATTGCAACTTAAATGCCATAGATTGTAATAAGTCACATTCAAGTTGCACTGCAAAGTAGCACTGGAATTTGTGCAACTTTGGAGTCACACTAGTGAGAACGGAGCCTAACACTTCTATTTCTGAAAGCATTCTTAATTTGCAGCACCTGGAAAAAGAGTATAAAGTGATATTGGACTTTAAATTGGTAGCCACTGATAGACCCAAATAAAAAATCACTCAATAGAATAAAATCCAAATTTATTTTTACATAGTAGGTGAGGTTGAAAAAAGACACAAGTCCATCAAGTCCAACCTATGTGTGATTATATGTCAGAATTACATTGTATATCCCTGTATGTTGTGGTCATTCAGGTGCTTATCTGATTTTTTTGAAGCTATCGATGCTCCCCGCTGAGACCACCGCCTGTTCAAGGGAATTCACATCCTTGCTGCTCTTACAGTAAAGAACCCTCTACGTAGTTTAAGGTTAAACCTCTTTTCTTCTAATTTTAATGAGTGGTCACGTGTCTTGTTAAACTCCTTTCCGTGAAAAAGTTTTATCCCTATTGTGGGGTCACCAGTACGGTATTTGTATATTGAAATCATATCCCCTCTCAAGCGTCTCTTCTCCAGAGAGAATAATTTCAGTGTTTGCAACCTTTCCTCATAACTAAGATCCTCCAGACCCTTTATTAGCTTTGTTGCCCTTCTTTGTACTCTCTCCATTTCCAGTACATCCTTCCTGAGGACTGGTGTCCAGAACTGGACAGCATACTCCAGGTGCGGCCGGACCAGAGTCTTGTAGAGCGGGAGAATTATCGTTTTATCTCTGGAGTTGATCCCCTTTTTAATGCCAATATTCTGTTTGCTTTGTTAGCAGCAGCTTGGCATTGCATGCCATTGCTGAGCCTATCATCTACTAAGACCCCCAGGTCCTTTTCCATCCTAGATTCTCCCCAGAGGTTCTCCCCCCAGTGTATAGATTGCATTCATATTTTTGCCACCCAAATGCATTATTTTACATTTTTCTACATTGAACCTCATTTGCCATGTAGTCGCCCACCCCAATAATTTGTTCAGGTCTTTTTGCAAGGTTTCCACATCCTGCGGAGAAGTTATTGCCCTGCTTAGCTTAGTATCGTCCGCAAATACAGAGATTGAACTGTTTATCCCATCCTCCAGATCGTTTATGAACAAATTAAATAGGATTGGTCCCAGCACAGAACCCTGGGGAACCCCACTACCCACCCCTGACCATTCTGAGTACTCCCCATTTATCACCACCCTCTGAACACGCCCTTGTAGCCAGTTTTCAATCCATGTACTCACCCTATGGTCCATACCAACGGACCTTACTTTGTACAGTAAATGTTTATGGGGAACTGTGTCTATGGGGAACATGATAAAAAACACATATAAAACTAAGGATTAATACAATAATACATTAATACATAATAAAATTATGTATACACATAATAACATGGTATTGTCTCACATGGATTAAACCAATGTATGTACACAAGAAAACTGTAGGTGTGCCCCAAAAAATGTAATGAGCTAGAGTCTTGTATTAGAGAATGGCTAACTATTGTGGACAACAATGGGAGGGAATGATGGACAAACCAATGTTAGAAATCTCCGACCCAGACAATACACACATTGATACAGACACACATTTTCTGAGATTAAAACGTCTACCGATTAAAAAGTCCAATTTATCTTGGCATAACAGGTTCTTTGAGAAATATATAGAGCACAAATGAGTACCTTTTGGGTTACGTATTCAAATTTTCCCGACAGTACTAGAAGTGAGTAGGGATTTAAAAGTGGAATGGGAGCAAAATCTCCAAACCTGCTGATTTAAAATGATGCAATTATTACAAGCCCATTACCAGACAGAATTATCAACAATAGAGGAGCAAATACAAACACTTTTGACCCAGAATTCAAGTGTGAGTACATTGCGTAACTACGATACTCAACAGAAAGCTTTACAAGAATTTATAGAGACACATAATAAGAAGATCATCACTTGGAAAAACAAAAAATTATCTAGAGACTTGCTGGCAGATAGCACCGGCCAGGCTTATAAATGGTCACATGAGAATAAAAACAGACACAAAACAGATCATTTTCAGCATAGACGACTACATAGTAACGTTCCAGCATACATAGACTCGGACACTGACATTTCCACGTCCATGACATCACTCTCCTCTCATTGCAGGGAATCTTACTCTACACGTGCATTCAAAAGAGGCATGGCCAACACACGCAACACTAAATCTAGTCTAATACCACTGAGGGTAACCACTCAGGTGCACTCTCTAATCAACCACATGTTTTTTCTTTCAAAACTAGCAAAGGCGGTGGTGGTCAAGCTATTGGTGGCTGATCTCCTGTTCCTTTCTCCTCTTTTACAGACACAAGACGAATACAAGAAAATTTATGGTAAAGTAAGTAACACAAACGGGAAAAATTACTCACATAAAATACAGTCCCTAAAGGTACAGGGTTTTCCCCCTTTGGGGGAGGCCAAAAAACAGAGCACCCTGGAGATATATGTCACAAAAATCTAAATTCGGATGAAACACAAATCATTAACCTTTCCTCTTCTTCGCTGTCTGCCGAGGAGACCAGGGTGCTACAATTAGGATTAAGCTTCTGTCCAGAACAAAATATCAACAAATTTGAGGTAATTAAAGATGTGAATCTCTTTGCGAGAAAGCTTTTGCTACATGTAATGCATGATAAAGAATATGGAGCACCCTCGGCCTCCAAAGTAGATAGCGAGTTATGGAAGGACTTCACTATAAAAGACTTTCGGGCCCTGAGAGATCTGATGTCTCTCTATGAGGAGGGACAAGTAGACGAAGATTTAGACACAGATGATGACTCCTCAGACGAGGAGGACATCCCCCTGACTTATAAAAACAAATCAGAATTTTTTTCCTTCATTACAGACGAATGGTAATATTTGGGCATTCGTGCAGAAGGTTAGCTGATGCCGCGTACACACGACCGGACTTTTCAGCAGAAAAGGTCCTACAGAATCAATCCGTCGGACATAACGATCGTGTGTGGGCTTCATCGGACTTTTTCTTTCTAAAATTCTGACGGACCTAGAAATAGAACATGTTTCAAATCTTTCCAACGGAGTCAATTCCTATCTGGAAAACCGTTCGTCTGTATGCTAGTACGACGAACCAAAAATGACGCAAGGGCAGCTATTGGCTACTGGCTATTGGACTTCCTCTTTCTAGTCCCGTCATACGTTATCGGGTTCTAAACAAACGGACTTTGATGTGATCGTGTGTAGGCAAGTCTGTTTCAGCGGAACTCCATCGGAAAGGGTGTCAAAGTCTACTCTGACGGAAAGTCCGGTTGTGTGTACACGGCATAAGATATTACCCGTATTACTGCTCTGAAATCTGGACCTCAGAACCTGAAGCCCTCTCTGCAAAATGCCCTAAAGAAACTAGAAAGTAATCCCAACCTACCTATAAAACCTTCTGATAAGGGGGGTAATGTAGTGTTGATGAACATAGAACACTACATTACTATGTGTCAAAAGATACTTGCAAACCAAGATTGGTATAGACTGATTTCGGAAATCATTCTTCCCAGATATTATGAGAAATATAGAACTATTATCAAATATGAAAAAATACTTCTGCGCTACTATTAAAGTAATAAGAACTATTATCAACAAGGCATACTCTACAGCTCTCAAAGATAAAGATACTTGGAATTTGCTCAATGTTAAACACCCTGTCACCCCGATGTTCTACGCTCTACCAAAGGTCCACAAGAATCTTGTGGACCCCCCAGGCAGACCTATTGTGTCTGGACTGGGCTGTCTGACAGAGCATGCAAGCAAACTCACAGATGATTCTCTCAGACACTTTGTTTTCTCCTTACCATCTTATATACAGGACACTAGGGACTTGCTACGCAGCCCTTGAGACCTTTATGGTCCCCCGGGGTGCGTGGCTTGTCACTATAGATATAGAAGCTTTATACAGCTCGATACCACATGAGAAAGGCCTACAGGTGATAGGTGAATTCCTAAAAACCAAACAAAGAACATTGGGGCCCTACAATTCGTTTTTGTTCTAAGGCTCTAATGCCCCGTACACACGGTCGGACTTTGTTCGGACATTCCGACAACAAAATCCTAGGATTTTTTCCGACGGATGTTGGCTCAAACTTGTCTTGCATACACACGGTCACACAAAGTTGTCGGAAAATCCGATCGTTCTAAACGCGGTGACGTAAAACACGTACGTCGGGACTATAAATGGGGCAGTAGCCAATAGCTTTCATCTCTTTATTTATTCTGAGCATGCGTGGCACTTTGTCCGTCGGATTTGTGTACACACGATCGGAATTTCCGACAACGGATTTTGTTGTCGGAAAATGTTATATCCTGCTCTCAAACTTTGTGTGTCGGAAAATGTGTGATGGAGCCTACACATGGTCGGAATTTCTGACAACAAGGTCCTGTCACACATTTTCCATCGGAAAATCCGACCGTGTGTACGGGGCATTAGAGTATATTCTCTCTCGTAATGTTTTTTATGTTTCAGGGTTCCCACTTCCTCCAGGTGCAGGGGGTGGTGATGGGGACGCGATGTGTCCCATCGTACACCAACCTGTACCTGGGGGGGTGGGAACGCCAATTATTTTTAAATTAGAATGTGTGGATGGAACTTTCCAATGTGATTTCGTGGCACAGGTACATCGACGATTTCTTCATGATCTGGGATGGCACTAGATCAGAACTTGACACCTTTATGGACCTTATTGGTCATAATGATTTCAGCTTGAAATTTACAATGGAATGCAGCCAACTCAAAGTTATGTTTTTGGATGTACAGGTTAAGGTGCATGAACATGGCAACCTGTTTTCCGATCTATACAGGAAAGCATCATCAGCGAAAACCATTTTAAATGCTAACAGTGCCCACCCTAGATCTTTGGTGCATAGTATCATTTACATTGTCATTCAAAGTACAAGAGCGCTGAAAATTGGCCTGGGCAGGAAGGGGATATAAGTGCCCAGTAAGCAGATGGTTAAATAAATCCCTGCCACCAGTTTTAGCAGCTTTACCAACATGTGCAGCAGGTTCAGGTAGATCTTAACCACTTGCCGACCAGCCGTCGCAGTTTTACTCCAGCAGAATGGCACGGCTGGACAAAACGATGTTATGTTACATCTCTTTGAACCGTGGCCTCTAGGGGCTGCTCGCCCCTGGAGCCGATGTGAGTGGGGCTCCTGCGATTGCTCGTGACACAGCGAGAACCAGAATCTCTGTGTGTAAACATACAGATCTCGGTTCTCTGAGGGGAGAAGAGACTGATTATATGTTCATACAAAGTATGAACACTGATCTAACTCTTCCCCTAGCAAGTCCCATCCCCCCTACAGTTAGAACACAGAGAGGGAACACAGTTAACCCCTTGATTGCCCCCTAGTGTTAACCCCTTGCCCGCCAGTGACATTTTTACAGTAGTCAGTGCATTTTTATAGCACTGATCGGTGTATAATTGTCAATGGTCCCAAAAATGTGTCAAAAGTGTCCAATTTGTCCCCCGCAATATCGCAGTCCGGATAAAAATTGCAGATTGCCGCCATTACTAGTAGAAAAATTAATAATAATAAAGATGCCATAAATCTATCCCCTATTTTGTAGACGCTATAACTTTTGCGCAAACCAATCAATATAGGCTTATTGTGATTTTTTTTACAAAAAATATGCAGAAGACTACGGATCGGCCTAAACTGAGGAAAAAATTAGTTTTTCTGAAAAAAAACGTGGGATATTTATTATAGCAAAAAGTAAAAAATATTGGGGGTTATTTACTAAAGGAAAATCCACTTTGCACTGAAAGTGCACTTGGAAGTAAAGTCGCTGTAGATCCGAGGGGGACATAAAAGAGGAAAATAAAAAACAGCATTTTAGCTTGCACATGATTGGATTATAAAATCAGCAGAGCTTCCACTTATTTCAGATCTACCCCTTAGATTTAGAGCGACTGCACTTCCAAGTGCACTTTCAGTGCCTTTCGTAAATAACCCCCATTGTGTTTTTTTTTTCAAAATTGTCGCTGTTCTTTTGTGTATAGCGCAAAAAATAAAAACTGCAGAGATGATCAAATACCACCAAAAGAAAGCTCTATTTGTGGGAAAAAAAGGACATCAATTTTGTTTGGGTACAAGGTCGGACGACCGCGCAATTGTCAGTTAAAGCGACGCAGTGCCGAATCGCAAAAAGTGCTCTGGTCAGGAAGGGGGTAAAATCTTCTGGGGCTGAAGCGGTTAATAGGGCTACTTTTGTGAAGAAGAACTTTTATCGCACCAAATTAAAAGATAACTAACTGCTATTTGTAGAAAACAAAAAAGGAGGTAATTACAGTAAAACCAACAGTCAGCTGGTGCACAGAGACAGGCAGAGGGCCTGAGACTGCAGAGTAAAAAAATTGCAACAACCACCATTTATTTATTCTCCAGGGTCTCTGCTTTCAGAAAATATATATTTTTTACAGTAATTTCCAGTAAACAATGCAGATTTAAAATACAAATAAAAAAAAGCAGTGGGAAGGCACGTGGTTAAGTATAGTAATCCATAGCAATCAATTACGTTTTTTTCCTTCATTTTTCTGACTGCTCTAAGCTAGTGATAAGTGAATTCTGGGTCGCTCTGGCTTCCTGCACATCATTATTTCTCTTTGTTCTGCTCTGTAAAATGAACCGGTGAATGTGTGCTTCAAAGAACATTTTCATTCATGCCAACACATCCATTGTAAGCATGTCCTTGGCCCCCCACATTTATCTACTTTACTGCAATCTGTCTTGTATGACATCCCATAGACACGGCCTGTGTTCCCCTCCCAGGTGTGACCAAGGCTGAATGATACATCACGTTTCTTACCTGATGCTACACTTACCGACCTGCATTGTTTGCACCATGTGCCGAGGATCACACGAGTACAAAGAAAAGTTGTGTACCTGTGAAATGAGATGCAGATAAATATTATCGTGAAACCCAGATATACGGAAATGTCCGGCACTCTTGTATTTACAAATGGTCAGCTGGCACAAAAGTTGAGGAATATCTCTAACACGAATACCCTCTGGAACAGGGGTCTCCACACTTTCCAAACAAAGTTTATTCTCGTTCAGATTTTAGGGGGGGGGGGCTGGACTGTGACCAGCGGGAGTGGAAATCTTCCTCGCATCAATGGGAGTAAACATCGCCCTATTTGGTAATAGGGAGAGTAGTGCCCCATCATTGGTGTCAGTGGGAAGAATAGTGCCCCATCATTGGTGTCAGTGGGAAGAATAGTGCCCAATTGCGCCCCATCATTGGTGTCAGTGGGAGGAATAGTGCCCCATCATTGGTATCAGTGGGAGGAATAGTGCCCCATGATTGGTGTCAGTGGGAAGAATAGTGCCCCATCATTGGTGTCAGTGGGAGGAATAGTGCCCCATCATTTGTGTCAGTGGGACTATTAGTTCCCTATCTCTGATATCAGTGGGAGGAATAGTGTCCTGTCATTGGTGTCAGTGGAAAGAATAGTGCCCAATAGCGCCCCATCATTGGTGTCAGTGGGAAGCATAGTGCCCAATTGCGCCCCATCATTGGTGTCAGTGGGAGGAATAGTGCCCCATCATTGGTGTCAGTGGGACTATTAGTTCCCTATCTCTGATATCAATGGGAGGAATAGTGCCCCATCATTGGTGTCAGTGGGAGGAATAGTGCCCCATCATTGGTGTCAGTGGGGGGAATAGTGCCCCATCATTAGTGTCAGTGGGGGGGGGAATAGTGCCCCATCATTAGTGTCAGTGGGGGGGGAATAGTGCCCCATCATTGGTGTCAGTGGGGGGAATAGTGCCCCATCATTAGTGTCAGTGGGGGGGGAATAGTGCCCCATCATTAGTGTCAGTGGGGGGGGGGAATAGCGCCCCATCATTGGTGTCAGTGGGGGGAATAGTGCCCCATCATTGGTGTCAGTGGGGGGGGGATAGTGCCCCATCATTGGTGTCAGTGGGGGGAATAGTGCCCCATCATTAGTGTCAGTGGGAAGCAAAATAAAACAAAATGTTTTTTATATTTTGGTATCAAATTTTACAAACAGGTAATTTTTCTCCTTCACTGATAGGCACTGATGAGGTGACACTCATGGGCACTGATAGGCTGCACTGATCTGATGGGCACTGATGAGGGGGCAATGATAGGTGGCACTGATGGGCACTGATGAGGTGGCACTGATCAGGCGGCACAGAGAGGTGGTACTGATAGGTGGCACTGATGGACACTGATAGGCAGCACTGATGGGCACTGATATGTGGCGCTGATGGGCACTGATGAGACAGCACTGGTGGACACTGATAAGGAGGCACTTATGAGGCTATACTGATGGGTGTCACTGATGGGCACTGATAGATGGCACTGATGGACACTGATAGGCACTGGTAGGTGGCACTGGTTTACACTGATTAGGAGCACTGGAGGGCACTGAGGGGACCGATGTACCTCTAACAGAAGCCGGCTAAGGCTTTCTTCTTTTCACCTCTAACAGCGTGAGGAGAAAAAAAAAGCCGATTATTGGCTTCTGTTTACTTCCATGATCTGCTGTCATTGGCTGAAGTTGATCCTGTGGTGAAGGGTCCGCTGTGATTTGCCCTATTACCCCGGTCTGTGACGTGGGCAGCGCAAGGACCTCTATGTACGCCCTCCCGGCAAAGGAAGCCCGCGCTGTAGACGTCTTTCAGCTATAGCGTGGGCACCAAGTGGTTAATCTGGAGCAGGCCATGTTTTTATAAAGGGCCGGTAGGGTCATTAGGGCTATTAGGGTTTTTTTTTCTGAATTCTCTCCATAATTGCTTTAAGGAATCTCCATGCATATAACAATCACAAATATGCAGAAGAATTTAAAATATGAGGATCAATAAAAAATGGAATTTAAAATATGAGGATCAACCAGTTTTATTTATAACCGTACTGTTATTCCGACTATCGATCTGTATTGTCTCATTGGCCAAATGCTGCGGCTACCACTAATGTTAACTGCATTTTCAGGAGTGTCACACATTGGCCTTAAAGTGGTGGGAAATCTCAGACGTGAAATACAAACAAAGCATACCCGTCTATAGTGTGTACTTGTCTCCAGAGCACACAGAGTGTCTTTTCTGTCCGCTGCTTTGTTCCTCTGCTGTCTGCATGAATCCCTTCTGATGAGTTTTACTGACACCACGAGAAAAAAGTTGACAGGTGAGGGACCTCCAGCACACAGCCTGTGATTGTCAGCCTCAGCTTTGTTCCTGTGTGTGTGTATGGGGGGGTATCCCTTCCCTCCAATCATCTCTCAGAGCTCTCCTAACTGAGCTCTGCAGATGTAAGTTCAGCTCTCCGCCCCCTGTTTTCATGAACGCTCAGACAAGCTTTATACATTCTGCACTTTGAATAGATGTATAGAAGAGAAGGCTACAGATAAATGGGTGCAACTTAAGTAGGAGGATTTGCTTCATCTCTGTGTATCACCTGAGGCCAGTCACTTCACTGGGTATATGTAAGTGTTTACATCTACTTTAATATTAGCTACTGTCCCATATAAGTGAACTTACATACAACTACAAATTGGTTTTAATTGGTTCCTATGCATTCGTAAAAACATGTTTTTTTCTTTTTCTCTGTCCACAAGGTTTAGGAATGTGTCTATGGGAATGTTTGATCGTTCTTCCAGAAGCGCATTTTTGTGGTTAGACACTGATAATGGAAGAGAAGTCCTGGCTCACAGTTTCCACTCTAATTTATCCCAATGGTGTTCTATCAGGTTGAGGTCAGGACTCTGTGCAGGTCAGTCAAGTTCCTCCACTTCAAACTCGCTCATCCATGTCTGTATGGACCTTGCTTTGTGCACTGGTCCAAAACATTTGGTGGAGGGGGGATTATGGTGTGGGGGTTGTTTTTCAAAGGTTGGACTTTGCCCCTTAGTTCCAGTAAAGAGAACTCTTAAGGTGTCAGAATACCAAGACATTTTGGACAATTTCCTGCTCCCAACTTTGTGGGAACAGTTTGGAGATGACCCCTTCCTGTTCCAACATGACTGCGCCCCAGTGCACAAAGCAAGGTCCATAAAGACATGGATGAGCGAGATTGGGGTGCAGGAACTTGACTGGCCTGCACAGAGTCCTGACCTCAACCCGATAGAACACTTTTGGCATGAATTAGAGCGGAGACTGCGAGCCAGGCCTTCTCATACAACATCAGTGCCTGACCTCACAAATGCGCTTCTGGAGGAATGGTCAAACATTCCCATAGACACACTCCTAAACCTTGTGGACGGCCTTCCAAGAAGAGTTGAAGCTGTTATAGCTGCAAAGGGTGGGCCAACTCAATATTGAACCCTACGGACTAAGACTGGGATGCCATTAAAGTTCATGTGTGTGTAAAGGCAGGTGTCCCAATACTTTTGATAATATAGTGTATATATATATTATTATTACTATTACTATTATTATTATTATTATATTATAATATAGATTTGGAGTCGTTATTTAAATGTTAGCTGCATTTTTACAGTTTTTAGTGGTCTCTCCAGTGGTCTCAGCCATCAGCCTTCTACTATTTAAAATGACATCAGTCTCCCAAGAAGAAATGATCAGATCCCCAATCTCCTGTCTCCAC
Source organism: Aquarana catesbeiana (assembly GCA_037953035.1). NCBI lineage: Eukaryota > Metazoa > Chordata > Amphibia > Anura > Ranidae > Aquarana > Aquarana catesbeiana. Next base: position 150,324 of record JBBHAA010001626.1, on the reverse strand, counting down.
TCCCCTCTCCCATACAAGTAGCCAAACGTGCAGGTGGCTAAACAGGAAACGTCCTCTATAGTCAGCTGGCGGAGTCTGCCCCGTATGACCAGCAGCAGTATGTTCAGGCTATTTCAGAGACTTGTTGATTATACAAACATTTTCCTGCCGCTGAATATTTAACGAGAATTTTTTTTTTATGCTCTTTATTCCCGCTTGTTTATTCTTCATCTCTTTCATTATAGAGCTTTTGGCCATTCCCCAATCAATGCAGATTGTGTGTAACTGGTTGCAGAGCAGAGGGGTAGAAGCACCACAGATGTCGCATTGGCGCTTCACTTGGAATGAAACTATGGCCATCAGAATGAGAACAGAAGTCTTAATATTTAACAGCTTATTAATAAGAATTCCTGTAATCTATATATCTATAACAGCGGTCACCAAACTTTCTAAACAAAAGGGCCAATTTACTGTCCTTCAGACTTTAGGGGGGCCGGACTGTGGCCATCGGGAGTAGAAAAAGTCCCAGCATCAGTTGGAGTAATCAATGCCCCATCTTTGGTGTCTTTGGTAGGAATTGTGCCCCATCGTTGGTGTCGATGGGCCCCATTGTTGGTGTCATTGGGAGGAATTTTGCCTCATCGTTGGTGTCATTGGGAGGATTTGTGCCCCATTGTTGGTGTCAGTGAAATAAATAGTGCCCCAAGGGCCAGATAAAAGCAGGCAAAGGGTCACATCCGGCCCCTAGGTCGCAATTTGGAAATCCATGATCTATATCATAATATTAAGCACTCTAATGCTGCGTACACATGGTCGGAATTTCCGACAACAAATGTTCGATGGGAGCTTGTTGTCGGAAATTCCGACCGTGTGTAGGCTCCATCGGACATTTGCTGTCGGAATTTCCGACAACAAAAATTTGAGATCTGGATCTCAAATTTTCCGACAACAAAATCTGTTGTTGGAAATTCTGATCGTGTGTACACAATTCCGACGCACAAACTTCCACGCATGCTCGGAATCAAGCAGAAGAGCCGCGCTGGCTATTGAACTTCATTTTTCTCGGCTCGTTGTACGCGTTGTACGTCACCGCGTTCTTGACGTTCGGAATTTCCAACAACATTTGTGTGACCGTGTGTATGCAAGGCAAGTTTGAGCCAACATCCGTCTGAAAAAAATCCACGGTTTTGTTGTTGGAATGTCCGATCGTGTGTACGCGGCATAATAATGGCACTATGTGGTGTGCTGGAAAGAACTCATATTTATTGTAATATACTGTACTATGGGCGTGATGCATTGCAGAGCAGTAACACATAACATGTTTAAATTGTAGGAGACTCCTGTACTGAAAGATGTATGGAGACTGCCAGTGTTGACCTCCTGCTAAAAATACTAGATGCCTGGCTGTCTCTGGTTTCTTTTTTCCTTATGTAGCACCCTCTAATGTGCTAGACTTAGATTGTTTTTGTTAGAGTTGGTAAATTGTTCAGGCTTGGCTGGCAGCCTGTGTGTTTGTCTGGGTTAGGATTTGGGGGACTCGGGGAATGCTGGATAGCTCACAGGTAGCATCTCTGAGACCTCCCCCTACTCCCCCACTCCTATACTTAAAAAGCCCTCGTTGGACCCTACCAACCTGAACAACTTAAGACCCATCTCATTGCTCCCATTTACCTCTAAACTTCTAGAACGCTTAGTCTACAACCGTCTTAGCTCCTACCTCAGTGAAAATAACCTTCTTGACCCCTTACAGTCTGGATTTCGCTCGCTGCACTCCACAGAAACTGCCTTACTAAAACTCACCAACGATTTAGTAACTGCTAAAACCAACAGCCAGTACTCCATACTCCGACTACTTGACCTCTCTGCGGCCTTCGATACTGTTGACCATCCGCTCCTTCTCAATAAACTACATTCCCTTGGCCTCCGAGATTCTGCTCTATCCTGGTTCTCTGCCTATTTATCACAGCGCTCCTTCAGTGTCACCTACAACTCTGTCTCCTCCTCTCCATTGCCCCTTTCTGTGGGGGTCCCCCAAGGCTCTGTTCTTGGACCCCTTCTCTTCTCTTATAGAGATAGAGGGGAGGAGTCAAACAAAAACACCACATCCTTCGTATGCTATTTGACCCGCAGGATCCATGTGGGGTCATTTTTACATCCTGCCAAGTTGCGCTTGCTTCCCGCTGCATTTAAGGAACCCCTCACTAAGAGGCTAATTGCTTTTAACCATCCTCTGGATGTGATTTTGAAACTTTATTGATTCTACTCACCTGATGAGGTATTTGCAACCAATCATTTCTATCTTTCACCACCCTAGGGTGGTCCATTACCAATATATTTTTTGTAATATCCACTCCTTGATGCTCACCTTTTTGACATCTATGTATTTGATTCTTTCCCTTTTATAGAGAGCTTCATCTACTCTACACATTGAGATCTTTATTGCCCCTCTCTGCATGCCTTGCCAGGGAGTCTGGGCTGGAGGGCATAACTTATTTGTGCACAATTTCGATTTTCAAATACATATCTACAGCTATATCCAGTTTTTACGATACTGGTAAGATGGCTTGTTGGTGGTTTTTTTTTTATTTATTTATTTATTTATTTTTTTCTACAACATTATCACTATTATTATTGTTTTCAAAATATATTATTACTCTCTGTTGTAATTCTGCTGACACATTATGTAGCAATATTTATACTCTATAATGATCCATGCTTATAAATTGTATTGTATTGATGTATACCTGTATACCAATTGAATTTAATATGATTATTATAACATATCTTTGGACATGAGTATTTATGGCTTAGCTCTCATTCCATAGTTGATCAGATGCCACACTGTATCTCCTGAAGAAGCTTAAGAAAGCAAAACATGTCGAGAAAGTGATATCAAGCTCTGTATCATATTTTTACCAAAATTGTTCTGTAAACATTTATCATTGTTTTGTCTCATGTCTGTCTTTTTTAAAGATTTATCAATAAAATATATTTTTACCTTATAAACTTTCATTTTGCTTATCGAGCACGGTTAAAGTCCTTTGGCCTTTGTGTGGCCTTAAAGTCCCCCTTTTTCCCTTCTCTTCTCTATCTACACCTCCTCCCTTGGTCACTTGATGACCGCCCCCGGCTTCCAATAGCACTTATACACTGATGACACCCAAATCTATCTGTCTACTCCTCACCTCACTCCTTCAGTCTCCTCTCGCATTACTAACTTACTAACTGACATATCAGCATGGATGTCGCACCACTTCCTTAAACTAAATCTCTCTAAAACTGAGCTATTAATATTCCCCCCCACCTGTGCCCCCCTCCACGACTTTTCCATCAAAATCAACAATGCAACTATCAGTCCCTCCCCTCACGCCAGGGTACTCGGTGTAATCCTAGACTCTGACTTGTCATTTCAGCCTCAAATCCAATCATTGTCAAAAGTTTGTAGAATTCACCTCCGTAACATCTCTAAAATTTGCCCCTTTTTAACAAATGAAACCACCAAGCTCCTCATTCACTCCCTTGTTATCTCTCGCCTTGAGTATTGCAACTTTCTTCTCATTGGCCTGCTTCTCCATAGGCTCCTCCCCTCTTCAGTCTATCATGAATGCTGCTGCCAGACTTATCCACCTTACCAACCACTCAGTGTCTGCCAACCCTCTCCTCCAATCCCTACACTGACCACCAACCCTCTCCTCCAATCCCTACACTGACCACCAACCCTCTCCTCCAATCCCTACACTGGTTCCCAATCACCCAGCAAATTAAATTCAAAATACTAACTACAACAATCAAAGCCATTCACAACTCTGCCCCGAGCTACATCACCAATCTTGTCTCCAAATATCACCCAAATCGTCCTCTCCGCTCTTCTCAAGACCTCCTACTCTCAAGCTCTCTCGTCTCCTCCTCTCATGCTCATCTCCAGGATTTCTCCAGAGCCTCTCCCATCCTCTGGAACTCGCTACCTCCACCTGTCCAGCTATCCCCTACTCTTGCTACCTTCAGGCGATCCCTGAAAACTCATCTCTTCAGAGAAGCCTATAACGTCTCTAACTAATCTTCTACCACTTTCAACAGCTCATTCCCCACAGTTACAACCTTTTGTACCACCTGCCCCACCCTATTAGATTGTAAGCTCTTCTGAGCAGGGCCCTCTTAATCCTCCCTTATCCTATTGTATTATAACTGTATTGTCTCCCCTTTATATTGTAAAGCGCTGCGCAAACTGTTGGCGCTATATAAATCCTGTATAATAATAATAATACTTCAAGAAACTTACAGAAGATTCTAGAAGAATGGGAGTGGAGGAGAGGAGGAGCTGCCTGGAGTATTCTGAGGGCCCTGACCAACCCCCAACAGATAGGTTGGCAGGGGGCAAGTCCCCTGAAATACTCAGGGTCAGCCCAGCTGGGGCAGTGGAGTTTGGGTGGAAGCTGGAGATGGAGTGTTACTCTATACAAGTACATATTTGGGGGGCACACCATACAATGCATTTAAATTCAAGATGGTGCTGCTGTAAGACGTATAAACAGTACAAAATATTTTACAGCGCACACATACAAGAATGACATTTCCTGCAGGGCTAGTTAAAAACACCTGAACACCTGAACATATTCAAAAAATACGGCGGTTTGGTCACACTATATGGTCATATAGTGCTAAGCCCACTTACTGCGACAAAGTACCCCGAATTAGTGGGTCCTACACTAGTAATAGAATGGAAGATCCTCTGTCTCAACCATGGGAGCTGAACTCCTCTATGTGGGAGAACTGAAAGGGATACATCCTAATCACTGGTGGCCACTAAATAGGAGGTAATGAGGAGGGGGAGGCCCAAAAACCTGGTCAGGGCTAGGGATGAGCCGAACACCCCCCGGTTCGGTTCGCACCAGAACCCGCGAACGGACCGAAAGTTCGCACGAACGTTAGAACCCCATTGACGTCTATGGGACTCGAACGTTCGAAATCAAAAGTGCTCATTTTAAAGGCTAATTTGCATGGTATTGTCCTAAAAAGGGTTTGGGGACCCGGGTCCTACCCCAGGGGACATGTATCAATGCAAAAAAAACTTTTAAAAACGGCCGTTTTTTCGGGAGCAGTGATTTTAATGATGCTTAAAGTAAAAAAAAAAAAGTGAAATATTCCTTTAAATATCGTACCTGGGGGGTGTCTATAGTATGCCTGTAAAGTGACGCGTGTTTCCCATGTTTAGAACAGTCCCTGCACCAAATGTCATTTTTAAAGGAAAAAATCTCATTTAAAACTGCTTGCGGGTTTAATGTCATGTCGGGTCATGGCAATATGGATGAAAATCAGTGAGACAAACGGCATGGGTACCCCCCAGTCCATTACCAGGCCCTTTGGGTCTTGTATGGATATTAAGGGGAACCCCGCACCCAAATTAAAATAAGGAAAGGTGTGGGGCCACCAGGCCCTATATACTCTGAACAGCAGTATACAGGCGGTGCAAACAAGACAGGGACTGTAGGTTTGTTGTTAAGTAGAATCTGTTTGTAATTTTGAACATTTTTAACGTGTTTAGCTCCAGCCAAAAAATCTTTTCTAAGCTTTTTGGAAAACATAGGGAAGGGTTATCACCCCTGTGACATTTGTTTTGCTGTCTTTCCTCCTCTTCAGAAGATTTCACCTCACTTTTTTGTCCCAATGAAAAATGTTTTTTGAAAATTTGGGTTTTTTTGTGGAACAAGGATTGGAAAGCATCAGTGGAAAGGAGAAATTGTTTTCCCATATTAACTCTTACAGGAGAGAATTTCCCTTCCTAGGGGTAGATTTCATCTCACTTCCTGTTGTCTCCTTCCGTTTGCAAGTAGGAGTCGTTTGTAAGTTAGATGTTTGAAAGTAGGGTCCTGCCCTATATACTCAGCAGAAATTTGGGCCTTAGGTGTTGCTGTGGCCACAACACTGTAAGCCCTCACAGGGCCCTGCTGTGAAATATTAGATCAAGAATTGTAATTACATGCCCCTGTTGAACAGGAGCTGAAAAATTAGGCCTTAGGCACTGGTGCTGGTGCCACAACACTGCAACCCCTCACAGACACTCTAGTTGGAACGCAGGAACGAGCCCTGCTGCAAATTATTGCTTCAAAAATTGTAATTACACGCCCCTGTTAGACAGGGGCAGAAAAATTGGGCCTTAGGCACTGGTGCTGGTGCCACAACACTGCAACCCCTCACAGACACTCTAGTTGGAACGCAGGAACGAGCCCTGCTGCAAAGTATTGCATCAAAAATTGTAATTACACGCCCCTGTTAGACAGGGGCAGAAAAATTGGGCCTTAGGCACTGGTGCTGGTGCCACAACACTGCAACCCCTCACAGACACTCTAGTTGGAACGCAGGAACGAGCCCTGCTGCAAAGTATTGCATCAAAAATTGTAATTACACGCCCCTGTTAGACAGGGGCAGAAAAATTGGGCCCTAGGCACTGGTGCTGGTGCCACAACACTGCAACCCCTCACAGACACTCTAGTTGGAATGCAGGAACGAGCCCTGCTGCAAAGTATTACATCAAAAATTGTAATTACACGCCCCTGTTAAACAGGGGCTGAAAAATTGTGCCTTAGGCACTGGTGGTGGCGCCCAGAACCAAAAATGTTCTTACAAGCTATCAGCGTGATGATTGAGGAGGAAGAGGATAATTACTCAGGGATAGTCACTCAGCATCAGCATAGGCAGTCTTTGAAGGGATCTGAGATTTCAAAAAAAATTATTCGGTTACATCAGCATCAGGTGCTTGGTAGCTGGTGGTGATCCAAGACTCATTCATTTTTATGAAGGTCAGCCGATCGACCGAGTCGGTGGACAGACGCACCCTGTGATCGGTTACCACGCCTCCAGCAGCACTGAATGTGCGTTCCGAAAGAACGCTGGATGCAGGACAGGCCAGTAGCTCAATTGCATACTGTGCAAGCTCTGGCCAGTGATCCATCCTCAAGACCCAGTAACCCAGAGGATTTTCGGTGGGAAAGGTGTCCAAGTCTGATCTTGCCCCTAGGTATTCCTGCACCATGTAAAACAGACGCTGGCGATGGTTGCTGGAACCGATCATACCTTGGGGCTGCGGACCAAAAAATTGTCTGAACGCATCGGTCAGACGGCCACCTTCTCCACCGCTCCTTCTTTGACTGACCGAAGCCTCAGCAACACGTTGTCCAGAAACAGGAGTTTGTAACCTCCCAGTCTCTGGGAACGCGTTGCACAGACCTTTCTGCAAGGCCTCCCGAAGATGTTTCATCCTCTGCTCCCTCTGCGATGGCAAGATAAGGTCCGCAACCTTACCCTTGTAACGTGGATCAAGGAGGGTTGCCAGCCAGTATTGGTCCTTCTCCTTGATACCACGAATACGAGGATCCTTACGCAGGCTTTGCAGGATCAGGGAGGCCATGCAGCGTAGGTTTGCTGAGGCATTCGGTCCGGAGTCCTCTGGGTCACTAAGAACGACATGGTCCGCAGCCACCTCCTCCCAGCCACGTACAAGTCCATGTGTTTCTTGGGACTGATCCCTTAAAGACTGCTGCTGATGCTGAGTGCCAGGCTCCACCTCCATACTGACACAATCTTCCTCCTCCTCCTCTTCCTCCTCGTCCTCTTCCTGTGTGATCGGCGGGCACGCAGGAACACTGTCTGGATAAAGGGGGCCTTGAGAGCTAAGGAAGTCCTCCTCTTCCTGCCTCTGTTCTGCCTCAAGTGCCCTGTCCATTATTCCACGCAGCGTGTGCTCCAACAGGTGGACAAGGGGGACAGTGTCACTGATGCATGCACTGTCACTGCTCACCATCCTCGTGGCCTCCTCGAATGGTGACAGGACAGTGCATGCATCCCTGATCATGGCCCACTGGCGTGGGGAAAAAAAACCAAGCTCCCCTGACCCTGTCCTGGTGCCATAGTCGCACAGGTACTCATTGATGGCCCTCTGCTGCGTGTGCAGCCGCTGCAGCATGGCCAACGTTGAGTTCCACCTGGTGGGCATGTCACAGATTAGGCGGTTCTTGGGCAGGTTAAACTCCTTTTGGAGGTCCGTCAGCCGAGCACTGGCATTATATGACCGGCGGAAATGCACACAGACTTTCCTGGCCTGCCTCAGGACATCCTGTAAGCCCGGGTACCTGCCCAAGAACCGCTGCACCACCAAGTTAAGGACGTGAGCCAAACAGGGCACATGGGTCATTTGTCCCTGTCGGAGGGCAGAGAGGAGGTTGGTGCCATTGTCGCAAACCACCATTCCTGCCTTAAGTTGGCGTGGCGTCAACCACCTCTGAACCTGCCCCTGCAGAGCTGACAGAACCTCTGCCCCAGTGTGGCTCCTGTCCCCCAAGCACACCAGCTCAAGCACCGCATGGCATCTTTTGGCCTGCGTACTTGCGTAGCCCCTTGAACGCCTACGGAGCACCGCTGGTTCCGAGGAAGAGGCCATGGAGGAAGAAGAAGAGGAGGGGGTGGAGGAGAGAGGTGTGTCACAATCAGCATTTTGGAGGCGTGGTGGCAGAACAACCTCCAACACTACTGCACCTTGTCCTGCATCCTTCCCAGCTGCCAGCAGAGTCACCCAATGCGCCGTGAAACTTAGGTAACGTCCCTGTCCATGCCTGCTGGACCATGAGTCAGCGGTAATATGCACCTTACCGCTGACCGCCCTGTCCAGCGAGGCATGGACATTGCCTTCCACATGCCGGTAGAGAGCCGGAATCGCCTTCCGTGAGAAAAAGTGGCGTTTGGGTACCTGCCACTGAGGAACCGCACATTCCACAAACTCACGGAAGGGGGCAGAGTCTACCAACTGAAAAGGCAGCAGTTGAAGTGCTAGCAATTTTGCCAAGCTAGCATTCAACCGCTGGGCATGTGGATGGCTGGGAGCAAACTTCTTTCGGCGGTGCAGCAGCTGGGGCAGGGAAATTTGCCTGGTACAATCTGACGTCGGTGTACCAAAAGCAGATTGCCCACAAGTACTTGGCTGTGACACACCTAATTCTACACCTTCATTCCTCTCACTGCAGGTCTCAGAGAGGACTGAAGGTCTAGTGGGGTTGGAAATCTCAGCTGATGAGGAGCAAGGAGAGATCCTCTTTGTTCTTTGGTGTGGGTCTTTTAGATACGCTTGCCAACGAACTGCATGGCAGGTCAACATATGTCTGGTCAAGCATGTGGTACCCAAGCGGGAGATATTTTGGCCACGCGAGATACGCTTGAGACATATGTTGCAAATAGCAGCGGTGCGATCTGATGCACTCGTCTCAAAAAAGGCCCACACCAAAGAACTTTTTGAATAACGCGCAGAGACTGCAGCGCCCTGCACATGTGGAGCTTTGGGGTGTGATGCAGTCAATGTGTTGCCCTTAGGCTGGCCCCTGGAGGGCATCCTGCCTCGTTGGTGATGTGCTGCCGCCTCCTCCTCCTCCTCCTCCTCCTCCTCCTCCTCCTCCTCCTCTCTCCTATCAGGCACCCACGTTGAGTCAGTGACCTCATCATCCCCTCCCTCCTCATCACTGGAGCAAACCTGGCAGTATGCTGCAGCAGGGGGAGCATGACTGCCAGATTGCTGTCCTTCTTGGGCACCCCCTCTGTCCGCGCTCATGTTACTGCCTTCATCGAGCTCAGTATCGTCATCAGAGCCTTCCAAACGCTGGGCATCCTCCTGGAGCATGTACCCAACACTGTGGTCAAACAGTTCGAGGGAATCCTCATGAGGACATGGTGGAGCTAGGGAAGGAGTCACTGATGACATTGAGCTGAGGGAAGAGGCCGCTGCTTTGCCAGACAAAGCACCCTGGGCATGGGTGAGAGAGGATGAGGAGGATGAGGACGGCTTGGTCATCCACTCGACCAAGTCTTCCGCATGTTGCGGCTCAACATGGCCAGCTGCCGAAAAAAAGGCCAAGCGTGTCCCATGGCCACGTGCTGATGAGGATGCACCGTCTCCACGACCAGCACTAGACACAGAGCCTGCTTGCCCTCTCTTATTGGCTTGTGACTGTCTGCCTCTCCTTCTTGGCCTTCCAGACATACTAATGGCCTGTAGCTGCACTAAGCTGGGATAGAACACCTGTAATTTTCTTCAAGTAGCTTTATATACTGTAACCAGACAAGCCTGCCTGTCAGTAGGAAGATAACAGGAACGGATCTAGCTGAACACTGTGAGCAGGACGCACTGTACTAAATGTAAATAGTCTAGCTGCCTGACCGTGGTACTAATAGGATCAAATAGAACACCTGTAATTTTCTTCAGGTAGCTTTATATACTGTAACCAGACAAGCCTGCCTGTCAGTAGGAAGATAACAGGAACGGATCTAGCTGTACACTGTGAGCAGGACGCACTGTACTAAATGTAAATAGTCTAGCTGCCTGACCGTGGTACTAATAGGATCAAATAGAACACCTGTAATTTTCTTCAGGTAGCTTTATATACTGTAACCAGACAAGCCTGCCTGTCAGTAGGAAGATAACAGGAACGGATCTAGCTGTACACTGTGAGCAGGACGCACTGTACTAAATGTAAATAGTCTAGCTGCCTGACCGTGGTACTAATAGGATCAAATAGAACACCTGTAATTTTCTTCAGGTAGCTTTATATACTGTAACCAGACAAGCCTGCCTGTCAGTAGGAAGATAACAGGAACGGATCTAGCTGAACACTGTGAGCAGGACGCACTGTACTAAATGTAAATAGTCTAGCTGCCTGACCGTGGTACTAATAGGATCAAATAGAACACCTGTAATTTTCTTCAGGTAGCTTTATATACTGTAACCAGACAAGCCTGCCGGTCAGTAGGAATTTAACAGGAACGGATCTAGCTGAACACTGTGAGCAGGACGCACTGCACTAAATGTAAATAGCAGGAACGGATCTAGCTGAACACTGTGAGCAGGACGCACTGCACTAAATGTAAATAGTCTAGAAGATAACAGGAACGGATCTAGCTGAACACTGTGAGCAGGACGCACTGCATTAAATGTAAATAGTCTAGATAGAAGATAACAGGAACGGATCTAGCTAAACTGAATACAGTGTATATATATATATGCAACACCTGGGATGCATATATATACACAATACACTGTAAGTGCAGCTAACTGACTGACTGTTCTGCCTAATCTATCTAACTCAAATCAAATGACACTGTCTCTCTCTCTCTCTATCTCTCAGCACACCGGAACACACACTACACAGGGCCGCCGTGCAGGCGGCCTTATATAGTGTGGGGTGTGTACTAAATGCCCTGAGCCGTAATTGGCCAAAGCCACCCTGGCTTTGGCCAATTACAGCTCTCTCTACTGACAGCGCTGTGATTGGCCAAGCATGCGGGTCATAGTGCATGCTTGGCCAATCATCAGCCAGCAATGCACTGCGATGCCGCAGTGAATTATGGGCCGTGACGCGCCACACGAATTTAGCGCGAACGGCCCATAACGTTCGCAATTCGGCGAACGATCGAACAGCCGATGTTCGAGTCGAACATGGGTTCGACTCGAACACGAAGCTCATCCCTAGTCAGGGCCTATTCAGCTCCCATGGTTGAGACAGAGGATCTTCCATTCTATTACTAGTGTAGGACCCACTAATTCGGGGTACTTTGTCGCAGTAAGTGGGCTTAGCACTATATGACCATATAGTGTGACCAAACCCCCGTATTTTTTGAATATGTTCAGGTGTTCAGGTGTTTTTAACTAGCCCTGCAGGAAATGTCATTCTTGTATGTGTGCGCTGTAAAATATTTTGTACTATGGAGTGTTAGTCTGTCGGTGGCCCTTGAGGGTAGCCCCCTAGTCTGGGGGGGGAGTGCAGAAGGGACCTTTTTCATGGCACACAGAGGTGTCCTGACCGGAGGCACGGGAGCAAAGTGGAGGACGGCAGGAGAACACTGCCGGGCAAATCTCAAGGGAGGAAGACAGCCAGGTGGTCTGGGGAGTGTTACAGTCAGAGGTCCTGAGAGGCATGCCTGAGAGGACTTGGAGAGAGCACTCTGGGATGGATGCAGAGTCAGTCTGGGAGGACTGTGGAATCTTAGCCAGGATCCAGGGCTCGTGAAAGGGGCAGCTGCAGCCAGGTGGGCTGGCGGTGCCTGAAGAGGTGGTGCTGGGATCAGTAGCCACAGGAGGACAGCTGGGCACTAGGACATTTTTCTACACTACCAAAGGAGACCGCTGTCCCTGCCTGCAAAGGGAATTTGCTACTGGTCTGATTGCGCTATTGTCAGACCAGCCATACAGTGCCAGCTGGTCCTGAGAGTTGTAGATCTACAAGCAAGATTTGTGCTGGAGGTAGAAAGAGAAGTGTATATACGGACTGTATATAGTTATGTCCCTGAAGAGTTCTATTACCTTGATCAATTGGGCATCCCATAATATCCCTATGCTCATCCAAGTTTATTCACCTCAATAAAACATAAAAATAGGGCTGTTACTGATCAAAATTTTCATGTTCGATTAATCGATTTTCTTTTTAAGCGATTAATCGACTAATTTAGATTAATTATAACGCACATACAGATCCAACTACTTTTAGCTGATTTAGCACCGTTGTTATGGCAACGGCAGAAGCCGGACATAGCGGGGCATGGCTAGGAGGTCACACGTCATAAACTCAGCCTCACCGCGTCCAAAATCTCAGCCTTATTGTGCCCATAATCGCAGCCTCCCCCTGCCCATAATCACAGCCTTACCGTGGCCATAATGCAGTCTCACCGTGCCCATAATTGCAGTTTCACCGTACCCATAATACTGTCTCACCGTGCCCATAATCGCAGCCTCGCCATGCCTATAACCGCAGCCTCACCATGCCCATAATGCTGTCTCACCGTGCCCATAATGCTGTCTCACCGTGCCCATAATGCTGTCTTACCGTGCCCATAATCGCAGCCTCGTCGTGCCTATAATGGCAGCCTCACCGTGCCCATAATGCAGTCTCACCGTAGTCAGTGCCTGTGCCGGGATTACACAGTCTGCGGGCCAAAAAACTTTGGCCGCGCTGCGGAGACACACAGCGGGAGATGCCCGCAGACTGTGTATGACATATAGTGGAGGAGGAGGGAGCGGAGCGCTGTGTTGCAGCCACAGCTTGGCCCAAAGCAGCCCCAGGCCAGGCAGCCTACCGATCAAAAAAATTTTGATCGATCAAAAAAATTAACGATTAATCGAGGAATTAATCTTTAATTTCTACAGTCCTACATAAAAACAAAGCACTGGACTGTTCTTCTAACTCAAGTGTGCTGTGAAGATGCGGTGTGCCTGGCTATGCAGGGTGGGGGATCCCTTTCTACTTGCGGCTCCTTAGGGGGTGCGCAACACTTACAATAAAACCAATTCTTTGCTTTCTACCAAAACCCAGATATCAAAAGCGAAGTAAGACCAAAGCTTTTTTGGTCATTTTTCTTCTGTTGGTAACAGGCAGTGGCGGCTGGTGCTCAAAAGGTTTGGGTGGGTGCAAACAAACTGACAAAAAAAACATCATTTGCAGCCCCCGTGCCATCAAACGCAGCTACGGTGCCCATCAATTGCCGCCACTGTGCCATCAAACGCAGCCACTGTGCCCATCAAATGCAGCCACTGTGCCCATCAAACGCAGCCACTGTGCCCATCAAATGCAGCCACTGTGCCATCAAACGCAGCCACTGTGCCCATCAAATGCAGCCACTGTGCCCATCAAACGCAGCCACTGTGCCCATCAAATGCTGCCACTGTGCCCATCAAATGCAGCCACTGTGCCATCAAACGCAGCCACTGTGCCCATCAAATGCAGCCACTGTGCCCATCAAACACAGCCACTGTGCCATCAAATGCTGCCACTGCGCCATCAAAGGGAGCCACTGTGCCATCAAACGCTGCCACTGTGCCATCAAACGCAGCCACTGTGAACATCAAAGCAGCCACTGTGCCCATCAAACGCAGCCACTGTGCCATCAAACGCAGCTACTGTACCCATCAATTGTTGCCAGTGTGCCCAATAAATGCTGCCAGTGTGCCCATCAAATGCTGCCAGTGTGCCCATCAATTGCCGCTACTGTGCCCCATCAAATGCTGCCAGTATGCCCAGCAATTGCCACTACTGTGCCCCATCAAATGCTGCCAGTGTGCCCATCAATTGCTGCTACTGTGCTCCATCAAATGCTGCCAGTGTGCATCGCCCGGCACTTACCTGTCTCGCAGCTGATCAGCGGCGGTGTCCTGCACGCTCCTCGATGTCTTCTTCCGTCCTCTCTATCAGGCGTCCAATCATAGCACCTGCCATTTCAGCCAATCAGGTGACAGGTAACAGACCCGAGCACCTGATTGGCTCAGAGGCGGTTCAGTGTTAGTAAAGCAAATTCCTTCGCTTTGCTAACACACAGCTTAGTGAACAGCGAATGCACAACATTGCGCCCCCTGTTCACCTTTTTGGGCACCTAATAGAGCCCCGCCGCTGTAATTCAGGTGCCCGGCACCCAAAAAAGGGCCGGACACCTGAATAGGGGGTGTCAGCGGCAACCATAGATACACACAGCTCCAAGGTGTCTGCTCTAGCTCCTCCCTCCTTCGTAGTCACACCCCCGGCACCGACGGCTGACCTATACGTGCAGCAGTGCGGCCGCGGAGGGGCCGAAGGGGTCTCTTCTAGCTCCACCCCCTTCATGTTTCCGTCCCCCTGGCGCCAATGACTGAGCATAACTACCAGCCATGCAGCCACGGAGAGGCCAGGTGACCGGAGTGGGCTCAAAGAGCAGCCCAGCTGCCTTGGGCCCCGCAAGGACTTGCGGCCTAGCGGCCCCGGCCCACCGGGCGTGTGCCCGGTTTGCCCTATGGCCAATCCGGGCCTGCGTGTGTCCCTTCCCTCCAATCAGGGCTCAGAGCTCTCCTCCCTGAGCTCTACAGAGTGTGACTTCAGCTCTCTACCCCCTGTTTTTCAGAGCAAAGAGATCCTGTGTAAATTCTTCACTTTGAACAGATTGTGACAGACCCAACCGGAACAGGGGCTTTTAGAGAGGACTAGGGGCAAGCAGACATCCCAACCTGCAGAAACTCATTTCAGGGAGGTGGCAAACTCATTTCAGGGAGGTGGAGCTTCGCGCCCACAAACGCTCCCACCCCCCTGCGGCAAAATATTTTTTAAATCACTTTTCAATATCTTTTTCACAGGGCTTCTGGGGAAGGGGGTGGGTGTGGGTGGTATGTGGACGGTGTCAGTAGTTTTTTATTTTTAATAATAGATTTTTTTACAATTTAATTTATTTTTATTTTTTTTTCACAATGCTCTTTTTTTGGGGGGGGGGGGTTGGGGCAGTGGACAGTGTTGGCAGGGCAGGGGAGAGTGGTGTCAGTAGTGTTTTATTTATTTTTTTCACATTTTTTTAACTTTTTTTAGAATTTTTTTACAATATTTTTTTATATATTTTTGGGGGGGCTTTGGTGAGATGTCAGGGATCTAAATAGGCCCCTGATATCTCCCCTTTGAGACAGACAAAGGGACTGAGGACATAGATTCCCCAGTCCCTTTCTCAGCACTAAAGATGAATGAACAGGAGACAGACATTCCTGCTCATTCATAAACTGAGCAGAGTAAACACAGTTTACTCTGCTCAGCAATCACAGGACACAGGAGCGATCTCGCTCACTGTGTCCTATTACTAGTTCGCCCCACAGCCAGCGGGAGAGGAGAGGAGGGGAGCCAGATGCGGGGGACGAGGGGTGGGGGGGGGCGGAGAAGGACATGGAGGGGGCCGAGGGAGGAGCAGACAGAGCAGCTGGGAATGATGGGTGCACAGCAGGAGGGACAGCTGTGATCACTGATCACCGACAGCTGTGATAACCGATCTGTATAGCTTTTTAGCTGACAGCCGCGGGAGGGAGAGAAGGAGAAGCGGCTGTCAGCTAAAAATCTATACAAAGGAGATCGGTGATCACAGGCTGTTCCCAGCTGCATAGATCATTCCCAGGAGATCGGGAGGCTCTTGCGGGTGTGCGGGAGCCGCCGCAGAAATGCGGGAGTCTCCCGCACCTCCCGGGAGACTTGAGATGTCTGGGCAAGCCTCCTACCCACTGTTTATGGCCCATGAAGAGAGAGCATATCATTCTCTAATGATGGACAACAATGTGATGAATGCTGAGAGCAAGGTTTTGGATTAATTCTCTGAATAAGGATAATAAAGCTTCTGTAGCTCCCTGGGGTTTAGTCAGGGAGCTCCTCGCTAAGTTCCTTGTCAGGAGTAGCTACTGTAGTTAATTGCTAGGGATCCATTGATTTCTCCCTAAGTTTGGCCTGGTTGTACTTTCCTCTTCTACCATTAGGTGGCCAGGCACTTGGAGGTATTAGATTGAGAAGGACAACTCAAGGTCAGGTTATAGGTATATGGGGTATCTCAGCCAATGGGCAGGGATTTTGTTTGCATCCCTTGGCCTGCAGGGAGAGCCTATATATTCAGGGGAGGTCAGGTGATCTAGGTTCTTCTGTGCCATCCGGACTGCCATCTGGGTGGATGTGTGTCATCTGCCCCAGGCTGCTAGGCCGGAGATTGGGTCATGCCAGGGGCATCGGGCTGCCAGGCTGTGTGAGGGCCTATCCAGAAGTAAGAGGGCAGCACAGACTTGGGACTGCAGCTAAGGTTGTCACCTATCTGGGATTCCCCCGGACAGTTCGGGTTTGGAATCATGTGTCTGGGTTTCAGATAGGGTGACCACATTTCCAAATTGCCACTCAGCCCCCCCCCCCCCCCCCACCCGCCCAAAAAAGATGGTTTTTGATACTTTTTTTTGCCAACTTTTTGGGGGAAAAAAAGCAAACAGTGGTAACCAGTTTAGACAGGTGGTATGCAATGTGGACCGGCTTTAACTAAGTCACTTAGACAGCAGCAGAACGAAGAGGGACACGGAAGAAGAATGGAGGGGGACAGCAGGACGGAGGGGGACAGCAGCAGAACGAAGGGGAACATGGAGAAAGAACAGAGGGGGACAGCAGAATGGAGGGGGACAGCAGCAGAACTGAGGGGGACACGGAGGAAGAACGGAGGGGGACAGCAGGACAGAGAGGGACAGCGGCAGAACGGACGGGGACAGGGAGGAAGAGCGGAGGGGGACAGCAGGACGGAGGGGGACAGCAGAATGGAGGGGGACACGGAGGAAGAACGAAGGGGGACAGCAGGACGGAGGGGGACACGGAGGAAAACTGGAGGGGGAAAGCAGCAGAACTGAGGGGGAGTGGGGGGACAGCAGCAGATCTGAGGGGGGTGGGGGACAGCAGCAGATCTGAGGGGGATGGGGCACAGCAGCAGATCTGAGGGGGGTGGGGGACAGCAGCAGATCTGAGGGGGATGGGGCACAGCAGCAGATCTGAGGGGGGTGGGGGACAGCAGCAGATCTGAGGGGGATGGGGCACAGCAGCAGATCTGAGGGGGGTGGGGGACAGCAGCAGATCTGAGGGGGATGGGGCACAGCAGCAGATCTGAGGGGGGTGGGGGACAGCAGCAGATCTGAGGGGGATGGGGCACAGCAGCAGATCTGAGGGGGGTGGGGGACAGCAGCAGATCTGAGGGGGATGGGGCACAGCAGCAGATCTGAGGGGGGTGGGGGACAGCAGCAGATCTGAGGGGGATGGGGCACAGCAGCAGATCTGAGGGGGGTGGGGGACAGCAGCAGATCTGAGGGGGGGTGGGGGACAGCAGCAGATCTGAGGGGGATGGGGCACAGCAGCAGAACTGAGGGGGGTGGGGGACAGCAGCAGATCTGAGGGGGGTGGGGGACAGCAGTAGATCTGAGGGGGGTGGGGCACAGCAGCAGATCTGAGGGGGGTGGGGGACAGCAGCAGATCTGAGGGGGATGGGGGACAGCAGCAGATCTGAGGGGAGTGGGGCACAGCAGCAGATCTGAGGGGGGTGGGGGACAGCAGCAGATCTGAGGGGGATGGGGGACAGCAGCAGATCTGAGGGGAGTGGGGGACAGCAGCAGATCTGAGGAGGGTGGGGGACAGCAGCAGATCTGAGGGGGGTGGGGGACAGCAGCAGAACTGAGGGGGGTGGGGGACAGCAGCAGAACTGAGGGGGAGTGTGGGGGACAGCAGCAGATCTGAGGGGGGGTGGGGGACAGCAGCAGATCTGAGGGGGGTGGGGGACAGCAGCAGAACTGAGGGGGGTGGGGGACAGCAGCAGAACGGAGGGGGGTGGGGGACAGCAGCAGATCTGAGGGGGGTGGGGGACAGCAGCAGAACTCAGGGGGGTTGGGGACAGCAGCAGAACGGAGGGTAGTGGGGGACAGCAGCAGAACTGAGGGGGGGGGGACAGCAGCAGATCTGAGGGGGGTGGGGGACAGCAGCAGAACGGAGGGGGAGCATGCATTGCTCAGTGCTCACTTTAACAAAGAAGTGTAAGTTACACTAACCTGGAAGTTTGTCTGGCTGGAGGCAAACTCACGGACCTCGTGGGCTGGAGGGAGGACTCAGATGAGGCTCAGGAGAGAAGTTGAGACTGGAGAAGTCGAAGTCGGGCAACTCGGAGTCGGGCTGCGCTGCTGGCAATGTGCTGCTGCTGCACTGGCTGGCGGCTGCTGGAGTAGTCGGCAGCCCCGGGACTGGCACTGACTGGGTACAGGCTAGTAAGTAAGTAAGTGTGGCTGCCTGGGCCAGGCTGGCGGCTGCTCTCTCTGTCTCTCGGAGGCGCGCTGCTCAGCCGTAGCCCGTAGGGTGCCCACTGCGCTGACTGCCCACGTGACGGACGGTGTCAGCTGATGTCACTGGTTGCTAGACACGGGGCGGGCGGCCCTAGCCTAGCAACCAGTTAGGCAATAGGCATATGATGTGTGTCATGTGTTACTCACTTGTGTATAATGATTATAAGGGTAGCGGAGTCGGACTGGTGCCGGCGGTGTGTTTTTTTTTTTCATTCCGGGACACTGTATTGTCCCGGAATGAAGGTCACGGGACAAAAATCTGAAAAAAGGGACAATCCCGGGCAATCCGGGACACGTGGGCACCCTAGTTTCAGACTGCCTAAAACTCGGACACATTATTCAGACTGGACTATGGCTTCCCAGCAGGGTTGCTGGCTGCAGTTATCCAAGCTGAGAGTGTCTGTTACACTCTTTCATGCTGCCCAAAGTCAGCACTAACAATCCCCCCTCCAAACACACACACAGACGGGAGAGGAGAGAGGGCTCAATTTGCACCTCTTCCTCCCGCTCTACACCTCTGTGTCTGCCCACACTCCAATCTTCAGGGTTGAGGCTCAGAAAAGGAAAGTGGGGGCTGGAAATTTGAAGGCCAGATGCTTCAGATACATCTGGATGAGAGGTACTGACTGCCAAGGGGTGAGTGAGCTCACCATCCATCCCTGTCTGTGATTGAAGTCTCCCCCCTTCTCTCTCCTGCCTCTGAGTGAGTACACTAAGGTAAATTAGGGTTCTCAGAGCACCCCTTACATCAGATTTCCCCTTTACACCAGAGGCCACAGTGTTCCCCCTTACATAAGAGTCCTCTCTGTACATCAGAGTTCTCAGTGTTCCCCCTTAAATCAGAGTTCCCAGAGCATCCCTTATGTTAGAGTCCCCAGAGTTCTCCCTTACATCAGAGGCTGCAGAGTTCCCCCTTACAGTGAAAGGGAACTCTGTGAGTTCAGATGTAAAAGGGAAACTCTGTGGACTCTGATGTAAAGGGGGACTTTTGTCATTAACTTCATATGATTAGAAATGTTATTTATTATCAAAATATATGTATAAACAAAATTGCTGTGCACGGTTAAAGTGTTCGGGTTTGACTTGAAGAAAAGGTGGCAACCCTAACTGGGGCTTGCAGTCCAACAAAAAGGTGACGGTTCTGCCAGCCGGAGAACCTGCTGTGATCGGAGTTAGAAGGGAAGCTGTCACCACCAAGGGGCCAACCACCTTTACCAGGGACCATAGTGAGTAACTGAAGCAATTACTGGAGCAGTATTCTCACTGAACGGGCACGGTGGAGAATCGGGAAACTTCAGGCGGTGATCAAGTCAAGGATGGGTAGTTGTAGATTCAATTAGCAAACTCCGAGACTTCAATAGGAGGACAGCCGTGCAGGGAAAGGCCCCAGCACATCCGCACATGCAGGAATGCTGTTTCCTATGGCAACAGTCTTTAACCACTTGCCTACAGGGCACTTACACCCCCTTCCTGCCCAGGACATTTTTCAGCTTTCAGCGCTGTTGCACTTTGAATGACAATTACGCGGTCATGCTACACTGTACCCAGATGAAATTTTTATCATTTTCTTCACACAAATAGAGCTTTCTTTTTGCTTGTATTTAATCATCACTGGGGTTTTTATTTTTTACTAAAAAAAAAAAAAAAAAAAAGACCAAAAATTTGAAAAAAACTTTTCGTTTCTGTGAGTAAATTTTGTAATGAAGTAATTTCTTCTCCTTCACTGATGTGCGCTAATGAAATGAAACTGATGGGCACTGATGGGCTGAACTGGTGGGCATTGATGAGGCGGCACTTATGGGCACTGATTAGGTGACACTGGTGAGGAGGCACTAATATGCCGCATTTATGGACAATGATATGGGGCACTGATGAGCACTGATAGGTGGCACTGATGGGCACGATGGACAGCAGTGATGGGCATTGATAGGCAGGACTGATAGCCAGCATGGACTGGCATCATTAATGGGCACTGATTGGTGGAACTTATGGGTGTCACTATTGTAATCAGGGCACTGATGATCAGTGGCCTGATTACATGTATAGATGTCTCCTGTGAGGAGATGCCGCTGATCGACTCTCCTCGCCACACACTCTATCAGTGTGAGGCGAAGAGCGCCGATTACCAGCATCTCCGTGTTTACAAGATTTAAATCTTTAAGTTTCTCTTCACCTCTTCCAATCGCCCTAAAGCGATCGATAATCTTCTGACTGAAGACACTTGCATCCACTCCAGGGCCTGGACCCACAGTCAGATCCTCCACCTCCTCCTCACTAGGCCCCGTGTCATCAGGGGGATCCCTCCCAGGGCCTCCCCCAGGATCAGGCATTATTCCTGGGCCAAGCTAACAGTTTCGATGAATTACTTTTGCTGCTTGGTACACGTTTGGAGCATCAGAACACCACCTTTCGGAATAGTGTGGAGCCAGCGGAAAGGTTGCTTGTTACATTAAGGAGTTTACCACAGAGTACATCATTAATCATCTGAAAGGAGGAGGGACATCCCAGACCCTTGGATAAGGATGGTGGAGCAACCGTAGTGATCTTAAATACAAGCGCATTGAGGGGTGAGGGGTTCTGGTGAGTGGGGATCCTGAACGGGTAGCACTAAGTCACAAGTGGAATTCTGGAAACACTTACAGTCACCATTTCTGTGTTAATCATCCTGCATGAAAACCTAATTTACCAGATGGACTATTAATACGCATTGGTGTATCAAAATACTTATAGTCACACGTTTTTGTTAATAACCCTGAGCCGGGACTTATTACATCTTATGAACTATCAGTATGCAGATGTATACTAACACCATTTCCTTTGTCTTTAATAAGGTTTTTTCCTTAAATATGGTATTTTAACAAGTGCCTATATATAATTTTATTTTGTATGTACCCACTAAAATTGATACAAGCACATAATCACTTGTGACTGTTAAGCACGGTACTTATATGGAGTCCAATTAACCTTATATTCACTTTAGAGATACTATGTTGTGTTAAATTCATTAGTGTAAAAATATCAATTGAGTGGGGATAAGCTAATCTTATAGCGGACTACCTCACTCAAGTGACCAACAGCTAGAAGCACTGTTTACGGACCTGGAGTTCACGGATCACTTTATGTTATAATTTATTATATTAATTTGTATCATACCACATTTGAGATAGTATACACCAGTAACTGACCCTTTTTTCACCCAAACTAGGGAGCGCCACCATCCCCATCTCATTATAATCTTGTATCACCCGAATATATAGGCTCTCCAAGCAGGCCAAGAGATTCAAGAAAACCCCTGCCCATTGGCTGAGATACCCCATATACCCATAACCTGACCTTGGGTTGCTCTTCTCATATCTAGTACCACCAAGTACCTGGCCACCTAGTGGTAGAAGAGAAAAGTGCAACAAGGCCAAACTTAGGGAGAAATCAATAGATCTCTATCAATCAACCAGGATAACTACTCCTGGCAAGTAAATGTGTGAGGAGCATCCCTGACTAAACCCCAGAGTGCTACAATACCAATGATGGGAAACTATTCCTCCCAATGTTACTAATGATGGGGTGCTATTCCTCCCAATGACATCAACGATAGGGCACTATTCCTTCCAATGACATCAACGATAGGGCACTATTCCTTCCAATGATATCAATGATGGGGCACTATTCCTCCCAATGATACCAAATTTGACAATGTTTACTTGCACTGATGCCAGGAAAATTTCCACTTCCACTGGCCACAGTCCAGCCCCCCTAAAGTTTGAAGGACAATAAACTGGCCCTTTGTTTAGAAAGTTTGGAGACCTCTGATCTATGCCTTTCAAAACCAGATATATTCTTTCAATGCGGGGCCCTATAAAAAACTCCAGCCCAGTTCTGATGGGCACAAGGAACTTCCTCTGGAGCCCAGTAACCAGGTCACTGGGATCCCTTAGTTATTCAACGGACACAAGGGCAAAAATTTGAAAAAAAGACAAAACACCGAAAAGGGGTGACTAGTATTCTTTGTAACCAAAATGCTTCCTAATGCATTATTAAATGAACAATAACAGCACTGGAAAACCATTTCGAGAATCTCTCAGAATCCATTTGAGCCAAATTCTGATGCTCCATTACCATTCTTTATGGTAAAGGTAGACACTCTATTTCTTGACACATACAATGGTCATCCTAAGCATTAGGATGAAAGAAATGCTACAAAACCACATCTTATAAACGCTCTCTTATTTATTCTTTTATTAGCCATGCTCCTGAATTCCATTCTTTCATTGAAATTATAAAATGAAAACAGGTGTTTTATCGGTTACTATGGGCAATATAAAAATTTTACCTAATGTTTGAAAATAGGCAAAACATTTTTAATTTTTACAGTGGATCATAACATTTGATAAAAAATTTGAAGAGCTATTAGACTCATCTATGTACATTTGTTATCTGTGAATGAGAGCAAAATCAAACTTTACTAGGCTATTTTCTCTCCAAGTCAGATGTTCTGAATTCATAAGACTATTGCGTTAATCAGGAAAATACAGCATTATGGCCACAAGATGGAGCTGAGGATTGCAGTAAATAAGTATTTATTTCATATGATCATCAGCTCTATCTAGTGGCCATAATATGGTATATTTCTGATTCACGCTGTTTACAGTATGTAAAAGAAGAACATCCGACCTGGATGTTCATGCAGTTTCGCAGAATTTTTTATGAATACACCCCTTAACGAGTACACATATACTGTACATCGGGCCTAAAAGGGCAATAGTAGCAAATATATTTCTATCCAAAACAAGATTTGTTCTTTTATATATATATATATATATATATATATATATATATATATATATACAGTCAGGTCCATAAATATTGGGACATCGACACAATTCTAATCTTTTTGGCTACATAGACCACTACAATGGATTTGAAATTAAACGAACAAGATGTGCTTTAACTGCAGACTTTAAGCTTTAATTTGAGGGTATTTACATCCAAATCAGGTGAACGGTGTAGGAATTACAACAGTTTGTAAATGTGCCTCCCACTTTTTAAGGGACCAAAAGTAATGGGACAATTGGCTGCTCAGCTGTTCCATAGCCAGGTGTGTGTGATTCCCTCATTATCCCATTTACAAGGAGCAGATAAAATGTCCAGAGTTCATTTCATGTGTGCTATTTGCATTTGGAATCTGTTGCTGTCAACTCTCAATATGAGATCCAAAGAGCTGTCACTGTTGGTGAAGCAAGCCATCATTAGGCTGAAAAAACAAAACAAACCCATCAGAGAGATAGCAAATATATTAGGTGTGGTCAAATCAACTGTTTGGAACATCCTTAAAAAGAAAGAACGCACTGGTGAGCTCAGCAACGCCAAAAGACCCGGAAGACCATGGAAAACAACTGTGGTGGATGACCGAAGAATTCTTTCCCTGGTGAAGAAAATACCCTTCACAAAAGTTGGCCAGATCAAGAACACTCTCCAGGAGGTAGGTGTATGTGTGTCAAAGTCAACAATCAAGAGAAGACTTCACCAGAGTGAATACAGAGGGTTCACCACAAGATGTAAACCATTGGTGAGCCTCAAAAACAGGAAGGCCAGATTAGAGTTTGCCAAACAACATCTAAAAAAGCCTTCACAGTTCTGGAACAACATCCTATGGACAGATGAGACCAAGATCAACTTGTACCAGAGTGATGGGAAGAGAAGAGTATGGAGAAGGAAAGGAACCGCTCATGATCCAAAGCATACCATCTCATCAGTGAAGCATGGTGGTGGTAGTGTCATGGCGTGGGCATGTATGGCTGCCAATGGAACTGGTTCTCTTGTATTTATTGATGATGTGACTGCTGACAAAAGCAGCAGGATGAATTCTGAAGTGTTTCGGGCAATATTATCTGCTCGTATTCAGCAAAATGCTTCAGAACTCATTGGACGGCGCTTTACAGTGCAGATGGACAATGACCCAAAGCATACTGCGAAAGCAACCAAAGAGTTTTTTTAAGGGAAAGAAGTGGAATGTTATGCAATGGCCAAGTCAATCACCTGACCTGAATCCGATTGAGCATGCATTTCACTTGCTGAAAACAAAACTGAAGGGAAAATGCCCCAAGAACAAGCAGGAACTGAAGATAGTTGCAGTAGAGGCCTGGCAGAGCATCACTAGGGATGAAACCCAACGTCTGGTGATGTCTATGCGTTCCAGACTTCAGGCTGTTATTGACTGCAAAGGATTTGCAACCAAGTATTAAAAAGTGAAAGTTTGATGGATGATTGTTAATCTGTCCCATTACTTTTGGTCCCTTAAAAAGTGTGAGGCACATATACAAACTGTTGTAATTCCTACACCGTTCACCTGATTTGGATGTAAATACCCTCAAATTAAAGCTGAAAGTCTGCAGTTAAAGCACATCTTGTTCGTTTCATTTCAAATCCATTGTGGTGGTGTATAGAGCCAAAAAGATTAGAATTGTGTCGATGTCCCAATATTTATGGACCTGACTGTATATATATATATATATATATATATATATATATATATATATATATAAGGAAAAAATATATATCCAAACACACGCCTCCAATCTCAGCACTATGTTAAAACAGGTCTTAAAACACTCAAGACACAGATGCTAGTTAAGTTAATAAGCAATAGAATTCTAATTTCTATATATTGGATAATAAATAGTACATGTGTGTATACAATTAAGGAGAGGTTTCCCTCAGCAGCCACTAAAGTAGATTATAATAGCAGAATAGATGTAAAAATAAAAACTCAAATGAGAAACAATTAAAACATCAAAGCGGCGCTTCCATCAGACAGATAATATAAACTGATAGACTAATTGACAGTCACTCAAAATTAAAAACTGAAATAAAATGAGAGTCTCTGGTAGATATACAGGGTGTAACTAGTAAGAGATTGATGAGTGCACCGTTCACCAGACACTTATCCACCGCGTGCTCCACACACCCGCAAAGGGGTTCAGACTCACCAGAATTCTGAGGTTATCAAGCCCCAAACAGCATCCTATGGACTGTAGATCTGGATGCCCTTGTAGGGTAGTTCAGCCTCATCTCCGAAATCCTCATGTGTATAAAAGAGACTCCACATAGTCTAATTCCGTTTTTAAAATTTATTCACAAACTCAAGTAAAATCCAATAAAACAACAAGTGACAGTCCAACTGTGGTCATGTAGCTCAAGGTCATTTGCTAAAGAGCTTACTTCCATCCACTCTCCCTGGATTTTCAAAGGAAGGAGTATAGTCCAGTGTAGACAGTATAAGTCTCTGCATCCAGCACTTCCTCCTTCCTGGTTGGTATCCTAGGTCTTGGAACGCACAATGTCGTGATGTAGTATGCGGTCGCCGTAAGGTCATGCCCTGACGTTTCGTCATCACGACTTTTTCAAAGGGCGTTTTCAACAGTATCTCACAAAAGTGAGTACACCCCTCACATTTTTGTAAATATTTTATTGAATCTTTTCATGTGACAACACTGAAGAAATGATACTTTGCTACAATGTAAAGTAGTGAGTGTACAGCTTGTATAACAGTGTAAATTTGCTGTCCCCTCAAAATAACTCAACACACAGCCATTAATGTCTAAACCGCTGGCGTAGTTAGTACACCCCTAAGTGAAAATGTCCAAATTGGGCCCAATTTGCCATTTTCCCTCCCCAGTGTCATGTGATTCGTTAGTGTTACAAGGTCTCAGGTGCAAATGGGGAGCAGGTGTGTTAAATTTGGTGTTATCGCTCTCACTCTCTCCTACTGGTCACTGGAAGTTCAACATGGCACCTCATGGCAAAGAACTCTCTGAGGATCTAAAAAAAGAATTGTTGCTCTACATAAAGATGGCCTAGGCTATAAAAGATTGCTAAGACCCTGAAACTGAGCTGCAGCACGGTGGCCAAGACCATACAGAAGTTTAAAAGGACAGGTTCCACTCAGAACAGGCCTCGCCATGGTCGAGCAAAGAAGTTGAGTGCACGTGCTCAGCATCATATCCAGAGGTTGTCTTTGGGAAATAGACGTATGAGTGCTGCCAGCATTGCTGCAGAAGTTGAAGGGGTGGGGGGGTCAGCCTGTCAGTGCTCAGACCATACGCTGCACACTACATCAAATTGGTCTGCATGGCTGTCGTCCCAGAAGCAAGCCTTTTCTAAAGATGATGCACAAGAAAGTAACGAGTGGTTATTTGAGTTACTGTTGCCTTTTTATCATCTCAAACAAGTCTGCCCATTCTCCTCTGACCTCTGACATCAACAAGGCATTTTCCTCCACACAACTGCCGCTCACTGGATATTTTCTCTTTTTCGGACCATTCTCTGTAAACACCGAGAAATGGTTGCGTGTGAAAATCCCAGTAGATCAGCAGTTTTTGAAATACTCAGAGCACCAACAACCATGCCACGTTCAAAGTCACTTAAAGTGTTACTAAAGTCCCAAAAAATGTTTAATAAATTAACATACATGTTATACTCACCTGCTCTATGCAGTGATATTGCACAGAGTGGCCCCGATCCTCCTCTTCTCGGGCCACACGGCGGCGATCCCGGCTCCTCCTCTTCTTCGTGTGTCCCCATAGTAAGCAGCTTGCTATGGAGGCACACAGTGTCTGCACGCTCCCAAGCTGTGTGTCTATGGAGCCGCGCTCCATAAACTTACATAGTGGGACTTGACTCCGCCTTCCAATTCCTCTTCGCTGCATTTGATTAACAGCAGCAGGAGACAATGGCTTCTTCTACTGCTCGAGTGCTGTGTGAAGAGAAAGAAAGGAGAGAATAGATGCAGCCATGTACAGCGCTGGATATATATGTTTCCCTCTCTTCCCCTTCACACAGGGAAAGGAATGGACAGAAAAATATAAAACGTTTTTACCTTAACCCCTTGCCAATCAGCGCACGCCGATATACGGCGGCACAATGGCACGGCTGGGCAAATGGGCATACAGGTACGTCCCCTTTAAGATCCGGCATTGTGCTCCGTGACCGCAGGTCCCGCGGGCTCGATATCCGCCGGTTGCCCGCGATCGTGTCATGGAGTGGAAGAACAGGGAGATGCCTATGTAAACAAAGTATTTCCCCGTTCTGCCTAGTGACATGACAGAGATCACTGCTCCCTGTGAGTAATAGCCCATCCCCCCCCACAGTTAGAATCACTCCCTAGTAGACACACTTAACCCCTTGATCACCCCTTAGTGTGAACCCCTTCCGTGCCAGTGTCATTTACACAGTAATCAGTGCATTTTTATAGCGCTGATCGCTGTATAAATGACAATGGTCCCAAAACAGTGTCAAAAGTGTCCGATGTGTCCGCCATAATTGTCGCAGTCATGATAAAAATCACAGATCGCCACCATTACTAATAAAAAAAAAAATTAATACTAAAAATGTCATAAATCTATCGCCTATTTTGTAGACGCTATAATTTTTGCGTGAACCAATCAATATACGCTTATTGCAATTTTTTTTACCAAAAATATGTAGAAGAATACATATCAGTCTAAACTGAGGAAAAAAATAGTTTATATATATTTTTGGGGGATATTTATTATAGCAAAAAGTAAAAAATATTGCTTTTTTCCCAAAATTGTCGCTCTTTTTTTGTTCAAAGCATAAAAAATAAAAACCGCAGAGGCGATCAAATACCACCAAAAGAAAGCTCTATTTGTGCAGAAAAAAAAGGACATCAATTTTGTTTGGGTGCAACGTCGCACGACTGCGCAATTGTCAGTTAAAGGGACGCAGTGCCGAATCGCAAAAAGTGCTCTGGTCAGGAAGGGGGTAAAGCCTTCCGGGGCTGAATTGGTTAATGCAAGGAATGCGTTTAGGTTAAAAAACGTTTTTAGCTTTAGTATAACAACTTGATAAAAATAAATAATATTCTGTAGTAAGAAACATACATTCCACATTAATAATTATTCTACCAAAATTAGTGTGTGCTGTAAATTGCCTCCAGCACTGTTTCTGTTTCATCTTGCTGGAGGCTGCCATTTTGTTGAAGCCCAGAACCCCTGAACAGCAGTAAATCATAAAAATAAACTAAACCCGTCGATTTAACAGTTTCAAAAACTTACATTCCTGGAATGCCGAGATTGCTGTCTCATTTGCTTGTGTCCTCAACCAAACTGTCAAACCATGAAAAGGCTGGTGTCATAACTGATCACATGTGCAGCACCATGGCAGTTACAGATCAAACAGAAGCAGCTTCCTTGGCTGTAAAGGATAGGAGGGTTTATTTCAGCTTTAAGGCTGTCAGCAGATTGGCCTCTACAAACTCAGCAGTGCCTAAAAGTGCCTAAAATGGAGAGACACTGAGTATGTGCAGAACAGGGTAAGACAGTGTACTAAAAACAGTATGCTCTTATTGTTAATGTACATAGTTATACCTGCAAAAGCGGCCAGACTGAAGTCATCTAGCAGAACATCATTTTCTGAGTAAAGTCCCACATTAACTTGCATAGGTCATTATTCAAATTTCACATGTTGTTAGAGTAACTCTTCCTCTAGTAACTCTTCTTCTTCTGCTTTTTAAATGCAGGTAAAAAATGGATTCCAAGCAGAAGCAATGTGCCCTCATTGAGTTTTTCATGAAGGAGGGGTGCAGGCTGTCCAACATCCACAGAAGGCTACAGAATGTTTATGGAGATGACATCATTGGCAAAAGCAATGTTTTGTCATGGGTGACTCTTGTCAATGGCGTCATCTCTGTAACAGTGGCGGCTGGTGCTCAAAATTTTTTGGGGGGGCGCAAAAAATTTTTGAAAAAAAATCATCCATTGCAGCCACCGTGCCAATCAAACGCTGCCACTGTGCCATCAAATGCTGCCACTGTGCCCTCAAATGCTGCCACTGTGCCCTCAAATGCTGCCACTGTGCCATCAATTGCAGCCACTGTGCCATCAAATGCTGCCACTGCGCCCATCAAACGTTGCCACTGTGCCATCAAATGCTGCCACTGTGCCATCAAATGCTGCCACTGTGGCCATTAAACGCTGCCACTGTGGCCATTAAACCCTGCCACTGTGGCCATTAAACGCTGCCACTGTGCCATCAAATGCTGCCACTGTGCCATCAATTGCAGGCACTGTGCCAAACGCTGCCACTGTGCCCATAAAACGCTGCCACTGTGCCCATTAAATGCTGTCACTGTGCCATCAACTGCTGCCACTGTGCCAAACGCTGCCACTATGCCCAAACGCTGCCACTGTGCCCATCAATTGCATCCACTGTGCCAAACGTTGCCACTGTGCCCATTAAACGCTGCCACTGTGCCATCAAACACTGCCAGTGTGCCCATCAAATGCTGCCAGTGTGCCCATCATATGCTGCCAGTGTGCCCTTGAATGCCCCCAGTGTGACCCCCGCCCGTTCCCTGTCTGCCCGGCACGTACCCTGTCTTGGTGGAGTAGCGGGTGACGGCGACGAGCGGGGTCCTTCATGCGTCCCCTGCCGTCCTCATCTCCCGTCCTCTCCTCCTGATAGGTGTCCAATAGCAGCGCCTGCCGTTTCAGCAAATTAGGTGACAGGTAACAGACCCCAGCACCTGATTGGCGGAGAGGCGTTTAGTGTTAGGAAAGCGAATATTCATTTGCTTTTCTAACACAGCTGAGTGACCTGCGAGCGCCCAGCATGGAGCTCGCAGGTCTCTTTTTTTGAAGCCTATTAGAGCCTAAGGCCCCCACCGCTGTAATTTAGGTGCCCTGCGCCCGAAAAGGGGCCGGGTGCCTGAATAGGGGGCGGCAGCGGCGGCCATAGATAGATTCATGCAAAGCATGAATCTATCTATTGGTGATAGAGGGGGTGGCAGGAGAGAGGGGGCGGCGCCCGTGCGCCCTTAATGCACGGGCCGCCACTGATCTGTAAACATTCTGTATCCTTCTGTGGATGTCAGACAGTCTGCACCCCTCCTTCATCAAGATCTCAATGACTGCACATTGCTTCTGCTGGGAATGCATTATTTACATGCAATGAAAAAGAAGAATTACTATAGAAGAGTAACACTACCAAAATGTGAAATTTGAATGACCTATGTAAGGTAATAAAAAAGTAATACCCACTTTTGCATTACATTCGGTATAGCCCTCGTGTATTATATTCTCAGCGAGGTCCTGCTCTATTACTCCCGTCCTGCATGTTAAAGCTTATGGCAAAATGCAACCAATTCAATAACACACCTGCACATTTCAAAACAATCTCTACCCGGTTATTAGAATGAAAGGGTGACAACATTATTAATCAGGTGAGCTTTACCGCAGGGCAAATTTGTACCGACAAGTGATTTTGATTAGTGTTTACCAACTTTCCAACTGATTAATTGAAGCTTTTAGACTCCACTAACCATCATAAAATTCTGGCTCCCGTCCAGTTAATCATAAACATTTTGTGTTTCCAATGACAGCATGTTTCCTCACTTATATAAAATCCCTCGGGTCAGATCAGAAATGTCATTTTTAGGGCTCTTAAATGATTTTCAACAGCTAAACAATGATTTCAGTACTTGAAAAGTTATAACACAGAAGTGCTCCGCGCCTGTAAATGTTCAGTGTTTGGATGGATTGAGCTTTTAAACTAGTGTTTAAAATGTCACCGTGGCCTTTACAGTTCAGCTTCAATACTCATGAAAAGAAACGCACCGAAAAGCAGATAAAATGGTCTACTGAATCCTCATGTCTGCTCCAAGGAGACTCTGTACCGGTGGTTCCTGGAAGCTCCATGGACTTGGACTGTATATTTGGATCAGAATGTCTTCTCCAAACTCATGCTTTATCTGAAGCTCACAAGAGCAACTACCCTGTTTCCCCCGAAAATAAGACCTATCGTGATTGTTGGTGATGGCAGCAATATAAGCCTTACCCCCCAAATAAGCCCTACTCTGTTTCCCCGAAAATAAGCCCTACCCTGAAAATAAGACCTACAAGGACTTTAACTAGGGCTTATTTGGGGGGTAGGGCTTCTATTGCAGCCATCACCAACAATCATGCTAGGTCTTATTTTTGGGGAAACAGGGTATTAGCAGGTGACATATGAAACAGAATGTAAGAAGGGGTTGACCTATTTCCCTTTAATTGAGCCCCTCCATTCTTGAAGTGACTTTATAGTTCTGGTCCCTTTTGTCAAATTTCACATATGAGGTGTGTCTAAGAAGTTTGGTGAATGGTCCGATATCTCAACGGCAACATGGGCCAGGTGCCCGCACATGCACATGGCTATCCAGAGACACGTCGAGAGGCACCACCTAGCGTGGAGTACACGTGACCGTCAGGGTAAACTCGCTGCGTGCATTCGAATATAGTCACTCTGAGAGGTTGGGTCACAGTGCAATGGAGCAAAGAGTAAACATCAAGTTCTGCTACAAAGTGGGGAAAGCGGTGACGGAGTCGCATGAAATGTTGGTGCAAGTGTACACGACAGAAACCGTGAGCAGAAAATGTGTTTACGAATGGTTCAAACACTTTCGTGAAGGGAAGGAAACTACTGAGGATGAGTCATGTTCGGGTCGGCGTCGACAAGCACAACCCCAGACATGATTAAGCGAGTGCGACAAATGCTGACACAAGATTGGAGACTGATGCTACGATTGGTGGCGGAGGAATTGGGCATTAGCAAGGACATGGTGTGCTCCATCGTCCATGAAGATTTGGGTAAGCAGAAGATCTGTTCCGGTTTGTGCTGCACAAGCTGACAGACAAACAGAAAGCAAAACGGATGGAAACCTCTAGGGCGGTGGTCATCAACCCTGTCCTCAGGGCCCACTAACAGGCCAGGTTTTATGTATTACCTTGGGGAGATGCAGACTAGAATACTGCAATCACTGAGCAGCAAATGATATCACCTGTGATGTATTTCAGTTATCTTGCAAACCTGGACTGTTGGTGGGCCCTGAGGACAGGGTTGATGACCACTGCTCTAGGGATTTCATTACCATGTGTGACCAGGATCCATCCTTTCTGCAAACCATCATTATAGGGGATGTGACCTGGTGCTACAAGTTCGATCCGGAATCCACATGGCAATCAATGACAATAGAATGGTGTTCATCATCTTCCCAAAATGACCCAAAATGAGTCGCCTGCAAAAGTCCCAGGTCAAGACAATGTTGATCGCCTTCTTTTACAATGATGGCATCATCCATAAAGAATTTGTTCCTGCGGGTCAAACCGTGAACGCCGCATTCTACAACGAAGTTTTGAAACAGTTACTAGGACGCATCTGCCGTGTTCAGCTAGAGTTGCACAGGACTGGACAGTAAACGTTGCTGCATGAAAACGCACCTGTGCACTGTGCGATCCGTGAGCGCCAATTCCTGTCTCAGCGCTGCGTACCTGTTCTCAATTATCCACCCACTGTACTCCCCTGATGTTGTGCCTGCGGACTTCTTTCTGTTTCCCTGCCTGATGAAAGGCAAACGTTCTGCGGACGTGCCGGCAATCGAAGAATGTGTGAAAGCGATTCTGTGATTGATTCCTAAAGAGGCCTTTGCTGACAGTTTCCAGACACTTTGTGAACGTTGCAAAAAGTGTGTTGTGAAGGATGACGATTATTTTGAAGGCCAATAAAGGTAATTTGTATCTTCTATTTTGTTTGTTTTCTGATACCATTCACCAAACTTTTTAGACACACCTCGTATATTACATACCCATATTGGTGGGTGAAGTTGAAAAAGCAGTTGTTAACAAGCCTAGACTATCAAGATGTAGAAGTGAGGTAAAGTAACCGGTCTCTCGGTTGCCCCACACAATCAGCAGCTTAGAAGGACGCCACGGCATAGGATATTTGTCGCTCCTGTAGCTTTAGCTTAGCCTTTTGGAACAGTGACCTCTGGCATGGGACCTCCATGGAGTAGTCCAGGTAAATAGAGATGTTGGAACTCCCAAAGCTAAGTGAACCTTTTTCTCAAGCCATGCGGAGGGCTGCATTTCGATCCTTGTCGTTCAAGAGCTTCATAATGATAGTGCATGGTGGGGCTCCAGACAGCGAGACCCTTAAAGGGGTTGTAAAGCTTCAGTTTTTTTTTTTTTTTAAATAACAAACATGTCATACTTACCTCCTCTGTGCAGTTGGTTTTGCACTGACTGGACCCGATTCTCCTCTTCTGGGGTCCCTCAGTGGGGCTGGTAGCTCCACCTCTTCTCGAGTGCCCGTCGGAGAAGCGTTCTCCTTCGGGACACCCGTGCAGGCGCGCTCCTGAGACCTGCTTCTGCGTCTATTGACACAGAAAGCAGGACTGGGCCCCAACCCCCGCCGCTTGGGTCATTGGATTTGATTGACAGCAGCGGGAGCCAATGACTGTGCTGCTATCAATCCATCCAGTCAGGACCCAGGCTTTTGCTCATCTCCGGCACGAGAAAGAGAGGTTACAGGTAAGGAAAATGGGGGCTCTGGGGGGGGGGGGGGGGTTGCAGCATTACAGGAGGTTTTTCACCTCAATGCGTAGAATGCATTGAGGTGAAAAACCTTGAGGGTTTACAACCACTTTAAGGTGGCTCTATGGACCCACTACATCACAATATTCCATTAATTGGGCCCCTCCATAATGGAAGTGACATTATAGTTCTGGCCCCTTCTGGCAGATGCCATATATATTGGTGGGTGGAGTTGATAGAGTAATTTGCAATGTAACATGGATAAGCAACATGTAAAAATGAGGTAGTGGAACCGTTCTCTCAGTTCTTCCCCATGGGCTTCCCCTGCCACAACATACGATATGCGGCTTAGAAGGGTATACCATGGCATAGGAGATCTGCAGCATCTGGAGATTCTGCTTAGCTGTTTGGAACAGTGACCTTTGGCACGTGACCTCCATGAAGTCATTTGGATTCATGGAGAAGCTGGCTTTCTCAAAGATAAGTGGACCCTTTTCTCAAGCTGCACAGAGGGCTGCATCAGGATTCTTGTATTTCAAGAGCATGTTGGGTTTCCAAGTAACGAGGCCCTCAGGGTACCAAAGAGAGCACCTCCCACCCAAAGAGCTGGATTAGTAAGGATTCCACAAAGGCCCCAGAACTTGTACCCTTGGCCTTTTCTGGAAGTAGTCTGTTTTCCTAGTCATCCAGTCAGACCAGCAACAGAGCATGGTGCTTCAGCCACTAAGCCCTGACGAGTTTGAAAATCTTTCTGCAGCAATGACACATCTAGCTTCACTGCTTCGATAATAAAATGCCAGACCAATGAAAATGTCAGGGTCCTAAATAGCAAGATTCAAGGTGCAAACCTGATTGGGTTGGGAGGAGTTAAAGGGTAATGGGAAGGAACCACCCTGATAGTGAGACAAACTCCTTAAATGGGACACAAGTCAGGTGACCTGAGCCCCTATGTCTCATGGGCCCTAGGTGCACGGTTGAATCCTCAGCCTTATTCTGGAACCATGAGGAGAATGCAAGACCTTGGGATGTAAGTAGCTCCTGGCTGAACTAAGGGGTCAGTACTGCATTGGAGCTACACCATGGGGTAATCTACTGCACATGTGCAATTGCTTATCACCAGGAGACTGGCTGTCACTTACTGGTTCTTGCAGCCAGCTGCAAGAACTCAGAAAAGATGGCCAGCCTCCCAATGACATCACAGCTAAAGATAGCAACAGCTGCGTGGTGGTGGATTACTACAAGACACAGCTGAATTGTGGGGTGTGTAAGTATGTATTTGTAGATTACCCAAGCAAAAAAGGTATGGAGGTGAAATGGGGGAATGAAGTTCCCCTTTAAGTTCTGCACCATAGAAGCCTACAGTCTAATGTCCCTTTACAGCCATATGCAGGGCTGCTGATAAGGCAGTACATCCAGCTATCCTGTACCGGCCCAGGCCTCATCAGTTCAATAGGGGGCCCGGCACCGGCCGAGCAGGAGGGCCAGCAGTACTGCCTTATTGCTGACACTTGTGACTCTTTTGTAGTGCTGTCAGCTTCTACTTTTCTTTTCTTCCTCTGGCTGCACTGCAGGAGGATCGGGTCTGATATCTGCGCCCCATTCCCCCTGCTGTCTGGGACGCCTGTGTGCCCATTTCCCCCACAGCGCTGCCATTTTCCCTCCTCTCCTGCCGGAAGCTGCTAAGGTCACACAGGCAGGTTCTTTCAGGATGGTAAGCTGGGGGGGGGGGGGCTCACCATCCTGAATGAACACACTACCCTGAATGAACACAGTAAGCGATCAGTACCGATCGCTCACTGTGGGGGTGCATATATCGCCTCTGTGCTGCTATTCTCTTGAACGAGGGTATCATTTCTGCCATGGCTACAAAGCATAGCACCCATGGCATTGTGTTTTAGCAAAAATATCCTTTGATATTTTCCGAGGAGGAGTGGTCCTATTAGGTAGGTTTTTATGGGGCCCTGTGATTTCTATTAGCAGCCCTGGCCATATGGCTTATGCACACGGGGAGATGAGTTGTGTGAAAAGCCAATTAACCTATCATAGTTTATAGAATCCAACCGAGAAGACCCATATGTTGCCAAAATCCCAAATTGAACAATATTATAAAGAGAGTACCCCCCAAGGAAATACTAAGGGACTTTTAAGGCAACTGATCAACAATTGATAAAAAAAGACATAGAAATGTATTAATATAAAAATATGTGGTGCATACAACACCGATAAAGATTTGCATATACAACATAGACAGAATCATATAACAAATGTAAAAATGCACGTCCTTCAGTACTAAGCCCAACGCGTTTCTGGACCTGTGTAGAGTCCTTTCTTCAGGGGCATTTCATACGAGGTAGTGCTGTTATATTGATATTCAGTCAATGAAGAGAATACAAAATAAGAAGAGAAAACTGCCGTAATTTGTATGGCCAGAGGTGGAAACAGGTACGGTTGATGCAGAATAGTCGGGGTGGGTACAATACCTAAGAAAATGTTAATCCTCCAAAGAAGGAAGCATTTAAAGAAATGATAGGCGGAAAAAAACGCAATTGCACCCACACTCGAGACCCAGACAGTGCTGTTGTGTAAGGATATCAATCCGTGCCCCTAGGGGAGGGCGAAGACCCTTAGAGGGGCCAAGCAGCACAAGCAGTTGGGTATGCAACACAGCACCGTGTGGGTGCGGCAGATATGGCAGCAGATACAGTACGTGTTTCCACCTCTGGCCATACCAGTTATGGCAGTTTTCGCTTCTTTTTTTGTATTCTCTTCATTGACTGAATATCAACATAGCAGCACTACCTCATATGAAATACCCCTGGAGAAAGGACTCTAGCGTCCAGAAACGCGTCCAGAAATGGGTTGGGCTTAGTACTGAAGGACCTACATTTTTACATTTGTTATATGATTCTGTCTATGCAATTAACCTATCAGGATTGTGTGAGGCAAATGGAATATTTGGGTGAACCATATACATGAGGCAGTGGTGGTGGTGGTGGTGGTGGTGGTGGGGGGGGGGTGGGTATAGAGGGAGTAAACCATCTCCATGCAGATGGTGTCAATATTGCAAAAATCTGATAAAATATTGTTTGATCTACAACTAGCTGGAATAAATAATCCACAAAAGCTAGATTTTTTCTGCTTTCCCTCTTCTGTCACCGGAAAGATGTGTCCGCAATGACTATAGGAATCTCATATGACATACGTATGCTGGGCTTGTTAATATGCATGGCAAAAAAATCTTCCAGGGTCCGCTGTTTTTCTTCATAAATAATTCCCATGTATGGCCAGCTGTACAGTGTGTCGGTACATGTTGTTATTTTCAACTACATAATATGAATACAATATTACCATGTGTTATTGCCATGCCATCAATTCCCATCTACATTCCAGAAATGTCATGCTGATTTACATGTCATGCAATGTTTTCCCATCTTAACAGTCATTGTCATGCATAGTAAATTCACCTCTTAAAAGTGTTCATATTCAGAGGAATAAGATTGGAAGGATCAGAAAGCTTTCATACCTTTCCCTACATATAGGTGTAGCACTACCCCTGCAGGAGCCGCTTTGTAGATTGGGTTCTCTGTTCTTCTGCTTTGAAGCAAATGGATACTGCACTGTTACCAGAAGCATAAATAAAGATACCTTGCATACAACTAAGATTCCGTATCAAAAAACAAACATTAGACTGGTTAGTGATAAATGAACCCTATCTATTGTCATGGCTTGCAGGAAATAGCAGTATGCACATAAATAAGTAAATGGAGGATAAGGTCAATCAAAGTTCACTACAGAATATGTTCACTAGGCTGAGTGGTGTTCTTTGCTGTGTTAATTTGGTCAGCTGCATTTTACAGTGACGAAAACGAAAACGAAAAGTACACCACATTTTCGTCCACTGACGAAAACTTTGACCAAAATCAATTCCGCTTTCGCTAATGAACGAAAATGAAACGAAAATGTGAGGCAGGGACGTTTACCCTCTTGAACTAACTTCCGACTTCCATGGATCTCCGCCTGCTTCCGCTCCTAGCAAGCAAGGGACTATGCAGCCAGCATTACAGGCCTCTATGTCCCGACGGGGGGGTGTCCTATGCCTACATACTTTTGCTAATGTAGACGAGCGAGCACCCACCCCCCCCATCCTCCTTAACCATACCAGGCCACATGGCCTCAACATGGGGGGGTGGTTACGTAACCGAGTGACCCCACCCCTTCTGACGTCATGTGAGGTCATTTGATGTCAGAGGGGGGCGGGGTCATCCGGTTACATCAGCGGGTGGCCCCGCCCTTGCCTATATAAGAGCTGTCAAAGCAAAAAGACAGCAGTTGCCAGGAGGCCTCCACTGAAGGTGGAGTATTTTTCGTTTTTTTCTATTTTCGGGTCAATCGGGCGGCGTGATTGAAGATGGATGGACATCGTGCGACACTTTTTTTTTTTTTTTTTTTTTAAATAAAGGAATTGTCAAAAACTGTCTGTTGTGGTTTTTACTTTTTGACACTTTTTTTGATAAATGGGTAGGGGTACAATGTAGCCGATACCCATATACCCATTCACATAGCCCCACCATCATGCACGGAGGAGTCCCTAGAATTACTTGACCACAGTGTTGGTTATATGCTGCTGGAGGATGCACAGTGATTTGAAGGCTCCGATGTTGGTTCACAGGTTGAGGAAGGTAATAACGTGAGCCTAGAGAGAGGGGGTGCCAGAGAAGGACAAGAAACTGGCAGTCATGTTCCCCCAGCTGCAGCATACTGCCAAGTTTGCTCCAGTGATGAGGAGGGAGGGGATGATGAGGTCACTGACTGTACTTGGGTGCCTGAGAGAAGAGAGGAGGAGGCGCAACTCCAACGAGGCAGGATGTTCTCTAGAGGACAGCTTAAAGGCAGCCACCCTATTGCATCACACCACAGAGCTCCGCAGGTGCAAGGCACTGCTGACTCCACGCTGACTTTTAAAAGTTCCTTGGTGTAGGCCTTTTTCGACACGCGTGCAGCAGATCGCACCATTGCTGTTTGCAAACTATGTCTGAAGTGTATCAAACGTGGCCAGAACAGCAGCGGCTTGGGGCACCACATGCTTGACCAGACACATGACGACCTGCTATGCAGTCCGTTGGCAACAGCACTTAAAAGACCCACATCCATAGAAAAAGGCAGTCTTCTCCTTGCTCCTCATCTGGTATCTCCTTCCCTACTATACCTTCAGTCCTCTCAAAAACCTGCACAGAGAGAAATGAAGGTATAGCAATAGGTGTCCCAAGTACTTGCAGCCAATCTGCTAGCAGTACACCACCAATTGATTTTAGCAGACAAATTTCCCTACCCCAGTTACTGAACCAAAAAAAGAAATTCGGTCCCAGCCATCGACATGCTCAGCTTCTAATTGCTTGCTTGGCCAAATTACTAGCACTGCAACTGCTGCCTTTTCAGCTGGTAGACAATGCCCCCTTTCATGAATTTGTGGAATGTGCTGTACCTCAGTGGCAGGTTCCAAAACGCCATTTCTTTTTATGGTAGGCCATTCCGGTTCTCTACTGGCATGTGGAAGGAAATGTTTTGGCCTCATTGGACAGGGCGGTCAGCAGTAAGGTTCATATTACCGCTGACTGATGGTCCAGCAGGCATGGGCAGGGATGTTACCTTTCCTTCACGGTGCACTGGGTAACTCTGCTGGCAGGGTTCAGTGTTGTTGGAGCTTGTTCCGTCACCACGCCTCCAAAATGCTAGTGGTGATTCTGCCACAGCTCTCTTCTCCACCCCTCCTCTTCTTCTTCCTCTATGGCCTCTTCTGCAGATTTGTCCTCTGAACCAGCAGTGCTCCATAAGCGTACAAGGGGCTACGCAAGCAGTCAGGCTAAAAGATGCCATGCGATGCTTGAGTTGGTCTGCCTAGGGGACAGAAGCCACTGGAGCAGAGATTCTGTCAACTCTGCAGGGGCAGGCTCAGAGATGGTTGACACCACGCCAGCTTCAGCCAGGAATGATTGTATGCGACAATTGCACCAACCTTCTCTCCACCGTCCGACAGGGACACTTGACCCATGTTCCATGTTTGGCACAAGTCCTAAATTTGGTGGTGCAGCAGTTCTTGACCAGGTACCCAGGCTTACAAGATCTCCTGAGGCAGGCCATAAAAATGTCTGTGGCCATTTCCGCTGGTCATACAATGCCAGTGTTCGACTGGCTGACATTCAATGGGAATGCAGTCTGCCCACCAACCGCCTCATTTGTGACATGCCCACCAGATGGAACTCAACGTTGGCAATGCTGCAGCAGCTGAACACATAGCAGAGTGCCATCAATGAGCACCTGTGCGAGTATGGCACCAGGGCAGGGTCAGGGGAGCTTGGCTTCTTTTCGCCACGTCAGTGGCTACTGTTCAAGGATGCATGCACTGTCTTGTCACCATCTGAGGAGGCCACAAGGATGGTGAGCAGCGATAATGCATGCATCAGTGACACTGTTACTCTAGTCTTCCTGCTGGAGCACATGCTTTGTGAAATCATGGACAAGGCACTTGAGGCAGAACAGCGGGAGGAAGAGGAGGAGGACTTCCTTTCCTCTCGAGGCCCCCTTTATCTAGATAGCCTTCCTGCGGGCCTGCCAAACACACAGGAAGAAAAGGAGGAGGAGGATTGTGTCAGCATGGATGTAAAGGATAACACTCAGCAGCAGTCTTCAAGGGATGGTTTTTCAGTTCCCAGAAACCCAAGGAGTTGTACGTGGCTGGGAGGAGGTAGTTATGGATAACGTGATCCTTAGTGACCCAGATGATTCAGAATCGAATGCCTCTGCAAACTTACGCTGTATGGCCTCCCTGATTCTGAAGCCTGCAAAAGGACCCTAGGATTCGTGGTATCAAGGAGAGAAATCATTACTGGCTGGCAACCCTTCTTGATCCACGTTACAAGGGTAAAGTTGCAAAACTCATCCTGTCTTCGCAGAGGGAGCAGAGGATGAAACATCTTCAGGAGGCCTTGAAGAAAGGTTTGTGTAACGCATTTCCAGATCCTGGGAGGTTACCATTTCCTGGTGCTGGACAACGTGTTGCTGAGGCTTCGTTCTGTCAGAGGAAGAGCAGGAGCCTTTAAACAATTTTTCAGTCCTCAGCGCCAAGGTCTGATCAGTTCAAGCAACCATCCCCAGCGTCTGCATTATATGGTGCAGGAATGTCTAGGGTCAAGAGCAGACTTGGAGACCTTTCCAACAGAGCATCCACTGGGTTACTGGGTCTTGAGGATGGACCACGAGCAGGTCACCATTTAATTAGAGAGGTCTCATGGGGAGCAGGTCACCATGCTGGTAAGGAGGTCTCATGGGGGAGCAGGTAAACAATTCAATTAGAGAGTTCTCATGGGGGAGCGGTTCACCATACTGATAAGGAGGTTTCATAGGGGAGTGGATCACCATGCTGGTTAATAGGTCTCATAGGGGTGTGGGTTTTCATTCTGGTAGAAAGGTCTCATGGAGGAGCAGGTCACCATTCTATTAGAGAGGTCTCATGGGGGAGCAGGTCACCATGCTGGTAAACCATTCCATTAGAGAGGTCTCATGGGGAGCGGGTCACCAGGCTTGTAAGGGGGTCTCTTGGAGCAGTGAGTCACCATTCTGGTAGAGAGGACTCATGGGGGAGCAGGACACCATGGGGGAGCAGGTCACCATTCCCAGGAGGTCTCATGGGGGAGCCGATGTTTCATGTAGGCGTAGGTCACATTTCTATTAGAAAGATCTCATGGGTGAGCAGATCACTATTCCATTAAAGAGGTTTCATGGGGGGAGTGGATCACCATTCTGGTTAATAGGTCTCATAGGGGAGTGGGTCACCATTCTGGTAGAGAAGTCTCATGGGGGAGCAGTTCACCATTCCATTAAGGAGATCTCATGGGGGAGTAGGTCACCATTTCATTAGAAAGGTCTCGGGGAGAGTGGGTCACCATTCTATTACAGGGGTCTCATGGGGGAGCAGGTCACCCTGCTGGTAGGGAGGTCTCATGGAAGAGTGGGTCACTATTCTGGTAGAAAGGTTTCATGGGGGGAGCAAGTCACCATTCCATTAGAGAGGTCTTAAGGGGGAGAGGATCATGCTGGTAAGGAGGTTTCATGAAAGAGTAGGTTACCATTCCAGTGAGAGGGTTGATGGTAGATCAGGTTATACTTGTCAGAGAACAGTCTAACAATATCCCTCACAATCCTCCTCTCTAGACTACAACCCTTATTTTTATCCCCTATCTTTGTCCCCTATCTCTGCCTTATGAGTAGAGATGACTAGACTATGGAAGCAAAATGTTCAATATGCCCAAATGCTAATCATACCAGCCTTCCATTTCATCTTCTACATCTGTATGACGAGCCTTATCGTGAACTGTTTGTTGCAGTCTGTTTCTACAATTTACAATGAAAAAAGTGAAATTTCCCATGTACTGCGAAGCCTGCTGTGAGCTGCACTGTGCTTAAGCGGCAGTTCTTACCAGGTTAACAGAACCCCAACAGCCATTTTGTTTGGTGAATTAGGATGGAAAGTCACAGCAAAGTGAAAAATCATGAGAAGCAAGGACAAAGGGTAACATAACCAGGACAAAGAAGTATACACAGCAAATATGTGCCAGGTAGAAAATGTGAAAAGGGTACTCCGCCACATTAGGATAACAATTGACTGTTGAATTAAGCACTGTTGACATACATTCCTAAGTATATGAATATTATTCTCTGTGCACCAAGGATAGCTTTAGGTTAGGGTAGCTTTTGGTCTAGATGAGTAGGGGTTAAGTGGAGGTTAAACATGTAAAAAAAAAAATCAATAACATGCCATTAAGTGGTTGTGCGGTGTAGAAACTGGTATCGGTGTGTGCGAGAGTAAACACACCTTTTATTTGTCTCGGCGAGGACGTTAAGGTGAATCCATAAATGGTCATGTTTGTATGAGCACACTGTCTGGGAAGGGAGATGAATGAATCTAGTAATTATATCCGCAGATTACAGCTAGGGTGTGTTTGTATTTAAACGTGAAGTAGGCGCCAGAGCGAGAGAGTGGCACAAAGAGATGCCACCTTTGATGCACATAGTTCCAGTTAAGAAGGCATGACCAGCAAGCGGCAGAGAGAGGTTATACTGTCTGTTTGTGAGCGCTCGGATTTGGGTGGTGGCAGGGAGTGAAGGGAGTGCCCGGAATTACCTGCCAAGGCGAAAAAAAAAAAAAATGCTAGGCAGCCAAATCAGAGGAAAAATTTTGTTTGGGTGAGAATTCTGACTGGGAATGTACACGTTGTAAGAACGTGCAGGGGAAAGTCCCTGAGGTGTTTGAGGAAAACAGAATATCACGGTGTAGATCCATTAAAGTATTAAGACCATGCTGAGATATTTATTGCTCTGAAATGCAGCAGATTTAATGCAAAGAGTCTTGCCGTCTGACAGCAGAAATCAGTCACAGAGTTAGTAGCCTAAAGAAGATACAGGTTTGGGAAAAAGTTGGGGAACTCTAAATCATTTTCTGGATTCCTGCATGATGTCCCCTGTAGATGTTATCTCATTTTCGTCTAAAACATAATAAATAGGTATGCCAATCTGACCTATTTCACCGCTCTCATTGACGTCCTCAAATCCAGTCCTCGACATCTCCTCTCAGCCTTCAACTCTCTATTTCAGGGGTATCCAATCTTTTGACCTTCCTAGGCCATATTGGAAGTAGAGGAATTGTCTTGGCTCACACTTAAAATACACTAACAAAAAGGAGAGCTAATGGGCAAAAAAGCAGATCACAAGTTAACAATCATTGATATAGATAATGTACCTTCCTTTGTGCACTGGTCCAAATCAGGGATTATGGTGTGGGGTTGTTTTTCAGGGG
Source organism: Aquarana catesbeiana (assembly GCA_037953035.1). Taxonomy (NCBI): domain Eukaryota; kingdom Metazoa; phylum Chordata; class Amphibia; order Anura; family Ranidae; genus Aquarana; species Aquarana catesbeiana. The sequence goes on along the minus strand of JBBHAA010001626.1, from coordinate 106,490 downwards.
TTGGGCTTGGCCCCTTAGTTCCAGTGAAGGGAACTCTTAAGCATCAGCATACCAAGACATTTTGGACAATTTCATGCTCTCAACTTTTTGGGAAAAGTTTGGGGATGGCCCCTTCTTGTTCCAACATGACTGCACACCAGTGCACAAAGCAAGGTCCATAAAGACATGGATGAGCAAGTTTGGGGTGGAGGAACTTGACTGGCCTGCACAGAGTCCAGACTTCAACCCGATAGAACACCTTTGGGATAAATTAGAGCGGAGACTGTGATCCAGGCCTTCTTATCCACAACAGTGCCTGACCTCACAAATGCACATCTGGAAGAAACATTCCCATAGACACACTCCTAAACCTTGTGGACAGCCTTCCCAGAAGAGTTGAAGCTGTTATAGCTAGACATGTGCAATACGTTTTGTAACAAATCGAAATTCGGCCGAATTTTGCATCTTTCGGACATTGGGATGCATCCGAATGTCCGAATAAAAAAATAACGATTTTCAACTAATACGAAAGAAATTATAGCGAATATAACAAATGAATTCGACATGATTTGGTAATTCGTTAAAGATCTAATGAAACAAAAGGTCAACTCAAAGTAAATCTTACAGTCCAATCAGCTGACTAATTTTGTGCTGGAGGTTGGATTACTGGCAAAGTGCATTCCTGAGAACTGAGTGAAAAGAGATATTGTCATTGTGTGTGTTAATAGATTCAATAAACAAACGACTTTCCAAACTACGAATCATTATCACGAATATATATACAAACATAAATATTGAATTTCAACTAATACGAAAGAAATTATAGCGGATATAACGAATTAATTCGGCATGATTCGAGATTCAGTATAACGAATATCGACACTCTACAATAATAACGAATTACCCAAAAACGAATTAACGTAACATAACGAATATAACAAACGAAATTATGTATTTTACAAATGACAACGAACTGAAATGAAACAAAATTTCCCTGTTGTGCACAAGTCTAGTTATAGCTGCAAAGGGTGGGCCAACTCAATATTGAACCCTACGTACTAAGACTGGGATGCCATTAAAGTTCATGTGCGTGTAAAGGCAGGCGTATTAATACTTTTGGTAATATAGTGTATATAAGCCGCCCCCCTCGTAGGAGCCGCTGGTTAGAATGGGTCCTCTGTTCTTTTCTTTGACCCTTTTAAGAGCTTCAGCCCCTCTGTAGTACTACATCAAAGAACACGGGCACTGAACCAGTTACTAAAGGCAAACTAAAGCGGAGTTACACCCAAAAGTGGAACTTCCGCTTTAAGCATTCCTCGCCCCCTTACATGCCACATTTGCATGTCATTTTTTTTAGGGGGGGGTGGGTGCTTAGTTCTCAGTGGGACTTCCTGTGTCACTTTTTGCATCCAAGTACAGGCCGCCTAGGCGACTCCTCCTCTCCCCCTAGGCGGCCCCTCCCTCTCGGCAATCTACTGGGACACATCACAGGACCCAAAAGATTGCCTGTCCACTCTGAGAGCACAGCGTGACTCACGCATGCGCAGTGTGCCCCTGGCCGTGAAGCCACAAGCTGTCACAGCCGGGTGCCCACAGCTTCAATGGAGGCGCCGCGGAAAGGAGGGGGAGAGGAGCGAGGCTCCGTGAGGCCACATCGCTGGACCGTTGGACAGGTGAGTGTCTGTTGTTTATTACAAGTCAGCGGCTAAACTTTTTGTAGCTGCTGACTTTTAATAAACAAAAAAAAGCCTGGAACTCCACTTTAATAAAATATCAACTGATATGGTCGGTAAAGAAGTAGGTATAGAAAAAAAAATAATAATAAAATAAAAATCTATCCCCTTTTTTGTAGACGCTATAACTTTTGCGCAAACCAATCAATATACACTTATTGCAATTTTTTTTACCAAAAATATGTAGAAGAATACATATCGGCCTAAACTCAGAAAAAATTAGCTTTTTTTAAAAAAAAATGGGGATATTTATTATAGCAAAAAGTACAAAATATTGTGTTTTTTCCAAAATTGTCGCTCTTTTTTTGTATATAGCGCAAAAAATAAAAACCACAGAGGTGTTCAAATACCACCAAAAGAAAGCTCTATTTGTGGGGAAAAAAAAAGGATTCCAATTTTGTTTGGGTACATTGTCGCATGACTGCGCAATTGTCAGTTGAAGCGACGCAGTGCCAAATCGGAAAAAAACGCTCTGGTCAGGAAGGGGGTAAATTCTTCCGGGGCTGAAGTGGTTAATGTAAAATCCGTAACATAAATGACACCACAGGACAAGAAATTAGGTACAGGTAGACACGTTTCACACAGCGATGCTGTTATTCATTACATAATTTTACGGATTTTACATTAAAGAGACTTATCACTTACCTCGGAGTGCAGCCATCCATTTCTTCCTATCCCATTGCACTGCCGGCGAGCCAAGGCTAGCACCCTTGGGAGGAGTCCATTCACCAGCTTACTTGGTCCCATCACTCACCTGGAGCGGCATTTTCCTTTTCCCACTGTATGCTAGGCTTAGACCGACTAGATGAGCATAGAAATGAAGGAACGGGGAGAAGGGGGGAAAGGGGGCTTGCAGGATGGTTTTACGGGAAGCACAGTCCTTATGTTGTTCTGCCGGCTTCCATTGGGGCCTTTTAAGAAGCTTTGGTGCAGTTAACGACAATTTTAGTAAACCAGTATGCAGTATAGGTTCAGTAAAGTTACAGTTACATTTGGTACAGCGGTCTGCTGTGGTAGAGCAGTCTGTTAAAAACCCTTTCTCAGCAATATCCTATGGGAACTGTATTGCAAAAAAGATCCATAAATACCATTCTGTGATTGATGTTTCAGACTACAATTCCCATGATGCTCAGCATTCTGCATAGATACATAGGCTATCCTGACTACAGTTCTCTCTCTGCTGCCTGGAGGGAATAGTGCAACAAAACATTTGGCATAACACCAGAAAGTGAAAGTAAACGGATTGTAAAGAGGGAAATGTCTCCTTCTCCGTGTTTCTGTAGCCCAGCACCTGGTTACAAATACAATATATAATATATCTCTATTGGCATTTGATGAGTTGTCTAATTTAGAAGGAGCCCCCACTGAAACTAGATATGACCACATGGGGATCCCTTAAAGGGCACAGAACAGTGTGTGGCATTACACCTAAACATATCTGTGACACTCATCCTGGTCTTATTTTGTCGATTGGACTGAAAAAGGTTCAGAAACAAGCACCCTTGAACAAAATTGCCACATAATCTGGATCGCATTGTAGGACAGGTAATTACAATTTGGCTAACTTCTTCAAATTCCAAGCTGAAATGGGTACTAAAATCCACTGGTTGAGTGTATGTACATAATGTCTTGTCCTTGGATATACTTTCCCTGAGGAGGTCCTCACTTGGCTCTTATAGCAGCTTTGGTAATCTCAGCCTTTTTATAGCCTCGTTCAAGGAGCCTCTTTCTCAAAATCCTCTAGGGTGGAGCCTGGCTCTAACAAATCGGTTGGATGAACGCTATCAGCACAGAGAAGAGAGTTCCTTGAACTCAGCTTTCTATATGCCTGGACATGTATTTTCTGGTCTGCTACAGACCCACTCAGGGTTAAATCCAGGTAGTTAATATGTACAAGTTGTTCCTTGCCTGTAAATTTATATTCGTTGTTTAAATACCATGAAAATTCCAGTAGACAACACCAGATCAAAAATTAGATTGTGAATATAGTGAGAGAAAAACTTTATCTGGTTCCCGGTTGGGTTGGCATCTCCATAGACGCCGTGCTCCTCCCACCAATAAAGGTTGGTGTATGTGGCTGCATATTAAGTGCACATCAAAGCACCACATCTCAGGAGATACCAACACCTGTCAAACAAAAAATAGTTATGGGTTAACAGAAAAAGTGACTGCTTCTCAAATAAAATGCCTCAGATCGGTTGAGTATTGAGTGTAGCAATCCAAATGATGCTTTAAACCTGCATCCTGAGAGGAGGAGGAGTACTGTGAGTTTTAGGAAGTGGTTTGCTTGAGAAAGCAGGCACAATCCTCAAACAGTTTAAAAAATGGCAAAGATACCCACAATGTCTTTCCATCAGAGAGACTATGGGAAATGGGGATTTTTAAGTGCCTAACAGTACAACCAATAACAAAGGATATAGTAAACCATTCATTTTTATTTTACACAGTAATAAAGGTTCTCTAAAAACATATAGTCAAAGCTATAAGCACATAATAGGAACATCAGAACACCAAACAACAACAAGGGATAATGGGATTGACGCGTTTCACCCAGAACACGCTTCCTCAAGATCCATTTCATTTTTCAATCCTTGTGGTGTTATAGCTGATAAAAATTATAGACAGTACATTATTCTACCTGTAAAAGCGAGTATTATAACAGATATAATAAATATAATAATTTCATACATAAATAGAGGAAATACATTTAAAGAACAATCATGGGGTTTTCCAGGGAGAAAAAAAAAGGGGGGGGGGGGGCTGACGAGGGGTATGGGAGGAAACTGGCCTCATTGAGGGCATAGACTCAACATATTGGGGGTCAAATGGCAAGAGAACAAAAGAGCAACATCCTACAGTGAATAATCTCTTAAAGGAAGGAAAAATAGGGGGGGGAAACCAATGAGAATCAAACTCCCTATGACAAGCGTTTTTGATGGAAATGTGACTAAATATTATTATTAAAAAAATAGCAAAATTATAGGGTAACACCAGGAAGATGTTAAATATCATTCTCTATATCTAGAGGTCCAACCAATGCACACCCTTTCTGAAGCCAATTAGAGCCTCAGGCTCTAATCATGTGCGTCAAAAAATAAAAACCTTGTTAAAATCTATGCGTCCGACGCCCCGCCTGGAGATTAGGGGCCGGCGCATAGAGATTAGGGGGCTGCGCCCCTTATGGACATGCCGCCGCTGTCCGTTAGCAGATTAGAGATGTGCAAGTAAATTGAAGAGATGAGATGAGGAGTAGAGAGATAACTATGGTTGTCGTTAGCATACCTGAAGATCTTCATCATCATGATCAAGAACTTTGCTGTATTATCGTATATACAGGGCAATGTTTAAGTTGCCTAGGGCACATAAATGAAACGGATAGCACTTTTACTGATTTATCTCATATCAAGTTGAGCCCTAGTTAACAATCTGTAAAGTTAATATATACACTTAAAAGATATGGGCTGAAGATCCAATGATGCTTTATGTTCATAAATCAGTTTGTAATGTCATATGAGAGATCCAAAAATAAGTTAAGGGGTTCCCCCGAGATCTTAAACTTTTGTTCAGGGTTCCTCCAGGGTAAAAAGGTTGAGAAAGGCTGGGCTATTTGGTTAAAGATCTAGCAATGGCTGTTTAGACAAGTCCTGGTAATTACCGAGCGATGACAGAACAGCTTGTTCCCTAAATTTTAATCATAGTGCAAGTGTATATTTATGGTTGTTGTGGCACGGGCGACTCCAGCACCCCAGCCAAGCCTAATTACACAAAACCTAAATGGCAGGGAAGCTGGCATCAGCTTTGTCAGCAAATTAACAGCATCCCCACTATTTTTGAAAACTTCCAAAGGGGTCCATTCCAGTCCTAATCATCTTAGACGTCAATGCATGGGGGGGGTGGGGTGTTTCAAACAATGCTTTGTCCATGGACAAACTAAATACATAGCTCCCAACTGTCCCTGATTTCGAGGGACTGTCCCTGCTTTGGAGTAATGTCCCTCTGTCCCTCATTCCTCCTCATTCGTCCCTCATTTTGGTCTGATCTATATAGTTGTATATAAAATGCACTTTTTATCTATCAAAAAGTGTTTCCCAGTGCTAAATCTTTCATCTGATTTCTAACTTGCTGCATTTGTAAATTCCAAAAGCCAATATAAAGTAATAGTAGTGATAAAAAAAAAAGCACTTGTGGGTTTAACCAGTCTTGTTTTTTTGGACAATTCTCCTTTAAGGGGGCGTGGCAAGGGGCGTGTCTTATGCCTGCATACTTTTGCTGATAGGTGTCCCTCATTCCCATCTCAAAAAGTTGGGAGGTGTGTAAATAGTGCAACAAAATATTTTGCTGGTGAGCAGAGATACCCATTTCTAGCTAGAGTGCCAGAGCAAGCTTGGCCTATCACTATCACCCTAAGTTATAATTAGTGGGACCAATTGTGTAGATAAGTAAAAGGGTAACTAGGTTGGGGAAAAGTAAAAACCACTGCCAGGTTTTATTACTTCCTGGAGTCTCACTGGGGATTTCTCCTCACTTCCTGTCCCATTGACAACATTGTGACCAGAAGTGAGTTAACCGGTATTTTGGAGGGGGGGGGGGTGGCAAACTAACAAGTCCTAAGACTCCATGGCCAATAGGATCTCAGGACCCACTTCCTGATTGGCCAGGAGGAGAATCAGGAAGACAATAGCAAATATTTTTTCACTATTGTCACTCAACTGGGTGGGCTCAGGGCACAGTGCTCTGCGCCCGAGCCCACCCTTTTTTGAAGTCAATTAGAGCCTCAGGCTCAAATCATGTGTTTAAAAAAAAAAACCAACCCATTGAAATCCATGCGCCCGGCTCCCTGCATGTAGATTAGGGGCCGGGCGCATGGATTAGGGGGGCGGTGCCCCTGCGCCTCTTATGGACAGGGACGCCACTGGAATTAACATTTCTATTGGCAAAACAGTTAGCATGCTGCTTATGTAGACATAGGTGCAACAACCAGTTTCATATAATATACATTAAAACCTTGAATTGCGAGTAACGTGGTTTACGAGCGCTTCGCAATAAAAGCTGTTTTCTTTTTTAAATCCTGACTCGATTTGCGAGCGTTGTCTCGCAAGACAAGCAGGATTCAAGCCTCTGGGTGTGCAGTACCGCATGTGGCCAGAGGTGCGGGGGCGCTGGTGACGCTCGGAGACACTCGGAGCTGCTCGGACACACACATTTGGAAATACTCGGAAACACTCCATTCCAGAATGTCTCAGAGCATCTCTGAGCGACTCCAAGTGGTCTCCGAGTTTCTCCGGCACCCCCCACCTCTGGGTACTGCATACACTAGCAGTGAAACTGGAACAAATTGTCTGAGTTTCCATTGATTCCCTATGGGGAAACTCGCTTTGATATACGAGTGCTTTGGATTACAAGCATGCTTCTGGAATGGATTATGCTCGTAATCCAAGGAACTACTATACTGTTATTAATAGTTCTGCCAGTAGAGGGCAGTGTTCTTGTTCTTCCTGGTGGAACTGCATGGTTTTGATGTCATTTCCTGTTTCTATGTTGCTGTTGTTTTCCAATAAAACAAGAAGGTCTTGGCCATGTATCCAGCATCTGACTAGTAAATAAATATCTCCAGCAACTTTCCAACAAAACCCTGACATCAACAAAAAGCTAACAGGAGTATTAACTTCCCCATCACAACGTAACCGCTTGCCGACCACCTCACATAGGAGTATGGCAGCAGAGCAGCTCTCCTTAGCCGGGATCACGTATCTAAATATGTAAACCAGAACTTCCGGGCAGGGGGCGCGGCCGCACTGCGCCAGCTGTGCTGTGATTAGTCACAGCACAAGCTGATCAGTGAGTGCCGGCCAATGGATGACCGCCGGCACCTGCCGAACGGTGAGGAGGAAGACAGGACAGAGCTCCTTCCTGTCAGTAGAGATGTGCCGGTTTTTGTTTCCTTACAAAGCAGGGGATAAAAAACACGTCACATCCCTTATGCCACGTACATACGATCGGGATTTTGGTCGTAAAAAAATATGACGGCTTTTCCGACGGGATTCCGCTCAAGCTTGCCTTGCATACACACGGTCACGCAAAAGTTTGCTGAACTTTCGACCGTCAAGAACGCGGTGAACGTACAGCACTACGACAAGCCGCGAAAATGAAGTTCAATGCTTCCGAGCATGCGTAGGAATTTTATGCGTCGGAATTGCATACAGACAAACGCATTTTCGGATAGGAACTTTTTCCGACCGAGAAAATTGAGAACCTGCTCTCAATCTTTTGCTGGCTGGAAGTCGGCCAGCAAAAGTCCGATGGAGCATACACACGGTCGCATTTTCCGACCAAAAGCTCTCATCGGTCTTTTGCTGGCCGAATTTCCGATCGTGTGTACGGGGCATTAGTAAAAGCAGCACACAGTACACACATAAACACCAGTTAGGCACACATTTAACCCTTTGATCGCCCCCTGATGTTAACCCCTTTACCAAAAAACATGTAGCAGAGTACATATTGGCCTAACTTTATGAAGAAATTAGATTTTTAAAATACATTTTTTATTGGATATGTTTTTTTAGCAGAAAGTAAAAACTGTTGTACCAACCAATAATCAATTCCACAGTAACGCAACCACTGCTGCTATGCAGTGGACAATCATATATCTGCAAGTGATATAATTATGAGGATATATGATTGTCCACTGCATAGTAGAAGTGGTTGTGCTACTGTGGAATTGATTATTGGTTTGTACACTAATAATAATATCACAACATTTTTTTTTTTTATTATTTAACCTTTTACGGACCGCCGCGCGCCGATATACGTCCTAACTTTGAAGAGGAATATCGTTGTATCCGCTTGTACCCCAGTATCCTCTTCTTTGGCCGGCGGTCTGCTTTCCGATAATAGTGGTCTCTGCGGCGGAGATCATATTTATCGGCAGCGAGAGAGGGGCCCCCCTCCCGCCACGCTCCTGTGCCCTCCGCCACTTACCGGAGCCGTCGGCAGTGGCGGAGGTGATCAGATCTTCTCCCTTGCTGGGTATGGAGACAAGTGAGGGGAAGATGGCCCCCACTCATCTCCATACCATTGCAGGGCGGAAGTGACGTCAAAACGTCACTTCCGCCCATAGCTCATAAAGAGACATTTTTTTTTTTTTTTAATGGACAAACTTTTTTTTTTTTTTTTTATTATTGCATTTTAGTGTAAATATGAGATGTGAGGTCTTTTTGACCCCAGATCTCATATTTAAGTGGTCCTGTCATGCTTTTTTTTCTATTACAAGGGATGTTTACATTCCTTGTAAGAGGAATAAAAGTGACGCAATTTTTTTTTTTTAAAGAACAGTGTAAAAATAAAAGGTAAAATAAATAAGAAAAAAAACAATTTAAACGCGCCCCGTCCCGCCGAGCTCGAGCGCTGAAGCGAACGCATACATGAGTAGCGCCCGCATATGAAAACGGTGTTCAAACCACACAGGTGAGGTATCGCCGCGATCAGTAGAGCGAGAGCAATAATTATAGCCCCAGACCTCCTCTGTAAATCAAAGCATGCAACCTGTAGAATTTTTTAAATGTCGTCTATGGAGATTTTTAAGGGTAAAAGTTTGACGCCATTCCACGAGCGGGTGCAATTTTGAAAAGTGACATGTTGGGTATCAATTTACTCAGCGTAACACTATCTTTCACATTGTTAAAAAAAATTGGGCTAACTTTACCGCTGTGTCATTTTTTAATTCAAAAAATTGTATTTTTACCAAAAAAAGTGCGCTTGTAAGACCGCTGCGCAAATACGGTGTGACAAAAAGTATTGCAACGACCGCCATTTTATTCTCTAGGGTGTTAGAAAAAAAAATTATAATATTGGGGGTTCTAAGTCATTTTCTAGTAAAAAAAACTGTTTTTACCTTGTAAACAACAAATCTCAAAAAGAGGGCTAACCATTAAGTGTTTAAGTACCGGTAGCAGCATTGGAATATTAACAGTATAGGTGAATTCTGGAATTCTAAGCGCAGTGAAACACACAAAAGTGACGGTCTTTTTCCGTTTATATCGCAAAAAATAAAAAAAAAACAGAGGTAATCAAATACCAGCAAAAGAAAGCTCTATTTGTATGAAAAAAATTATATAAATTTAATTTGGGTACAGTGTTGCAATTGTCAGATAAAGTAACGCAGTGCCAAAAAGCAAAAAATGGCCTGGTAAGGAAGGGGGGTAACTTTTCCCAGGTTTTGGTTAAAAAGAGTGCCTTTATTGCTGTTGGTGTCTTTCTAGGAAATTACTCCCCACTTCCAGTAATAATAAAATGTTGTCACCAGGTCTGGAGGTGAAGGAAATCTCCCTAGCCGGGCAGCTGAGTACGGTAAAGCTGGCTGTACGCCAGTGGAATTTTGTGTTGACTGTAGTGAAGTTCTCAAACAAAATTCAAACTGTGAATGTATTTTTTTATTCGGGAAAAATTTGACATATTGTAATGCAGTGGAGGCTGGTGCTCCACATTTTTGGGGGGGGGGCGCAAACTAACTGAAAAATTTAACTGTTAGTAATGCAGGACTGTAAGTAGAGATTTATCAGGTGATTATGTATCATTACTGCTAGATAAAACTATGCCCATCAATTGCAGCCTCACTGTGCCCATCAATTACAGCCTCACTGTGCCCATCAATTACAGCCTCACTGTGCCCATCAAATGCAGCCTCACTGTGCCCATCAAATGCAGCCTCACTGTGCCCATCAAATGCAGCCTCTCTGTGCCCATCAATTGCAGCCTCACTGTGCCCATCAAATGCAGCCTCACTGTGCCCATCAATTGCAGCCTCACTGTGCCATCACAGTAGGCCAATAACATGCACATTTAAAGTAAAATAAAATAAAACCACTTAACAAAAGGTTAATCAGAGACCTCTTTTACATTAGATGTCCCAATCAGAGTCCCTATTTATAGCAGGTGCCCCCCTTTACATCAGGTGTTCCAATCAGAGTCCCCCTTTACAACAGGTGTCCCCATCAGCATCCCCCTATAAATCAAGTGTCCTCATCAGAGTCCCCCTTTACATCAGATGTCCCCATAAGAGTCCCCCTTTACATCCGATGTCACCATCAGAGTCCCCGTTTACTTCAGATGTCACCATCAGAGTCCCCCTTTACATCAGATGTCACTATCAGAGTCCCCCTTCACATCAAGTGTCAACATCGAAGTCCCCCGTTACATCAGATGTCCCCATCACAGTCCCTCTTTACATCAGATGTCCCCATCACAGTCCCCCTTTACATCAGATGTCCCCATCACAGTCCCCCTTTACATCAGATGTCCCCATCACAGTCCCCCTTTACATCAGATGTCCCTGTCAGAGTCCCACTTTACATCAGGTATTCCCATTCGAGTCCCACTTTACCTCAGATGTCCCCATCAGAGTCCCACTTTACATCAGATGTCACAACCAGAATCCCCCTGCACATCAGATGTCACCATCAGTGTCCCCCTTCACAACAGATGTCCCCATCAGAGTCTCCCTTTACATCAGATGTCCCCATCAGGGCCCCCCTTTAAATCAGATGTCCCCATCAGAGTCCCCCTGTACATCAGATCTCACCATCAGAGTCCCCCTTTCACATCAGATGTCCTCATCAGAGTCCCCCTCCACATCAGGTGTCACCCTCAGATTCCCCCTTCACAATAGATACCACCATCAGAGTCCCCCTTCACATCAGGTGTCACCATCAGAGTCCCCCTTCACACCAGGTGTCACCATCAGAGTCCCCCTTCACATCAGATGTCACAACCAGAATCCCCCTTCACATCAGATGTCACCATTAGAGTCCCCCTTTACATTAGGTGTCACCATCAGAGTCCCTCTTTACATTAGGTGTCACCATCAGAGTCCCCCTTCACATCAAATGTCCCCATTAGAGTCCCCCTTCACATCAGATGTCCCCATCAGAGTCCCCCTTTACATCAAATGTCCCCATCAGGGTCCCCCTTTACATCAGATGTCCCCCCTCTCCTCCCTCGTACTCATAGCTCTCACAGCAAGTCGCCTTCCATCCACCTTCGGACCGGCCAGGATGAGTCAGAGAAACCGAAAGTGAGGACGTGGGACCCGCCAATCACTAACCACAGCAGGGAACAATGCTATAGTGGGAGTGTTCTGGGCACAGAGCTCAGCGCCCCGAGGACCTACTAAAGGAAGCCAATAGAGCTTCTTGTTTGCAATCAAGTAATTGTAAACACGTCATGCCTCCCATAGCAGCTGTGTGTCCAGCGCCCTTCACACACTTAAAGGGGTTGTAAAGGTATTTTTTTTTTCTTTAAAAATAACAAACATGTTATACTTACCTTCACTGTGCAGCTCGTTCTGCACAGAGTGGCCCCGAACCTACTTTTCTGGGGTCTCTCGGCGGCTGTCTCGGCTCCTCCCCGCAATAACTAGCCACCTTAATGCGAGCTCCCTCGCACGGTGGTTAGTTATTGCGGGCGCGCTCCCGTGATAGCCGCCGGCTGTATCACTCGGCCCCGCCCCCCGGCGCGCCGCGTCATTGGATGTGATTGACAGCAGCGCGAGCCAATGGCTGCGCTGCTTTCAATCCATCCACTATAGCCAATCAGCGACCAGGCTGATCGGCTGAATGGAGGTCGGGAACGCGCAGGCGAGTTTTTGAGGTGTCAGGTAAGTAAAACGGGGGGGCTGGGGGCGGCGGTATTATCAAAAGTTTTTTCACCTTAATGCATAGAATGCATTAAGGTGAAAAAATTTATACCTTTACAACCCCTTTAAAGGGCCATTTATTTATTCTTTGCAGTGATCGCAGAACGTCATGCTTCCCATACAGCTGTTTGTCTGGCGTCCCGCATACACTTAAAGGGCCAATATTTTTTATTTATTTATTTTTATGATGAATAGCTTGGGGGGGGGGGGGGGGGGGCGCCATAGTGAATATTTATTTAAGAACTGCATTTTTTGTGGTGGGGCTTTTTCGGCACCAGGCTATACCAACATTTCTTTTTTTTTTTGGAGAAATCTGTTTATTGAATTTCAGGACATTAAACAGAGAACGACATACATTGGTTATGATGGGTATCAACTGTAGTTCTTACAGGAAGTATGACATTTGGTAATCAGTTACATGAAATGTATACCAACATTTTTGACACAGACTGTATATTAGATAAAAAAACCTTCAATCTTTATAGAAGAAAAAAAAAAAACACGGCACATAAAAAATCTTTTGTACAATAAAAATGTAAGGTTCTTTATCTAATATACAGTCTGTGTCAGAAATTTTGGTATACACTTGGGCCGAAAAAGCCAAACCACAAAAATGTAGTTCTTAAATATTATTATCAATTGGGATGTGGGCCCAAGGTCCGCCATGTTTTTTTATTATCTTGAAACTTGTTTAATATGTTTGGGATTTCATTGATATAACAGGTCCGGATGAACTTTTAGGGCTTTTGTGCAAAATGAGTTGACTCAGTGATGGGAAAAAAGAATGTTCTGATAAATATTTTTTTTCCGTCAATTTTGATACAAACTCTTGAACAAAAATGTAACTTGTATCCTTTATGGAGGTCCTAAGCTTTCCTAACACTATCTCAAAATGAAACAAAAATCCCGGGCTGGAGACACACTGAAAACAACATTTGATTAAAAAATCTATATTTCCCAAAAAAACCCTAAAGTGAAACTAAACCTATAATTTATCAGTTTAAAGAGTAACTCCACTTTTGTTGAGAAAAAAACATTCCCCTCTGGGTGAACTCTGTACATTGCAGGGATTTTAACAAACTTTGTTGCGGATTCTTACCTTTTGTTTTTCTGAAGAAACCTCTCTGTGTTTGTCGGTGTCTATGTGGTAAATGAATGGGGGTGGTTTCATAGTTATCAACCACCTGCTGCATCTGCAGGGCTCTAATGAGGAAAGGGGCAGGGTCTGCATCCCTTTAGACGAGATTTCCTATTGAGAGCATCTCACCAAAAATGATATTTTTGTTGCAGGGGATGCCTGAAAATGTATCTGGCTTGTATCCTAGTGCAGATTTCTGGGAAAATTGGTGAGCCAATCACACAAGCAGGAAATCATGTTTATGGGGGGGGGGGGGGTGTTCTGTATACCCTCTGTGTACAGGACGCCCCCAGGTTGCCATATTGGATTTTACATAAAATTACAGCGCTGCAGATTGAAGAGGAAAGGTCATTTTTTAATAACGTTCAATTACAATATGACTTGTGTTGCAATTGTATACGCTCTATTATTTTTTCTTTGTTTGCAATTTTTTTCCCCCATAAAAACAGAGTTATGTAGACAAAGACTCATCCAAGCTCTACCGCACAATTGTAATGAGCTGAATATCGTTGCTCAGGCTTGTTGTGTCCCATGAACAATAAAATAGCAAGAAATTCCGGCAACACGGTTGCTTCTTCTTACAAATCTTTATTGGGCACTAACAGCAGTGCTACATCTATAATGCTAACGCGTTTCGGCCGGAGCCTTCCTCATAGGGAGTTACCCTTTAACAGTTAACCCAAAACATTTATATTCAAGGCACGCCTTGAATAAAAACTGTCACAGTAGCTTGTGCTCTCAACCAAACTGTCAAGCCATCAAATGGCTGGTGTCGTAACTTACATGTGCAGCATCATGGCAGTTGCAGATCAAACAGAGGCAGCTTCCTTGGCTGTAAAGGATAGGAGGGGGTTTTAGTCCTGCTGTACAGTGCAACTTTACCTAATTTTACATGTTAGCAAAAAAAGAGGATTGAAAAACAAAACCTTTTATTTATTTTACTTCCTGGCTTCAGCCTAGACCAGAATGAAGTCACGTCTACCCCCCCCCCCCCCCCGACACAGGCATACAACATCTTTCTGCCAAGGTGTGTATGCGCATGCACGGCATCTCGCAAACTGCCTTTTGGGACTTGGGAAGTAGTCATCTCAGGAGCCGTTTACAATATGTCATGCATGCGCATACGTGGCACTGGGTTTCTGCCAGAGAACTGGCAGAGAGAGGTGGCAAATATGCGCATGTGCGACCCATGACTTCACAGGTCTTTGCAGTGCGGTGTGTCTGCACATGCACAGGGGATCTGGTGCACACACCCACATCCCGCAAGCATCTCTCACAGGTCCCTTAGACCTGGCAGAGCCTCACAGTGGCACAGTCTGCATATGCACCGCAATTGAATTAACCCCTTGCCGACCAGCGCACGACAATATATACGTCGGCACAATGGCACGGATGGGCAAATGGGCGTACAGGTATATCCCTTTTAAGATGCGGCATTGTGGGCACGCGCCCGCTGTGTGCTCTGTGACCCTGGGGTCCGCAGACTCTGTGTCCGCCGGGTGCCCGTGATCGCGTTACAGAGCGGAAGAACGGGGAGATGCCTATGTTAACAAGGCATTTCCCCGTTCTGCCTAGTGACATGACGGAGATCACTGCTCCCTGTCATCGGAGTCACGTGTCATGTGAGTAGTAGCCCACCCCCCCACAGTTAGAATCACTCCCTAGGACACACTTAACCCCTTGATCGCGCCCTAGTGTTTAACATCTTCGCTGTCAGTGTAATTTATACAGTAATCAGTGCATTTTTATAGCACTGATCGCTGTATAAGTGACAATGGTCCCAAAATAGTGTTAGCAGGGTCCGATGTGTCCACCATAATGTCGCAGTCACGATAAAAATCGCAGATCGCCGCCATTACTAATAAAAAAAAATTAATCATAAAAATGCCATAAAACTATCCCCTATTTTGTAGACGCTATAACTTTTGCACAAACCAATCAATATACGCTTATTGCGATTTTTTTACCAAAAATATGTAGAAGAATACATATCGGCCTAAACTGAGGGAAAAAATTGTTTTTTTATATATTTTTGGGGGAAAAGCAAAAAGTAAAAAATATTGTGTTTTTTCAAAATTGTCGCTCTTTTTTTGTTTATAGCACAAAAAATAAAAACCGCAGAGGTGATCAAATACCACCAAAAGAAAGCTCTGTTTGTGGGGAAAAAAAGGACGTCAATTTTGTTTGGGTACAACGTCGCACGACCGCGCAAATATCAGTTAAAGCGACGCAGTGCCGAATCGCAAAAAGTGCTCTGGTCAGGAAGGGGATAAATCCTTCCGGGGCTGAAGTGGGTAAAGATGGCGAGACTGGAGAAGAGAATTGAAGGGAATTCTTTTGCTTCAAGTAAGACAATAATAGACTCTGTGGTCTAATAAGTATGTTTTTTTTTTTTGTTAATACAGAGACAAGTGTTAGGGATTTTTTTTTGGGGGGGGGGGTATGCAAGACAAGATCCAGGCACACGCCCTTCGTGTGTACGAGGCTTTAGACTTGTGCTGACACCCCCCCCCCAGGGAAAAGCAATGTTCTGCTGTTTCTCTGCCTCCTGTTGACACGCCCTCCTGCAGTCTTCACTGCCACCTCTCCAAGCCCCTTATTCAGCTGGGAACAGAGGGAATGTGATCACTTATAAGAAAAAAGAAAAGAAAGGTATTTATAATGTTTTTTCTATCTATTCACAAATGTTTTGCCTTTCATTTCTGTTTTAAATTAACGGGTGTCTTACAAGGTGAGGGTTCACATATACTTTAACCACTTAAGGACTATTTTTCAAACTTCTTGTTTACAAGTTAAAATCAGTTTTTTTTGCTAGAAAATTACTTAGAACACCCAAACATTATATATATTTTTTTCAGACACCCTAGAGAATAAAATGGCGGTCATTGTAATACTTTATGTCACACTGTATTTGCACAGCGGTCTTACAAACGCCATTTATTTGGAAAAAATACACTTTTTTAATAAAAAAATAAGAAAACAGTAAAGTTAGCCCAATTTTTTTTATATTGTGAAAGATAATGTTACGCCGAGATACCCAACACGTCACGCTTCAAAATTGCGCTCGCTTGTGGATTGGCGACAAACTTTGACCCTTAAAAATCTCCATAGGCAACGTTTAAAAATGTCTATAGGTTACCAGTTTTGAGTTAAAGAGGAGGTATTTTGCTAGAATTATTGCTCTCGCTCTAGCGATCGCGACGATAACTCACATGTGTGGTTTAAACACCATTTACATATGTGGGCGCGACTTACGTGTGCGTTTACTTCTGGCGCTTTAAAAAAAAAATTCTTATTTATTTTACTTTTTATTTTTTATTTTTACACGGTCCCTTTAAAAAAAAAAAAAAATTGGATCACTTTTACTCCTATTACAAGGAATGTAACCATTCCCTTGTAATAGAAAAAAATCATGACAGGACCTCTTAAATATGAGATCTGGGGTCAAAAAGACTTCAGATCTCATATGTACACTAAAATGCAATAAAAAATAAATAAATAAATAAATGTAAAAATTTCCCCTTAAAGGTCATTGGGCGGAAGTGACGTTTGACGTCGCTCCCGTCATCCAATGGTATGGAGCCGAGGGGGGGGGGGGTCAACTTTCCCTCACTCGGCTCCAGGCCTCTCAGGGGAGAGGATCGGATCGTCTCCGCCGCTACCGGCGGCTCCGGGAAGAGGCGGAGACGACTGGAGTGCGGTCGCTGATAAAAGTGATCTCGCAGCGAATCCGCTGTGGAGACCACTTTTACCTTAAAGAGGACTGCCCGCCGTTTCTGAAAATACAGGGGTTATGGCAGCTATCTGCTGCTATAACCCCGGTATTCTACGTCAAAGTACAGAGGTACAGCTACGGTGGTTTGCGGTTCCGGACCGCCCACCGTAGTTATTTTGAAGGAGGATATCGTTGTTATGGCAGCAGCTAGCTGCCATAACCCTGGTATCCGCGTCTTCAGTGTGCGGTCCGGTTTAAGACAAAAGTGGTCTCTGCGGCGGATTCGCCGCGAGATCACTTTTATTGGCGGCGGGAGAGGGCCCCCCAACCCACCGCGATCCGGTGCCCTCCGCTGCTTACCGGAGCCATCGGCAGCGGCGGAGGCGATCTCGTCTGTCCCCTTGCTGGGTATGGAGATGAGTGAGGGGAAGATGGCCCCTCACAGGTCAAAACGTCACTTCCGCCCACAGCTTTTAAAGGGCCATTTATTTTAAATAATTTTTTTAAATGACAATTTTTTTTTTTTTTGATTGCATTTAAGTCCAAATATGAGATCTGAGGACTTTTTGACCACAGATCTCATATTTAAGAGGTCCTGTCATGCTTTTTTCTATTACAAGGGATGTTTACATTCCTTGTAAAAGGAATAAAAGTGACACTTTTTTTTTTTTTTTAAACAGTGTAAAAATTTGAACAAAAAGGTAAAATAAATAAGAAAAAGAAAAAAATTTTAAACGCGCCCCGTCCCGACGAGCTCGTGTGCAGAAGCAAATGCATATGTGAGTAGCGCCCGCATATGAAAACGGTGTTCAAACCACACATGTGAGGTATCGCCTGATCATTAGAGTGAGAGCAATAATTCTAGCCCTAGACCTCCTCAGTAACTTAAAACATGCAACCTGTAGAATTTTTTAAACGTCGCCTATGGAGATTTTTAAGGGTAAAAGTTTGTCGCCATTCCACGAGCGGGCGCAATTTTGAAGCGTGACATGTTGGGTATCAATTTATTCAGTGTAAAATTATCTTTCACAATATAAAAAAAATTGGGCTAACTTTACTGTTGTCTTATTTTTTAATTCAAAAAAGTGTATTTTTTCCAAAAAAAAGTGCGCTTGTAAGACCGCTACGCAAATACGGTGTGACAGAAAGTATTGCAACGACCGCCATTTTATTCTCTAGGGTGTTAGGAAAAAAATTTATAATGTTTGGGGATTCTAAGTAATTTTCTAGCAAAAAAAACTGTTTTTAACTCGCAAACAACAAATCTCAGAAAGAGGCTCGGGCCTTAAGTGGTTAAGTTGCCCCCTTAACCACTTTAAGCCCATCCTATAGTAGTTTTGCTACCACAGGGAGGCAGCTGTGCGTCGGATCACGTATATATACACGGCTAGGGTGTGCATACATGCGCACCGCTGGTGGCTCAATAACACACAGCGGAAGCCAATCGGCATGTGCATGGTACTCTATGTCTGTCAACACCCGCCATTCGTCAGGCAGAGGCACAGAACTGGGATCTGCTTATGTAGACAAGGCAGATCGCCCTTCTGACAGGGGGGGAAGGATGGTGTTTGCGTCCCTGCATCTCTTCCCCTAGTAAAAGCACCTCACACACTGTAGTAAAACACTGGTTAGGCACACATTTAACCCTTTGATCGCCCCTGATGTTAACCCCTTCCCAGCCAGTGTCATTTGTACAGTGACAGTGCATATTTTTAGCACTGATCATAGCTCCCAACTGTCCCTGATTTCGAGGGACTGTCCCTGATTTGGAGCAATGTCCCTCTGTCCCTCATTCCTCCTCATTTGTCCCTCATTTTGGTCTCATCTATATAGTTGTGTATAAAATGCACTTTTTATCTATCAAAAAATGTTTCCCAGTGCTAAACCTTTCATCTGAATTCTAAATTGCTGCATTTGTAAATTCCAAAAGCCAATATAAAGGAATAGTAGTGGTAAATAAAGCACTTGTGGGTTTAATCAATCCTTTTTTTTTTTTCTTTTACAATTCTCCTTTAAGGGGGCGTGGCAGGGGGTGTGTCCTATGCCTGCAAACTTTTGCTGATAGGTGTCCCTCATTCCCATCTGAAAAAGTTGGGAGGTATGTTAGTGTCAATGGTACCCACAAAGTGTCACGAACGTAATCGCTGCGATCCTGCCCGTCATTCCAAATTGCATCAAAGCACGGGACGCATTTGCGATGCCATTACTTCCTAACGGCACCCCAATCACGGTGCAGTTTTGCCATGATTGACGCACGATAAATTGCACTGCAATTGCGGCACTGCCGTCCAAACGAAGCTCCTGCTTCTGATTTTTGCCGCAGTTGCAGCGCAACAAAATCACACCGTGATTAGTGTGCTATTAAGAAGTAATGGCATCGGAAACACTCCCTGCGTTTTGCCGCGATTTGGAATCACGGGCAGAATCATCCGCCGTAATATTGTAGTCCCACTAAGTCACTGATCGCCGTCATTACTAGTAAAAACAGGAATATTAAAAAACAATCAATATTATTGGGATGTAGCAGAATACATATTGGCCTAAGGGCCGGTTCACACCACAAAAACCCACTCCAGATCCGTTCCAGGATGCGTTTCTGCATGCGCATTTTTAACACATTTTTTGGTGCGTTCTGGCGCATTTTTGACATGTTTCTGATGCATTCCAGATGCTTTTTTTTTTTCTTCTTCTTTTTTCCTGTTTTTTTTTTTTTCACTGTACTGGGGTCCGCTGTGATTTTGATGCGTTTTTGATGCTTTCCAGTGCCGTTTTTTATGCACTTTACTGCATTCCAGTACAGTCCAGTGCAGGAAAAATGCAGCATGTTCTACTTTTTTTGTTCTGGAACTGGAAAGCCCCGGTGTGAACTATGTCACATGAAACCATATAACCTATAAGCATGTGGTGTGAACTGGCCCTAAATTTATGAAGAAATTCGATTTTATTTCACATTTTTTTAATGTAAAAATTTTTTTTTTTTT
Source organism: Aquarana catesbeiana (assembly GCA_037953035.1). Classification (NCBI taxonomy): domain Eukaryota; kingdom Metazoa; phylum Chordata; class Amphibia; order Anura; family Ranidae; genus Aquarana; species Aquarana catesbeiana. Next base: position 86,254 of record JBBHAA010001626.1, on the reverse strand, counting down.
TATTTTTGTTTTTTATGTTTTATAGCAGGAAGTAAAAAATATTGTATTTTTTTTTTTTTTTTTTCAAAATTGTTTGTATTTTTTGGTTTATAGCGCAACAAAATGAAAAACGCAGTGGTGATTAAATACCACCCAAAAAAATAAGCTCTATGTGGGAAAAAAATTATATACATTTTATTTGGGTACAGCGTCGCACGACCGCGCAATTGTCAGTTAAAGTAACGCAGTGCCGTATCGCAAAAAATGGCCTGGTCGTGAAAGGGGTAAATCCTCCAGAGGTCAAGTGGTTAACTAGTAAATGCTCTGAGCTGTTTATTTTTATTTTTTTTTATTTTTTATTTTTTGTATTATTATTTTATTTTATTTTATTCATTATTTATTTTATTTTATTTTTATTATTTATTTTTGTGCAGTTTTTATACTTTCTCAGCTGTAAATTCTGGACGCTCGCCGCATTTTATTCTGACTATAATCTGTTATTGGCCATTAGCTTTCCCCACTTCCCCATTCCTGTCCGCTGACAGATTGCAGAGAGTTAATTGAACGTCGATTAAAGAATAATAAAAAGGATATTTATTCTACAAAGCGTCATTACAACCCAGTTACTAGTACTTAAAAAATAGTCAGAGAAAGATAAGAGCGATAAGAAAAACACACAGCTCTGTTTACAGAGCGCTGGAACTGAATCAGCCTACTTGTGAATTCCAATTCAGCACCTCGCACCTCGCACCTCGCACATGCTCCTACATTTAATGGCTTACCGTAAGGTTACAACAAAAAGGATTTGGCTGCCAAACAGGGACATTTAACCCGCAGCACATATTGTTTTTACAGGGACACAGAGGCACCAGTGACCTTGCCTGTTTTACAAATCCTTTTAATCCTTTCTCATACGTTTTCTTAAAGACAAATGAGCACATTTAATAAAATTTAGGAATTAAAAAAAAAAAAAAAATATATATATATATATATATATATACACAGTATCTCACAAAAGTGAGTACACCCCTCACTTCTCACATTTTTGTACATATTTTCTTCTATCTTTTCATGTGACAACACTGAAGAAATTACACTTTGCTACAATGTAAAGTAGTGAGTGTACAGCTTGTATAACAGTGTAAATTTGCTGCCCCCTCAAAATAACTCAACACACGCTGGCAACAAAAGTGAGTACACCCCTAAGTGAAAATGTCCAGATTGGGCCCAATTAGCCATTTTCTCTCCCCGGTGTCATGTGACTCGTTAGTGTTACACGGTCTCAGGTGTGAATGGGGAGCAGGTGTGTTCAATTTGGTGTTATCGCTCTCACTCTCTCATACTGGTCACTGGAAGTTCAACTATCCAGTATAGTGGTCAACGTAGTGTAGTGGACAGTATAGTGGTCAGTGTAGTGTAGTGGACAGTATAGTGTAGTAGTCAGTATTGTAGACACTATAGTGTAGTGGACAGTATAGTGGTCAGTGTAGTGTAGTGGACCGTATAGTGTAGTAGTCAGTATAGTAGACAAGTGTAGTGGACAGTATAGTGGTCAGTATAGTGGACAGTATAGTGCAGTGGACATTATAGTGGTCAGTGTAGTGTAGTGGACAGTATAGTGGTCAGTGTAGTGTAGTGGACAGTATAATGGTCAGTGTAGTGTAGTGGACAGTATAGTGGTCAGTGTAGTGTAGTGTACAGTATAGTGTAGTAGTCAGTATAGTAGACAGTATAGTGTAGTGGACAGTATAGTGGTCAGTATAGTGGACAGTATAGTGCAGTGGACATTATAGTGGTCAGTGTAGTATAATGGTCAGCAGGGGCGGACTGATAACTCATGGGGCCCCCGGGCAATAGGAGATTATGGGGCCCCCAGGCAATCAGAGATTATGGGGCCACACAGTATACACACACACAGTATACAATCACACAGTATACACATACATGTACACACAGTATACACAGACAGTTGTAAAAAAAAACAGATTTATACATACTGTCCCTGGTTTTACTGAGGCTGGCAACCCTGATGGGGCCCCCTAGTGGCCCAGGGCCCTTAGGCAGTGCCCGAGTGGCTCAATGGTCAGTCCGCCCCTGGTGGTCAGTGTAGTGGACAGTATAGTGGTCAGTGTAGTGGTCAGTATAGTGGTCAGTGTAGTGTAGTGGACAGTATAGTGGTCAGTGTAGTGGACAGAATAGTGGACAGTGTAGTTCAGTGTTCAGTATAGAAATCAGGTTGGTTAGTAATATTGTAGGAAGGGAAGGGACAGGACTCGGGGAGTGCTAAAAGTCTGCAAGTTAGGGGGCGCAAAATAGTTGCCTTGCCCCGGGCGCTGACAACGCACGCTACGCCACTGCTTCAACATGGCACCTCATGGCAAATAACTCTCCGAGGATCTGAAAAAAAATAATTGTTGCTCTACATAAGGATGGCCTAGGCCAGTGTTTCTCAACTCCAGTCCTTAAGGTGCCCCAACAGGTCATGTTTTCAGGCTCCCTATTATTTTGCACAGGTGATTTGATCAGTTTCGCTGCCTTAGGAATTATCACAGCCGTTTCATCTGAGGGAAATCCTGAAAACTTGACCTGTTGGGGCGCCTTGAGTACTAGAGTTGAGAAACACTGGACTAGGCTATAAGAAGATTGCCAAGACCCTGAAACTGAGCTGCAGCACGGTGGCCAAGACCATACAGCGGTTTAACAGGACAGGTTCTACTCAGAACAGGCCTCGCCATGGTCGACCAAAGAAGTTGAGTGCACGTGCTCAGCGTCATATCCAGAGGTTGTCTTTGGGAAATAGACATATGAGTGCTGCCAGCATTGCTGCAGAGGTTGAAGGGGTGGGGGAGTCAGCCTGTCAGTGCTCAGACCATACGCCGCACACTGCATCAAATTGATTTGTATGGCTGTCATCCCAGAAGGAAGCCTCTTCTACTGGAATACTGGAACCATGTCCTGTGGTCTGATGAGACCAAGATAAACTTATTTGGTTCAGATGGTGTCAAGCGTGTGTGGTGTCAACCAGGTGAGGAGTACAAAGACAAGTGTGTCTTCTCTACAGTCAAGCATGGTGGTGGGAGTGTCATGGTCTGGGGCTGCATGAGTGCTGCCGGCATTGGGGAGCTACAGTTCATTGAGGGAACCATGAATGCCAACATGTACTGTGACATACTGAAGCAGAGCATGATCCCCTCCCTTCGGAGACTGGGCCGCAGGGCAGTATTCCAACATGATAACGACCCGAAACACACCTCCAAGACGACCACTGCCTTGCTAAAGAAGCTGAGGGTAAAGGTGATGGACTGGCCAAGCATGTCTCCAGACCTAAACCCTATTGAGCATCTGTGGGGCATCCTCAAACGGAAGGTGGAGGAGTGCAAGATCTCTGACATCCACCAGCTCCGTGATGTGGTCATGGAAGAGTGGAAGAGGACTCCAGTGGTAACCTGTGAAGCTCTGGTGAACTCCATGCCCAAGAGGGTTAAGGCCGTGCTGGAAAATAATGGTGGCCACACAAAATATTGACACTTTGGGCCCACTTACTTACTTTTGTAATCTTCTCACAATCCACCCTGCAAAGTTTCAATACGTCACCGGCGCATGCCGGTGACGTATTGAAACTTTGCAGGGTGTCTGGCTGGGCAGAGTGTCAGGTGAACCACTACATACAGCAACCCCTACGGGGAGGCATGGCTACACAAGTTTTCTCCATTTCTCGCAGTGGTTCGCTGGAGTCCCAAAGCCTTAGAAATGGCTTTGTAACCCTTTCCAGACTGATATTTATTTTATTAATTTAATTCAGATACATACCATATTTATCGGCGTATAACACGCACTTTTTTCCCCTTAAAATCAGGGGAAAATCGCAGGTGCGTGTTATACGCCGATCCCCTGTGATCCCGAGCTGTCACATCTTCAAAATCGCCGACCGCGATTTGAAAATGGCGCCGCCGGCGCCGAAATACACAGAGCCGGTCCTTGGCTCTTCTCGGTGGCTCTCGTTCACTTTCGGCTCCACTCGTAGTCCCGAGCGGAGCTATCCGAACCTACTCGGCTAGGTTCCGTGTATTTCGGCACCGGCGGTGCCATTTTCAAATCGCGGTCGGCGATTTTGAAGCCAAGGATGGCAGGGATAGAGGATCGAAGGCTGCACTGACAAGGCTCCACTGGGGAAGGCTGCACTGACAAGGCTGCACTGGGGAAGGCTGCACTGACAAGGCTGCACTGGGGAAGGCTGCACTGACAAGGCTGCACTGGGAAAAGCTCCACTGACAAGGCTGCACTGGGGAAGGCTGCACTGACAAGGCTGCACTGGGGAAGGCTGCACTGACAAGGCTGCACTGGGGAAGGCTGCACTGACAAGGCTGCACTGGGAAAAGCTGCACTGACAAGGCTGCACTGGGGAAGGCTGCACTGACAAGGCTGCACTGGGGAAGGCTGCACTGACAAGGCTGCACTGGGGAAGGCTGCACTGACAAGGCTGCACTGACAAGGCTGCACTGACATGGCTGCACTGAAAAGGCTGCACTGACATGGCTGCACTGACAAGGCTGCACTGGGGAAAGGCTGCACTGAGAAGGCTGCAATGATGGGCATTTAAATGTAAGTTTTTTTCCCTTCAACTTCCCTCCTAAAAGTTTTTTTTTCCTTAAAATTCCCTCCTAAATTGGGGTGCGTGTTATACGCTGGTGCGTGTTATACGCCGATAAATACGGTATATAGCGCTGTCAATTTATGCAGCGCTTTACATGCACATTAGTTCCTGCCCCCAAGGAGCTTCCAATCTAAGGTCCCTATCTCACATTCATAGATATACAAACTAAGGCCAATATAGACAGGATCCAATTAACCTACCAGCATGTCTTTGGAGTGTGGGAGGAAACTCACGCAGGTGCAGGGAGAACCTGCAAACTCATCTATACTTGAATTTCTTTAGATCACGTCATGGTGTGTTGCTTTTTGAGATCTTTTAGCGCGCTTCACTTTGTCATCTATTTAAGTGATTTCTAGTTTCAACAGATCTTAAAGTAATCAGGCCTGGATGTGGCAAGTGAAATTTGGTTAATCACAGTTCATTCATGATTTAGCGGGGGGGGGGCAATTACTTTTTCACATAGGGCCAGGCAGGTTTGGACAGATTTTTTCCCTTAATAAATGAAATCATTTAAAAAACTGCATTTTGTATTTACTCTGGTTATGTTTGTGTAATATTAAAATATGTTTGATGATCTGAATCATTTAAAGTGGTGTTCCACCCAAAAAAAAAAAAAAAAAAACACGAATGTGCCTAAAAAAAATAAAAAAAAAACATTTGGAAAATTTTTTTTTTTTTACTCACCTCTAAATGGCTGTTGCTAGGGGGGTCCCTCGTAGTCTGCCTCTTTCAGTGCCTGGCCTGGTGACATCACTTCCCCTCGGTACAGGAAGGCCTCAGCTCTGCTCCCTCCCTCTTGTCAATCATCTGGGACCCATTACAGGTCCAGATGATTGAGCGGCCAATCACGGCGCGCGGCGCCGCTCGCGCATGCGCAGTGGGTGCCCGGCTGTGAAGCCACAGCCTGGCGCCCACAGTTGCAATGCCGGCGCCGCCGAACGGAGGGGGGAGACGAGCGGGGCTTCGATCCCCCGCATCGCTGGACCCTGGAACAGGTAAGTGTCCAATTAAAAGTCAGCAGCTGCAGTATTTGTAGCTGCTGACTTTTATTTATTTATTATTTTTAAATGGGAACTCCTCTTTAAGTGTGACAAATATAAAAAAATAATAATAATTAAGAAGGGGATAAATACTTTTTGTACAGCACTGTAACTGGTATATTAATTTAAGTGAGGTCCTTTGCACTATCAAAGTGAATGTATGATATAGTAATGGATAAATTGCAGCTGGATCTACAGTGTATTAGTGCCCTGAAATGGTATGGAATAAGTAAATGATCAGCGCAACTTAATACTATAAATAAATATTGATGATTTAGCACTGTGCGATAATCTGTGCAAAAACTGATAAAAAATGCGACGGTGCAAAAAAAAAAGCTAAAGATGCTGTGCAAAATTGCTAAGTGTAAATATGAGCCTGTGTTAAAATAAATCAATGCCAATGAACGCTCATGGCGCTGTGCAAAATACAAATATTAATTGGAAAAAAAAAATTAAATTGGAAAGAAAATAAATAGAAAAACAAAAAAATTGAGAACAAAAGATGAAATGATGCAGTTCATGGCAATATACCAGTTACAATTGCTAAAAAATGCGACTGTGCAAAAAAAAACGCTAAAGATGCTGTGCAAAATTGCTAAGTGTAAATATGAGCCTGTGTTAAAATAAATCAATGCCAATGAACGCTCATGGCGCTGTGCAAAATACAAATATTAATTGGAAAAAAAAAATTAAATTGGAAAGAAAATAAATAGAAAAACAAAAAAATTGAGAACAAAAGATGAAATGATGCAGTTCATGGCAATATACCAGTTACAATTGCTAAAAAATGCGACTGTGCAAAAAAAACCGCTAAAGATGCTGTGCAAAATTGCTAAGTGTAAATATGAGCCTGTGTTAAAATAAATCAATGCCAACGAACGCTCATGGCGCTGTGCAATATACAAATATGAAACTGTGCACATAAGATAATTACAGTGCAGGAAAGAATAATTGCGGTGCAGGAAAAAATATAAATATAAATATTAAAAATCCTATGCATATGCAATATATCAATGAGACACATGTAATATTTATATAAATTAATATAACAATAATCCGTATAATCTCTCTTTATCACACTGATAACATAACAAATAGTAGTGATGTAATGGGTCATAAAGTGAACCTCCCCCTAAGCCTAAGCCACCATCTAATACACAATACCTGGAGAGGGCCATCTACCATCATAACATCCTGAAAGGTCTCCAGCCATACTCATCTCCACTGCTTTTTACTATCCATATAGAGGTAAGAGTTTTAGTGAACACTGAATGATACACACGAAGAGTGAGACACCGGCGATTTTATTGAAGAGCACTTATTGAAGCACTGCCTGCACTTTGTTTAACCGTAGACTTGATCTACTTTCCCTTTATGACCCATTACATCACTACTATTTGTTATGTTAGCAGTGTGATAAAGAGAGATTATACGGATTATTGTTATATTAATTTATATATATTACATGTGTCTCATTGATATATTGCATATGCATAGGATTTTTATTATTTATATTTTTTCCTGCACCGCAATTATTCTTTCCTGCACTGTAATTATCTTATGTGCACAGTTTCATATTTGTATTTCGCACAGCGCCATTGGCATTGATTTATTTTAACACAGGCTCATATTTACACTTAGCAATTTTGCACAGCATCTTTAGCGTTTTTTTTTGCACAGTCGCATTTTTTAGCAGTTGTAACTGGTATATTGCCGTGAACTGCATCATTTCATCTTTTTTTTCTCAATTTTTTGTTTTTCTATTTATTTTCTTTCCAATTTAATTTTTTTTTTCCAATTAAAGCAGACTTCCAGGATTTTACTAATTAATCCGAAAGCTGCTTCCACCCCCCCTTCTAACCCCTATACCTGTAGAAGAAAGATCTGTATACTTTTCTATTTTCAGGCTGCTCAGGTCCGGGCACGTGAACTTCCCTGTGTCAGACAGCGCCTGCTACACTGCAGAGGAGAAAGCGATCCATCGACGGATGGAATGCCTGGGAGCCGTGACGTCACCCATAGGCTTACTATGGGGCATCCATTGTCGGCATAACCACCTCTACCCTAAATCTGCTGCTGGCTGACAGAGAGGAACCAATCAGGTGACCAGAACAGAGCCTGAAAAAAGTATATACATCTTTCTTACACAGGTTTCAGATCAAACCCAAGCTCATCGTTACTGGTGACAATGATCCCCATGACAAATAGAGAGGGTCAATCTCCCCGATGAGGAAACAGATAGCAAAAAAAACACAAGAGGTTCTAATCCCCACTATACAGTATCCAAAAAAAAAAAAAAGAAAATTGTTTTGGCTTTAGCTACACGCTTTAACTTTGCTAGCCATCATCATTGCACCATGTCGGTGTATCACAGTCTCTGACTGAACTAGGTGAAGAGCGTGACGTCACTGTCTTTCCTCTCCTCTTTGCATTCATTGAGAAAATGCAAAGTTATCTCTGATTGGTGCCCCTGCCCACAGGCCGACCTTCTCTGGTTAGATTGAAGCAGGGCAGATGCTTGGCACGGGGCTTGGAAGGTGGTGGAGATAACGGGAGGAGCAGTGTCTGCTATAGTGATTTCCAGCATCTAAAGCAGGGTTTCTTAATTAGGCTTCCTTCAGAGGTTGCTAGGGGTTCCTTGAGCAATGAAAAACGTCTGCCTCTCAGATAAGTTCCCACTGACACCATTGATCTTTTTAGCTATCTGTAAGGGAGGGGATACTTCCCAATGATCACATGTGTAAGGAGCGTTCTTCCCACTGACCATCACACTAATGTAGCACCCCCTTGTGTACATAGTTGGGATAGGTTAGGGAAATTTAGTGGGACTTAACTTTAGTCTGTTAAGTCAGTTCAACTGGGCGGGCTCAAGTGAAGTTCAGTGCAGTTAGTGGGCAGGCTCTACAGGCTGAGCCTCTGTCACCTCCCTCTGGCTTCTGGAAGCTTCTAGTAAGTTCCAGAACTTAGTGGGTGGAGGTATGCAGGTGAGAGCCTGAATATTCAAGGGATCGCTGTTAATCCCTAAGGATGGCCCAGAAGGTGGGGACATGGCCCTTAAATATTGTGGAGCCTGGCTATATGGGGGAGAATTCAGGATCCAGAGGCCTGTGCTGGGGGGGAGGGGGGTCCTTTCCTCCAGGCAGAAAGGAGTGAGAAGAGGGGAAGCTGAGAGGAACCCTCACCCCCTTTAGCCTCAGTCAGGCATGGCTGGGACACCCTGGAAGTACATGGAACCTGTTCAGCAGGAGGCCTGATCAAAAGTTACCATCCCTGTTAGAGGACACTAGGGAATGGGGAGGGGAGTGAGTAAACCTCTGTTTTGTTCATCACCCACAGTGGGAAGGGAGCCAGGTGCAAGACCAAGCTATCCATTCAAGAGGGATCTATTGCAGACCGTCACCCCCTGCTTGGGAAGATTTGCTGCTTAAAACACCAGTGCTGGGATCAGTGTTGGATTTTGTTGCCAGTCTGTAGTCTTGCTTAGCAACAGTTTGGAGTTGAACTAAGAAGACAGAGTAAGCGCAGTAGTCCTTAAATGTGTTCTTCAAGTCAGTTCTGGGCATCCCATACCTCCTTATATCCCATCCAAGTTGTCTACCCCAATAAACATCAAAAACAAAGCCCATGGACTGGTTTGCTTTACTTGCGTTTGCCGAAAATGTATGTTGCAGAAGAGGGGGACCCAAAATCCAGTGGCCCTTAAGGGGGTAGCTCTACACTAAGGTATCATGAGTTGTAGATACAGTAGTTTTTAGCAGGGGGTTCACTGAGACTGGAAAGTTATTTCAAGGGTTCCTCTGTGTCAAAAAGTTTGAGAAATTACAATCTAGAGCAGGGATATGCAATTAGCGGACCTCCAGCTGTTGCAAAACTATCCCATCATGCCTCTGCCTCTGGGTGTCATGCTTGTGGTTGTCAGAGTCTTGCTATGCCTCATGGGAATTGTAGTTCTGCAACAGCTGGAGGTCCACTAATTGCATATCCCTGATCTAGAGGGATCCCACACAGGTATGGTATATGCATAGTTACATTGGTCCAAGCTAGACCAATGTCATTTTGTAAAGCTACATAATGTTATGGAGGAGTGGGCACAGAAAACACGTAGTTTCTAAACTTGCCAGGTAATGGACAGCATAGTAGCTGCCTTCCTATTGCAAGAAAAAACAAGATAATTTGTGTTTGGTTAAGTTTTTAGTTGTATTTCTTGATCCTAGCTGCTAATCATATTTAAAAAAAAAAATAATTCAGAATTAGGTGTGATAATTATTCCACCTATATTTCTGTGAAAACATTGCTTTGTAAATATAAGTAATGTAATAATTAAATGAATATTACATTGCTACTCACCAGTTATGCTGCTGGGCCCCATTTTAGTTCTATAAGTGGCTTGAGTTATGTCCTCACACTGTAGAAGAAGACCTGGGTACAACGATCGCCCACCCTGCTTATCGGTCTACTAAGAATGGCTGATCTGTCCAAAAGCACACAGGTGATGACATATTATATTTTCTCTATTCAGTAACCATAGGGATGAATGTTTTATGCAGCTATATTGGTTCTCTATGCATATTGTATGTACTTTGCCCTCAGTGAACATATGTTAACAAACCTGAGATAAAGTCATTTACCTCGCCAAATCTAAAAAATACAGGACAGACTAGACTGGAGGGATGAACCAAGTGATGTGCGGAAAAAAAACAATCCAGTAAACAGTGCAAATCTGTTATTTTTTTTACAATGAATTTCCAATCTGGGTGTGCAGGTCTGAGTAATGAGCAGAGAATCGTGCAATTGGGACTTAGAGACGTCATGATTCTCAGTGAACTAAGTCTGCATTCATTTATCAAAGACAAAAAAAAAAGACAATTTACCCAACTAGTAAACTCATTTAGTAACTTCTGCTGGACAGACATACAGTGGAGATAAACACAAAAAAAGACTTATTAGGAGGGATTTACTAAAATAAGGGGATAGCTAGATACAGTACTCAGCATAAATGAGTACACTCCTTTATGAAAAGTAAGATTGTAATCAATATCTCAATGAACACAAGAACAATTTCAAAAATGTTGACAAAACTGAGTTTTATAGAACATTTATTTCATTAAATGAAAGGAAGGTTAATAATATAACTTAGATTACAAAATCTTCAGTTTTACTCAAATTAGTTGATGCTAAAATGAATGCACGCCACAACAAAAACTACTACAGCTAGTACTTTGTATGACCTCCATGATTTGTAAGGACAGTACCAAGTCTTCTAGGCATGGAATGAACAAGTTTACGACATATTGCAACATCGATCTTTTTCCATTCTTCAAGAACATCCTATTTTAGAGCATGGATACTCAATGGAGAGTGATGCTCAACTCATCTCTTCAGAATTCCCCATAGGTGTTCCCTGGATTGGGTTCAGATCAGGAGACATTTAGTACTTGGCCACTTAATCACTTTTACCCTAGTACGTGATCCTGCACTCCTGGGTCTGGGGCGTGCACGCGTGCTTCCAGCAACCCATTCCCACTGTGATTAGACACAGCAGGAACTGATCTGCGGATACGTCGGTCTCGATGTCCGCCGGCACCCGCGGATCATAATGCAGAGAGTCAGAACGGCGATCTGCTTATGTAAACAAGGCAGATCGCCATTCTGTCAGTAGGTAAGGCATGGATCCTGTGTTTCGGCAAAGCAGGGAACCATGCCTCCCCCTAGTAAAAGCACCTCCTGCACAGTCTGCATGTACACGGGGACGTGATTTAACCTGACCGATAGTAACCGACGTTTAAAACGTCTGTTTTGCCGCATTTGCGTTTAGAAGCATTTAAATAAAAAATAAAAAAATTATATATATAATATTATATATATATATATATATATATATATATATATATATATATATATATATATATATATATATATATTTATTTTTTTTCATTTTTGTTTTTGTTTTTGTTTTGCCGCATTCGCATTTAGAAGCAATTAAATTAAAAAAAAAAATTATAAAATTATATATATATATATATATATATATATATATATATATATATATATAAATATATATATATATATATATATATATATATATATATATATATATATATATATATATATATATATATATATATTTATTTATTTATTCAAAATAGCCAAAAATTAAAAACACCTGTAAACGCGTTACTGCGTTTAGAAATGTTTGGCGCTTGAAATGCCTGTAAACTCAGCTTCTTACATCTCAGCGTTCCAAAAAATGCTTCTCAACTGCCTAGAAACAACTGTAAACGGCCCTGTGTACATGTACTGATAGGATAACATAGAGGAGAGTTCAGGGGCAGTTGAAAAAAAACTCCCAACTGCTCCCAAACGTCCGTTTACCATCAGCAGTGTACATGAGGCCTAAGAAAACACATTGCTAGGCACACAGTTAACCCTTTGATCGGCCATGATGTTAACCCCTTCCCCACCAGTGTTATTAGTACAGTGACAGTGCATATTTTTAGCACTGATCACTGTATTAACGTCACTGGTCCCCGAAAAGTTTCAGTGTCCGATTTGTCCGCCGCAGTATCGCATTCCCACTAAAGTTGCTAATCTAAAAAAAAAAAAATTCCATAAATATGTCCCATAGGTTGTAGACGCTAAAACGAATCAATATATGCTTATTGCAATTTTTTTAACAAAAATATGTAGCAAATTATATATTGGCCTAAACTGATAAAGAAATTAGATTTTGTACATTTTTTTTTAATTGGATATGTATTATAGCAGAAAGTAAAAAACATTGTTTTTTTTTCAAAATTGTTGGTCTGTTTTTTTGTTTATAGCGCAATTTGTGGGGATAAAAAGGTCATGCCGCGCAATTGTCAGTTAAAATAACGCAGAGCCATATCGCAAAAAATACCCTGGTCAGGAAGGGGCGTAAATCTTCTAGAGCTGAAGTGGTTAAAAAAACAGAAAAACAGTGTATATATATATATAGATCTATATATATAGATCTATATATATATAGATCTATATATATATATCTATATATATATATAGATCTATATATATATATACAGTATATATATATTACGTTGTTATCTTAAATAATGACAAAATTATCACCAAATAAACAGACTCATAGCAGAATTTGAAAATTGCTCTGGTCCATAAGGGGTGAACGGGTCTGAGAGCCGAAGTGGATGTTGGTAAAAGTTAAGAAAATGGTGACTGCGGTTATCCTGAACAGAAAAATGTTTAAAGCCCAAATCCATCATGGGAAAAAAGTATAAAGCGGTCTACAGCATATTTTAAAAATCAAAAAGCATTTCCAGCTGCAATATTCACCCTCTGCAAACTTACTGATCCAGCTACCCAGTGATCCAGTGCCGGTCCTCTTTCAGGTTGAATGATGTCCAGTAGACATGTGCAATTCGTTTAGTTCTGAATTTGTTTTTTAATTTCTAATTTCCAAATTTCCAAATTTTGAATTTCCAAATTTTGAATTTCCAAATTTCCAAATTTCCAAATATCTGGGAAATTCGGAATTTCCGGAATTCGGAAATTTGAAAATTAGAAATTTCAGAAATTCGAAATTTCAGAGATTCTAAATTTCTGAAATTGGAAATTCGGAAACTGGAAATTCTAGGTTTTGGAAATTGGAAATTTCTGAAATTCCAATTTCCGGAAATTCAAAATTTTGGAAATTCGGAAAATGGAAATTTTGGAGATTTGGAAATTCGAAATTCAGAAATTGGAAATTCGAAATCCGGAAATTCGAAATATCAAAATTCGGAAATTCGAAATCCGGAAATTCGAAATATCAAAATTTGGAAATTCGAAATTCAGAAAATTGGAAATTTCAGAAATTCGAAATTTCGGAAATTCGAAAATCTGAATTTTCGGATTTCTGAATTAGCACAAAAACGAATGAAACGAAAATGAACGAATATTTTTTCCGTGCACATGTCTAATGTCCAGTGTTGTCAAACTCGCTTCCTATGAGCCCAAGGGCCACACCCTTACACTGAAATGCTGCGGAGGGTGACACCACATCATTATGCACCACATTATGGAGCCAATCTAGGATCAACCCACCACTGGAGGAAGAAGAGGATAAAGAGGACCTGTGATGTCCCAGCACGGTGTCCGGCGTGTACTGGAAAGCTCCCGATGCATACTAGCAATTGGGAGCTTTCCGATCATATGACCACTATGACAGCCAATTACAGCAGTCACGTGACCCAAATGCCCGCCTCCGTCTCCCAGCTTTTAGAACCCTCAAAGGGCCGGGAGGCGGTCAGCGAGAAAGAGTTAAAGTGAAACTAAACATTCTCGATCAACGTGAACTATTTTTAAACAATATGATGCTAAGTATTAGTAAATGGATAGGAAGGTGAATTATTTTTACTTGTTTGAAACCTTTCTACATTTCTTCAGTTGTTTCCTGGTTTCTGGCCTAGGCCAAATTGATGTCATACATCCCAGGAGTCTTCATGGGCATTTTGTTTCTTTCATCTGGAGGAGGGGAGGAGGGGCCTTCTCAGCTAAGCACAGCCTCCTGCCTGCATGCCTGAGCTAAGGGCAGATAGATTCCAGAAAGTAAACGTGAAACAAAGTGATTTCTCAACAAAATAAAGAATGGAGACATGGATGGATGGGGGAGTTTGCTTTGAATATTAAAAAAGAATGAAATGATGTTTTTAGCTTGTGGTGCTCAGATACAGTTCCACTTTGAACATTCCCGTCACTGATGAGAATTTTTATCAAGTATGACATCACAGTCTGGTGAATGAAGCCCCGAATGTTACATCAGCACCAGAATATCTGAATGGATGAACTTTAGTCTAGTGAGAAATTTGCCAACAGCTGTTTTTTGTTTACAAAGGGGCTTTGGGAGAGGGAGAGACCACTGCGGGTTACTACAAGCAGGAGTCAGGAGCACACGGGGGGGGGGGGGGGGGCTCTCAGCCTAAATTGGGAATCTTCTATAGTTAAACACTAGAGAGCATTTGAAATGGTGGATTTCAACACTTTAGCATTACAGCTAGACAGCGCATGCAGGGCAAATAACATCGCGGATTCATGAAAAAAGATGAGTTGGACATATCAGTGGTTTTGATTTTCTTTTATTTAAAAAAAAAAAAAAAAATTAGTTATTATTTTTTATTTTTATTTTTATTAAAGATGTGTTTGACATATCATTGGTCTATATTTTTTTTTATACATTTATTTATTTTTTTAACTATTTTTGTAATTTTTATTGAAAATGGGTTGGACATACACTATATTGTCAAAAGTATTGTGACGCCTGCCTTTACACGCACATGAACTTTAATGGCATCCCAGTCTTATGCCCCGTACACACGATCGGACATTCCGACAACAAAATCCCATGTTTTTTTTTTTTTCCAACGGATGTTAGCTCAAACTTGTCTTGCATACACACGGTCACACAAATCTTGTCGGAAATTCCGATCGCCAAGAATGCCGTGATGTACAATACGTAGCCGAGAAAAAGGAAGTTCAATAGCCAGTGCGGCTCCTTCTGCTTGATTCCGAGCATGCGTGGAATTTTGTGTGTCGGAATTGTGTACAACACGATCGGAATTTCCGACAACGGATTTTGTTGTCGGAAAATTTGAGAACCAGCTCTCAAATTTTTGCTGTCGGAAATTCCGACAACACATGTCCGAGGGAGCCTACACACGGTCGAAATTTCTGACAACAAGCTCACATGGAACATTTGTTGTCAGAAATTCCGACCGTGTGTACGCGGCATTAGGGTAACCACGCTCCAGGAGTCTGGAGCTTTGTGCGTCGGAATTGTGTACCAGATCTCAAATTGTGTGTGACGGAAATTCCTGATGGAAAATGTCCGATGGAGCCTACACACGGTCGGGATTTCGAACAACAAGCTCCTATCAAACATTTTCCGTCGGAAAATCCGACCGCGTGTACGGGGCAATACGGTATGTTGGCAAACAGGAACGACGCAATGGAACCGGCAACCACATTTTTTTATAAGTCAAGGCTTTTAAAACCTTAGTGTGTACACAGGCATCATCATCTCTATCACGGCTGCAATAAAATAGCTTGTAAAGTGCGGTACTTTATTATAATGTCCCCACACACAGAACACATAGTAAAGGTTTACACAGTTACGTGAGTTGACGGGGTTAAATAAAGACACAGGTCCATCCAGTTCAACGTGTGTGTCTGTGTGTATGTCATTCCCCATATCCCTGTACACTACATTCACTTAGAAACATCTAAAAGTTTCTTTTGAATTTATCTAGACTCCCTCGCTGACACCACTAACTGTAGAAGGGAGTTCCACATCCTCACCGCTCTAACAGTAAAGAACCCCTTATGCGGTTTTAAAACTGAACCACTTCTTGTCCAAATTTATTGTGCGGGTGCTTGTCTTTTATTAGAGACCTTTAAATAATTTTCTCCCAATGCTACAGTCACCGATCAATTGTGTATTTGTATATTGTGATCATATCCCCTCCTAACCGTCTCTTCTCCAGGGAGAATACGTTTAACCCCTTTGTGTCGAAGGGTAAAACACATGTTAAGGTGTTACTAAACCCAGGACTCTGCATTCACTATATCTGGTCTCCCACAGTACACAGAATGTGGAAATGCCATTATTTTAGTAAATATAAACTGCTAAATACCTTTTCTCATTAGCAGTATATAGCAGTCTTGTGACTTCTATCAGTGTCTGGTTAAAGATTGTAGGAGGAGTTGAGGCTGCAGGATAGACATGTGCACTGCTGAAAAATTCATTCATTTTCATTTCATTTGTTTGTTTTTTTTTTGTTTTGTTTTTTGGGGTCATTCGTTATGATCACAATCCGTAAATTCGTAAAATTCTAAAATTGGTAAATTCGAAAATCCGAAAGAAAATCCGAAAATTCAAAAGAACGAAAATCCGAAAATTTTAAATAATAACTAACAATAACTAACAGTGGAATTACAGTGGAACCTTGGATGACGAGCATAATCCGTTCCAGGAGAATGCTTGTAATCCAAAGCACTCGCATATCAAAGCGAGTTTCCCCATAGAAGTCAATGGAAACGAAGATAATTCGTTCCACATTGACTTCTATTGCATGCAATACCGTATGTGGCCAGAGGTGGGGGGGGGGCGCTGAAGAGACCCGGAAATACTTGGAGACAGCTCGGATGCACTCGGAAAGGCTTGGAAACACTCAGGAATAGAGTATTTCCAAGTGCTTCCGAGTATTTCCGAGTGCATCCGAACGGCGCCCCCTCACCTCTGGCCAAATGCGGTACTGCACACCGCAGAGGCTTGAATCCTGCTCGTATTGTGAGACAACACTCGCAAACCAAGCCAGGATTTAAAAACAATAATAGCTCCTATTGCGAAGCGCTCGTTAACCGCGTTACTCGCAACCCAAGGTATTACTGTATAGGTATTGAAATTTCCTTTTAAATTTGGCTGTTAGTGAACGTAACGAATACAAATTCATCCGCAGTTACGAATTATCCAAAATAACGAATGCCGCATCTAAACAAATGGAACGGAACAAATTAATAAAATAATATGAATACATTTTTTTATTATTATTGTTATTGTTATTTATTATTAATAATTTGTTACGTTCCAATTCGTTTAGATGCGGCATTCGTTATTTCGGATAATTCGTAACTTTGGATAAATTCATATTCGTTAAGTTCACTAACAGCCAAATTTGAAAGGAAATTCCAACACCTATAATTTAATAGTTATTTTTTTCAGATTTTCAAATTTTTGGGTTTTCGGATTTTCGAATTATCGAATATTTGGAAAAAATTGTTAAACGGGCTTTCGCTATTTCCGATGTTTCGGAATTAACGAATTTGTGGAAATTCGTTAAACTAATTTGTAACAAAACTAATTGCACATGTCTACTGCAGATCTGTCTGGACAGTGCTGATTGACCCTGTGCTGATCACATGCACTCTCCTAAGAAAAAATAAACTCTCTAGCAATACTCACCATACTGAGCATGTGCAGCCTGACTCCAAAGGCTCTGTACTTTCCAGACATGTTCTGGAGTCAGTGGAAGAAGAGGAGGATCTGTGCATAAAGGATCAAGCAGCCTTTTTACACAATGCAGAGGATTAACCCCTTAGGTTCCACAGTGAGTATAACAAGCATGCTTTACTGCATATACAGACTGATTTTACTGTTGTGGGTTTAGTAACACTTTAACCACTTCAGCCCCGGAAGATTTGGCTGCTCAAAGACCAGGCCATTTTTTGTGATACAGCACTGCATAGTTTTAGCTGACAATTGCGTGGTCGTGCGATGTTGTATCCAAACAAAATTGACGTCCTTTTTTTCTCACAAATAGAGCTTTCTTTTGGTGGTATTTGCTCATCTCTGCGGTTTTTATTTTTTGCGCTATAAACAAAAGAAGAGCGACAATTTCGATAAAACACAATATCTTTTACTTTTTCCTATAATAAATATCCCATATTTAAAAAAAAAAAAAACTAATTTTTTCCTCAGTTTAGGCCGATATGTATTCTTCTACATATTTTTGGTAAAAAGAAAAATCGCAACAAGCGCATATTGATTGGTTTGCGCAAAAGTTATAGCACCTACAAAATAGGGGATAGATTTATAGCATTTTTATTATTATTTTTTTTTTACTAGTAATGGCGGCGATCTGCAATTTTTATCGGGACTGCGATATTGTGGCGGACAAATTGGACACTTTTGGCACATTTTTGGGACCATCGACATTTATACAGCGATCAGTGCTATAAAAATGCACTGATTACTGTGTAAATGTCACTGGCAGGGAAGGGGTTAACAATAGGGGGCGATCAAGGGGTTAAATGTGTTCCCTATGTGTGTTCTAACTGTAGGGGGATGGGACTGACTAGGGGAAGAGAGAGATCGGTGTTCATACTTAGTATGAACACACAATCTCTCTCTTCTCCCCTTTGAGAACCGGGATTTGTATGTTTACACACACAGATCGCGGTTCTCGCTCTTTCACAAGCGATCGCAGGTGCCCGGCGGTCATCGCGCCCGCCGGGCACTCGCATCGGCCTCAGGCACACACTGCGGGTGCGCACGCCCCTGGTGGCCAAAAGGAAAAGCGACGTAAGGTAACGTCGATTTGCCCAGCCGAGCCAACCTGCCGCAGTAAAACTGCGGCGGCTGGTCCGGAAGTGGTTAAAGCGGAGTTCCGTCGAAAAGAAAAAATTAAGAGTCAGCAGCTACAAATACTGCAGCTGCTGATTTTTAATAATAGGACACTTACCTGTCCAGGGCGCCCGCGATGTTCTCACCCGAAGCTGATCTGTCCCTCGGCTCCGGGTGGAGGCGCCGCCATCTTCGGTAAGGGAATCAGGAAATGAAGCCTTACGGGTTGACAGCCCGGTTTCCTGCTGCGCATGCGCGAGTCACGCTGCGTGATCTCATTGGTCCCTGCTGTCTTCTGGCACCTGTGTGTCTCTCAGAAGACAGCGGGGGGACGGAGGAGGGGCCGGATATTACGCAGATCGGCGCGGAATCTGCGGCGATCTATCGCCGGAAGTGGGAGCAAATACCCGTATTATACAGGTATCTGACCCCCCCCCCCTCCCCCTGAAAGGTGCCAATTGTGACACCGGAGGGGGGGAAGGAACCGGAAAAGCGGAAGTTTCATTTTTGCGTGGAACTCCACATTAATACCTGAGCACAATTTTTCAACTTTGACATGTGTTAGTAAAACCTTATCACATATCATCACTACTACTTTGTGCATCCAGGTGGATTATTTCACTTTTTTTTTTTTCAGGATAAAATGGCTTTTTTTTATTTGGTGGTAAATGGTAATGGATATTTCTTGATTTTTTTTTTTTTATTATCAAAGGCAAACTGGCCCAAACTAGTAAAAAAAAAATATATATATATTTTTTTAATTTAGCTGTATATTTCTTGTTACGACCATAATCTACCCCGAAGAACAGCCCAAAATAAATTCTCCTTCCCCTGGCGATCGCAGCGATACCACAGATGTGTATGTTAGTTGTTGTTTGTACCCGTAGTACAGCCCAGAAACAATAGTGCGCATTTTGCTTCATTTTTTTCAATCTTACCTAAAAACACACTGACACTGATACTAATTTAAAAAATGCTGTTTAGGGCTGGTTCACACCACAAAAACGCACTCTAGATCTGTTGCGGATGCGTTTCTACACGTGCGTTTTTTAAACGTGTTTTTGACGCGTTCCAGTGCGTTTTTGATGCGTTTCCGGGTGCATTCCAAAGGCTTTTTTCTTCAGTTTTCCTGGGGTTTTTTTTTCACTGTACTGGGGTTGGGTGCATTTTTTATTCTTTTTTTATACGTTTCAGTGCATTCTGGTGAGTTTTCTATGTGTTTTACCACGTTAAAGTGCAGTCCAGTGCAGGAAAAATGCAGCACGTTCTTTCTACTTCATCTTCTGCAACTGGACCGTCCTGGAACTGACCACACTGGTGTGAACTATGCTATTGGAAACCATGTAACCTACTATCCATGTGTTTTTTATGCAGAAAAAAAAACCACACTGGACTGCATGCGGTGTGAACTGGCCCTTAAAAAAAAAATTCTGCCCAAAATATACTGACCCTGACCTTTTACTCTGACCTTGACGTTTGACCCTTATTTGACCCAAACACTAACCCTGGCACTGACCTAGATCAAACCTTGATCTAGGTATTTATTTCTTTATTTTTTCTTTTAGTTTTTATTATTATCAATATATATATATATATATATATATATATATATATATATATATATATATATATATATATATATATATATATATATATTTTTTTTTTTTTAACACAGTTTTTTTTTCTCTCTGCAAGGAGACAGAGAGAGATACAATGTATCTTTTCTCTCACAGAGAAAGAAACAAAGGGGCGGGCTTCACAGTGACTGATCACTGTGATAGCCAACCAGAGGCTGTCACAGCAATCGGGTGACCCGGAACCAGGGGTTTCGGGTCCCAAACGTCGATACGGGACCAGGCGCTCCCAACGAGACCTCGGTCTCTGTGCTGAGAGCGAGCTGTGCGGCGCGCTCCCAGCACAAAGACAGATACGCATATATGCGGCACCATGGAATAAAGCCCAGTCCAGTGGGGGCCACATATATGTCTAAGCCTTTGGAATGCACCCGGAAATGCATCAAAAACGCACTGGAACACGTCAAAAACACGTTTAAAAAAACGCACATGCAGAAACGCATCCGGAACAGATCTAGATTGCGTTTTTGTGGTGTGAACCAGCCCTAAACAGTATTTTTTAAATTGGTATCAGTGTCAGTGTGTTTTTAGGTAAGATTGGAATAAAAAAAGCAAAATGTGCACTATTATTTCTGGGCTGTACTACGGGTACAAACAACAACTAACATACACATCTGTGGTATCGCTGCGATCGCCAGGGGAGTGGCCAGACGGAAGCCACTCCTCAGTAAAAGGCACATGACAGCCCGCCTGGAGTTTGCCAAAAGGCACCTGAAGGATTCTCAGACCATGAGAAACAAAGTTCTCTAGTCTGATGAAACAAAGATTGAACTCTTTGGTCTAAATGGCAAGTGTCATGTCTGGAGGAAACCAGGCACTGCTCATCACCTGGCCAATACCATCCCTACAGTGAAGCATGGTGGTGGCAGCATCATGCTGTGAGGATGTTTTTCAGCGACAGGAGCTGGGAGACTAGTCAGGATCGAGGGACAGATGAAGTCAGCAATGTACAGAGACATCCTTCATGAAAACCTGCTCCAGAGCGCTCTGGACCTCAGACTGGGGTGAAGGTTCATCTTCCAACAGAGGACAAGGACCCTAAGCACACAGCCAAGATAACAAAGGAGTGGCTACAGGACAACGCTGTGAAAAGTCCTTGAGTTGCCCAGCCAGAGCCCAGACTTGAACCCGATTGAACATCTCTGGAGAGATCTGAAAATGGCTGTGCACCGACGCTTCCCATCCAACCTGATGGAGCTTGAGAGGTCCTGCAAAGAAGAATGGGAGACACTGCCCAAAAATAGTTGTGCCAAGCTTGTAGCATTATACTCAAAAAGACTTGAGGCTGTAACTGGTGCCAAAGGTGCTTCAACAAAGTATTGAGTAAGACCCCTTTCACACAGGCGGACCGTATGTCCGTTTTTCATCCATCCGTTTTCGGATGAAAAACGAACATACAGTTGCAATAAAAAATATGTGAACCCTTTTGGAATGATATGGATTTCTGCACAAATTGGTCATAAAATGTGATCTGATCTTCATCTAAGTCACAACAATAGACAATCACAGTCTGCTTAAACTAATAACACACAAAGAATTAAATGTTACCATGTTTTTATTGAACACACCATGTAAACATTCACAGTGCAGGTGGAAAAAGTATGTGAACCCTTGGATTTATTAACTGGTTGAACCTCCTTTGGCAGCAATAACTTCAACCAAACGTTTCCTGTAGTTGCAGATCAGACGTGCACAGCGCTCAGGAGTAGTTCTTGACCATTCCTCTTTACAGAACTGTTTTAGTTCAGCAATATTCTTGGGATGGCTGGTGTGAATCGCTTTCTTGAGGTCATGCCACAGCATCTTAATCGGGTTGAGGTCAGGACTCTGACTGGGCCACTCCAGAAGGCGTATTTTCTTCTGTTTAAGCCAATCTGTTGTTGATTTACTTCTACGCTTCTATGCTATACTTCTTAGATAATCACCTGAATGACTGCAACATACAGGGGTATACAATGTAATACTGACATATAATCACACACATAGGTTGGACTTGATGGACTTGTGTCTTTTTTCAACCTCACCTACTATGTAACTATGTAACTTTGGGTCGTTGTCCTGTTGCAACACCCATCTTCTTTTGAGCTTCAGCTGGTGGACAGGTGGCCTTAAGTTCTCCTGCAAAATGTCTTCATAAACTTGGGAATTAATTTTTCCTTCGATGATAGCAATCCGTCCAGGCCCTGACGCAGCAAAGCAGCCCCAAACCATGATGCCCCCACCACCATACTTCACAGTTGGGATGAGGATTTCATGTTGGTGTGCTGTGCCTCTTTTTCTCCACACAGTGTTGTGTGTTTCTTCCAAACAACTCAACTTTGGTTTCATCTGTCCACAGAATATTTTGCCAGTACTGCTGTGGAACATCCAGGTGCTCTTGTGCAAACTGTAAACATGCAACAATGTTTTTTTTGGACAGCAGTGGCTTCCTCTGTGGTATCCTCCCATGAAATCCATTCTTGTTTAGTGTTTTACATATCGTAGATTCGCTAACAGGGATGTTAGCATGTGCCAGAGACTTTTGTAAGTCTTTAGCTGACACTCTAGGATTCTTCTTTACCTCATTGAGCAGTCTGCGCTGTGCTCTTGCAGTCATCTTTACATGATGCCCACTCCTAGGGAGAGTAGCAGCAGTGCTGAACTTTCTCCATTTATAGACAATTTGTCTTACCATGGACTGATGAACAGCAAGGCTTTTGGAGATACTTTTATAACCCTTTCCAGCTTTATACAAGTCAACAATTCTTAATCGTAGGTCTTCTGAGAGCTCTTTTGTGCGAGGCATCATTCACATCAGGCAATGCTTCTTGTGAAAAGCAAACCCAGAACTGGTGTGTGTTTTTTATAGGGCAGGGCAGCTGTAACCAAAACCTCCAATCTCATCTCATTGATTGGACTCCAGTTGGCTGACATCTCACTCCAATTAGCTCTTGGAGATCTCATTAGTCTAGGGGTTCACATACTTTTTCCGCCTGCTCTGTGAATGTTTACATGGTGTGTTCAATAAAAACATGGTAACATTTAATTCTTTGTGTGTTATTCGTTTAAGGAGACTGTGATTGTCTATTGTTGTGACTTAGATGAAGATCAGATCACATTTTATGACCAATTTGTGCAGAAATCCATATCATTCCAAAAGGGTTCACATACTTTTTATTGCAACTGTACATGTATCCCTATGGGATAGCGGATGTCAGCGGATGAACATCCGCTGACATCCGATGACATCAGTCTCCGCTATGCTCAGTTTCTGATGACGGAGGAAAACCCTATTTTTCCATCCGTCTGCGGATTGGATCGGATGAAAACGGACAGGCGGTCCATTTTTATCCGATCCACCCCCATAGAGGAAAGTGGAGATCTGACCGGTCCGTTTCTGCGCAGTGTGCAGAGACAGAACTAGTCATCCGCCGGCTCAGCGAGGATCAACGGAGCGATCCCCGCTGAGCAAGCGGATCCCCAAAAACGGAACCTCCCGCGTGAAAGGGGCCTAAAGGCTGTGACTACTTATGTACATGGGATTTTTTTTTTTGTTTTTCTTTATTTTTTAATACATTTGCAAAGATTTCAAGCAAACTATTTTCACGTTGTCATTATGGGGTATTGTTTGTAAAATTGTGAGGAAAATATGAATTTAATCCATTTTGGAATAAGGCTGTGATATAACAAAATGTCTGTATCCCGGCCTTATGGAAGCGGGAGACACCCCCTTCGATCTTGTTGTGGTTTAAAAAAAAATAACTGATATATATGCTATGGAAAAAGGTATTGCAATTACGAATGGGTAAAGAGGAAAAATGTCATTCAAAAATGGAAATCATAGTCCCTTTTCGTATGTACCAGGGAGTATGGCTGTGTGCTTGTGGAGGGGGAGTTGGTGGGGGAGGGAAAAGAGAGAATCTAACCTTTTTTCTTTTTTGTCTTTGTGTTATTTTTTTTTTTTTTTTATAATGGTCTTATATATATATATATCGGATCAAAAAACAATTGATTTACGTAAGATATGTTCTGTGATACGCATGCAACAAAAATGTTTTTGTTTATATGTATAATAATTGTTTCAAAATAAAATATAGAATTTAAAAAAAAAAAAAAGGGATGTGGAAAAAGCGCTGTGAATACTTTCCGGATGCACTGTTTTTATCTCTTGAGTCAAAACCCTTTTTAATGCTTGATAATAGTCTGCTGGCCTTGCTTGCTGCAGCTTGGCATTGAATGCTATTGCTGAGTTTGTTATCAACTAGGAACCTCAGATGCTTTTTCCATCCTTGGTTTATTTTTTCGTATGCCCTCTCTATAAAAAAAAAGAAAAAGAAACATTTTTTCTTCTAAATTGTGAACTGAATCATGCAAATAAATGAGCAGCAAAACCATGGACAAGGTATAGTATGCATAGCAATGTACAATAATACAAGTAGATGGATGTGATGGATACAAATTTGTATTATGCATAATGCATAATGTAAAAGGTAAAGACCAGCATATTAAACTGTAACCATCGTGACATTTACAGACGCTACCATCTATAAATTCAATAAACCGGGAGAACAATAAACTGTCCATCACTGCTCTCAGAGGAAAACCCCAACAATAGGCATTACCGTAATGTAGATTTTATATTCCACACAATGCAACAAATTCATTCATATAAGGGAGCATTATATAGTCTTAGGTTAGTCATCCCTCAGTACCAAACAATGTCATGCTCATAACCTTGGTCTTCTTTGATTGTAATTCATATCTCCATGTTTAGACCCACTCCAACAGGCATTGACGGAAACTTGTACAGCATTTAATGGAAATGTGAAGAGGATTGTCAATAGGGTTGATTTAATAAAGGCAAATAGGCTGCTCCCTTTGCAGAGGAATTTTCACTTAGCTTTGTGAATGAGGTGCTGACGTCCATCATTCAATCACGTGCAACCAAAAAAAAAAAAAAAAACAGTATTTTTTATTTTCTTGATTGGGTTTTCTTTGCAAGTGAATTTTCACCTCTTCACTGGTTTCCAAAGTGAACAGCCTGTTTTGTCTTTAGTAAATCAACCTCAATGAAAGCATATTTTTAAATATTAATGCTGCCTTTGCCTTTTCATGTCAGGACTTTGCCATTTTTAGGTAATGTCCATCCTCCCCCAGCACCCAGCTAAAGTTTTATACTCACCTCTCCAATAGGGATCGACCGATTATCGGCACCGCCGAAAACCGGCAGCCGATATTCACTTTTTTGCAACTATCAGTATCGGTCACAAACGTACCCGATATTACCGATATTGCTTCAAGGGGTTTTACCGGGGTGATGCCTGCAGCTGCAGGCATCACCCCGGTACTGTTCTTTAGAGCGGACATAATAACAACCGATGTGGCTCAGCAGCCGCTCGAATATTACAAGTAGTGGGAGGGGACCCCCCCCCCTCCTCCCGCCGCTCGCCCAGGCTTTCCCGTCCCACTGGGAGGCCCGAGCAACCGCCAAGGATGTCCACTTACTGGCCAAAGACCCGAACAAAGATGATGCTTCGTTCAGGTCTCGGATCTAGTAACTCGGAAGCGATGTCATGACATCACTTCATGGATTACTGGCATCTTAAAGTGGAGTTCCACCCAAAAGTGGAACTTCCGCTCATCGGATTCCTCCCCCCCTCCGATGTCACAGTTGGCACCTTTCAGGGGGGAGGGTGGTGCAGATACCTGTATATTACAGGTATTTGCACCCACTTCCGGCATAGATAGCCGCAGAATCTGCGGTTATTTACGCCACTTCCTGTCCCCCCCCTCCCCGCTGTCTGCTGGGAAACACACAGGTCCCAGAGACAGCAGGGACCATCCGTATTGCGCTGCGCGACTCGCGCATGTGCAGTAGGGAACCGGGAAGTGAAGGCGCAAGCCTTCACTTCCTGATTCCCTTAGCGAAGATGGAGGCGGCAGCACCCGAGGACCGAGAGACGGTTCGGCCTCGGGTGCCAACATCGCGGGCGCCCTGGACAAGTGAGTGTCCATGTTTTAAAAGTCAGCAGCTGCAGTATTTGTAGCTGCTGACTTTTAAAAAAAAAAATTTCGGCGGCGCTCCGCTTTAAAGGTGCCAGTTTGAAAAACTAGAAAGTATTCAAAAACGCCAATCTTGACGTTTTTAATACTTTTAAGTGCAGAGGAGGGGTTTGGGGTCTTATAGACCTCCGATCCCTCCATAAAAAGAGTACCTGTCACTGCTTATTACTGTCACAAGGGATGTTTACCTTCCTTGTGACAGCAATAACAGTGATAAAAAAAAAATGTAAAAGGACGGTGTAAAAATTAAAATGTTAAATGCACAGAATATCGGCAGAGAATATTGGCTATCGGCCTGAGAGGTGGCCGAAATATCGGTATCGTATCGGCACCAAAAAAACGATATCGGTCAATCCCTACTCTCCAATCCTGCTGCCAGATCTACATTGTGCTCCCCATGAGGAGCTACACAACAGGTACTGCAAACTCTCCCAGCCAGTCTCTTGCTTCTTCTGTGCAAGTCAACCGTTAAAAACCCTCTAACCCAGTGGTCTCCAAACTGCGACCCTTTGCATTCTTTTATCTGGCCCTTGGGGCACTATTTACCAACAATGGGACATAGTTACCCCCCACTGACACAGATGAAGGGGCAGAATTCCTCCCAATGACGCCAACGATAGAAAGTTATTCCTCCCACTGACACCAAAGATGGGGCATTGTTTATTACCACTGACATCAGGACCTTTTCAGCTCCTAATGGCCACAGTCTGCCCCCCCACCTTAAGTCTAAAGGACACTAAACTGGCCATTTGATTAGAAAGTTTGGAGACCGCTGCTCTAACTCATAGTGTATTATCTAAGTGGAACCATTATGGAGAAGAAACTCCATTTGTTGTTGCCACCATCCCGATTACAGTATATATAGAGAAATAAGTACCCCCCCCCGGTACAAAGGGACTTTGAGGGCGAACTTTTTGAAGACACAATACTTTCCAAAAGAAGATAAAAAAATGTATTTAATAAAAACAGTATAACGGTCAGAGATAACAACCGTGCACAAAGTGATACATAATATCCGTATATAGTATATAAGGAAAGAGCACTTCTCCTATATCCCAACGCGTTTCAGGAGATTCCCTTCTTCAGGGCCATGAAGGAGACAATAGTTGGAGATGCTTATATAACTCATAGTGTAGATCAGTGTTTCTCAACCTATTTTCAGTCAAGGCACTCTTTAAAATTATGTACAACCTCACGGAAACCCCAATCTAAGATGTAATGCAGCATCCAGCCAGCATTAGAGGTGATGCAATATACGTTTGTAGACTGGTACTGACTAGAGTTTCACTTCTCCCTCAGTTCCCCTTATTCAGATAATACAACCCCAGTGCTGATGGAGAGGGGAAGGGGAGGGGCAGACAAGGATGTCCTCAGGCACCCGATGTCCTACCGTCAACCTATGATGTTATCGTGTGTTAGGAAGCTGGCAGCTGGTCCCTATGGTGCCCAAAGTTGTGATGCTAAACAATAAAAACCTGAGGCTTTGTGTAACAAAGAAAGGCAGGCTTCCTCCAACTGCATGTAGGCAGGTGCAGTTAGCTAGTCTGCCACTAGGTGGCCCTGTGACAGAATAGTGTCTGGTTACAGCAGACAGTGTTATCAGGTGCTAGGCCCCTTTTAGGTAGAGCCCCCCTGCAGTGGCGTCATATGTGGGGCAGTACCCATATATAAGTTAGGTTGGGAGGAGCCCTAGTGCAGATGGGGCCAAGTACTCCACACCTAGGCAGATATAGTGAACATAGCTAAGGCCCTATTCAGGGCAGAAGCCCTAGGAGAGAAGTACAATTATAGCCAATCCTGAAGACCCCTCTTACATGCTGGCTTATTGACAAATTTTTGGCAATTTGAGGCAATTTTTAGGCATTTTGCCAAGGCACCTCTGAGGAACTCAGAAGACACCCCCAACGTGAAAAAGGCTGGTTTAGATACTCTAGTTTATTGTGTAGATCCAGAGGAAGGCACAAAAACCCCAAAATGAACTTTACAGGTAAAAAGATTCTCCCTGACCTCCAAAGGTAATCGATTCACTTCTCGGATCAATATTTTACTGTTTTGTTTTTCATTATGTGTAGCTACTCATATTTTATACTTTTGGAAATGCCTCTAACCTTCTTTGAGAGACAATCTACTGCTAGATCTAGCTCCTTTGAAAGGCTATTCTCATTTTTTTTTGTTTTGTTTTAATACATTTTTATTGAACAAGCTTTCAATAATTTGAGTACAAAAGCGTACATAAATGTCAATCATACAAGAGAGCACATCTTGACATAGGGCACAAAACGATAGTACAGATATGAGAACATCAAATTACCTCTCATCATTATGCTGCATGTAACCCCAGCTGCAACATAAGTGATGAGCATTCTTTTTCAGAGGGGGCTCTATATATTTTAGATTCACTATATCACCAAAAGTATTGGGACGCCTGCCTTATCAACCTCAGCCTCGACTCCAAACAGGCCACACCCCCAACAAGTTTCAGTCCACCCCCCGGAGCTTTGTCATGGGGATCACTTACCCCATCTAGGTGGTGGGCGGTGGGCAGCGGCTCCCGTGTCCTTTCCTCAATCAAGGCGGCTTCTGCCATGCATCTCCTATCTCCTCCTAGGCGTCCAATAGGATCGCCTGTCCTTTCAGCCATTTGGGTAATGGGTCTGAAGACCTGCTTCCTGATTGGCCAAGAGGAAGATCAGTGTGGCAATAGCAAATATTCTTTCGCTATTGTCAGACAACTGGGTGGGCTCGGAGCACAGTGCAGTGAGGTCAGGCACTGGTGTGGATAAGAAGGTCTGACTCGCAGTCTCCGTTCTAATTCATCCCAAAGGTATTCTATCGGGTTGAGGTCAGGACTCTGTACAGGCCAGTCAAGTTCTTCCACCCCAAACTTGGTCATCCATGTCTTTATGGACCTTGCTTCGTGCACTGGTCCAAATCATTTGGTGGAGGGGGGATTATGGTGTGGGGGTTGTTTTTCAGGGTTTGGGCTTGGCCCCTTAGTTCCAATGAAGGGAACTCTTAAGGCCTCTTTCAGACGAACGATCTGTTCAGGTCTGCCTGTCAGTTTTTTAGGCGGACCTGAACGGACCCTCCATAGACCTCTATGGAGCGTTGGATGTCAGCGGTGACACGTCCGTTGACATCCGACCCGCTCCGATCCGAAAAAGTGTAACGGAGGAAAACCCTACTTTTCCATCCGTTTTCGGATCGGATCGGATGACGACGGACTCTACGGTCCGTCATCATCCGATCCCCCATAGGGGAGAGCGGCACTGTGACAGGTCCGTCGCTGCACAGTGTGCAGAGACAGACCTGTCATCTGCCTGCTCAGCAGGGATCCACGGAGTGATCCCCGCTTAGCAAGCTGATGTTCACGGGGCGGATCATCTCGGATCCGTCCCGTGTGAAGGAGCCCTAAGGCGTCAGCATACCAAGACATTTTGGACTATTTCATGCTCCCAACTTTGTGGGAACAGTTTGGGGATGGCCCCTTCCTGTTCCAACATGACTGATCACCAGTGCACAAAGCAAGGTCCATAAAGACATGGATGAGCGAGTTTGGGGTGGAGGAACCTGACTGGCCTGCACAGAGTCCTGACCTCAACCCGACAGAACACCTTTGGGATAAATTAGAGTGGGGACTGTGAGCCAGGCCTTCTTGTCCAACATCAGTACCTGACCTCACAAATGCGCTTCTGAAAGAATGGTTAAACATTCCCATAGACACACTCCTAACCCCCCCCCTCCACACAGCAACAGCTGAGGCTGTCAGTCACTGGCTTTACCCTGCAAGGTTAAGGCTGGCCATACATGGGTCGAATTTCGAAAGAATTTTCTTTTGAAAATCTGAAATTTGTGCGTTTTGTGATCCGATGGTGCCACCATTGATTTCGAAATTCGGCCAACCAAGCCTTCAATTTCACCTCCTGTTGCTACAGAAAAGAATTTTCGTGGCTGGGAATCTTCTTTTCTTTCCGGGAACTTTCTTTTCTTGCACATGCGCATTTCTTTTTTGATAACATTTCTCGCACGATTCTCCAATCATTGATTAGAAAATCGTTTGTTTTTCCAAAAATTTTCCAACGTGCCCGATTACTCAAATCCGATGGCCGCACGAAAACCGTCTGTTGCTGCAGCCCCACTAATGGTGCGAAATACGAACGAAAATTCCTAGATAAGATTTTCGAAAGAAAATTCTATCAAAATTCGACCCGTGTATGGCCTTGCAAAGTCATATTGTGCTAGTATACAGCGCATACTAGCACATTATGTTAAACGTACCTTAAATTCCGGCACCAAGATGTCAGACCTGCAGGCGCTCCCATCTTCACCCGTCTTGCTTCTGGGTTCGCGGACTCCGGCTCTGTGACTGGCCGGAGCCGCGATGACGTCACTCCTGTGCATGTGCGCGGGAGCCGCCGTTTACGGCACAGGACTCTGAAGGAACGGCATGGGTATGCGCATGCACTGGTGATGTCACTAGCTGCATGTACAGCAAATATCTCCTAAACGGTGCACATTTAGGAGAGATTTACACTACCTATAGGTAAGCCTTATTATAGTCTTATCTGTAGGTAAAAGTTTACTTCCACTTTAAATGCTCTCCAGCTACAGGAACCTCGACAGGCCAAATGGGAAACTCATCACAGCAAGTGAACGACACCATCGGCATGTTATATATACAAAACATTACCAACACAATTGGACACGTGTTCTGTACGTGATTTTAGCTCCAAAATGCATAATGGTACATTTATCCACACCGAACGTTATTAGCCATGTGATTGCCAAATTAACCAAGTCAGCTTGTAGGTGAGAGACATCATATAAAGATTGTGCCTGGGTTTTGTGTCATCTACAAACACAGAAATGGAACTTTTAATCCCAATTATATCCTTTGTAAACAAGCTAAATGCCAAGCTAGACTCCTATTCATTCCAAATTACAGAGAATGAAGAAAGGACACTGATGCCGCGTACACACGGTCGGACTTTTCGTCTACAAAAGTCCAACGGACGCTGACGGACTAAAGCTGGCTGGTAATCCGATCGTGTGTGGGCTTCTCCGGACTTTCAACGGACTTTTTCAGCCTCAAATCCGACGGACTTTAGATTTGAAACATGCTTCAAATCTTTCCGACAGACTCGAGTCTGGTCGAAAAATCCGCTCGTCTGTATGCTAGTCCGACGGACAAAAACCCACGCTAGGGCAGCTATTGGCTACTGGCTATCAACTTCCTTATTTTAGTCCGGTGTACGTCATCACGTAAGAATTCGACGGACTTTTGTGTGATCGTGTGTAGGCAAGTCTGTTCGTTAGAAAGTCCGCCGCAAGTCCGCCGCAAGTCCGTCGAAAGTCTGTCGGACAGGCTGTCGGACTTTTGTAGCTGAAAAGTCCGACCGTGTGTACGCGGCATGAGTCATGTACTTCATGGGAGAGATTTACTAAAACCGGAGAGTGCAAAATCTGCCGCAGCTCTGCATGGAAACGAATCCACTTCCAGGGTTTACTGTCAGTTATGCCGCGTACACACGGGCGGACTTTTCGACCGGACTGGTGCGACGGTCTTTTGACAGACGTCCGACTGACTTTTGACAGACTTCCGACTGACTTTTGACAGACTTCCGACTGACTTTTGACAGACTTCCAACTGACTTTTGACAGACTTCCAACTGACTTTTGACAGACTTCCGACTGACTTTTGACAGACTTCCGATTGACTTTTGACAGACTTCCAACTGACTTTTGATGGACTTCCAACTGACTTTTGACAGACTTCCAACTGACTTTTGACGGACTTCCGACTGACTTTTGACGGACTTCCGACTGACTTTTGACGGACTTCCGACTGACTTTTGACGGACTTCCGACTGACTTTTGACAGACTTCCGACTGACTTTTGACGGACTTCCGACTGACTTTTGACGGACTTCCGACTGACTTTTGACAGACTTCCGACTGACTTTTGACGGACTTCCAACTGACTTTTGACAGACTTCCGACTGACTTTTGACAGACTTCCGACGGACTTTTGACGGACTTCCGACGGACTTTTGACGGACTTCCAACTGACTTTTGACGGACTTCCGACTGACTTTTGACAGACTTCCGACTGACTTTTGACGGACTTCCGACTGACTTTTGACGGACTTCCGACTAACTTTTGACAGACTTCCAACTGACTTTTGACAGACTTCCGACTGACTTTTGACGGACTTCCGACTGACTTTTGACGGACTTCCGACTGACTTTTGACGGACTTCCGACTGACTTTTGACGGACTTCCGACTGACTTTTGACAGACTTCCGACTGACTTTTGACAGACTTCCGACTGACTTTTGACAGACTTCCGACTGACTTTTGACAGACTTCCGACTGACTTTTGACAGACTTCCGACTGACTTTTGACAGACTTCCGACAGACTTTTGACGGACTTCCGACGGACTTTTGACGGACTTCCAACTGACTTTTGACGGACTTCCGACTGACTTTTGACAGACTTCCGACTGACTTTTGACGGACTTCCGACTAACTTTTGACGGACTTCCGACTGACTTTTGACAGACTTCCGACTGACTTTTGACAGACTTCCGACTGACTTTTGACGGACTTCCGACGGACTTTTGACGGACTTCCAACTGACTTTTGACGGACTTCCGACGGACTTTCTGAATGAACGGACTTGCCTACACACGATCAACCAAAGTCGGACGGATTCGTACGTGATGACGTACGACCGGACTAAAATAAGGAAGTTCACAGCCAGTAGCCAATAGCTGCCCTAGCGTCGTTTTTTCGTCCGTCGGACTAGCATACAGACGAGCGGATTTTTCGACCGGACTCGACTCCGTGGGAAAAATTTGAAACGTGTTTTATTTCTAGGTCCGTCTGACTTTTGTGGAGCCCACACACGATTGAATTGTCCGACGGAGTCCGGTCCGCCAGACCAAGTCTGCCGGAAAGTCCGCTCGTGTGCACGCAGCATTGGAAGCGGATCGGCTACCATGCAGAGCTGCACCAGATTCTGAGTGCTTCAGTTATAGTAAATCTCCCCCCAAGGTGACTTTGGCAACATCAGTAATCTCTTCACTTAAAGCGGAAGTAAACCCATCCATTGAACCATTTCAAAAAAAAGTTACATTTCCGGCACATGCCAGGAATGTAACACTCCCATTGGTTGTGCTCTCAACCAAACTGTCAAACCATCCAATGGCTGGTGTCATAAAGGATCACATGTGCAGCATCATGGCAGTTATAAATCAAACAGAGGCCAAGATGGCAGCTTCCTTGGCTGAAAAAGATAGGAGGGTTTACTTCCACTTTAAGAAGACCTTTACCAGGGGTGGCTGGTGCTCAACATTTTTTTTGGGGGGGGGGGGGGCACAAACAAACTAAAAAATTCTGAAAAATACTGAAAAAAAAACCATCAATTGCAGCCTCACTGTGCCCATCAAATGCACACCTCCCAACACTTTGAGATGGGAATGAGGGACATCTACTGGCAAATGTATGTAGGCATAGGACACGCCCCCTGCCACACCCCCTTAACCACTTGCCGACCGGGCCATAGTCGAAAGACGTCTGCAGCGCGGTCGGCTAGTTCTGGGTGGACGTCCATGGACGTCCTCCCAGAATACTGCTCTCGCGCGCCCCCTGGGGCGCGCACCCGAGAACTTCCGTGACCGCCGGGTCCATAGGACCCGGCGCATCACGGATCACGGTAAACGGCCGCTAATCGCGGCCGTTTACCATGTGATCGCTCCGTCAAATGACGGAGCGATCACATGTCAACAGACCGGCGTCATGTCATGACGCCGGTTCATCCCTCCCCTCTGTGTACCGATCGGTACAGTGTGAGAGGAGAGGGGGAGGGATCGGATGGCAGCACCGCTGTGGGCTGCATGTGTAGTGCCCACAGCGGTGCTCAGTGACAATTGCTGTCACATCCATCCATCCCTCCATGCTCAGCCATCCCTGCAATACTCTGCATAATACTCTGCATTATGCCGCGTACACACGGTCGGACTTTTCGTCTACAAAAGTCCAACGGACGCCGACGGACTAAAGCTGGCTGGTAATCCGATCGTGTGTGGGCTTCTCCGGACTTTCAGCAGACTTTTTCAGCCTCAAATCCGACGGACTTTAGATTTGAAACATGCTTCAAATCTTTACGTCGTAACTACGACGGACCCCGAAATCCGCTCGTCTGTGTGCTAGTCCGACGGACAAAAACCCATGCTAGGGCAGCTATTGGCTACTGGCTATGAACTTCCTTATTTTAGTCCGGTGTACGTCATCACGTACGAATCCGTCGGACTTTTGTGTGGTCGTGTGTAGGCAAGTCCGTTCGTTAGAAAGTCTGCTGCAAGTCCGCCGAAAGTCCGCCGGAAGTCTGTCGGACAGGCTGTCGGACTTTTGTAGACGAAAAGTCCGACCGTGTGTACGCGGCATAATACTCTGCATAATACCCTGCAATACTCTGCATAATAGCCTGCAATACTCTGCATAATACCCTGCAATACTCTGCATAATAGCCTGCAATACTCTGCATAATACTCTGCATAATACCCTGCAATACTCTGCATAATAGCCTGCAATACTCTGCATAATACTCTGCATAATACCCTGCAATACTCTACATAATACCCTGCAATACTCTGCATAATACTCTGCATAATACTCTGCATAATACTCTGCATAATACCCTGCAATACTCTGCATAATACCCTGCAATACTCTGCATAATACCCTGCAATACTCTGCATAATACTCTGCATAATACTCTGCATAATAGCCTGCAATACTCTGCATAATAGCCTGCAATACTCTGCATAATACCCTGCAATACTCTGGATAATAGCCTGCAATACTCTGCATAATAGCCTGCATAATACCCTGCAATACTCTGCATAATACCCTGCAATACTCTGCATAATACCCCGCACTACTCTGCAATATACCCGGCACTACCCTGCAATATACCCTGCAATACTCTGCAATACTCTGCAATTTTTAACCAGTTCCCGCCCACAGTCATATGACGTCCTTGACTTTGAGCGGGGATATCTGAATGATGGGTGCAGCTACAGGCATCATTCAGATATCAGCTTTTTCAGCCGGCGATTTCCTACACCATAAGAATGATCATAGCAGCTGTTCCACTGCTTGATCGTTCTTATGGGAGGCGAGAGGGGACCCCCCCCCTTCCCGCCACCCTCCGGTGCTTCTACCGACTCACCGCTAGATCGAAGCCAATATCTTTTTTTTTTTTGGTTTTTTTTCAGGCTTCCCAGCCTAGAGGTGAGATGTGGGGTCTTATTGACCCCATATCTCACTGTAAAGAGGACCTGTCATGCCATATTCCTATTACAAGGATGTTTACATTCCTTGTAATAGAAATAAAAGTGATCAAAAAATTTTTTTGGGGGAAAAAAGTGTCAAACTAAAATAAATAAAGTAAAATAAACAATAAAAAAAAAAAAAAAAAATTTAAAGTGCCCCTGTCCGTGTGCTCACATGCAGAAGCGAACACTTACGTAAGTCCCGCCCACATATGAAAACAGTGTTCAAACCACACATATGAGGTATCACTGCGAACGTTGGAGCGAGAGCAATAATTTTGGCCCTAGACCTCCTCTGTAACTCAAAACATATAACCAGTAAAAAATTTTAAAGCGTCACCTATGGAGATTTTTAAGTAGCGATGTTTGGCACCATTCCACGAGCCTGTGCAATTTTGAAGGGTGACATGTTAGGTATCTATTTACTCGGCGTAACTTCATCTTTCACATTATGCAAAAACATTGGGCTAACTTTACTGTTTTGTTTTTTTTTTAAAGCACAAAACTGTTTTTTTTCCCCAAAAAACGCGTTCGAAAAATTGCTGCGCAAATACCGTGTGAGATAAAAAGTTGCAACAACCGCCATTGTATTCTCTAGGGTCTTTGCTAAAAAAATATATATAATGTTTTGGGGTTCTATGTAATTTTCTAGCAAATAAATGATGATTTTTACATGTAGGAGAGAAATGTCAGAATTGGCCTGGGTGCTCCAGAACGCCTGAAGGTGCTCCCCTGCATGTTGGGCCTCTGTATGTGGCCACGCTGTGTAAAAGTCTCACACATGTGGTATCGCCATACTCGGGAGTAATAGCAGAATGTGTTTTGGGGTGTCATTTGTTGTATGCATATGCTGTGTGTGAGAAATAACCTTCTAATATGACAATTTTGTGAAAAAAAAAAAAGAAAAAAAAAAAATCTTGATTTTGCAAAGAATTGTGGGAAAAGATGACAATTTCAAAAAAACTCACCATGCATCTTTTCAAATACCTTGGAATGTCTTATTTGCAAATAGGGGTCATTTGGGGGGTATTTGTACTTTTCTGGCATGTTAGGGTCTCAAGAAATTTGATAGGCCGTCAGTACTTCAGGTGTGATCAATTTTCAGACATTCGCACCATAGCTTTTGGACTCTCTAACATTCACAAAGACCAAATAATATACACCAAGTTGTACTTATTTTTACCAAAGATATGTAGCAGTATAAATTTTGGCCAAAATTTCCAAAGAAAAATTACTAATTTGCTAAATTTTATAACAGAAACAAAGAAAAATTCATTTTTTTACCAAATTTTCAGTCTTTTTTCTTTTATAGCGCAAAAAATAAAAACCCAACGGTGACTAAATACCACCAAAAAAAAGCTCTATTTGTGTGAAAAAAAGGACAAAAATTTCATATGGGTAAAGTGTTGTATGACTGAGTAATTGTCATTCAAAGTGTGAGAGCACCGAAAGCTGAAAATTGGTCTGGTTAGGAAGGGGGTTTAAGTGCCCAGTGGTCAAGTGGTTAAAGGAGAATTAACAAAAAAAAGGTTAATTAAATCTACAAGGGCTTTCTTTAACCACTACTATTCCTTTATATTGGCTTTTAAAATGTATAAATGCAGCAATTTAGATATTGGATGAAAGGTTTAGCACTGGGAAACACTTTTTGAAAGATAAAAAGTGCATTTTATATACAACTATATAGATCAGACCAAAATGAGGGACAAATGAGGAGGAATGAGGGACAGAGGGACATTGCTCCAAATCAGGGACAGTCCCTTGAAATCAGGGACAGTCGAGTGATATGCAAATGCAGCCACTGTGCCACCAATTTCAGCCACTGTGCCCATCAAATGCAGCCCGCGCTTCCTGATTGGCGGAGAGGCGGTTCAGTGTTAGAAAAGCGAATATTCATTTGCTGTTGTAACACCTGGGTGGGCTCATGGCGCAATTCTCAGCGCTCCGAGTCCACCCTATTTTGAAGCCTATTAGAGCCTTTGGCTCTAATCAGGTGCTTGAAAAAAACACCCACCACTGTAATTCAGGCGCGGCAGCCATGTATAGATTCCTGCTATGCAGGAATCTGTTCATGATACATATAGGGGGGTGGCGTGATAGAGGGGGCGGCGCCTGTGTGCCCTTAATGGATGGGCCGCCACTGACCTTTACTCAAAAGTGAAAGCGTGGCTTGTTCAACTCCCTACCCCGTGCCGTAAAGTGGAAGTAAACTTCCATCGATTGTTTGTACCTATAGGAAGGCCTATAATAAGGCTTACCTATAGATACAGTAAATATCTCCTAAATGTGCGCAGTTTAGGAGATATTCACTGTATATGTAGCCGATAAAATCATCAGTACATGCGCTCTGAAGAAAGGCCCCCCGTTGTTTTTTTTCAGAGCCCTGTGAAGTGGCCGGCAGCTTCCACGCACATTCACAGGAGTGACGTCACGTGGCTCCGGCCAGTCACACAGCCGGAGTCTGCGGTTCCGGAAGGAAGACAGGTGAAGATGGATGTGGCCTCCTGCGGTGACAACGAGGGCTTCGTTTGCAGGTAAGTGTCACATAATGTGCTAGTGTGCAATGCAAACTAGCACATTATGCCTTTACTATGCAGGTGAGAATTTTTTTTTTTAAAAACAGAAGCGGTTTACTAACTCTAACACTTTTCTAATTTTTTTTATAGGGAGCAAATACCGTTTAATTGACAGTTACCCGCTCCAACTTCCTTAACCGCTTCAGCCCCGGAAGATTTGGCTGCTGAACGACCAGGCCATTTTTTGCGATTTGGCACTGTGTCGCTTTAACTGACAATTGCGCGGTTGTCCGACGCTGTACCCAAACAAAATTGCCGTCCTTTTTTTCCCACAAATAGAGATTTCTCTTGGTGGTATTTGAAAAGTGCACTGGTTTTTATTTTTTGCGCTATAAGCAAAAAAAGAGCGACTATTTTGAAAAAAAACACAATATTTTGTACTTTTTGCTATAATAAATTTCCCAATTTAAAAAACAAAAAAAAAACAAATTTTTTCTCAGTTTAGGCCGATATGTATTCTTCTACATATTTTCGGTAATAAAAATCGCAATAAGCGTATATTGATTGGTTTGCGCAAAAGTTATAGCGCCTACAAAATAGGGGATAGATTTATGGCATTTTTATTATTATTTTTTTTTTTTTACTAGTAATGGCGGTGATCTGCAATTTTTATCATGACTGCGACATTATGGCGGACACATCGGACACTTTTGACACATTTTTGGGACCATTGCCATTTATACAAAGACCAGTGCTATAAAAATGCACTGATTACTGTAAAAATGTCACTGGCAGGGAAGGGGTTAACACTAGGGGGCGATCAAGGGGTTAAATGTGTTCCCTCTCTGTGTTCTAAATGAAGGGGGAGGGGACTGTGTAGGGGAGATGACAGATCAATGTTCTTACTTTGTATGAACAGACGATCAGTCGTTTCTCCCCTCAGAGAACCGGGATCTGTGTGTTTACACACACAGATCCCGGTTCTCCGTGTGCCACAAGCGATCGCGGGAACCTCTGTTGGCGCTCCTAGTGGCCACAGGGCGAAGCGACATTACATAATGTCGTTTCACCCAGCCGTGCCATTCTGCCGCAGTAAAACTACGGCGACTGGTCGGCAAGTGGTTGAAGTGATACTAAAGATTCATTTTTTTTGCTTTAAAATAATAAACCCGTTATACTTACTTGCTCTGTGCAGTGGTTTTGCACAGAGCAGCCCAGATCTTCCTTTTCTCTGGTCCCTCGCCGGCACTCCTGTCCCCTCCCTCCTGCTGAGTGCCCCCACAGCAAGCACCCAAGCTGATCTGCTCTGTGTTTAGACATGGAGCCACGGCTCGGCCACACCCCCTCTCTCTCCTTACTGGCTCACTGACTTTGATTGACAGCAGCAGGAGCCAATGGTGCCCTATGTTTGTCTCAGCCAATCAGGAGGGAGAGTCTCCCGTGTAACATCGCTGGATCGAGATGGGACTCAGGAAAGTATTAGGAGGGGCTGAGGTGGGCTGCTGCACACAGCATAGAATGCATTAAGATAAAAAACCTTCTGCCTTTACAAACATTTTAAAGTGGTTGTAAACTTCAGACATGAACAAAGCATATCCCTCTATACTGTGTACTCTCAATCCAGAGCACTAAGTGTCATTTCTGTCTGCTGCTTCATTCCTATGCTATCAGCATGAATCACTTCTGACATTTTCCTGACACCATGAGAAAAAAGGTGACTGATGTGAGATCTCCAGCACACAGCCTGTGACTGAAAGCCTTAGCTCTGTTCCTGTGTGAAGGGTGGGGGTTGTTTCTTCCCTCCCATCAGCTCTCAAAGCTCTCCTCACTGAGTTTTACTATGTTTCAGCTTTCCACCCCATTCTTTTCTGAAAACTCAGAAAAGCTTTATAAAAATTCTAGCCTATGAACTGATATAGAGAAGAGAAGACTGCAGATAAACAGGTAAAACTTATGTAGGAGGATTTGTTTCATCTCTGTGTTTCACCTGAGTCCAGTCACATTATTATTATTATTATTATACAGGATTTATATAGCGCCAACAGTTTACGCAACGCTTTACAATATAAAAGGAGACAATACAGTTATAATAAAATAAAATACAAGAGGATTAAGAGGGCCCTGCTCAGTAGAGCTTACAATTACTGAGCATACAGTATATCACAAAAGTGAGTACACCCCTCACATTTATGTAAATATTTTATTCTATTTTTTCATGTGACAACACTGAAGAAATGACATTTTGCTACAATGTAAAGTAGTGAGTGTACAGCTTGTATAACAGTGTAAATTTGCTGTCCCCTCAAAATAACTCAACACACAGCCATTAATGTCTAAACCGCTGGCAACAAAAGTGAGTACACCCCTAAGTGAAAATGTCCAAATTGGGCCCAATCAGCCATTTTCCCTCCCCAGTGTCATGTGACTCGTTAGTGTTATGAGGTCTCAGGTGTGAATGGGGAGCAGGTGTGTTAAATTTGGTGTTATCGCTCTCACTCACTCATACTGGTCACTGGAAGCTCAACATGGCACCTCATGGCAAAGAACTCTCTGAGGATCTGAAAAAAAGAATTGTTGCTCTACATAAAGATGGCCTAGGCTATAAGAAGATTGCCAAGACCCTGAAACTGAGCTGCAGCACGGTGGCCAAGACCATACAGCGGTAAAACAGGACAGGTTCTACTCAGAACAGGCCTCGCCATGGTCGACCAAAGGGGTTGAGTGCACGTGCTCAGCGTCATATCCAGAGGTTGTCTTTGGGAAATAGATGTATG
Organism: Aquarana catesbeiana; assembly: GCA_037953035.1. NCBI lineage: Eukaryota > Metazoa > Chordata > Amphibia > Anura > Ranidae > Aquarana > Aquarana catesbeiana. The sequence goes on along the minus strand of JBBHAA010001626.1, from coordinate 45,125 downwards.
AGTGCTGCCAGCATTGCTGCAGAGGTTGAAGGTGTGGGTGGTCAGCCTGTCAGTGCTCAGACCATATGCTGTACACTGCATCAAATTGGTCTGCATGGCTGTTGTCCCAGAAGGAAGCCTCTTCTAAAGATGATGGACAAGAAAGCCCACAAACATTTTGCTGAAGACAAGCAGACTAAGGACATGGATTACTGGAACCATGTCCTGTGGTCTGATGAGACCAAGATAAACTTATTTGGTTCAGATGGTGTCAGGCGTGTGTGGTGGCAACCAGGTGAGGAGTACAAAGACAAGTGTGTCTTGTCTACAGTCAAGCATGGTGGTGGGAGTGTCATGGTCTGGGGCTGGATGAGTGCTGCCGGCACTGGAGAGGTACAGTTCATTGAGGGAACCATGAATGCCAACATGTACTGTGACATACTGAAGCAGAGCATGATCCCCTCCCTTCAGAGACTGGGCCGCAGGGCAGTATTCCAACATAACGACCCCAAACACACCTCCAAGACGACCACTGCCTTGCTAAAGAAGCTGAGGGTAAAGGTGATGGACTCGCCAAGCATGTCTCCAGACCTAAACCCTATTGAGCATCTGTGGGACATCCTCAAACGGAAGGTGGAGGAGCGCAAGGTCTCTAACATCCACCAGCTCTGTGATGTCGTCATGGAGGAGTGGAAGAGGACTCCAGTGGTGACCTGTGAAGCTCTGGTGACCTCCATGCCCAAGAGGGTTAAGGCAGTGCTGGAAAATAATGGTGGCCACATAAAATATTGACACTTTGGACCCAATTTGGACATTTTCACTTAGGGGTGTACTCACTTTTGTTGCCAGTGGTTTAGACATTAATGGCTGTGTGTTGAGTTATTTTGAGGGGACAGCAAATTTACACTGTTATACAAGCTGTACACTCACTACTTTACATTGTAGCAAAGTGTCATTTCTTCAGAGTTGTCACATGAAAAGATAGAATAAAATATTTACAAAAATGTGAGGGGTGTACTCACTTTTGTGAGATACTGTATGTGAGGGTCTACAACCAATTTTCTTCTCGCCTAGGCAAGAATGAAATGCACTTAGATACCACTACTGCCCAACCCCCCCCCCCACAGCTGGGGATTCAGATGTGATTCCTCAGGAAGTCACAGTCGGCTCCTATATCCAAAATGACAGTGCCAGGGACCCACAGTGGTAAGAAGTACTGACTGCAGGAAGACAGTGCTGGGCCCTAAGACCCCTTTTCACACTGGGGCGCTTCATCGCTAAAAATAGCACCTGCAAAGCGCCCTGAAAGAGCCGCTCCTGTCTCTTCAGTGTGAAAGTCCTGCTAGCAGCATCTTTGGAGCGGTGAAGGAGAGGTGTATACACCGCTCCTCCACCGCTCGTGCTAATTGAAATCAATGGGGCAGCGCGGCTATACCGCCGGCATAGCGCTGCTGCAGCAGCGCTTTGCGGTGGTTTTAACCCTTTCTCGGCCACTAGCAGGGGGGTAAAAGCGCCCCACTAGTGGCCAAATACCTCTGCAAATACCACGGTAAAGCGGCGCTTTACCGCCGACGCCGCCCCCCGCTCCAGCTTGAAAAGGGCCTAAGGCGCTGGTAAGTACCTTATTTATAACCACTTCCTGCCCATCCTATTGTAAAATGATGGCTGGGTGGGACTTTTGTTGTTCCGAGTGGACATCATATGCGTCCCACGGGCCACGCTGCGGCACGAACGTTCAGCGGCTGTGACACGGACCGCTGCCTGTACCATGTGATCACTGTGACCAAACACAGCAGATCACATGACAGTTGTAAACAATGGATGGCTTCTTTCATGCCATCCATTGTGTACAATTGTGTTGCTATCTGTGATTGGTCAAAGTGGTCACATGGTACAGACAGGGCCAATCACAGCTAATCACAACAATACACAGTGAATGAATCAATTTCATTTAGTAAAAATGGTTGCTTATACCAGTGAAATTCACTGGTATAAGCAATCATAAAGTGGTGTTCCGGACGAAATTATACTTTTTAAATAAAAATACCCCTATAATACACAAGCTTAATGTATTCTAGTAAAGTTAGTCTGTAAACTAAGGTCTGTTTTGTTAGTTTATAGCAGTAGTTTGTTATTTTATAAACTTACAGCAGGCCGTGGCCATCTTAAGTGTGGGCATCTGAAGCCAGACTGTATTTCTTCCTGGAGCTCATCCTTGCAGATCTTGCACATGCTCAGTGCAGCACAAGCAGTGTAATAGGTTTCAGGTCAGGTTTCCATAGCAACAGCAGTGTCAGAGGAAGTTGCCGCCCCTTCCCAGAAGGCATTGCAAACAGGAAATGATGCGATGGGCCGCGGCCAGGGAGGAGGAAGTGAAAAATGAATACAGCAGATATACAGTAGGTGCTGAGAAAAAAAAATAAAAAATATCCAATTCGTTTACAGTGCGCAGTTTAGTGAGGGATGCTGAAGAGTTGTGAAAGTGGGTGGAACTCCACTTAATGTGTAAAAAAAAAAAAAAAAAAAAACAGGCTTATCATAGTGATTTCACACAGGAACGGTGCGGAAAACCACATGCGATTCTTTGCAGTGCGATTTGAGCCCATTCATTTTTGTATGGGCACAAATCGCAAAGTATCGGTATCGGAGCATTTTCACAATTACTTGTGAAAATACTCAGTATTGGTGCATCCCTAAAATGTATTGGTTGCTAGGAACGCCTGGCATCCTAGCAACCAATCACGTGCATGCACATGCCCCAGCAGAGGAGGAGGAGGATGTAACTTCCTCCTCCCTGCTCCGCCTCCTAGTGCTCCACCTTCCGGCTTCCTGCTGAGAAGAGAAGAGATTTGGGAGTCTGAGATGAGGCCGGTTGGGTGGTCGCAGTGGCCGGGGAGGAAGCGCACTGTGGAAGTAGGGTCCAGGTACAGGAATTGCGTGCAAGCACCAACCATTGCGGTGCTGCACCCCAAAAAAATTCTAAAGTGTGACCGTGATGAATTTCCCCTGGTCTCGGCTGTGTAGATTGATGCTTCTGTGGGTTGCTTCACAACGACCCTTGTTATACTTAAAAAAAAAAAAAAAAAAGGCAGACAATACATATGTGCTCACCGCCGTCTGCAGTCTTATTGGAAGGAATGTAAAAAAACAAAGCTGAGAATGTCTACGAGACGTGCATTGCCAGTCCTTGGCCTTGAATGGGAAATGCCCTTGAAACACAGTTATCAAAGTCTCCCACCAGTAGACAGTGAAGCCGGAGCGAAAACAATGGGAATGTATTCCCATCACCTTGTGAAATGTGGCGGACTTCATGTGAAGGAGTGACAAACGACCTTCGCTGCGTTGTTTTCCACGAGCCTGTCTGTCCTTTGTGTGGCTGGAACATTAAAGGTCACATATAAACATTGAAAACGGCACAAATACCAAACAGATCTGATGGCTTTCTTTGTAAGATTAAACCATTACGCCGTGTTTTCCTTAAACTCCACTCTAATGCCGCGTACACACGGTCGGACTTTTCGTCTACAAAAGTCCGACAGCCTGTCCGACAGACTTCCGGCGGACTTTCAGCGGACTTGCAGCAGACTTTCTAACGAACGGACTTGCCTACACACGACCACACAAAAGTCCGACGGATTCGTACGTGATGACGTACACCGGACTAAAATAAGGAAGTTCATAGCCGGTAGCCAATAGCTGCCCTAGCATGGGTTTTTGTCCGTCGGACTAGCATACAGACGAGCGGACTTCGGGGTCCGTCGTACTTACGACGTAAAGATTTGAAGCATGCTTCAAATCTAAAGTCCGTCGGATTTTAGGCTAAAAAAGTCCGTTGAAAGTCCGGAGAAGCCCACACACGATCGGATTACCAGCCAGCTTTAGTCCGTCAGCGTCCGTTGGACTTTTGTAGACGAAAAGTCCGACCGTGTGTACGCGGCATAAGACCCTGCCAACATTTTCTTCTTTTCTTTTCTTTTTTTTGCACAGCAGGTGAATAGCCACGCCCACTTCAAGGTTAAATTGTCGAAAGAAAAGCCAGATTATTGCACGACCGCAATTAAAGCGGAGCTAGACCCAAGAGCAAACATTGATAGTATTGAATGTATTTCAAGAAGTCTAGTTTACACCATTGCAGTATTTTTATGTAATGAGAGGACGGCGCATGACATCATAGTCTCCACCTCAGGCAATCAGATGAAGCTTTGTATTCATTCATAGAGTACAAAGCTCACTGTGAAGGACTCTTCCTAGGGAGAAGGGCCTTAGTCAAGGAGGTGACCAAGAACCTGGTGGTCACTCTGACAGAGCTCCAGCGTTCCTCTGTGGAGAGAGGAGAACCTTCCAGAAGAACAACCATCTCTGCGGCACTCCACCAATCAGGCCCGTATGGTATAATAAAAAATTAAAAAATCCCATGTACGTAAGTATTCACAGCCTTTGCCATGACACTCAAAATGGAGCTCAGGTGTTTCCTATTCCCACTGATCATCCTTGAGGTGTTTCTACAACTTGATTGGTGTCCAGCTGTGGTAAATTCAGTTGATTGGACATGATTTGGAAAGGCACACACCTGTCTATATAAAGGTCCCCACAGTTAATAGTGCACGTCAGAGCACAAACCAAGCCATGAAGTCTGTAGACCTCCGAGACAGGATTGTATGGAGGCACAGATCTGGGGAAGGGTACAGAAAAATGTCTGCAGCATTGAAAATCCCAATAAGCACAGTGGCCTCCATCATCCATAAATGGAAGAAGTTTGGAACCACCAGGACTCTTCCTAGAGCGGGCCGCCCGGCCAAACTGAGCAATCGGGGGAGAAAGGCCTTAGTCAGGGAGGTGACCAAGAACCCAATAGTCACTGTGACAGAGCTCCAGTATTTCCCTGTGGAGAGAGGAGAACCTTCCAGAAGAACAACCATCTCTGGAGCACTCCACCAATCAGGCCTGTATATTAGAGTTGCCAGACAGCAGACACTCCTCAGTAAAAGGCACATGACAGCCTGCCTGGAGTTTGCCAAAAGGCACTTGAAGGACTCTCAGACCATGAGAAACACAATTCTCTGGTCTGATGAAACAAAGATTGAACTCTTTGGCCTGACTGGCAAGCGCCATGTCTGGAGGAAACCAGGCACCACTCATCACTTGGCCAATACCATCCCCACAGTGAAGCATGGTGGTGGCAGCATCATGCTGTGGGAGTTTTTTTTCAGTGGTAGGAACTGGGAGACTAGTCAGGATTGAGGGAAACATGAATGCAGCAATGTACAGAGACATCCTTGATGAAAACCTGCTCCAAAGCGCTCTGGACCTCAGACTGGGGAGAAGGTTCATCTTCCAACAGGACAACGACCCTAAGAACACAGCCAAGATAACAAAGGAGTGGCTACAGGACAACTCTGTGAATGTCCTTGAGTGACCCAGCCAGAGCCCAGACTTGAACCCGATTGAACATCTCTGGAGAGATCTGAAAATGGCTGTGCACCGACCCTCCCCATCCAACCTGATGGAGCATGGGAAGTCCTACAAAGAAGAATGGGAGAAACTAAAAATAGGTGTGCCAAGCTTGTAGAATCATACTCAAAAAGACTTGAGGCTGTAATTGGTGCCAAAGGTGTTTCAACAAAGTATTGGACAAAGGCTGTGAATACTTATGTACATGGGATTCGTTTTTTATTTTTAAAAAATTTGCAAAGATTTCAAACAAACTTCTTTCACATTGTAATTATTTGGTATTGTTTGTAGGATTTTGAGGAAAATAATGAATTTAATCGATTTTGTAATAAGGCTGTAACATAACAAAATGTGGAAAGAGTGAAGCGCTGTGAATACTTTCCGGATGCACTGTACACTTGAGCTCAAAAATGCCTGTTTTAGCCCCCGTTCACACTGGTGCGACTTGTCATGCGATTTGACAGGTCCAAATCGCATGACGGGTCGTACCGTATTGTCGGCTGGGGAACTGTTCAAATTGGTGTGACGCTGAATTTGCGGTGGCGCACCGATTGAAAAAAAAAAAAAAAAAGGTTCTTGCACGATTTTTGGTGATTTCAGGTGCAACTTGCATAGACATCTGTGCATGAAGTTGCACTGACCTGCGGCTTTAAAATCATGCAATTTTAAGTGAAATTGCACGATTTCAAAGCCGTCATCAGTGTGAATGGGGGTTTACAGGTGTTTGAGGTTTTTTTTTCTCTGTCTCTATACGCCCCTCCATGTACACATAGGCGTCTACAGGTGTTTAGAAGCAGGGGCGTTTTTGGGCAGAAAAAAAAAACAAAACATTAAAACGCTCTAAAGATGAGCATTCAGGCTGAAAAAACACTAGGTGCGTTTATGCGCATTTGCATGTTAATAAATTCTAATGGCCAGGATACATTTAGAATACATTAACACCAAACATGTGTGATTACGTATGCAAAAGTATGGCTTTTAATGCGTTTTTTTCTGCTGCTTTTCTCCTGTAGTGAGAAAAGTCGGCTTAGAAAAAAACACAGTGCATGAACCCGAATACAGCGCACCTGTTAGTGCAGTAAATAGTTTGTTTGGGCTAGTTTGGATATTATATGTACAGTAAGGCTACTTTCAGACTCAGACCGTCCGAGAGTTAGCGGTAAAGCGGCGCTAGTTTTAATGGCCCTTTGCTGGCGCTGTGCGGGCGGGAGCGGGGTGCTTTTAAGCCCAAAGAAAGGGTTAACAAGGGGGTTAAAAGCGCCCCGGAAAGCACCGCTGCCGAATCGCTTTGTAGGCGATTCGGCAGCGCTGCCCATTGATTTCAATGGCAGGGGCGGTTTAGGAGTGCTGTATACACCGCTCCCGCACCGCCCCAAAGATGCTGCTTGCAGGACTTTTTTTTTCCGTCCTGCAAGTGCACCGCTCCAGGGTGAAAGCCCTTGGGTTCAGGGTATGGGGGGAATCTCACAGAACTAACAGACGACCGAAACAAATGAAAATTCAGATTTTCATATGTGTGTATAGGTTAGATCTGCACGATTCTGGCCAAAATGAGAATCACGATTTTTTTGCTTAGAATAAAGATCACGATTCTCTCACGATTCCCGTGGTGTAAAATAATTTACATTATACAAAAAAAATTTGGGCTAACTTTACTGTTTTGTTTTTTTTTTTTTTAATTCATTAAAGTAATTTTTTTCCAAAAAAATTGCATTTGAAAGACCGCTGCGCAAATACAGTGTGACATAAAATATTGCAACATCCAGCATTTTATTCTCTAGGGTGTCTACTAAAAAATTATATATATATATATATATATATATATATATATATATATATATATATATATATATATATATATATAATGTTTGGGGGTTCTATGTAATGTCTAGCAATTTCTAGCAAAAAAAAATTATTTTAACTTGAAAACAACAACTGTCAGAAAAAGGTTTAGTGTTTAAAGAGGAGTTCCACCCAGGGGGGCCGTCAAATAAAAAAAAAATTAAAAGTCAGCAGCTGCAAATACTGCAGCTGCTGACTTTTAATTGGACACTTACCTGTCCCTGGGTCCAGCGATGCGGGGGATCGAAGCCCCGCTCGTCCCCCCCCTCCGCTCGTCGGCGCCGGCATTTCAACTGTGGGCGCCGGGCTGTGGCTTCACAGCCTGGCACCCACTGCGCATGCGCGAGCGGCGCCGGGCGCCGTGATTGGCCGCTCAATTACCTGGGACCTGTAATGGGTCCCAGATGATTGACAGGAGGGAGGGAGCAGAGCGGAGCCCTTCCTGTGCCTGGGGGGAAGTGATGTCACCAGCCCAGGCAAAGGAACAGGCAGACTACGAGGGACCACCTAGCAACAGGCATTTAGAGGTAAGTAAAAAAAAAAAAAAATATCCAAATTTTTTTTGTTTTTTTTTTTAGAATTTTTACAGGTATTTTTGTTTTTTGGGTGGAACCCCACTTTAAGTGGTTAAACGTTCCTAATTTACATACAGAAGTCTATTCCTTTGATGTAAAAGACAAATTGATACAATGTTTAGACTTATCATTCCACTGATAGAATGTTTTAAAACTTGGCAGACTGCCCAGACTTTGACTTTTGAGGGCTGAGAGCAGAGAGAAAATTCTCTGCATACCAAAGATCGGGAAGATCGGGAAGATCGGGAAACCCTTTGTCAAGATTGCAATGGGGAAAAAAAATCGCGATAACGATTAATCGTGCAGCTCTAGTATAGGTACACGCATATCCTGTGGACTATGATAAGTATCACTAAATAAAGCAGGGACATATGCATTCTAGGCTAAGGTTCCACTCTAAAAAAATCCCCAGATCGAAAAAACAGGTTTGTACTAGAGCAACTCTCACCTGATATGTAGCAGTTATGTGAACATATATTAGAATATAAGTCACACACAGAGGTAAGTAGTAACAAATTTCCGCTGTAAATGTATTCAATACGGCCTTCCTCGCTGTGTGTGGCACCCAGAATCCATGTGCATTGCATCTTTTATAGAGGCATAGAAATAACAGAGGGAGGGAAAGGGGGTGCGGTGGCGCGAAAATGGCGCCAAAATAGCCGACTCATGTGACATATCATGTGACACTATTATACGTCACACGAGTCTGCTATTTTGGCGCCATTTTTGTGCCGACATGCCCTCTTTCCCTCCCTCTGTTATTTCTATGCCTCTATAAAAGATGCAATGCAAAGTCCTTTTTTCCCACAAATAGAGCTTTTTTTTGGTGGTATTTGATCACCTCTGTGGTTTTTATTTTTTGCGCTATAAACAAAAATAGAGCAACAATTTTGAAAAAAAAAAAAACGCATTATTTTTTACTTTTTGGTATAATAAATATCCCCCAAAAAATATATAAAAAAATCTTTTTTCCTCAGTTTAGGCCGATATGTATGCTTCTACATATTTTTGGTAAAAAAAAAAAAAAATCGCAATAATCGTTTATTGATAAAGGCGAAGCTTCAACTTCAGAGCTCTACAAAACATTCAAAGCAGAAGAATTGCAGGTTATTTACCCTAATATTGATATAGCAATGCATATTTATCTTTGCACTCTGGTTACTAACTGTTCAGCAGAACAGTTGTCTGAAACGAGTAAAGAACTATTTACGATCATCTTTGGGTGAAGAAAGACTGAATAGTTTAGCTTTACTTGCCATTGAGTCAGAACTTTTAAATACTTTGTCCTACGAAGATATTATCGATGAGTTTGCCAAAAGGAAAGTTAGAACTAAAAAATTGTAGGGAGTTTCTTACTGCTATAATCTTTAAAAGGCATTTTCTGCATTACAGAGTATTTTCAGTCTGTACAATTAAAGCTAGTTATTTTCAGTGTTCTCGTGTGTGGAGATATGTTTTTAATTGATCTATTGTAGCAGTCATCGATAAAGGATGAGAATGGTGGTGTCTGTGTGTCTGTGTCTGTATGTCTGTGTGTGTATGTCTCTGTGTGTATGTCTCTGTGCGTGTGTCTGTGTGTGTGTCTGTGTCTCTGTGCGTGTGTCTGTCTGTGTGTGTGCTTGTGTGTGCGCGTGTGCTTGTGTCTGTGTGTGCTTGTGTCTGTGTGTGTGTCTGTTTGTGTGTGCCTGTCTGTGTGTATGTGTGTGCTTGTGTCTGTGTGTGTGTCTGTGTGTGTGTGTGTCTGTGCGTGTGTGTGTCTGTGTATCTGTGTGTGTGTGTGCGCGTGTACTTGTGTCTGTGTGTGTGTGTCTGTTTGTGTGTGCCTGTCTGTGTGTATGTGTGTGTATCTGTGTGTGTGCGTGTGCTTGTGTCTGTGTGTGTGGTGTCTGCGTGCGTGTGTGCGTGTGTCTGTGTGCGTGTGCTTGTGTCTGTATGTGTGTGTGTGCTTGTGTCTGTGTGTGTGTCTGTTTGTGTGTGCATGTGCTTGTGTCTGTGTGTGTGTCTGTGTGCGTGTGTGTGTGTCTGTCTGTGTGCGTGTGCTTGTGTCTGTGTGTGTGTGTGTCTGTGCTTGTGTGTGTGTGTCTGTGTATCTGTGTGTGTGTGCGCGTGTGCTTGTGTCTGTGTGTGTGTGTCTGTTTGTGTGTGCCTGTCTGTGTGTATGTGTGTGTATCTGTGTGTGTGTGTGTGCGTGTGCTTGTGTCTGTGTGTGTGTGTCTGTGTGTGTGGTGTCTCTGTGCGTGTGTCTGTGTGCGTGTGTCTGTGTGCGTGTGCTTGTGTCTGTATGTGTGTGTGCGCGTGTGCTTGTGTCTGTGTTTGTTTGTGTGTGCCTGTCTGTATGTGTGTGTGTGTCTGTGTGCGTCTGTGTATGTGTATCATTGTGTGTGTGTGCGCGTGCCTGTCTGTATCTGTGTGTGTGTGTGGTGGCGGCATAGGGAGTAAATTCGGGCCTGTGTGTGTGACTTATATTCTAATATATTTCCACATAACCGCTACATATCAGGTGAGAGTTGCTCTAGTACCAACCTTTTTTTTCTTCAATCTGGGGATTTTTTCAGAGTGGAACCTTAGCCTATAATGCATATGTCCCTGCTTTATTTAGTGATACTTATCATAGACCACAGGATATGCGTGTACCTATACACACACATATGAAAATCTGAATTTTCGTTTGTCTCGGTCGTCTGTTCTGTGAGGTTCCCCCATACCCTGAGCCACAAGTTAACCAGGCAAGCATACATGATGCTATAAAATAGAGAAAAACTCTGCGCTCAGGATAGCAGCAAAATTACAACAATATTATAACAGGTTGCAGCCTCCCCTAATCAGTCCCTGAGATGGAACTGAAGAAAGTAATGATGTGCAGGTGTGGGGTTGGTGGCGCTACCTACTGGCTAACATATAAGGATAAATATAGTGGCAATGTACATGCCAGTGGTGACTGCATGTACGGGAGGGTTAGTTGCCCTGATAATGCAGGCTCCGTGCATCCATACCAATGTGTGCAAGAAAGGAAAAATGGAAAAAATTATACAATACAAAATAAAAATAAATATTACGTGGATCCCAATAAACCTCACATACAGTATATATGTGTGCATAAGAATAGCATTAAGAAAAAAACCTCATGGGGTCCATATACCATCAAAAACCTGTTGTCCAAAAAATAGAAAATGTATATACATTTGATTTTATACGTTATAAAATGTGCAAAAATATATATGTATAAAACCAGCAAGTCCAGTGACACCTATGTGTAGTCATAAACCGTAAAAGAAAAAAATCAGCATAAAGATGAAAAATATAAACTATATATAAGAAAAATATAATATAAATATTAGTGAAGTTCCAAATTAACCAGCAAAAATAAAAAAAAAAAGTCCAAAGCGCTTAAAGCGGTTGTATAGTCTTTTTTTTTACTTTTACCTACAGGTAAGCCTATAATAAGGCTTACCTGTAGGCAAAAAAAATATCTCCTAAACCTTTATGGTTTAGGAGATATTCCCCTTGCTATGCGCCACTGACTGCAGCGGCGCATGCGCACAGGGGATTCTCGGCTGAAGCCCGGCAGCTGCCGGACCTTGCCGAGTAAGAAATCTCCCGCGCGCATGCGCGGGAGTGATGACATCGCGGCTCCAGCCACTCACAGCGCTGGAACCGCGATACCAGGAAGACACGCTGAGGCAACATGACAGCTCCCTCGGCGTGGACCAGGTAAGATACTGACGCCTCGTTCTAAGGTAAGTATTTCAAAATGAGCTAGTATGCGGTGCATACTAGCTCATTATGCCTTTTGCTTTACAGGGTTAAAAAAAAAAAATTTTGTGGGTATACAACTGCTTTAAGTGACTCTTGTGTTCAGAGAATCAAGTCACTTCTGTGCTCCCCCTGATGGGTCCCTACTCACCAGCTCCCTGCACCCCTGCAGGGGTAATGGGCATGTATAGATAGCCTATATCTGTAGAATTCACCTCCGTAACATCTCTAAAATTCGCCCTTTTTTAACAAATGAAACCACCAAGCTCCTCATTCACTCCCTTGTTATCTCTCGCCTTGACTATTGCAACTCCCTTCTCATTGGCCTACCTCTCCATAGGCTCCTCCCCTCTTCAGTCTATCATGAATGCTGCTGCCAGACTTATCCACCTTACCAACCGCTCAGTGTCTGCCAACCCTCTCCTCCAATCCCTACACTGACCACCACCCCTCTCCTCCAATCCCTACACTGGCTCCCAATCACCCAGCGAATTAAATTCAAAATTCTAACCACAACATACAAAGCCATTCACAACTCTACCCCGAGCTACATCACCAATCTTGTCTCCAAATATCACCCAAATCGTCCTCCCATGCTCGTCTCCAGGATTTCTCCAGAGCCTCTCCCATCCTCTGGAACTCGCTACCTCCATCTATCCGGCTATCCCCTACTCTTGCTACCTTCAGGTGATCCCTGAAAACTCATCTCTTCAGGAAAGCCTATAACGTCTCCAATTAATCTCCTACCACTTCCACCAGCTCATTCCCCACAGTTACAACCTTTTGTACCACCTGCCCCATCCTATTAGATTGTAAGCTCTTCTGAGCAGGGCCCTCTTAATCCTATTGTATTGTATTGTATTATAACTGTATTGTCTCCCTTTTATATTGTAAAGCGCTGCGTAAACTGTTGGCGCTATATAAATCCTGAATAATAATAATAATAATATCTCCCCTCGTAGTCCGCATGTGGTATCTGTGGTCTGTAGGGCCTCAGCAGCTCACTCCACCCAGTAAGGGTATCCAAGGGAGTCTTCCTGGTCACTTTGCCAAAGTTAATTCGTCAGCTGTTCATAGTTAGATCCTCATAGAAAGAGATAGGGCTTCCATTGTGTATTATTTAAAAAAGTAGTATTTATTAGAAAAATTAAAAGAAAAAACAAAAAGTGTCCCTGTGCAGGGAAACCTATAAGCACAATGAAACAAGCAATATGTAAGGGCACTGGTTCGCAGCTTGCGCTCCACCTGCGTTCCAGCCCCCTACTTCCGTACCGGAAATGACGTAGTAGCGTAGGCGTGGGCTGGCAAGCTGCGAACCAGTGCCCTTACATATTGCTTGTTTCATTGTGCTTATAGGTTTCCCTGCACAGGGACACTTTTTGTTTTTTCTTTTAATTTTTAATAAACACTACTTTTTTAAATACTACACAATGGTCGGCATGTGGTTAAAGTGGCTGTAAAAGGCAGAATGTGCATTCTATGCATTAACATAAAAAAACCTTCTGTGTGCTGCAGCCCCCCCCCTAATACTTACCTGAGCCCCATCTCTATCCAGCAATGTTGCATGAGAGAATCAGCTGCCCTGGGACTCTCCCTCCTCATTGGCTAAGACACAGCAGTGGGCGCCATTGGCTTCTGCTGCTGTCAATCAAAGCCAGTGAGCCAATGAGGAGAGAGAGAGAGGGGGCCGGGCCAAGCTACAGCACACAGAGCAGCGGCTCGACTCGGTTGCCCCCATAGCAGGCTGCTTGCTGTGGGGGCACTTGGCACGAGAGAGGGGCCAGGAACCCTGGCGAGGGACCCGAGAAGAGGAGGGTCAGGGCTGCTCTGTGCAGTGGATTGGTCAGTATGACATGTTAATTATTTCTTTTAAATAAAAAAAAAAAAAAATCAAGACTTTGATATCACTTTAATGTATCAACCACAATATGACCCCAGAGCTGCAGGGCAGAAATGCTAGATGTGGTGGCAGCATTTGTTTTCTTTTTTTCCCTTTATTTTCACATGCTGATCTGGCCAGTAAGTCTGTTATTTTTGAATTTCCTTTAACAGCCCGAGCTGTCCTGTAAAATTGGCAGCTAGAGGGTTGAGACCAACCATTTGCCACTGACAGGGGTGCTTACAATGGTCAGCTTTTATTACTTTATGTAAAACCTTTATCCCAAAAGGAAAATAAAACACTGTTGCTCTATACACTTATTGGGATATATATATATATTTTTTTTTTTACCAAAGACATGTAGCAGACAGCAGACATGTAGCAGAATACATTTTGGCCTAAATTTCTGAAAATTTTGATTTTATTGGATATGTAATTTATATCGCAAAAAAAAAAAAAAAAAAACAGTGGTGCTCAAATACCACCAAAAGAAAGCTCTATTTGTGTGTTATTATTATTATATTAGGGAAGAAGAAGTCAAACAAAGGGTAATACAGTGCATCCGGAAAGTATTCACAGCACTTCACTTTTTCCACATTTTGTTATGTTACAGTCTTATTCCAAAATGGATTAAATTTGTTATTTTCCTCAAAATTCTACAAACAATACCCCATAATGACAACGTGAAAGAAGTTTGTTTGCAATCTTTGACAGCCTTGATCATCCTTGAGATGTTTCTGCAACTGTCAGGGCTGGGTTCAGCCCTTCCTTCTCTGAGATGGCCGCTCAGCTGTCGGCTAATTGCCAGCTCCTATCTTTCCACAGTTACTCAGCTGTTGATGATATCCTGCTTGTCAGTCCTACCTACTTAAGCCGTCCAGTCCAGAGGATCTCTACCTTCACCTTGGTCAACATCACAGAAACTTTCTCCTGCGATCTTGTTCAAGACTTGCTTTGCTGATATCCCTTCTGGCTCCAGATCCTGCTTGCTGTCCCACTACATTGATCCCTGACGTCTGGCTTGGCTGACTATCCATTCCGGGTACTGAACTTTGGCTGTTTTGACTACGTTTGTTCTTTTTACTTTTATTATTAAACAAGTGTGATTTAACTGTACTTCTGTCTCGGCCTGATTTCATGGTTTCTGACAACAACATGATTGGAGTCCACCTGTGGTAGATTCAGTTGATTTTACATGATTTGGAAGGGCACACACCTATATAAGGTCCCACATTTACCAGTGAATGTCAGAACACAAACCAAGCCATGAAGTCCAAGGAATTGTCTGTAGACCTCCGAGACAGGATTGTATCGAGGCACGATATCTGGGGAAGAGTACAGAAATATTTCTGCAGCATTGAAGGTCCCAATAAGCACAGTGGACTCCATCCTCCGTAAATGGAAGAAGTCTGGAACCACAAGGACACTCCCTAGAGCAGGCCACCCGGTCAAACTGGGTGATCGGGGAAGAAGGGCCTTAGTCAGAAAGGTGACCAAGAACCGATGGTCACTCTGTCAGAGAGAAGAGAAACTTCCAGAAGAAAAACCATCTCTGCAGCACTCCACCAATCAGGCCTGTATGGTAGGGTGGCCAGACAGAAGCCACTCCTCAGTAAAAGGCACATGACAGCCCACCTGGAGTTTACCAAAAGGCAGCTGAAGGACTCTCAGACCATGAGAAACGAAATTCTCTGGTCTGAGGAAACAAGGATTGAACTCTTTGGCCTGAATGGTAAGCGTCATGGAGGAAGCCAGGTACCGCTCATCACCTGGCCAATACCATCCCTACAGTGAAACATGGTGGTGGCAGCATCATGCTGTGGGGATGTTTTTCAGCGGCAGAAACTGGAAGACTAGTCAGGATCGAGGGAAAGATGAATGCAGCAATGTACAGAGACATCCTTGACATCCTTGATGAAAACGTGCTCCAGAGCGCTTTGGACCTCAGACTAGGGTGAATGTTCATCTTCCAACAGGACAAGGACCCTAAGGACACAGCCAAGATAACAAAGGAGTGGCTACAGGACAACTCTGTGAATGTCCTTGAGTGGCTCAGCCAGAGCCCAGACTTGAACCCCATTGAACATCTCTGGAGAGATCTGAAAATGGCTGTGCACCGACGCTCCCCATCCAACCTGATGGAGCTTGAGAGGTCCTGCAAAGAAGAATGGGAGACACTGCCCAAAAATAGGTGTGCCAAGCTTGTAGCATTATACTCAAAAAGACTTGAGGCTGTAATTGTGCCAAAGGGGCTTCACCAAAGTATTGAGTAAAGGCTGGGAATACTTATGTACATGGAATTTTGTTTATTTTTTATTTTTTAATAGATTTGCAAAAAGATTTCAAACAAATTTCTTTCACGTTGTCATTATTTGGTATTGTTTGTAGAATTTTGAGGAAAATAATGAATTTAATCCATTTTGTGGGGGGAGATGAGCTGAATATTTGTATCACATTTCATGCACATATTTATGTTAGTAAATTAACGTCTTTTATATAGCGCCAACAGTTTTGCGCAGTGCTTTACAATATAAAAGGGAGATAGTACAGTTACAATACAATAAAACACAAGAAGAGGGTTAGGAGGGCCTTGGTCATAAGAGCTTACAATCTAATAGTCACAGTGCTGAAGAATCATGGCGACATCATTTATTGTGATTTCCTCTCAAGCTGCTACACACATTACAATTCATTTGTAGGCGCCGCCGGAATATTCTAATTTGCACCATATTTGAAATGATAATGGCTGCTACATTCAGCTTGAACTTATTCCTGAACAATCTAGGCCAAGATGCAGCAAGAACATCGAACATCGCTTCCTACAAGCTGTCTGCACATCGTCATTTCTTCTGCATCTGGGCGATGGTCGTCTCTCAGCCCCAGAACTCAGTATTTATCAGTATTTAAAGCAGCTGTACAAAGTAAAGGAAAACCTGAAAACATGGCCCGTTGGGGGGTACTTGAGGACTGAGGTTTAGAACCACTGCACTAAGCTATGGGGAAATTTACTTTGCAAAGTGAACAGCCTATTTGCCTTTCGTAGCTTAACCCCCCCCCAATGACTCCAGAGCTGCAGGGAGAAGTGCTAGATGCGGTGGCTGCATTCATTTTCCTTTACCTATTTAGTGTCCCGGTCAGGATTCAAATCAATGGGTTTGATGTACTAAGGGCAAACAGGCTGTTCACTGTGCAAGGGAAGTTGCACTTTGCAAAGAAATAGTCCCCAGACCTCAGTGCAATTTCTCTTTGCAAATAATACCCAATCATGTGCAAGGAAAAAAAAAAAAAAAAAAAAAAAAAAAAAATATATATATATATATATATATATATATATATATATATATATATATATATATATATATATATATATATATATATTTATTTGTTTTTTGGTTGCATATGATTGGATGATGAAAGAAGACCTTCACCAGGTCCACTAGGCTCTGGAGAAAATCCCCTTGCAAAGTGAACAGCCCATTTGCCTTTGGAAAATCAACCCCCACCCCCCCCCCCCCCCTCCACTCCACTGACCCAAAGCTGCAGGGAGAAGTGCTGGATGCGGTGGCTGCATTAGTTTTCCTTTACTTATTTAGTGTCCTGGTCACTATTCAAATCAATGGGCTTGTTTTACTAAAGGCAAATAGGCTGTTTACTGTGCAAGGGAAGTTGCACTTTGAAAGGGAATTGTCCTAAGAGCTTCCCTTTGCAAAGAATACCCAATCACGTGCAAAAAAAAAATATATATAATTTTTGCTTGCACATGATTGGATGATGAAAGCAGAGCTTTAGCATGACCCTAGAACTGCAAGGAAGCAGTGCTAGGTGTGGCAATCGCATTTGTTTTCTTTTATTAGGCCTTTTTCCTTTATTTCTTTAGTTAGTGCCATGATCAGGATTCAAATCAATGGGTTTGATTTACTAAAGGTAAATAGGCTATTCACTGTGCAAGGGAATTGTCCCTAGAGCTCAGTGGAATTTCCCTTTTGTAAAGAATATTCAATCACGTGAACAGCCTATTTGCCTTTAGTAAATCAAACTCAATGACCCCCAGAGCTGCAAGGCAGAAGTGCTGGACAAGATGAATACATTGTTTTTCTTTTTTTCCTTTATTTAGTGTCCTGGCCAGGATTCAAACCAATGGGGTTGAGTTACTAAAAGCATCTGACCATTCGCTTTGCAAGGGAAGTTGCACTTTGCAAGAGAATTAGAACCCAGAACTTAGTGAATAAGGTAAAGTTCTGCAGACATCTATGATCCAATCACATGGAAGCAAAAATGCATATAAAAAAAGAATCTTTCCACACGATGGGAAATTTCACTAATGTGGGGGAAAATTCCCTTGCAAAGTGCAACTTCCCTTGCAAGTGAACAGGGTATATTTACCTTTAGTAAATCAACCCTATTGGTTGGAATACTGATCAGAACACTAGCCACATGGAGTTTGAGTTTGCTCCCTGTGCATGCGTGGGTTTCTTCCATGTACTTTGATTTCCTCCCACACTCTAAAGCCATGCTGATGGGTTCACATGCGTCCAACGTGGCTGCCTTGCTTCCTATGCGCTTTGGGTCACAAGGGAGAAAAGCAATCTAGAATTACAAATTAGATTAAATGTAATAAAAAAAAACAACTAAGGATCTCTAAGCTAAGAGGTGCACCAATGGGACTTGCAACAGGAGCAATTTCCAACATGAAAATGGAATGGACAATTCCTCCTGTTGATTGCACTTGCTGCCTGCTTTATATTTATAATAAGGTATATGGTAAAAAAAAAAAAATTAAATAAATATAAACAGTTACAATATAAAGGCTGTAAATATAGAATAGATATGTTAAAAAATATATATATATATTATTTTTATTTATTTATATTTTATTTTTATTATTTATTACTTTTATTAAAAAGGATGTAAGAAAAGATTTCCATTATACTGTAAAAGATGATGTAAATATAATAAGAAGTATAAAACTCTAAATATAATATAAAAATATTCCTTTCTAGTATAAAGCATGGACATATAATATAAAGTTTTATATATATATATATATATATATATATATATATTGTAAAGAAATGTAAATATGATATAAACATAATGTAAAAATATCTAAGTATAATGTAAAAACAATAAAACTAAATATAATATACTATAAATAAAATGTGAAAAAAAATCTTAGCATAATCTAAAGATCTAAATAGAATATAAATAAAATGTACAAAAACCTTAGTTATAGGGCGTACACACGGTCGGACTTTGTTCGGACATTCCGACAACAAAATCCTAGAATTTTTTCCGACGGATGTTGGCTCAAACTTGCATACACACAGTCACACAAAGTTGTCGGAAAATCCGATCGTTCTAAACGCGGTGACGTAAAACACGTACCTCGGGACTATAAACGGGGCAGTGGCCAATAGCTTTCATCCCTTTATTTATTCTGAGCATGCGTGGCACTTTGTCCGTCGGATTTGTGTACACACGATCGGAATTTCCGACAACGGATTTTGTTGTCGGAAAATTTTATATCCTGCTCTCAAACTTTGTGGGTCGGAAAATCCGATGGAAAATGTGTGATGGAGCGTACACACGGAATTTCCGACAACAAGGTCCTATCACACATTTTCCGACCGTGTGTACGGGGCATTAGACTTACCGGTAACAGTATTTCTACGAGTCTTTCAGGACAGCACCTGGAGAGAGCGCAGTTCCACCCACTTCCCAGGAAACACTGCAGTCACCACTTTAAAGCCTGGCCCCTTCCACCATTGCCTCATTTGTTAACGAGTACCTCCAGCCATGCTGAAAAATATAAGCAGAACATAGCAACAATACCACAGTAAAATCACAATCAAGGGAGGGTCATAGGTGCTGTCCTAAAAGACTTGTAGAAATACCACTACCGGTAAGTCTAAGGTTTTCTCACCTCGTCTTTCTGCACAGCACCCAGGGGTGATAAGCAAGAACTTACTTTAGGGTGGGACCACCGCCTGCAGGACCTTCCTGCCAAAAGATTGCTCTGCTGCTGAGAGCAAGTCCATCCTATAGTGGAGTAAAGGTGGAGAAACTCGTCCATGTGGGCGCTTTGTAGATTCGTCCAGCTCGAGGCCCCAACTTGTTTCGCCCATGATGTTGCAACAGCACAGGTTGAATGGGCCACTACCGCTATGGGAGGTTCTACTTCTGAGGCTCTATAAGCCTCGTTGATGGCCATCCAAAGCCACCTTCCAATTGTCTTTTTAGAACCTCTGCAGCCCTTACGTGGCCCTGAAAACAGAGAATTGGATTTCCTAAACTCTCTTGTATCCTCCAGATAGTGTAACAAGCATCTTCTTACGTCCAAACTAAGAAACTCCCTTTGTTTAGGACAGGATGGTAATGGACAAAAAGTTGGTAGAACTCCTAAAATCTGTGAAAAACGGAAGTGACCATTGGCAAAAAACCTGGCAAGAGACCTTTGGCAAAAAACCTGGGTCTCTCCTCAGCACTACCCTGTCTGGAAAAACGGTCAAAAAAGGTTCAATGATAGATAAGGCCTGCAGCTCTTTGACCTTTCTAGCTGAGGTAACTGCCACTAATAGTGCTAGTTTTAACGACCAATATTTAATTGTGAGCTCCTCTGGTGAAAGGAAAGGCCTTTTAGTCAGACCTTGTAAAACCACCGACAAATCCCACTTGTAAAAAACTAAAATGGAACCGGCCTAGCCCTGGCTAGTGTCTTAAAAAAATCAAATGATCAAAGGGTCTTGAGATGACTGTCTCTCTAAAAAAACTGACAAAGCAACTACTTGAACTTTTAAAGGTACTGGCTGCCAAACCCTTCTCCATTCCGTAATGGAGAAATTACCTCCTATGGAGAGCAAATTTGTGAAGTGCACCAGGAGTTGAAACATTTCCACATTTTAAAATAAATGGCCCTTGTGACCTTTTTCCTGCTATCTAGTAAGAGTACAAATTCATCTATTGGACAAACCCTTTCTCTTCAGCATTTGCTCCTCAGTATCCAGGCTGCCAGCCTGAGATAACCTACATCAGGATGAAGAAGAGGCCCCTGACTCGGTAGGTCCCCTCGAAGAGGTAGAAACCAATGGGGCTCTACTGCTAACTTCAGTAGAGTTGAGAACCAAGCCCTCTTGGGCCAATACGGGGCTACTAAAACTAGGCTTGTGTTTTCTCCCTGTAACTTTTTGAGCACTAGAGGAATCATCTGCACAGGGAAAAAGGCGTAACACAAACAGAAGGTCCAGCGCTGGGCCAGTGCGTCCAGACTAGCCGCTTGGTCCTGCCTGTTCAGAGAGAAGTAGACCGGTACTTTTGCATTAGTTTGTGATGCAAAAAGGTTGACCTGGGGAATGCCCCATCTGTCTACTATCATCTGGAAGATCTCTGCACTCAGGCTCCAGTCTGATTCTAGCACCCGTCTTCTGCTTAAGATGGCTACTTGATTTAGGCTGCCCTTTAGATGCAATGCACTGCTGTCAGGGATGCCAAGTCTTCTTCCCAAGTTAGAATATGAAGGGCCAAAGTTAGAAGAACCCTACTTCTTGTACCCCCCCCCACCTTGAGATGTAGGCTACCACTGTGGCTTTGTCTGATAATATCTGCATGTGTTGGCCCATGATTATCTCCTTGAAGAACCACAGCCCCGAGAGAATGGCCCTCAGCTCTCTCCAGGTGGAGGTCCTCTTGGTTTCCTCGCTTGTCCAGGACCCCTGGGCCATTCGGCTTTCGAGATGTGCAACCCACTCCCATGAGTTTGGGTTCATTGTCAAAGTTTTTGCTGCTGGTAAATTTTCAGAACAAACCCCTGTTCAAATTTGTCTGATTCTTCCACCACCATAATTTCCTCTTGACAGGAGAGGGAATCCTGATTTGTTTCCCCAATGACTCTCCGTAAGACCAACTCTGCAGAATCGCCTGCTGGAGGTCTCTTGAATGGAGGCGGGCCCACTGAACTGCTGGGATAGAGGCTGTGAGAAGCCCCAGCATGGACATGGCTGCCCGAACCCTAACAGACAAGTTTGTCTGCGTCCTGCACCTTTATTATCTTTTCCTCTGGGAGAAAGATCTTTTCCTGTACCGAGTTGATGGTATAACCAAGGAAAATGAATATCTGGGAAGGAGTCAGGTTCGACTTCTCTGTTCAGAAGCCAGCCCAAACTTTCTAAGCGGCTCTGCGTCTCTTTTAAGCCCCTGTACAACAGGTCCTTTGAGTTGGCAAATAAAAGGAGTCCAGTTTAGGTATGATTAAGACCCCTCCCATCTTGAGCGGTGTCAATGCTTCCACCATAGTCTTCGTGAAGATCCTTGGGGAAGAGGAGAGACCGAACGGGAGGGCCCTGAACTGAAGATGTGATACGACTCCCTCTGCCCTGATCATCAAACGCAGATACTTTTGTGATGCTGTTGCTATGGGAACATGTGAGTACGTGTCCCTGAGATCTATGGATGCGAGGAAGAATCCCGCAGGAAGAAGTTTCCTCACTGAATAAATCGTGTCCATTCGAAATTTTTTGTACTGAATGGACCTGTTCAAGATTTTTAAATTCAGGATTAACCAGAACTTCCCTGACAGCTTTTTGACTAGGAACAAGTGTGAATAAAACCCTAGTCTTTCCTCTTCCTGGGGAACTGGAATTATTATCTTCTGTTGCAGAAGTTCCTGCAAAAGGGACGTCATTGCTAGAGATTTTTCTAGATCCCTCTGAACCTATGTTACGTAAAAACAAGATGGCGGGGTTTTGGAGAACTCCAGCCCGTAGCCGTCCAAGATCACCTTGAGGACAAGTGCATTTGATGTCGTCCCCTCCCACTGTGGGAAGAAGGACTGTAGCCTTCCTCCCACAGTTGGAAAACTGAATCGCCTGACCATGTCTTAACCCATAATGCTCTTCGTGCTGAATTAACTAATGCCGAAGATCATGCGGACATCCTCACAAATTCTGCAGAGGTGTCTGCCATGTAACCTACTGCTTTTTGTAAGACTGATAGAGTATCCAGCAAATCTTTGCGAGAGGTTCCTGCTTCAATATGGCCTTTTAACTGTTCTAATCAGTGCTCCAAATTCCTGGCTACTACAGTTGACGCCATCGCAGGTTTGAAATTGGCTAGAGTAGAGTCCCAGTCCTTTTTCAACATGAAATCAGCTCTCTTAACCATAGTGTCTTTCAAGACGCCCATGTCCTCGAACGCTAAGTCGGAATTTTGGGATACCTGTAAGAAGGCTGTCTCAAGTTTAGGTCTTTTGTTCCAAACCTGCGCACTATCCTCATTGAAAGGGAATCTCCTTTTAAGTGGCCTGGAAAGGGGGCCCTTTCCGGGTCTTTCTATTCCCTCTTTATAGCCTCTGACAAAACTGGTTCCCGGTGCACAACGCTTGATCTCGTCCATACCCTGATGGACGACCTCATCCATACCCTGATACATTTTGTCATGCAGGGATAATTGGGTCTTATCCTCCTTGATGTTCAGGGTGGTATGTATAGTCTTCAATGGGTTGTCCACCTCTTCCAGGGACAGCCTGTAGCAGGAGGAAGATGACTCTTTTTCTTCACCTTTTCCCTCATCTGACCCCAGGGAAACACTTCCCTCCTCCTCTTCCGACTCACTGACCACCCTATGGGTTGAAGTGGATGTGTGAGGGCTGGATAGAGAGCTACCCCTAGACTGTGCCACCGGACGTTTATCCAGATAAGACCGTAAGGACTGAAATGTGTGCTGGTGGCTCCTGCTCCCGCCGCGGGTTCCTCTGGCTCCATGTTCCATGTTTATTTTTACATTTTCCAGGTCCTTTCACCGCCGGAGGACCGGAAATACACCTGCCAAGGCCGCCTCCCCCTCCTGCTTTCCAGCAGCCGGAACGGGAAGCAGCCACGCACAGCCAGAAGTCCCGCGCCGTCCGGCAGTGATGTCGCCCGCCACTTGGGACCTGGAACAAGCGGAGGCTTGGAAATTTGGAGATGCTGTGCTGCATAGTGCAGCCCCATCAATCAACCCGCACCCTCCGGTCTATCGGTGTGGGACCCTCTGTCAGCCTCTACCTTCGCCGGGCTTGAGGAGGAAAGAAGCACCGGAACACCCCCCTCTGGTCAGGGGGGGTGTTGGGCTGGCCATAGGAAAACCAAATGCTGACACAAAGTATGCCCTTCACCCTTCCCCACCTGGGAATAGCGCAGCACACCCCTGGTCCCCTGCAGCGCTTCCACCATGGCGGAGGAAACACTACAACTGACGCCATGGTGGAAGGGGCCAGGCTTTAAAGTTGTGACTGCAGTGTTTCCTAGGAAGTGGGTGGAGCCGCGCTCTCTCCGGGTGCTGTCCTGAAAGACGAGGTGAGAAAAATCAATCATCAAAATATAATGTAAAAAAATCTAGATATAGATTCAATATAAAAAAAATGTAACTCTAATGCTATGTACACACGATAGGATTTTCCAACAACAAAACCGTGGATTTATTTGGCTGAAACTTGTCTTGCATACACACGGTCGCACTAATGTTGTCAGAAATGCCGAACATCAAGAATGCGGTGACGTACAACACGCTGAGAAAAATGAAGTTCCATAGCCAGTGCAGCTCTTCTGCTTGATTCCGAGCATGCGTGGAATTTTGTGCGTCAGAATTGTGTACACACGATCTGAATTTCCGACAACGGATTTTGTTGGCGGAAAATTTGAGAACTAGCTCTCAAAATTTTTGTTGTCGGAAATTCCGACAACAAATGTCCGATGGAGCCTACACACGGTCGGAATTTCCGACAACAAGCTCACATCGAACATTTGTTGTCGGAAAATCTTATCGTGTGTACAGGGCATAAGTTTTCCATATGACGGATTTAAATATAACATAAAAAAAAACCTAAATATAATGTAAACAATGTAATGCCCTAATCCTTTCCAGTAGAGAGGATGTAAACAGTGAAGGTATAGGAGTGGGGATGTGTAGAATGGAGGTGGGGTGGTCTGGTGATGTGTGGAGTGCAGTATGAATGGTGCAGTGGTGGCAATGAGATAGCAGCTGTGTGTAGTGCAGTGTCTTTGCAGTGCAGGTTGTGTAGTGTCTGTGTAGTACAGGCTGTGTGTAGTGTAGTCTCCTCTGTAGTGTAGTGCAGTCTCCTTTGTAGTGTAGTGCAGTGTAAGCTGTGTGTAGTGTAGTCTCCTCTGTAGTGTAGTGTAGTTCAGTCTCCTCTGTAGTGTAGTGCAGGCTGTGTGTAGTTCAGTATCCTCTTTAGTATAGTTGGTGTGTGTAGTGTAGTCTCCTCTGTAGTGTAGTGCAGGGTGTGTGTAGTGCAGTCTCCTCCGTAGTGTAGTGCAGGGTGTGTGTGTAGTTCAGTATCCTCTTTAGTATAGGTGGTGTGTGTGTAGTGTAGTCTGTGTGTAGTTCAGTCTCCTCTGTAGTGTAGTGCAGACTGTGTGTAGTGTAGTATCCTCTGTAGTGTAGTGCAGGCTGTGTGTAGTGTAGTCTCCTATGTAATGTAGAATAGCGCAGGCTGTGTGTAGTGCAGTCTCCTCTGTAGTGTAGTTCAGGCTGTGTGTAGTGCAGTCTCCTTTGTAGTGTAGTGCAGTGTAAGCTGTGTGTAGTGTAGTCTCCTCTGTAGTGTAGTGTAGTTCAGTCTCCTCTGTAGTGTAGTGCAGGCTGTGTGTAGTTCAGTATCCTCTTTAGTATAGTTGGTGTGTGTAGCGTAGTCTCCTCTGTAGTGTAGTGCAGGGTGTGTGTAGTGCAGTCTCCTTCGTAGTGTAGTGCAGGGTGTGTGTAGTTCAGTATCCTCTTTAGTATAGGTGGTGTGTGTGTAGTGTAGTCTGTGTGTAGTTCAGTCTCCTCTGTAGTGTAGTGCAGACTGTGTGTAGTGTAGTATCCTCTGTAGTGTAGTGCAGGCTGTGTGTAGTGTAGTCTCCTATGTAATGTAGAATAGCGCAGGCTGTGTGTAGTGCAGTCTCCTCTGTAGTGTAGTTCAGGCTGTGTGTAGTGCAGTCTCCTCTGTAGTGTAGTTCAGGCTGTGTGTAGTGCAGTCTCCTCTGTAGTGTAGTTCAGGCTGTGTGTAGTGCAGTCTCCTCCGTAGTGTAGTGCAGGGTGTGTGTAGTTCAGTATCCTCTTTAGTATAGGTGGTGTGGGTGTAGTGTAGTCTCCTCTGTAGTGTAGTGTAGGCTGTGTGTAGTTCAGTCTCCTCTGTAGTGTAGTGCAGGCTGTGTGTAGTGTAGTATCCTCTGTAGTGTAGTGCAGGCTGTGTGTAGTGTAGTCTCCTATGTAATGTAGAATAGCGCAGGCTGTGTGTAGTTCAGTCTCCTCTGTAGTGTAGTGCAGGCTGTGTGTAGTGTAGTATCCTCTGTAGTGTAGTGCAGGCTGTGTGTAGTGTAGTCTCCTATGTAATGTAGAATAGCGCAGGCTGTGTGTAGTGCAGTCTCCTCTGTAGTGTAGTTCAGGCTGTGTGTAGTGCAGTCTCCTCTGAAGTGTAGTTCAGGCTGTGTGTAGTGCAGTCTCCTCTGTAGTGTAGTTCAGGCTGTGTGTAGTGTAGTCTCCTCTGTAGTGTAGTTCAGGCTGTGTGTAGTGCAGTCTCCTCCGTAGTGTAGTGCAGGGTGTGTGTAGTTCAGTATCCTCTTTAGTATAGGTGGTGTGGGTGTAGTGTAGTCTCCTCTGTAGTGTAGTGTAGGCTGTGTGTAGTTCAGTCTCCTCTGTAGTGTAGTGCAGGCTGTGTGTAGTGTAGTATCCTCTGTAGTGTAGTGCAGGCTGTGTGTAGTGTAGTCTCCTATGTAATGTAGAATAGCGCAGGCTGTGTGTAGTTCAGTCTCCTCTGTAGTGTAGTTCAGGCTGTGTGTAGTGCAGTCTCCTCCGTAGTGTAGTGCAGGGTGTGTGTAGTTCAGTATCCTCTTTAGTATAGGTGGTGTGGGTGTAGTGTAGTCTCCTCTGTAGTGTAGTGTAGGCTGTGTGTAGTTCAGTCTCCTCTGTAGTGTAGTGCAGGCTGTGTGTAGTGTAGTATCCTCTGTAGTGTAGTGCAGGCTGTGTGTAGTGTAGTCTCCTATGTAATGTAGAATAGCGCAGGCTGTGTGTAGTTCAGTCTCCTCTGTAGTGTAGTGCAGGCTGTGTGTAGTGTAGTATCCTCTGTAGTGTAGTGCAGGCTGTGTGTAGTGTAGTCTCCTATGTAATGTAGAATAGCGCAGGCTGTGTGTAGTGCAGTCTCCTCTGTAGTGTAGTTCAGGCTGTGTGTAGTGCAGTCTCCTCTGTAGTGTAGTTCAGGCTGTGTGTAGTGCAGTCTCCTCTGTAGTGTAGTTCAGGCTGTGTGTAGTGCAGTCTCCTCTGTAGTGTAGTTCAGGCTGTGTGTAGTGTAGTCTCCTCTGTAGTGTAGTTCAGGCTGTGTGTAGTGCAGTCTCCTCCGTAGTGTAGTGCAGGGTGTGTGTAGTTCAGTATCCTCTTTAGTATAGGTGGTGTGGGTGTAGTGTAGTCTCCTCTGTAGTGTAGTGTAGGCTGTGTGTAGTTCAGTCTCCTCTGTAGTGTAGTGCAGGCTGTGTGTAGTGTAGTATCCTCTGTAGTGTAGTGCAGGCTGTGTGTAGTGTAGTCTCCTATGTAATGTAGAATAGCGCAGGCTGTGTGTAGTGCAGTCTCCTCTGTAGTGTAGTTCAGGCTGTGTGTAGTGCAGTCTCCTCTGTAGTGTAGTTCAGGCTGTGTGTAGTGTAGCTTCCTCTGTAGTGTAGTGCGGTGTGCAGTGTAGTACAGGCTGTGTAGTCTCCTGTGTGTGGTGTAGTGCAGCTTCCTGTGTAGTGTAGTCTGTGTGTACTGTGCAGCCTCCTGTGTAGTGTAGTACAGGCTGTGTGTAGTCTCCTGTGTAGTTCAGTGCAGTGTCTTCTGTGTGGTGCTGTGTGTAGTGTCTATGGAGTGTGTAGTTCGGTGCAGTGTGTAGTGTAGTTCAGCGTAGTGTGTTGTAGTGCTGTGTGTAGTGTAGTATCTATGTGGTGCTATGTGTAGTATTGTAGTGCAGTGTCTGTGTGGTGCTGTGTGTAGTCTCCTGTGTAGTGTCTGTGTGGTGCTGTGTGTAGTGTAGTATCTATGTGGTGCTGTGTGTAGTGTAATGTAGTGCTGTGTGTAATGTGTTGTAGTGTAGTGTTGTGTGCAGAGTCTCCTGTGCAGTGTGTGTGTAATGTAGTGTGCAGTCTCCTGTGTGTAGTGTCTGTGTGGTGCTGTGTATAGTAGTGTTGTTCTGTGTGCAGTGTAGTATCTATGTGGTGCTGTGTGTAGTGTAATGTGTTGTGCTGTCTGCAGAGTCTTCTGTGTAGTGTGGTGCTGTGTGTAGTGTAATGCGTTGTGCTGTCTGCAGAGTCTTCTGTGTAGTGTGGTGCTGTGTGTAGTAGGCCAATTAAAGGACAATTATTTTCATAATCGATTAGTTGGCCGATTATTGTTTAGATGAATCAGTTAATAACCTTAAAAAAGAAGTGTGGTGTATAATTTAGTTAATATGTAAAGTTTTAAAAAAAAAAGCAAATGTATTCTTAAATATCTCTATGCAGTGGTAAATATAAATAACCAACTATATGGTTAGGGAGCAAAATATCGAATCCACTCTGAGAATAACAGACAGAAGAGATATGCTGTATATACTATTAAAGGAGATATACTGTATATACTATTAGAGGAGAGATATACTGTATATACTATTAGAGGAGAGATATACTGTATATACTATTAGAGGAGAGATACTGTATATACTATTAAAAGAGAGATACACTGTATATACTATTAGAGGAGAGATACACTGTATATACTATTAGAGGAGATATACTGTATATACTATTAGAGGAGAGATATACTGTATATAATATTAGAGGAGAGATACTGTATATACTATTAGAGGAGAGATATACTGTATATACTATTAGAGGAGAGATATACTGTATATACTGTTAGAGGAGAGATACTGTATATACTATTAGAGGAGATATACTGTATATACTGTTAGAGGAGAGATATACTGTATATACTGTTAGAGGAGAGATACTGTATATACTATTAGAGGAGATATACTGTATATACTATTAGAGGAGAGATACTGTATATACTATTAGAGGAGAGATATACTGTATATACTATTAGAGGAGAGATATACTGTATATACTATTAGAGGAGAGATACTGTATATACTATTAAAAGAGAGATACACTGTATATACTATTAGAGGAGAGATACACTGTATATACTATTAGAGGAGATATACTGTATATACTATTAGAGGAGAGATATACTGTATATAATATTAGAGGAGAGATACTGTATATACTATTAGAGGAGAGATATACTGTATATACTATTAGAGGAGAGATATACTGTATATACTGTTAGAGGAGAGATACTGTATATACTATTAGAGGAGAGATACTGTATATACTATTAGAGGAGAGATATACTGTATATACTATTAGAGGAGAGATACACTGTATATACTATTAGAGGAGAGATACACTGTATATACTATTAGAGCAGATATACTGTATATACTATTAGAGGAGAGATATACTGTATATACTATTAGAGGAGAGATACTGTATATACTATTAGAGGAGAGATATACTGTATATAATATTAGAGGAGAGATACTGTATATACTATTAGAGGAGAGATATACTGTATATACTATTAGAGGAGAGATATACTGTATATACTGTTAGAGGAGAGATACTGTATATACTATTAGAGGAGATATACTGTATATACTGTTAGAGGAGAGATATACTGTATATACTGTTAGAGGAGAGATACTGTATATACTATTAGAGGAGATATACTGTATATACTATTAGAGGAGAGATACTGTATATACTATTAGAGGAGAGATATACTGTATATACTATTAGAGGAGAGATATACTGTATATACTATTAGAGGAGAGATACTGTATATACTATTAAAAGAGAGATACACTGTATATACTATTAGAGGAGAGATACACTGTATATACTATTAGAGGAGATATACTGTATATACTATTAGAGGAGAGATATACTGTATATAATATTAGAGGAGATATACTGTATATACTATTAGAGGAGAGATATACTGTATATAATATTAGAGGAGAGATACTGTATATACTATTAGAGGAGAGATATACTGTATATACTATTAGAGGAGAGATATACTGTATATACTGTTAGAGGAGAGATACTGTATATACTATTAGAGGAGAGATACTGTATATACTATTAGAGGAGAGATATACTGTATATACTATTAGAGGAGAGATACACTGTATATACTATTAGAGGAGAGATACACTGTATATACTATTAGAGCAGATATACTGTATATACTATTAGAGGAGAGATATACTGTATATACTATTAGAGGAGAGATACTGTATATACTATTAGAGGAGAGATACTGTATATACTATTAGAGGAGAGATATACTATATATACTATTAGAGGAGAGATGTACTATATATACTATTAGAGGAGAGATGTACTGTATATACTATTAGAGGAGAGATGTACTGTATATACTATTAGAGGAGAGATATACTATATATACTATTAGAGGAGAGATGTACTATATATACTATTAGAGGAGAGATGTACTGTATATACTATTAGAGGAGAGATGTACTGTATATACTATTAGAGGAGAGATGTACTGTATATACTATTAGAGGAGAGATGTACTGTATATACTATTAGAGGAGAGATGTACTGTATATACTATTAGAGGAGAGATGTACTGTATATACTATTAGAGGAGAGATATAATGTATATACTATTAAAGGGTAAATCTAGTAAATATCATCAGACTCAGAGATCAAATTTTTTTTATTAAAAAAAAAAAACAATGTCTTCCTTCCAAAAAAAATGTCATTTTAAGAACATTCGATCGATTTTCTAATCAACGTTCATTTTCAACCACAGTGATAGGAAAATTTGGAAATAAAAAACTTCTTGGTGAAAGGAATTGTCAGACAGTGGATGTGGTTTTCGTTCAGAAATTACATTCATTTTAAAAAGAGAATGTTAAAAACAAGTGAAAATTTCAAACAACATTCTTTCATTCAGCAAATGTAACAAAGATTTTTCGTCTGAATATTCCCGTCTAAAAATTGATCGGTGTGGCCAGTATAAGGCTCAGTACACACCTATACAGTTTGCTTTTGATCTGTTTCTGCAGTGCTTTTTCGCTGTGTGTTTTGATTTTAGCGCACGTGATTTTGCTGCGATTTGCGTTTTTGCATCTTTTTTTGGCCAATTTGTTGTTGGGCAGATTAAAAAGCACAAATTACTGCAAAAACACATTACATGCTTTTCTGCAGCTTCTCCATTGAAGTATATTGAACCAAAAAAAAAAAAGTCCCTGACCCTTTCCAAATATGCAGCGGCTGAAGAAAGCATAGATGTGAACGTGTCCCATAGGAAACCATGTAAATGAACTGTAGTGCGTTTCTGCAAAAAGCACCAAAAAACACATAGATGTGAACCAGGTCTAAGACGTTTAGTAACATAATGGGGTTAAAAAAACTAAAATTAGCCCTTTATAGTACAAAAAAAAAAAAAAAAAGCAAATAATCACAACTGTAAGGGGTTCATTTTTTTTACTGTAGAACTGTGAAAGTAACATCTACAGTCGCGATTATTTGCTCTTTTTGTACTATAAAGGACTCATTTTAGTTTTTTTAAACCCCATTATATTACTGGCCGATTAATCGATTATGAAAATAGTAATTGATTCATTTCA
This sequence comes from Aquarana catesbeiana, assembly GCA_037953035.1. Taxonomy (NCBI): domain Eukaryota; kingdom Metazoa; phylum Chordata; class Amphibia; order Anura; family Ranidae; genus Aquarana; species Aquarana catesbeiana. The sequence continues at coordinate 13,942 of JBBHAA010001626.1, read as the reverse complement.
TAATCGATTAGTTGTCGATTAATTGATTAGTTGTTTCAGCCCTAGTATGTAGTAGTGTGGTGCTGTGTGCAGAGTCTCCTGTGTAGTGTAGTGCTGTGTGTGTAGTTTATGTGAGGTGTAGTGTGTACTGCTGTGTAGTCTGTGGATGTAGTGTGTAGTGTGTTGTAGTGTAGTGCTGTGCGCAGAGTCTCCTGTGTAGTGTAGTCTGTGTGTAGTACTGTAGTGTGTGGTGCTGTGTGCAGTGTCTCGTGTAGTGTTGTGTGTAGTGTGCAGAGTCTCCTGTGTGTAGTGTTGTGCTGTGTGTAATATCTCCTGTGTGTAGTGTTGTGCTGTGTGCAGTGTCTCCTGTAAGTTTGTGCTGTGTGCAGTGTCTCCTGTGTGTAGTGTTATGTGCAGTGTCTCCTGTGTGTAGTGTGCTGTGTGTAGTGTCTCCTGTGTGTAGTGTAGTAGTGTTGTGCTGTGTGTAATGTCTCCTGTGTGTAGTGTTGCGCTGTGTGCAGTGTCTCCTGTAAGTTTGTGCTGTGTTTCCTGTGTGCATTGTCTCCTGTATGTAGTGTGCTGTGTGTAGTGTCTCCTGTGTGTAGTGTCTCCTGTGTGTAGTGTCTCCTGTGTGTAGTGTAGTAGTGTTGTGCTGTGTGTAGTGTTGTGTGCAGTGTCTCCTGTAAATTTGTGTTGTGTGCAGTGTTTCCTGTGTGCATTGTCTCCTGTGTGTAGTGTGCTGTGTGTAGTGTCTCCTGTGTGTAGTGTTGTGCTGTGTGTAGTGTCTCCTGTGTGTAGTGCTGTGCTGTGTGTAGTGTTGTGTGTAGTGTCTCCTGTAAATTTGTGTTGTGTGCAGTGTTTCCTGTGTGCATTGTCTCCTGTGTGTAGTGTGCTGTGTGTAGTGTCTCCTGTGTGTAGTGTTGTACTGTGTGTAGTGTCTCCTGTGTGTAGTGTTGTGCGTAGTGTTGTGCTGTGTGCAGTGTCTCCTGTAAATTTGTGTTGTGTGCAGTGTTTCCTGTGTGTAGTGTGCTGTGTGTAGTGTCTCCTGTGTGTAGTGTTGTACTGTGTGTAGTGTCTCCTGTGTGTAGTGTTGTGCTGTGTGTAGTGTCTCCTGTGTGTAGTGCTGTGTGTAGTGTTGTGCTGTGTGTAGTGTTTCCCGTGTGTAGTGCTGTGTGTAGTGTTGTGCTGTGTGTAGTGTTTCCCGTGTGTAGTGTCTGTGCTGTGTGTAGTGTTTCCTGTGTTGTAGTGTGTAATGTTGTAGTGTCTGTGCTGTATGTAGTGTTGTATGCAGTGTGTAGTGTAGTATTGTGTGTTGTAGTGCAGTATGCTGTGTTGTATGCAGTGTAGTAGTGTATCCTGTGTGTTGTATGTTAGTAGTAGTAGTGCAGTCAGTGGTGTCTGGCGTGTGTTGTGTTGTGTATTGTAGTGCAGTGTCTGTTTTGTATGCTGTGTGTGTTGTGTAGTGCTGTGTGTTGTAGTAGTGTCTGTAGTGTTGTGTATAGTAGTGCAGTGTGTCTGTGTTGTGTGTACTGTAGTGTCTCCTGTGTGTAGTATTGTGTGTATTAGTGCGGTCAGTGGTGTCTGTGTTGTATGCAGTGTCTGTGTTGTAGTGCAGTCAGTGGTGTTTGTGTTGTGTAGTATTGTGTGTAGTAGTGCAGTCAGTGGTGTCTGTGTTGCATAGTGTTGTATGTAGTATGCAGTCAGTGTGTCTCTGTGTTGTATGCAGTGTGTTGTGTTGTGTGTATTATGCAGTGTGTTGTATGTAGTGTAGTGTTGTGCTGTGTGCAGTGTCTCCTGTGTGTAGTGTGTTCTGTGTGTGGTGTCTCCTGTGTTGTAGTGTTGTGCTGTGTGTAGTGTCTGTGTGTAATGCTGTGTGCAGTAGTGTCGTGTTGTATCCAGTGTGTAGTGTAGTATTGTGTGTTGTAGTGCAGTATGCTGTGTTGTATGCAGTGTATAGTGTTGTGTGTTGTATGCAGTGTAGTAGTGTTGTATGCAATCAGTGTGTCTGTGTTGTGTATAGTAGTGTATCCTGTGTGCTGTATGTTAGTAGTAGTAGTGCAGTCAGTGGTGTCTGGCATGTGTTGTGTTGTGTATTGTAGTGCAGAGTCTGTGTTGTATGCAGTGTCTGTGTGTTGTAATAGTGTTGTGTGTAGTAGTGCAGTGTGTCTGTGTTGTGTGTACTGTAGTGTCTCCTGTGTGTAGTGTTGTGTGTAGTGGTGTCTGTGTTGTGTGTTGTATGCAGTGTCTGTGCTGTGTGTAGTGTCTGTTGTAGTGCACTCAGTGGTGTCTGTGTTGTGTGGTGTGTGTAGTATGCAGTCAGTGTGTCTCTGTGTTGTATGCAGTGTGCTGTGTTGTGTGCAGTATGCAGTGTGTTGTATGTAGTGTAGTGTTGTGCGTAGTAGTGCAGTCAGTGGTGTCTGTGTTGTGTTGTGTATTGTAGTAGCGTAGTCTGTTGTGTAGTAGTGCAGTCAGTGGTGTCTGTGTTGTGTAGTATTGTGTGTAGTATGCAGTCAATGTGTCTATGTGTTGTATGCAGTGTATTGTGCGTAGTATGCAGTGTTTTGTATGTAGCGTAGTATTGTGTGTAGTAGTGCAGTCAGTGGTGTCTGTGTTGTATATAGTGTTGTATGTAGTGTAGTGCAGTCAGTGGTGTGTGTGTTGTGTAGTTTTGTGTGTAGTATGTGTGGTGTCTGTGTTGTGTAGTATTGTGTGTAGTAGTAGTATAGTGTAGCAGTGTGTTGTGTAGTAGTGCAGTGAGTGGTGCATGTAGTAGTGTGTAGTTAGTAGTGCAGTGAGTGGTGTGTATAGTAGTGTGTTGTGCAGTGAGTGGTGAGTGTAGTGTAGTAGTAGTGTGTTGTGTAGTAGTGTGTAGTGTAGCAGTGTGCAGTGAGTGGTAAGTGGAGTGTGTTGTGTGGTGTTGTAGTGCAGTGAGTGGTGTCTGTGTTGTGTATTATTGTGTTTAGTAGTAGTGTGTTGTGTAGTAGTGCAGTGAGTGGTGTGTGTAGTGTGGTAGTAGTGTGTTGTGTAGTATTGTGTGTAGTAGTGCAGTGAGTGGTGTGTGTAGTAGTAGTGTAGTAATGTGTTGTGTTGTAGTAGTGTGTGGTGTGCGGAGTGTGGTATTGTGTGTAGTCGTGTGTTGTGTAGTAGTAGTGCAGTGAGTGGTGTGTGTAGTGTAGTAATGTAGTGTGTTGTGCAGTGAGTGGTGTGTAGTGTTGTAGTAGTGTGTTGTGTAGTGTTTTGTGTAGTATTGTGTGTTGTGTAGTGAGTGGTGTGTATAGTAGTAGTGTAGCAGTGTGTTGTGTAGTAGTAGTGCAGTGAGTGGTGTGTGTAGTAGTGTTGTGTGTGGTTTGTGCGCTCCGCTCGTGCGGAGCCTCCAGTCCGGGGTTTCCCGGTAGCCCGCGGTGTGTGTTGTGCAGTAGTGCAGTGAGTGGTGTGTGTTGTGTAGTAGTGCAGTGTGTAGTGTAGTGTTGTGCAGTCAGTGGTGTAGTGTAGTGTAGTGTGTGCGCTCCGATCCGGTTGTGCGGAGCCTCCAGTCCGGGGTTTCCCGGTAGCCCGCGGTGTGTGTTGTGTAGTAGTACAGTGAGTGGTGTGTAGTATTATGTAGTAGTGTAGTCAGTGTAATGTAGTGTAGTGTTGTGCAGTCAGTGGTGTAGTGTGTGGAGTGCTCTCTGCTCCGATTGTGTGGAGCCTCCAGTCCGGGGTTTCCCAGTAGCCCACGGTGTGTGTTGTGTAGTAGTGCAGTGTGTAGTGTATTGTGTGTAGTAGTGTAGTGTAGTGTTGTGCAGTCAGTGTAGTATAGTGTTGTAGTTTGTGCGCTCCGCTCCGGTTGTGTGGAGCCTCCAGTCCGGGGTTTCCCGGTAGCCCGCGGTGTGTGTTGTGTAGTAGTACAGTGAGTGGTGTGTGTTGTGTAGTAGTGCAGTGTAGTGTAGTGTTGTGCAGTCAGTGTAGTGTAGTGTGTTGTTTGTGCGCTCCGCTCCGGTTGTGTGGAGCCTCCAGTCCGGGGTTTCCCGGTAGCCCACGTTGTGTGTTGTGTAATAGTACAGTGAGTGGTGTGTGTTGTGTAGTAGTGCAGTGTGTAGTGTAGTGTAGTGCAGTCAGTGGTGTAGTGTAGTGTGTGCCCTACGCTCTGGTTGTGTGGAGCCTCCAGTCCGGGGTTTCCCGGTAACCCGCGTTGTGTGTTGTGTAGTAGTACAGTGAGTGTTGTGTAGTAGTGCAGTGTGTGGTGTAGTTTGTGTAGTGCAGTCAGTGGTGTAGTGTGTGGAGTGCGCTCTGCTCCGGTTGTGTGGAGCCTCCAGTCCGGGGTTTCCCGGTAGCCCGCGGTGTGTGTTGTGTAGTAGTACAGTGAGTGGTGTGTGTTGTGTAGTAGTGCAGTGTGTAGTGTAGTGTAGTGTTGTGCAGTCAGTGGTGTAGTGTGTGGTTTGTGTGCTCCGCTCCGGTTGTGCGGAGCCTCCAGTCCGGGGTTTCCCGGTAGCCCGCTGTGTGTGTTGTGTAGTAGTAGTGCAGTGTGTAGTGTAGTGTATTGTGTGTAGTGTAGTGCAGTCAGTGGTGTAGTGTAGTGTGTGGTTTGTGCGCTCCGCTCCGGTTGTGTTGAGGCTCCAGTCCGGGGTTTCCCGATAGCCCACTGTGTGTGTTGTGTAGTAGTAGTGCAGTGTGTATTGTGTGTAGTGTAGTGTAGTGCAGTCAGTGTAGTGTGTGGTTTGGGCGCTCCGCTCCGGTTGTGTTGAGGCTCCAGTCCGGGGTTTCCCGGTAGCCCACTGTGTGTGTTGTGTAGTAGTAGTGCAGTGTGTAGTGTAGTGTATTGTGTGTAGTAGTAGTGTAGTGTAGTGTTGTGCAGTCAGTGTAGTGTAGTGTGTGGTTTGGGCGCTCCGCTCCGGTTGTGTTGAGGCTTCAGTCCGGGGTTTCCCGGTAGCCCGCTGTGTGTGTTGTGTAGTAGTAGTGCAGTGTGTAGTGTAGTGTATTGTGTGTAGTGTAGCGCAGTCAGTGGTGTAGTGTAGTGTGTGGTTTGTGCGCTCCGCTCCGGTTGTGTTGAGGCTCCAGTCCGGGGTTTCCCGATAGCCCACTGTGTGTGTTGTGTAGTAGTAGTGCAGTGTGTATTGTGTGTAGTGTAGTGTAGTCAGTGTAGTGTAGTGTGTGGAGTGCACTCCGCTCCGGTTGTGCGGTGCCTCCAGTCCGGGGTTTCCCGGTAGCCCGCAGTGTGTGTTGTGTAGTAGTAGTGCAGTGTGTAGTGTAGTGTATTGTGTGTAGTAGTAGTGTAGTGTTGTGCAGTCAGTGTAGTGTAGTGTGTGGTTTGGGCGCTCCGCTCCGGTTGTGTTGAGGCTTCAGTCCGGGGTTTCCCGGTAGCCCGCTGTGTGTGTTGTGTAGTAGTAGTGCAGTGTGTAGTGTAGTGTATTGTGTGTAGTGTAGTGCAGTCAGTGGTGTAGTGTAGTGTGTGGTTTGTGCGCTCCGCTCCGGTTGTGTTGAGGCTCCAGTCCGGGGTTTCCCGATAGCCCACTGTGTGTGTTGTGTAGTAGTAGTGCAGTGTGTATTGTGTGTAGTGTAGTGTAGTGCAGTCAGTGTAGTGTGTGGTTTGGGCGCTCCGCTCCGGTTGTGTTGAGGCTCCAGTCCGGGGTTTCCCGGTAGCCCACTGTGTGTGTTGTGTAGTAGTAGTGCAGTGTGTAGTGTAGTGTATTGTGTGTAGTGTAGTGTAGTCAGTGTAGTGTAGTGTGTGGAGTGCACTCCGCTCCGGTTGTGCGGTGCCTCCAGTCCGGGGTTTCCCGGTAGCCCACTGTGTGTGTTGTGTAGTAGTAGTGCAGTGTGTAGTGTAGTGTATTGTGTGTAGTGTAGTGTAGTCAGTGTAGTGTAGTGTGTGGAGTGCACTCCGCTCCGGTTGTGCGGTGCCTCCAGTCCGGGGTTTGCCGGTAGCCCGCAGTGTGTGTTGTGTAGTAGTAGTGCAGTGTGTAGTGTAGTGTATTGTGTGTAGTAGTAGTGTAGTGTAGTGTAGTGCAGTCAGTGTAGTGTAGTGTGTGGAGTGCGCTCCGCTCCGGTTGTGCGGTGCCTCCAGTCCGGGGTTTCCCGGTAGCCCGCAGTGTGTGTTGTGTAGTAGTAGTGCAGTGTGTAGTGTAGTGTATTGTGTGTAGTAGTAGTGTAGTGTAGTGTTGTGCAGTCAGTGTAGTGTAGTGTGTGGTTTGGGCGCTCCGCTCCGGTTGTGTTGAGGCTTCAGTCCGGGGTTTCCCGGTAGCCCGCTGTGTGTGTTGTGTAGTAGTAGTGCAGTGTGTAGTGTAGTGTATTGTGTGTAGTGTAGCGCAGTCAGTGGTGTAGTGTAGTGTGTGGTTTGTGCGCTCCGCTCCGGTTGTGTTGAGGCTCCAGTCCGGGGTTTCCCGATAGCCCACTGTGTGTGTTGTGTAGTAGTAGTGCAGTGTGTATTGTGTGTAGTGTAGTGTAGTCAGTGTAGTGTAGTGTGTGGAGTGCACTCCGCTCCGGTTGTGCGGTGCCTCCAGTCCGGGGTTTCCCGGTAGCCCGCAGTGTGTGTTGTGTAGTAGTAGTGCAGTGTGTAGTGTAGTGTATTGTGTGTAGTAGTAGTGTAGTGTAGTGTTGTGCAGTCAGTGTAGTGTAGTGTGTGGTTTGGGCGCTCCGCTCCGGTTGTGTTGAGGCTTCAGTCCGGGGTTTCCCGGTAGCCCGCTGTGTGTGTTGTGTAGTAGTAGTGCAGTGTGTAGTGTAGTGTATTGTGTGTAGTGTAGTGCAGTCAGTGGTGTAGTGTAGTGTGTGGTTTGTGCGCTCCGCTCCGGTTGTGTTGAGGCTCCAGTCCGGGGTTTCCCGATAGCCCACTGTGTGTGTTGTGTAGTAGTAGTGCAGTGTGTATTGTGTGTAGTGTAGTGTAGTGCAGTCAGTGTAGTGTAGTGTGTGGTTTGGGCGCTCCGCTCCGGTTGTGTTGAGGCTCCAGTCCGGGGTTTCCCGGTAGCCCACTGTGTGTGTTGTGTAGTAGTAGTGCAGTGTGTAGTGTAGTGTATTGTGTGTAGTGTAGTCAGTGTAGTGTAGTGTGTGGAGTGCACTCCGCTCCGGTTGTGCGGTGCCTCCAGTCCGGGGTTTCCCGGTAGCCCGCGGTGTGTGTTGTGTAGTAGTAGTGCAGTGTGTAGTGTAGTGTATTGTGTGTAGTAGTAGTGTAGTGTAGTGCAGTCAGTGTAGTGTAGTGTGTGGAGTGCGCTCCGCTCCGGTTGTGCGGTGCCTCCAGTCCGGGGTTTCCCGGTAGCCCGCGGTGTGTGTTGTGTAGTAGTAGTGCAGTGTGTAGTGTAGTGTAGTGTTGTGCAGTCAGTGTAGTGTAGTGTAGTGTAGTGTGTGGAGTGCGCTCCGCTCCGGCTGTGCGGAGCCTCCAGTCCGGGGTTTCCCGGTAGCCCGCGGTGTGTGTTGTGTAGTAGTGCAGTGTGTAGTGTAGTGTATTGTGTGTAGTGTATTGTGTGTAGTGTAGTGTAGTGTTGTGCAGTCAGTGTAGTGTGTGGTTTGGGCGCTCCGCTCCGGTTGTGCGGAGCCTCCAGTCCGGGGTTTCCCGGTAGCCCGCGGTGTGTGTTGTGTAGTAGTAGTGCAGTGTGTAGTGTAGTGTATTGTGTGTAGTGTAGTGTTGTGCAGTCAGTGTAGTGTAGTGTGTGGAGTGCGCTCCGCTCCGGTTGTGCGGAGGCTCCAGTCCGGGGTTTCCCGGTAGCCCGCGGTGTGTGTTGTGTAGTAGTAGTGCAGTGTGTAGTGTAGTGTATTGTGTGTAGTGTAGTGTAGTGTTGTGCAGTCAGTGTAGTGTAGTGTGTGGAGTGCGCTCCGCTCCGGTTGTGCGGAGCCTCCAGTCCGGGGTTTCCCGGTAGCCCGCGGTGTGTGTTGTGTAGTAGTAGTGCAGTGTGTAGTGTAGTGTATTGTGTGTAGTGTATTGTGTGTAGTGTATTGTGTGTAGTGTAGTGTTGTGCAGTCAGTGTAGTGTAGTGTGTGGAGTGCGCTCCGCTCCGGTTGTGCGGAGCCTCCAGTCCGGGGTTTCCCGGTAGCCCGCGGTGTGTGTTGTGTAGTAGTAGTGCAGTGTGTAGTGTATTGTGTGTAGTGTAGTGTTGTGCAGTCAGTGTAGTGTAGTGTGTGGAGTGCGCTCCGCTCCGGTTGTGCGGAGGCTCCAGTCCGGGGTTTCCCGGTAGCCCGCGGTGTGTGTTGTGTAGTAGTAGTGCAGTGTGTAGTGTAGTGTATTGTGTGTAGTGTAGTGTAGTGTTGTGCAGTCAGTGTAGTGTAGTGTGTGGAGTGCGCTCCGCTCCGGTTGTGCGGAGCCTCCAGTCCGGGGTTTCCCGGTAGCCCGCGGTGTGTGTTGTGTAGTAGTAGTGCAGTGTGTAGTGTAGTGTATTGTGTGTAGTGTATTGTGTGTAGTGTATTGTGTGTAGTGTAGTGTTGTGCAGTCAGTGTAGTGTAGTGTGTGGAGTGCGCTCCGCTCCGGTTGTGCGGAGCCTCCAGTCCGGGGTTTCCCGGTAGCCCGCGGTGTGTGTTGTGTAGTAGTAGTGCAGTGTGTAGTGTAGTGTATTGTGTGTAGTGTAGTGTTGTGCAGTCAGTGTAGTGTAGTGTGTGGAGTGCGCTCCGCTCCGGTTGTGCGGAGGCTCCAGTCCGGGGTTTCCCGGTAGCCCGCGGTGTGTGTTGTGTAGTAGTAGTGCAGTGTGTAGTGTAGTGTATTGTGTGTAGTGTAGTGTAGTGTTGTGCAGTCAGTGTAGTGTAGTGTGTGGAGTGCGCTCCGCTCCGGTTGTGCGGAGCCTCCAGTCCGGGGTTTCCCGGTAGCCCGCGGTGTGTGTTGTGTAGTAGTAGTGCAGTGTGTAGTGTAGTGTATTGTGTGTAGTGTATTGTGTGTAGTGTATTGTGTGTAGTGTAGTGTTGTGCAGTCAGTGTAGTGTAGTGTGTGGAGTGCGCTCCGCTCCGGTTGTGCGGAGCCTCCAGTCCGGGGTTTCCCGGTAGCCCGCGGTGTGTGTTGTGTAGTAGTAGTGCAGTGTGTAGTGTAGTGTATTGTGTGTAGTGTAGTGTTGTGCAGTCAGTGTAGTGTAGTGTGTGGAGCGCGCTCCGCTCCGGCTGTGCGGAGCCTCCAGTCCGGAGTTTCCCGGTAGCCCGCGGTGTGTGTTGTGTAGTAGTAGTGCAGTGTGTAGTGTATTGTATTATGTGTAGTGTATTGTGTGTAGTGTAGTGTTCTGCAGTCAGTGGTGTAGTGTGTGGTTTGGGCGCTCCGCTCCGGCTGTGCGGAGCCTCCAGTCCGGGGTTTCCCGGTAGCCCGCGGTGTGTGTTGTGTAGTAGTAGTGCAGTGTGTAGTGTAGTGTATTGTGTGTAGTGTAGTGTAGTGTAGTGCAGTCAGTGTAGTGTTGTGGTTTGTGCACTCCGCTCCGGTTGTGCGGAGCCTCCAGTCCGGGGTTTCCCGGTAGCCCGCGGTGTGTGTTGGTGGATGTGTCTCCGGCTCTTGTTTACAGCATTCACGTCAGAGCTCCGGAGGAGCGGAGAGGAGATCGGAGGAGATCGGGGAGGAGAGGAGGATGACAATGATCGCTCGGCTCACACACAGCTCTGCTCTCTGACCGCCCACCATCGCGCAGTAGGACAGTCGGATTCGATTTTTGGGCCCCGGGCTGAGCGGACAGTCGCCATTCATTGGCCCCCCGAGGGGTGACATGGAGGGGGAGGACTCGGAGCGGCGCGCCGGGGTTGTCCGGCTCGGTATAACGTGCAACGTGTGCGAGCGGCGAGGCTGACATCGGGGAGAGCCCCGGGACTGGCCGCTGATTGGCTGCTCTTCCTGCTATACGGGAGACTATAGAGACTGTGCGCTGATTGGCCGCTCCGCCTTCTATACGGGATACTCCGCGTTCCATAGCGAATACGGACCGAGGCGCTGATTGGATCCTCCGCGTTCTGTACGGACTGAGCCTCGGGCGCTGATTGGTGGACACTCCACGCTCTATACGGGATACTCTGCTCTCTGGGCAGCCGAGGCGCTGATTGGCTGCTCCGCGTTCCATACGGGATACACAGCCGTCTATACTGGAGACTGTGTGCGGAATGAGGCTCCGGCGCTGATTGGCCGCTCCGGGTTCTATACAGACTGAGGCTCCTGCGCTGATTGGTGGACGCTCCGCGTTCTCTATAGACTGAGGCTCCCCACTGAAGGGCCCCTTTAAGGTATTTGGGGGTCACAGGCGCCCCCCGGACTGCAGCCTCCAATACAAGGTCACCCCGGCCACCCACCCGACATATCGGGGGTCAGTGTGTGTGTGTGTGGGCTCCGGCCGCCATCTTTGTTTCGGTCACTTTTCGGGCTGTGGATGTGAGGGGCCCCTCGGATCGCTGGAGAGGCGGAGAGCCGCGTGTGTTCCTCCCGGGAGATGAAGACCGGCTGGGGAGCTCCGGCCTGGATGTCGGGGGTCCTACTACTACTACTGGTCCTGTGTCCGAGCCTGAGCCTGGGGCCCCTGGGGGGGAAAGGTGAGTGTCTGCTGGGGGCCCCCCGAGGGGTCAATGTCAGGGGACACGTGGGGGGAGGGGGAGACAGAGCTAGGAGGATTTACCCCCCCAAATCATACATGTGACATGTCCCCCCCCCCAAATCATACATGTGATGATTTACCCCCCCATCATACATGTGACATGTCCCCCTCACCCAATTATATATGTGACATGTCCCCCCCCCCCCAAATCATACATGTGACATGTCCCCCCCCCCATCATACCTGTGACATGTCCCCCCCCCCCATCATACCTGTGACATGTCCCCCCCCCCCCCATCATACCTGTGACATGTCCCCCCCCCCCCATCATACCTGTGACATGTCCCCCCCCCCCATCATACCTGTGACATGTCCCCCCCCATCATACCTGTGACATGTCCCCCCCCATCATACCTGTGACATGTCCCCCCCCATCATACCTGTGACATGTCCCCCCCCATCATACCTGTGACATGTCCCCCCCCATCATACCTGTGACATGTCCCCCCCCCATCATACCTGTGACATGTCCCCCCCCCCCCATCATACCTGTGACATGTCCCCCCCCCCCATCATACCTGTGACATGTCCCCCCCCATCATACCTGTGACATGTCCCCCCCCATCATACCTGTGACATGTCCCCCCCCATCATACCTGTGACATGTCCCCCCCCATCATACCTGTGACATGTCCCCCCTCCCCATCATACCTGTGACATGTCCCCCCCCATCATACCTGTGACATGTCCCCCCCATCATACCTGTGACATGTCCCCCCCCATCATACCTGTGACATGTCCCCCCCCCATCATACCTGTGACATGTCCCCCCCCATCATACCTGTGACATGTCCCCCCCCCCCCATCATACCTGTGACATGTCCCCCCCCATCATACCTGTGACATGTCCCCCCCCATCATACCTGTGACATGTCCCCCCCCATCATACCCTGTGACATGTCCCCCCCCATCATACCTGTGACATGTCCCCCCCCCCCCATCATACCTGTGACATGTCCCCCCCCCCCCATCATACCTGTGACATGTCCCCCCCCATCATACCTGTGACATGTCCCCCCCCATCATACCTGTGACATGTCCCCCCCCATCATACCTGTGACATGTCCCCCCTCCCCATCATACCTGTGACATGTCCCCCCCCCCATCATACCTGTGACATGTCCCCCCCCCCCATCATACCTGTGACATGTCCCCCCCCCCCATCATACCTGTGACATGTCCCCCCCCATCATACCTGTGACATGTCCGTCCCCCCCATCATACCTGTGACATGTCCCCCCCCCCATCATACCTGTGACATGTCCCCCCCCCCCATCATACCTGTGACATGTCCCCCCCCCCCATCATACCTGTGACATGTCCCCCCCCCCCCATCATACCTGTGACATGTCCCCCCCCCCCCATCATACCTGTGACATGTCCCCCCTCCCCATCATACCTGTGACATGTCCCCCCCCCCATCATACCTGTGACATGTCCCCCCCCCATCATACCTGTGACATGTCGCCCCCCCCTCCATCATACCTGTGACATGTCGTCCCCCCTCCATCATACCTGTGACATGTCGTCCCCCCTCCATCATACCTGTGACATGTCGTCCCCCCTCCATCATACCTGTGACATGTCGTCCCCCCTCCATCATACCTGTGACATGTCGTCCCCCCTCCATCATACCTGTGACATGTCGTCCCCCCTCCATCATACCTGTGACATGTCGTCCCCCCTCCATCATACCTGTGACATGTCGTCCCCCCTCCATCATACCTGTGACATGTCGTCCCCCCTCCATCATACCTGTGACATGTCGTCCCCCCTCCATCATACCTGTGACATGTCGTCCCCCCTCCATCATACCTGTGACATGTCGTCCCCCCTCCATCATACCTGTGACATGTCGTCCCCCCTCCATCATACCTGTGACATGTCGTCCCCCCTCCATCATACCTGTGACATGTCGTCCCCCCTCCATCATACCTGTGACATGTCGTCCCCCCTCCATCATACCTGTGACATGTCGTCCCCCCTCCATCATACCTGTGACATGTCGTCCCCCCTCCATCATACCTGTGACATGTCGTCCCCCCTCCATCATACCTGTGACATGTCGTCCCCCCTCCATCATACCTGTGACATGTCGTCCCCCCTCCATCATACCTGTGACATGTCGTCCCCCCTCCATCATACCTGTGACATGTCGTCCCCCCTCCATCATACCTGTGACATGTCGTCCCCCCTCCATCATACCTGTGACATGTCGTCCCCCCTCCATCATACCTGTGACATGTCGTCCCCCCTCCATCATACCTGTGACATGTCGTCCCCCCTCCATCATACCTGTGACATGTCCCCCCTCCATCATACCTGTGACATGTCCCCCCCCCATCATACCTGTGACATGTCGTCCGTCTGTCCCCCCCCCATCATACCTGTGACATGTCGTCCGTCTGTCCCCCCCCCATCATACCTGTGACATGTCGTCCGTCTGTCCCCCCCCATCATACCTGTGACATGTCGTCCGTCTGTCCCCCCCCCATCATACCTGTGACATGTCGTCCGTCCGTCCCCCCCCCATCATACCTGTGACATGTCGTCCGTCCGTCCCCCCCCCATCATACCTGTGACATGTCCCCCCCCCCCCATCATACCTGTGACATGTCCCCCCATCATACCTGTGACATGTCCCCCCCCATCATACCTGTGACATGTCGCCGTTCCCCCCCATCATACCTGTGACATGTCGCCCCCCTCCATCATACCTGTGACATGTCGTCCCCCCTCCATCATACCTGTGACATGTCGTCCCCCCTCCATCATACCTGTGACATGTCGTCCCCCCTCCATCATACCTGTGACATGTCGTCCCCCCTCCATCATACCTGTGACATGTCGTCCCCCCTCCATCATACCTGTGACATGTCGTCCCCCCTCCATCATACCTGTGACATGTCGTCCCCCCCTCCATCATACCTGTGACATGTCGTCCCCCTCCATCATACCTGTGACATGTCCCCCCCCATCATACCTGTGACATGTCCCCCCCCCCCCCCATCATACCTGTGACATGTCCCCCCTCATCACCTGAATGACTATCTGTGATACACATTGGACATCATGTTAGAAATGTTATCAGGGTCCATCCCATAATAATAATATTGTTCTCCATCCAATAATAGTAGTAGTGTAATCTATGTCCATCCCATAATAATAATGATAGTATTGTTCTCAATGTCCTCCCCATAACAGTGGTAGTATTATCAACACCCATCCCATAATAATCATAGCAGATTTATCCAATTCCATCCAGTAATAGTAGTGTATCTATGTCCATCCCATAATAATAATAGTGGTATTATCCATGGCCATCCAGTACAATAATAATGTTCTCCATCCTATAATAGTCATAGTATTATCCATCCAATAGTAGTGTATGAGAGTCCATCCCATAATAGATGAGATGTCATGTCTGCACACAATCTTCTCATTCCAGGTGTTCCCAT